>CM041782.1:212525146-213125146 GCA_023374045.1 Limonium bicolor
TTACGACCAAGGCTAATTCTCAATCATATGGAAGATATAGGCGTCTAAAGTTCCGACCTTGATCTGGTCGCGTTTTGCCCAGATTTTTCCAGAAACGATATGGTAAACTCAGATATTTCGGGATCCATAACTTCTCCCTAGTTCTTCGTTTTCAATGATTCTTTCACCAATGTTTAGAGTTACATGTATACTTTAACATGTGGTAGGTTTTGTGGATTGAACCCTTCTCAATTAGTGCGAGTTGGTCCGTGAAGTAGGCAACTCGAACTGCATATAAAATACCAATTTTCCAGCAAAACGAATTCGTTTCTCCTCGTTGGGCAAATTCCGGTGAGTTTTTGATCAATTCCTCCGACAATGTCATTCGTTTTTGTATTCTCGTTCATACCCCTCTATCAATTTCATCTATTATGCATTAGATTGAGAGAATTTGTAAGAATTGAATTCGGAAACCGTTTAGAACCCTAACATTCGAACTGAACTCGAATTCCATTGTATAGTGCATTATAATTGGGGAAATTGGTATCATTAGAACCGTAATTGAATTTCGAAACCATAGAAACAAGAATCACTCAATATGGTTCTGTAGATTGGGAGATATCGTCGATTTAGTACTCGACTTCGATTTTGAATTCGATGAAGAACTCGAGTTTCAGCAGCCGTCCGATCGTAGTTATAAGAAACGGACGGCCGAGATTAGATCTGGGGAGTTTAAGTTGGTTATGAGTTTTAATATTTCCATAATTAAACCCTAACTTGTTGAATTAATTTAAATACCTTCCCGATAGTATTTTGACTTGAAATTTTAACCACAGATTCCTTATTTAATCTAGTTTATTTTGATGTAAATTAATATGGTTTTGGAGTTTTTAAACGTAAGTTATGATTTTTGCAAGTTACGGGTTTTCTGGAATTATTTGGATAATTAAAAAGATATTTTTATGAAATAAAAATTTTATAATATGTCTAAAATGTTATAGTTACTATATATTAAATTTGGGAATTTTTGGGCAATGGTAAAGGGTTTTAAAAATTGTGTTTATGAGTTTTTCATAAGAATAACCTATAATATAAGGTTTTTAATGTAATCAAAATTAAAGTATGGTTTGTTAATTAACTTTTAAGCTGGGGAAAATAAAGGGAACTAAATTAACATTTTATAACAGTAAGTTTATAAATGTTTTTGTATTAGCTTTTAAGAGAAATGAAATTATTTACCTATATGTATTTTTACTTACTTAAGTAGGAACTTATATAAATTAAGGAATTCAATTATCCTACATTTTATTTACTATATTATATGGGAGTTAACATTTTAAATAAACTAAGGAACAAATATATATTTTATTTTTACGCATTTATAAAAGGGAATTAAGAAGTAACTTATAGAGAATCAAGGAATTTAACTAAACTACATTTTATTTATTATATATAATATGGAAGCTAATATGTTTAACTAAAACTAAGGGAAATACTTTATGTTATAAACCACAAATCAGTTTTGGATATGTCTACAAGATATTAGATATAATTAAATACAATAGAATTTCTTAAAGAGTGTTCTGGATAAATCTTAAATATGTAGGTATATGTATATGTATATATATATATATATATATATATATATATATATATATATAAATACAATAAAAATAGATAAAGGAAATAACATTCCTTGTGAGAAATATAATAGGAAGGATATATATATATATATATATATATATATATATATATATATATATATATATAAATAAATAAATAAATAAATAAATACCTTATAGAAAATATAATATGAAGGAATTAATGAGTTAAATAAAACCTCTACATAATACTAATAATAGAATACTATATGAAGTGGTATTAATTTATGGTTACGAATTGAGTTTTTAGTTACCCTTGAATTTCTAAGATTTATATAAACAATATTAAAATACATGTATATATTTAGTCAATGTCCACGATGTAAATCTATAATTGGGTTAAGAAATTAATAAGTTGAAATTTAGGAATATTTGTAACTAGTTTACATAAAGTGTTACACAAATAGATCTTATTATATAATTGATAATAAAATGAATGGAATACTTTTACATTTAAATGTTCTTATGATATAAAAAAATAATAAAGTAAATGAGTTACTTTTACATCTAAATGTGGAGATGATAAATAAGTCTAGATTTAATCATTTCTTAATATTATAGTATTGAGTAATAACTTGATATTTTGAGATAAAATCATTAAAAGGATTATGGTATAAAACTATATTAAACTATGATTAGGAAATTACTCTAAATAATAATCCTTAAGTTTCTTAGAATTAGTTAGTCATATAGAATACATTTATTACTAATATTCAAGATGTGAGTTTATAAATAAGTGTTGTACATAATAGTTAAAGATTTACTGAAAGGTTTATAAATAAATTGGATACATAAAAGGTTATCTTAAAACACCTTATTATATAGTTATGATAAAGTAAATAATATACCCTGTGGATACTAAATGTAAGAGTTCTATGAGTCTAAGTTAATTATAATATGGTTATTTCAAGATGAAAAGTAATTTAACATCTTATGACAAGATTTTTAGATGGTTGTAATTAAAGTTATTCTGAACTACAGATAAGATAAATGAGTTTAGTAATTCGATTAAGTTATAATAAAATGCGTCTACAACACTATGATTCCAATATACAAGATGTAGGTCTTAATTAAGTTAAGGGAAAGACTTAATCATAATGGTTTGTCTAGTAGAAATTGTTTAAATACATAATCTTTACATTGTGGGATAATAATATAGTATTCTGAGATGAGTCTATCATAGGTCATAATACAATGTTTATTTTAAATTAAGAATAGAGGTATTGAGCTTAAGATTATTGTCGAAATTCTTAGATTTAATTATATAACATAAACACATTTATGATATAGAGGTCTCAAAAGTCTTGAATGTGAGGATTGTGGTTAAGTATGAATAAAGTGGATAGGAGTGGACAATTAGTCAATGTTGATCGAATACATTCCTTGATCTTACCACCTTGGGCTATACAACGTTCTCAGATAACACAAAGATTATACATAACATTTAAGTGAGGGCTTAAAAGATAATTGAGACTTTGAAATAAGAGTAAGGAGTTTATTTAAGCGTAACATAGGCTACAAGTGATTGATGGTAGATTATCTTTAATATTCTTCAGAGAATTGTTGAATGTTTGCACGAGTATACTAGAACTGCTACAACATTGACCAGGTACGATTTCTCGTACTCAGCTTGTTGTGTTTTGGACTTTATGGAATGTTTTGTACGATTTCTCGTACTACGATATTTTTGCTGGTTGACTTGTGGAATGTTTTGGAAACGCTAACTGACTTTAAGAGGAACTTCTAAACATAAGAAATGGTTGTGTGACTGACTCAGCTTGTGTGACTAACTGAGCCTTGGATGTGGAACTCACTTGGGTATTGGTTTCTTCTACTTGGTTGCCCGTTAGACATTGGCTGCTTAGGGTTTACGCTTCTGCACTCTGTAGGACTGAGTGTTTTGGTATTGCTCTGGGTAGTTGGTGATCTAGCGGGATTTTTGGAAAAGGTCAATCTTGGAAATCCTTCTTTCGACGTGCGCGCGTCTTTAATGGTAACAGCAGGGGGCTGTATATCCCTCGCCCATAGGGGCATTGATATTTGACAGCAGGGGGCTGTATATCCCTCGTCCACTAGGACATTGAAATTATGACAGCAGGGGGCTGTATATCCCTCGCCCATAGGGGCATTGATATTTGACAGCAGGGGGCTGTATATCCCTCGTCCACTAGGACATTGAAATTATGACAGCAGGGGGCTGTATATCCCTCGTCCATATGGACATTGATATTGGCGGTGGGGGCCATCTCTCCCAGTTGAATTATTCCACTCTCGAGTTCTTGGTTCTTGGATCTACTTCATCGTTCCTAGTCCTTTGTGACTATCTGAGTTTTTCTACTCCTAACGGGAATTGGTTCTAACATCAACAATGGATGCTTGCTAACTATGGGGTGTGACTACTTAAGTGGATGACTTGTTTTGGAAGTTCTCTATCTCTATCTTTGTCTTGTTTTCTTTTCTCTTTAACTTGATTGTTTTGAAGTGCTTTATCTCTGTTTTACTTTTAAGAGTTTGTTTTCATGTTACTATTTATTTTGAAGAGTTATGTTTATAAGTTTGTTTTGGAGAATTGTACCAGTTCCATTCCAGGGAACTGACCCGCCCCTTTTGGGGTGGGCTGCTTGGTTTCATCTTGCAGGTACAAATTGAATTACAGGTGGCCACGAAGAGCATGAGTGATTGGGATGGGACTAGGTTTATGGAGAGTGAATGTATTTATTTATTGTTTTGTTTATATTAGGTTTCCTCGAAGTTCAGACCGTAACTTAGTTAATTGTAAAGGTTGTAATTGGTGAGGTTGGTGCCGGGTGTTTGGAACCCGATGGTCTGTAATCGCCTTAGAGTTTTGTTTCCGCTGTATTTATGGTTAATAGGGGCGTTACATTAGGTAGTAATACGCGGCGTGTAGCACCCTTAACTCTTAGGCCGGTTTTAGGGGTGTTACATTTAGTGGTATCAGAGCCAGGTTTGGCTTTCTTTGGTGTTTGTGGGTGTGTTTGCTTGTGTGAGAGTCAGTGGTGATAGTGGTTGACAGTATGAGTTAGTTCTGACAAGTTTTGGATTTGTATATCTCAGAATGGCTCCTCGTAGGACACCAGTGACCCCTCAGGGAGATGCTGCGGATGTAGTGCAGCAGTTTGTGACGCAGTTGATGCAGACGATGGCTGCAGCTGTTGGGGGAGCTGGTGGAGGAGCTGGTGGTGCTGGCCAGCAGGGGCGAATGCAATGGGAGGCCGAGTCCGAGCACTCCAGGAGTTCATGAAGCTAAAGCCACCTTCTTTCAACGGCTGTGGCGACCCTCAGGAGGCGAGCCATGGGATTACTGAGGTCGAGGACCTGCTGAGAGTGATGGGGTCGGAGGACGACCAGAAGGTAGACTTCGCCACGTTCCTCTTCAAGGGGGAGGCGAAGGAGTGGTGGCGCATGGTGATGGGTAGACATCCCCAGCCTTGGACCTGGGATCAGTTCTGCTTGGAGTTCAACAAGCAGTTCTATCCGGATGTCTACAAGGACCAGAAGATCAATGAGTACAACCGGCTGCGTCAGGGGAGAGATATGTCTGTAGAAGAGTATGTGAGGAAGTTCGTGACCCTGTCGAAGTATGCTCCGGAGCCAGATGAGCATAGGAAGGCTCGTAAGTTCGAGAGCGGTTTGAGGCCAGACATCAGGTCGGCGGTGACACCTCTTCGTCACCGGACCTTCAGAGATGTGGCGGATGTCGGCTTGCTGGTAGAGGCGGACATCAGGGGCAGACAGGCAGGTAAAGACCATAAGGGGAAGAGGCGTGCTGAGGAGCCTCAGAAGAAGGAGGCTGCTCCTCCTCAGAAGAAGCAGACCTATGGAGACCGTCGGGGAGCTTCTTCATCTTCGTCAGCTGGGGCGAAGTGTGGGGCTTGTGGTCGCTCCCATCCTGGTAGGGAGTGCTACAAGAAGACTGGTGCCTGCTTTAAGTGCGGGTCGATGGAGCACCGGATCGCTCAGTGCCCTCAGGCATCCAGTAGAGGCTCAGGAGATAGAGGCACCGGCTCAGATTCAGGGGCGAGGTCCGATCAGAAGAAGCCTCAGACTCAGGCTCGGGTTTATGCTATGGCGGGGGAGCGTGATCGTGCTGGTGATCGCGTCATCTCAGGTATCCTCCAGATCCATTCTCGAGATGTATTTTGTCTGTTTGACTCTGGAGCTACGCATTCTTTTGTCTGCTATGATTTATTGGGTGATCTTGGACTGACTGCTATGCCTAGTGAGATAGACCTATGTGTGAGTAGTCCGTTAGGTGGGGTTGCCCCTTGTGTGCTGGATTCTGTGTGTAAGGCTTGTCCCATAGTAGTTCGGGACAAGACCTTTTGTGCTGACCTCATCCCGATGCGGATGACCTGTTTTGATGTGATCCTGGGCATGAACTGGCTAGCAAGCACCGTGCCCATATAGATTGTGCAGCGAAGAGAGTGGTGTTCGACTTGCCAGACGGGTCTCGTTTTTGCTTTCTCTGGGAATGCAGTTCCATGTGCGCCGGTGATTGTGTCAGCGATGCAGGTAGCCAGTTTCTTGAGGAAGGGCTGCAAGGGCTTTTTGTGCTATCTGCCAGAAGTGTGTGAGGGATCTAGCTTGGAGAGCATCCCGATCGTCAGAGAGTTCCCGGAGGTCTTCCAGGACGACGTGCCCGGACTTCCACCAGTGCGTGAGGTGGAGTTCACCATCGATTTAGCGCCAGAGACTCAGCCCATCTCTAGGGCCCCTTACCGTATGAGTCCGGCGGAGTTGAAGGAGCTGAAGGTCCAGCTTCAGGAGCTGTTAGATAAGGGCTTCATACGCCCTAGTGTTTCGCCTTGGGGAGCGCCAGTGCTGTTTGTGAAGAATAAGGATGGGACCTTCCGTTTGTGCATCGACTATAGAGAGCTGAATAAGGTGACCATCAAGAATCGCTATCCCCTTCCGCGCATAGATGATTTGTTTGACCAGTTGGCGGGCGCCACAGTGTTCTCGAAGATAGATCTTCGTTCAGGCTACCATCAGTTGAGGATTAAGGCCGAGGATGTGCCTAAGTCCGCTTTTAGGACTCGTTATGGTCATTACGAGTTCCTGGTCATGCCATTTGGTCTGACTAATGCTCCATCAGTATTCATGGATATGATGAACCGGGTTTTCAAACCCTATCTGGATCAGTTTGTAGTGTGGTCTTCATAGATGATATCTTGGTGTACTCCAGGAGCGCAGAGGAGCATCTGAGGATTGTTTTGCAGACGCTGAAGGATCGTGAGCTGTATGCTAAGTTGAAGAAGTGTGACTTCTGGCTTGATCGCGTGGTATTCTTGGGACATGTGGTCTCGAAGGACGGTATCTCAGTGGATCCTGAGAAGATTAGAGCTGTGATGGAGTGGGCGAGGCCCACGAATGTTGCTGAGATTCGCAGTTTCCTTGGGTTAGCCGGGTACTACAGGAAGTTTGTTGAGGGGTTTTCTAAGATTGTATCCCCGCTGACCCGTCTGTTGAGGAAGGAGGTCAAGTATGAGTGGAGCGAGGCTTGCGAGCAGAGCTTCCAGGAGATTAAGAAGAGACTGACGACAGCACCGATTCTGACTTTGCCTTCTGGGACCGAGGGATTCGAGGTCTTCTGTGATGCGTCCCATAAGGGACTGGGATGTGTTCTGATGAGCAGCAGGGTAAGGTGGTGGCTTATGGCTCGCGGCAGCTTAAGTCCTATGAGAAGAACTACCCTACCCACGATCTGGAGTTGGCAGCTATAGTGTTCGCGCTGAAGATTTGGAGGCATTATCTGTATGGAGCGTCGTGTAAGGTTTACACGGACCACAAGAGTCTCAAGTATTTGTTCACTCAGAAGGAGCTGAACTTGAGACAGAGGAGGTGGTTGGAGCTACTTCACGACTACGATTTGGAGATCCTCTACCACCCGGGTAGAGCGAATGTTGTTGCAGATGCCTTGAGCCGGAGAGGTGCTTCGGGTGTAGCTTGTGCCCTGACTGGGGTCCAGAGGTCCGCCTTAGAGCTGCAGCGTATGGGTGTTTGGGTAGTCAGACCAGCCAGTGCCAGTGTGATAGCAGCGCTTCAGGTTCAGTCTTCGTTGGTCGACAGGATCCGGGTTGGTCAGGAGGCAGATTCAGCTTTGTGTCGGATCAGAGAGGGGCTGTCTTCAGATCAGAGTTCAGACTTCAGTGTCTCCAGTGATGGGTGTCTGCGTTTCAGAGGCCGTGTTTGTGTGCCACATGATGCAGTGCTGCGCAGAGAGATCCTTCAGGAGGCTCATGGAGCGCCATACTCAGTTCACCCAGGAGGGGTGAAGATGTATCGAGATCTCAGAGAGTCATTCTGGTGGTCTGGGATGAAGTGTGACATCTCAGAGTTTGTTTCGAAGTGCAAGACCTGCCAGCAGATTAAGGCTGAGCACCAGAGGCCAGCGGTTTGCTTCAGCCCCTTCCCATTCCTGAGTGGAAGTGGGAGAGTGTGGGGATGGATTTCGTCATGGGTTTGCCCAGGACTCCTTCGGGTTGTGATGCTGTATGGGTGATAGTCGATCGTCTGACGAAGTCTGCTCATTTTCTGCCGGTGAAGAAGACCTTCAGTTTGGAGCGCCTAGCTCGTTTATATCTGGATGAGATAGTGAGACTTCACGGTGTGCCTACTACTATTGTGTTTGATCGTGACCCACGTTTTGTTTCGAGATTTTGGCGCAGTTTGCATAAGGCCTTGGGTACGAATTTAGCGTTCAGTTCAGCTTACCATCCTCAGTCGGATGGCCAGACGGAGAGGACTAATCAGGTTTTGGAGGACATGCTTCGCGCATGTGTCCAGGACTTTAGAGGTAGCTGGGAGCAGCATGTGACTCTGATTGAGTTCGCCTACAACAACAGCTTTCAGGCGAGCATTGGTATGGCTCCGTTTGAAGCGTTGTATGGTAGGAGGTGCAGGTCACCCATCTGTTGGGATGACCTGAAGGAGAGAGTCTTGGTTGGACCCGAGCTGGTGCAGCAGGGAGCAGTAGAGAAGATCAGGGTGATTCGTGAGCGTTTGCTTGTTGCTCAGAGCAGACAGAAGTGCTATGCAGACCAGAGGCGTAGGCCGCTTGAGTTTGATGTTGGTGATCATGTTTATCTGCGAGTGTCGCCGGTCAGAGGCGTGGTCCGGTTTGGGAAGCGTGGGAAGCTTAGCCCGAGGTTCGTTGGACCGTTTGAGATTCTGGAGAGGATTGGCCCTGTGGCCTACCGTCTAGCCTTGCCTCCATCTTTGTCAGCTGTGCATAACGTCTTCCATGTGTCTATGTTGAGGAAGTACCTGCATGATCCGTCTCACGTGATCGACTACAGCCAGCTTCAGTTGAGAGAGGACTGCAGCTTCGAGGCGGTGCCTACTCGTATTTTAGCCAGGGATGTCCGTCGGCTTCGTAGCAAGACCCTGCCTATGGTGAAGGTCCAGTGGTCGGATCAGTTAGAGAGTGAAGCTACGTGGGAGCTTGAAGATGAGCTGCGTGCCAAGTATCCCTCCCTGTTCGAGCAGTAAGGTGAGTTAATCTCGAGGACGAGATTCTTTTAAGGGGGAGGTGATGTTATAACCCGTATAATTCCTACCTTATATTATATCAGTTGCAATGTTGTTCTAAGTTAGATTATCTTTTTCCTTGCTGTCAGTTGGGACGTCAGTGGCTTTGTTTTAATTGTCAAGGATGAGGAAGTCATTCGGTTAATTAATTAAGGTAATTAATTATCTGATTTATAAGGAGAAGGGTTCCTTATTTTCCCTTACATTTTCTAATTATTTTACATCACGTCAGTCCATTCGTGAGGAGCGTCTCGATCGTGGTTTGAACGACAGTTTCCTCTCTTCCCTTCTCTCTCTCTCTAATTCCTCCTCTGCTGAAGCGGTGAATGATCTACTGCAATCTGGTTGGAATCTCTGCTGCTGTGTAATTCATCTACCCGCCTTCAGGTTTGGTTCTCGAAATTCAGATTGGTAATTAGAGCAAGTTCCTCTCCTCTGCAGTTTCTGATTTTGGTTGATTGTTGTGATGAACTCAGTACTTGTGCTCTGCGTTTGGGTTGTGTTCTGCGTGTGGCTGTTGCTTTGCGAATTGCTGGAGGTTCAGCACACTCGATTTCAGGTTTGTGATGCAGAAAGTTATTCAGTTTTGTAGTTTCCAAGTTCTAGGTTTCCTTCGAGTGTTTTCTGATTTCTGGGCTTTGATTGTGGAACTCAGTGGCTGTTGGTCTGTATCGGATTGTGGTTCTGCGTGGTTGGGCTCTGCTGTCTGATTTGGGATTCGTCTGCTAATTGAGGTAGGTGGTTACTCGATTCAGTTTGGAAGTTCAGCCATGGGGTGTTGCAAGAGCGTTATCTGATTTTGTGTGTGATTCTATTAGCGTTTGTTGTGATTTTGGAATGGCTACCCCCCCCCCCATGGTTTCCTGTTTTAATGTCTGATTTGGTGTGTGCGCTTAATTGGCAATTCGTGGTGTTGAATTGCGTTGTTTTTATGCTCTGTTCGTCTTCTGAAATTTGCAGTTTTCGCATTGTCCGAACTTCTGTCCGAGCTTTGAAGTTCGGACAGTGCGTTCTTGCCTTACTGATTTTCAAGTTCGGGGTATGTCCGAACATCTGTCCGAACTTAGATGTTCGGACACACCCTCAGGTTTTCTTCTGATTTAAGTTCGACCTGTGTCCGAACTTCGACGTCCGGACACAAGGTCGGACATCCCGCGTATTTATTTTCGTACCTGTCCGAACATCCGTCCGAACTTGGATGTTCGGACATTCTGAATTCCTCTATCTGATTTCAACTCGACTTGTGTCCGAACATTGATGTCCGGACACAAGTTCGGACATTTGGCATTCTCTGGTTTCTGAGTCTCGACTTGTGTCCGAACTTCTACGTTAGGACACAAGTTCGGACACCCTCTGTTTTCAGCGTAACTTCTTCGTTTGAACTCCGATTTGAGTGCCGTCTGCGGCGTTGGATTCCTTATGATCTGTACTCTGATTTATGAGTGTTTGGGCATATTTAAATGCAACTTTGCTTCTGTTTAAGCAATCCTTCTGTTTTGGGACATTGCACATTGTTTTTGAGCCGTGAATGGCTGGGTCGAGCTATTCCGTGGTATACCATGTAGACGTCATTCTGAGTGTGGGTCATTCCCTTTCTGTTCTGTGGGGTTGACGAACCCTTTGGCTCTTTCGAGTCATTTCTTTCTGCGTTGTCGAGAGACCTGGTATGGTCTATGGGTCTTCGACCCTTCTGAGTGTGTGCATTGTGTTTTGTCCCCCTTTCTGTTTAAGTGCTCTGACTGTTTCTGATATGGGAACCCCTTGAGTTCCTCTCTGTTTCTGTTCTGAAAGCTCCTGAGTCTGGAGATTGTGGTTATTATATTTACCTTCTCCTTCTTCTGATTTCAATTGTTTTGAGCGACCTTACTGATAACGGTCGCTGCTTTCTGGGCATAGTTGTGTGCTCATTCCCCCCCTACTTCTAACATTTTTGCAGATTGATCACGAGGATCATCCTAAGTTCTGGAGCTATAGTATTTAGCTTTTATGTCCATTCAGTTTGATACCTGGAGATGTTGTAGCCTTCGGGCCTTATATTTTTGACTTCTGTCTCTGACTCAGTTTCGTATTGGGATTTTGGTACTTGCTTTTCGTTGTATTTGAATACATTTAGGTTTTACAATGTTTTTATATAAACTTTGTTTGGGGCCTTTTTGCGTTAGAGTGTTTTAGAGCCTTGCGTTATTAGGTAGCAATACGCGGCGTGTAGCACCCTTAACTCTTAGGCCGGTTTTAGGGGTTTACATAAACACTCGGTATTTTGTTAATGTATATATGTGGTTGTTAGTTCTATGCTCGGGAGTCTGATCATCAGACCGGTACACTTGTACTTATTCAGCCTTGTTAACCACGTGGGTGGTTGACGGCGTTGTAGCACCATTCGTTTAGTTACTGTTTAGTTGTTTATATTCCGCTGCGATTTTAAGTAATGTGATGTGCGTAGTAGGGGTGTTACACTGATAGCGACGACATGATGATTCTCCGAGCTTGCCTGTTCTTACTTATCAACTTGTTGTCGTTTTCACTCCAGCTGGACCTAGGTTTCTCCTTGGCAACTCCGTCCTGCTCAAACTTCGACTTCAGATCACCTTCAGTTACTACGTCCCATAATTGAAGATCAATGGAAATCAGTTGATCTTCCATCTGTTCGCACCAACTGGTGTAGTTGAACTTTGTCAACTTCGGAGGTTTGACACTGTAGGAATTCATCACGACCAACCGTGAAGAAGTTTCTTCGAAGTAGAGGGTTACCTTGCTCTGATACCAATTGTTGAATCCTACCGCGTGAGTATAATACTGACGAAGAACAGCGAGCTAATATAGATGTAAGAAGAATTCAATCGACCATTATATAAACACTTTTATATAATCATGTATCACACCTGATACAAGTATTACACGTAGAGCTAGCTCTTCTCTACAACCTCACGAGTAAAATTACTCAACACTCGTTAGGAAGATCTCTCCCACCACCTATAATATCTGAAGTTCTACCCCGTATGTAACTTCAGATCATTAAACCCTAGTCTGAGATAACTGCGTCGTGGATTACTTCACATGGAATCCTTACACTCTAGTTTCCCGTGTTTCCCTTTCGGTTTTTATCTTACCTGAAAACCTTAACCCAAACCTAGAATTACAACCTCATATATAGATATCGAAGATCGAATTACAGTTAATTAACGGGGATTTTATTATCTTTAGCGGATATATAATCCTGTTTGAGATATTCTATCTTCTTCTTTAGTATCCTCGGTTCAAGACTGACGTGTGTCTCCTGAAATATATCTTTTGTAGTCGTCGGTATAGAGCTGAGTTTGCCGATCAAAATAACATCAACAATAAAGATGTCCATCACTGAAACTACGACTCACACTCCTACATGATCGGCTCTCACATTGAGAGTTTGCTAGTCCATTAGGATAACTTTCATCACCTTAACTAAACTTAAGAAGTAACCATAAAGCATCCCTCTTCATTGAAGTACCAAAGATCCTGCTCTGACCTTTTCGTAGTTATTGAAGATACTATAGAGCTCTTCAAAGATTCCAGCTAATCTGATTGAGACTACTATGCGAACCTCATGACCAAATATTAATAATAGAGGTAGAGGTACAAGATATTCATTTGTTATCATCTAGTTGCCATTGGCAGGTCTTCCTGCTTCATTTGATCTCAAAATTTGCTAATATAAAATGAATCTTTAAACTCTTCACATAGAAGATTGCTTGGAGCTATGTGCTTCCTATAAAATAGCCTAAAATGTCTTAAATAAATTATATCGAGTATAAATATTTTTGTATGTAAGGAAGCAATCTCCTTAATCACAGGCTCACCTTCAAAAAAAATTGAGTTTGTTTCCTACGAAGGTCTTACTTGTTTTTTATATATATAATTAGTGGCATAAAGCCAGAATAAACCACAAGCGTGGCTGAACCCTACACATACAACCGATCACCCTAACATAAACTTACCTTCTCATTCTTTCTATCTCACAAATCATACAAAAATAAAAACAAATATGAGCAGACTCTAATATTTGTCCTTACTTTTTCATTTGCATGTTGGTTTGCTTTTCTGCAAGTAATTTTGAAACCCAAAGGTGGTTTCTTACTGCCAACAACCTTCTTACCGAGCTTAGCTTTATATGTGAGAAAAACTTGCTCAATGTCACCCTTATCTCCTTCTGATCCCACACTTCAATCATGTGCAGTACTCTTTCTAAAACCAAAATAATACCTCTGAGGTTGCCTAATGCCTTCCTTTCATCTAAGATTTTGCAACCAAACTTTTTGGCAAGTAGAATATTTTGTGTCACTTATTCTTGCACTTGAGCTTCCCCTTTATCCTGCTCTGATGGGGTCTTCAAAATTAGGGATTCGAAACCTAGGCGATACTCTAACTCCTTAAACAATCTTCTCAAGATGTCTGCATTATCTTCGACTGCAACCAAATCAAAATTTAATTCTCCATCCACTGGGCTTCTAGAACCAATAGCATAATCATGAATGGAAATGAATTTAATAGTAACCTAGTTATTATATTTGACCTCCTCTTCGGTAGTTCGATCCTTTTTTGTTAGTCTATCAACCCTCACCAAAACAATGATCTTGAATCTTAATATTTTTTCCTTCAGTTGAATTGGAAGCCAAGCTCTTTGAGCTCTTATCACACATCCTCGCAGTACGATGCGCTTGCAAATGATGTTGATGTCCACTCGAACCATATGTTGGGCTTGCTCCTAAAGGAGATAGATTCTTTGATCAATCCTAGTCCTGCTAATAAGGTTCAACCCATTATTATACCCAAAATTTTGACCCTCGGAAAGAGCCCTAGCGCGCAAATGTGAAGGCAAGGGCAAAATTGTAAAAATTCTTTTCCAAGGATGTTCTCGAGACTTCTATTTTCATATGACTTTTTCATCACCTCAAAATACCTTTAAACACCATGGTCATTATGAAATACATTTAATAATATTCAGATAATTTGTATTCTAGAAATATAGCTTTTAATTTATATTATAGGCTAATATCCTTAATAATTAACCATGAAATAGCCTCAAAATAGAAAGAATATGTCTTCAAACAATTAGAATAAAATTTTCACATGGTTAGCATGACTACACAAAGTCATAAACCTGAAAATTTTCATTTGGAACCATAACCCAAAATTTTAAAGAGAAATTCAAATGATCTGTAATTTTCTCTATGGAAAATACCCAAATCAAGTCAAAATTTCATGAAATTTTTAGCATATGATAGAGAATAACATTTAGGGAATAACCCCGTTGAAATTGTCCTTTGTTTATGATTAAATTTTCATAATTTTATCGGTCTCCAACCTATTTAATTAATTCAGATTCTTTTAAGGAATTAAAAGGTTTTCAATAAAGAAATTTCTTTTATCTTTTGGATCAGCCTTTCCAATAAAAGGACCCTCCTCAAATGACCTAAACATGAACTAGAAACCTTCCCAAGGTCAAAAAAACATCTTTTTCAACTTGCCTCACATTTTCCAACCCTACCGAGCCGAAGCTTTATCAAAATCGCCTCGAAATCACTAAAACTCACTAAAACTTCAACTTTCTTCTTCCAACCAAGTTTCAAACTTCCAAACACCAAAAAAACTAGAACCAAAACATGGTGATCAACATAAGGAATGAGGATTCAAAAGCTAGGATTCGTTGCCCAACCGGAGGACAACCGACAAACCAATCGAAGGATCCCGTCAAGCAAGGACGATCACTTGGAGTATTCAAAACAGGTTAGATGCAATCAAACCCTAAACCTACAAACTCCATATACTCCATACATAAGTTTCCCACAAAAATCAACTTCGAACTGTGTTTTTTCTAAGTTTTGTTAGTTTTTTTATGTTTACTTGCTGACCAAGTTTAACCTTAAATTCAGCCTCAAAATTGAAATTTGAAGTCACCAATAGCTTTTGCATCTTTTAGGTCATCTACCCACAAAATTTAAGCCATAAAAACCATCGGGAACCTTGTCAAAACTACCATCCGGGGGTGGTCCAAGCCCACGAACAGCGTGTCCGGGACCACGGACGCCCTGCCTAGGACTCCAGACGCCCTGCCCGGGGCGGTGCCAAAATTTAATCTTGAATTTATCTTTAATTGTTAGTTATAGTCCGGGCCCACAGACACCCTGTCCGTGGCCCTGAACATCTCAAAATTTTCAACTTTTGCAATATCAAACTTTATGATTATTGATAGATTAGGGTTCTGTTATACCCAAAAATTTGATCCCCGGAAAAAGGTACTTACAAGTGCTATACAGAGTAATTGGTCAAAACACAAAATCCTAGGTTGAGTCCCAGGACATTGGTGACAGCTTGGTCATCACGTGAGGCATTTTCATAGTTTGTAGGGCTCCGAAGCCATATCGTAAACTTTCTCTCTCATCCAAAGACAACTCAAATCAACTCGAAATGCTTTGAAATTTATCATATGATAAAAGGATGACATTTAGAGTGTAATGGCTTTAGAATTTAGAATTTTTGAATTTCCAATAATTTCCTAGTAATTTATGAATAGATCTGACGAAAAATTGATTTTAAAAATTCTTCTATCCGGAAATTCCAATTTTTCTTCAGAATAATCAAAAATATAATCCTCTACATGCCGGAAAATTTTATCAGTCAAATTCTTTCCAAAAGTTACCGGACCAATCCCGGTAAACTTCGCTCACTTACGGTTCCTTCTCTTAGTTCTGTATAGTAATAAGGGATATTTTCTCTTGACTAAATCAGATCATCAAGAACCCTAAGCAATCAGAACTTCCATCCGTCAAATAACTCCAACTTTTTGGACTTTTGAGCCCCGATAGAAAACCAAAATTTCACACAAAATCATCTCCAACACAAATCCATCAAACAGTCATCAAAACGTGAAGAACATCATCAATTATCAAGGGTCAGAAGCTCGGGTCAAACTCAATCTGGGAACGTCATCAACCAGGCTTCCAAAGATTCCCGACGTGAAGGAACTCCTTGATTCTGAGGGCAAAACAGGTTAGAAAACTGGTTTCCTAACTCTTTTAAACTCAATATACCTTCTGTCAAAATTTGGGATCGAACTGCCTTCTTTCGACTCCCAAATTAGCGCTTATTTACGTTTTTTATCAACAACGTGTTCATTAAGTTTCACCATTAATTCAAAGTCAAACTGAAGTCTTTCGGTTACTAACGTTTTTAGAATCTTTCAGGATTCGTACCATAGAATTTGAGCAGAAAACACACACTAGAACCACCCAAACCCCCGCCGCCGTCCGAGGGCGATCCGCACCCATGGATGCCATGTCCGTAAGCCGGACGGTGGCGGGAAGTTAATTTTTCAAAATTTCAGGTTTTTTAACATGTCTGGGCCCACGGACACCCTGTCCATGTCCCCAGACTTTTCAAATTTTTGTTTTTCTGTAAATTCAACTTTTTTGCCTAAATAGATTAACTAGGGTCTATGGGTTCGGACATTAGGTCCGTGGCCAATGACATAATTAAAATTTGATCTAATTCGGTTTCCGAATCCCTAGTTTGGGTAATTTCAATTTCCACTTTAATTTTCAGTTAAAAATGTCAAAAAAATCATAAACTTGCGCATTTAAGTTAAATTGACCCCGTAATAAGCTGTAAATAGCATAAGTAGAGGAAAAATGACTTAGAAGGGTAGTGAAAGTAATTTGAACCCGGAAAAGCTGAATATCAACCCCCGAACCCGAACTCTTACTTTTCCTGATTTACTGTGGTTAAAAATAGGTGACGACTTATAATAGGTTTCAGTGAGCGAACTTAGGATTTAATAATTATAGTTTCATGACATAGTTATTAAATCTTAGGTTATAAGTGGACCTAGAACCCGATCAGATCCTAATCAACCCGAATCAATGTAAGATAGAGGTTCAAAATCAAGGCTCATAGAATGACGACTCTGCTGGGGACTTGACTCTTAGTTTTAACTTGTTTAATTTTAAGATAAGAGGGCTTAACTTGGAATTGTTTATTTACGACTTTTATTATGTTGTATGTTTACTTTTGTGCGCACTTTAAATTCCTGCACTAATGCATCATGTGAGAGCGAGGGCACACAAACCTATCCCACCTTGGGACCCGCACTAGGCGATCCCTGTCAGGGACTCACACCTTTCTAGTGATATGAATAAGTGGGACTGGGGGAAAAGAGGAGGATTTCGTCTAACCACATCCTCTTAATACCCGGGCTTCGGCTCCAAGCATTTTCCTGGCAATACCCCTACCAAGCCCAACGTTTGGTCAGTCAATGACCCGACCATAGACGTACACCTTTGGTGATGTGAAAAAGTGGGGAACCCCAAAGAGAATAGCGTGCAAGCCCTGTTTCTTTGCGGTTACATGGGCCCGAGCCCCAAGCACTTCTTAGGATCGATCCATGCCCGTCAGTCCAAATCGTCTTGTGAAGGCAGTTGCATTATTTCCTTGTGTGATTTCTTTCTCTATATATTCTTCTAGAGTTTAGGCCCAATAATCACACTAGGCTTTCAATCTCTTTTGGCCCAATAAATTCATCTAAACCAAATAAAAAAAAAAAAGGTCCGAGACACTTTCATTTTCACAAAAGTCCCTCTAACCTGTATACACCATAAATCTCACAATCCCAACCCAAGGTGAACTCTTCCGGATCCTTGGCCCAATACCCATATCAAGCCCTCAAATCTTTTCAGCCAAATAATCCCATAACCCAGCTTATTACCTCCACTAAAGTCTCTTCAAGCCCGCAAACTTCATGAAATCTCAGGTCTATCACAATGCACCTCCTAACGGATCCGAACTCATTTCTTTCTTTTGATTTCCAAAACAGGAGTAGGTCAAATTTTAGAGAAACATTGGGATAGAAGCTTCGGTCGTTTGGTCCGACTACCCACACCTCCTCCATCACCGCTTTAAGTTGAAATCACTTCTGTTTCATCCGACATGTCGGCCCAAATACCTGATGATATCCCTCAGCCTAACGATCAAGAACATCAACAAGTAGAAGGAGGAACGAACATGTTGCTCCGTCAAGGAGCTCATGAAAGCTTTCGAGCTGGAGCAGAAGGAGGTGGTCGAGGCGATCGAGAACAAGTACGTGGGCACGATTGCTAGGCTAGAAGAAAAATTGGCCACGTTGGAGATGACAACCCAAAATAGGACCACTAGAGCTCTGGTACGGGGAGAGGATCAAGTAGCCAATTTGATACAGAAACATCAAGCTGCCATTGAAGCCTTGGAGGGCCCGGAATGCAGCAACAACACATGCGCTTTATGAGAAAATTGGTTCTCTAGAAGCAGCGAGGCATGAGAGATTTACGCAAGGGTTCATTTATCCCTTACACAGCATGGACAATACCTCCGTCGAAGGACATGATTCTCAGGGAGGATTTGGGGACGGTGCTCCCGGAAACCAGCTGGTCGCAGAGTTCAAAAGGGCTTTGAAACGCATCAAGCGGATGGAGAAAGCTGGTAAACCCGCTGGTTTTGATTACCTCTCCATAGGGTCCTACTGTGACGTTGAACTACCTCCAAAGTTGAAGCTTCCCATCTTGGCTCTCTACAAAGGCTCCACTGACCCTCATATCCATCTAGCCATGTTTGACAGAGAGATGTCCATCCTAAGGCTCAACTACCTCCAAAGTTGAAGCTTCCCACCCTGGCTCTCTACAAAGGTGTTCGCGCGTTATTTAGATGAGATTTTCTCAATGGTGGTACCTCACTCAGAGGATGAACACCAAGACATACGAGGAGGTGTGCAAAGCTTTCATGATGCATTTTGAGTATGCCAAGAACTTGGACGCCACCCGGTCCAATCTTGTCAGCACCCACCAAACAGGAAGTGAATCCATGTAAGATTTTATCAAGCGGTGGAGGAGAAAAGCTGTGGGCATGCCCACTAATATGGACGGACAAGAGCAGATACGGATAATAGTGGAAAACATGCAAACACGGTATAAAGATGAGCTGAAATATATGTACTTTCTGAGATTTGATATGCTCATGGGTCAGGTTGGCGTGCTAGAAGAGAAGATCCATAAGGGGTATCTAAAACTTGGATATTCTCAGGGCTCCGAAAATAACTCAAAGTTCTCTAAATCCGAGCCGGTAAAAGCTTCTTACCCTACGACAGCTTTCACTCAGAGCACGCCATAAAAGTAAACAGGGCAGTATGAGGTGAACGCGATCCAGCAGCCGAAAGGCCAAGGTCGAAGCTACAGAGCAGTTCCACCTCCAAGGAAAGACTATCACCAGCGAGAGTTTACATACATTGGCCGACCTCTGAGTCAGGCTTTGAAGAAGCTCCAGGAGCAGATCTTACACCCACTTCCACTTCGTCAGGGAGGCACCCAGGCGGGCAAACATCTGAGCCAGTTCTGCCACTACCACCGCTACCTGGTCACAACACCGACCATTGTAGGGCCCTGGAGCATAAGATTCAAGATCTGATTGACCAGGGGCTTCAGTTTTTGGAGCGCGGAATATTTAAGGGAATCCCATGCTAGAGCATCGCTAGAAGTTTTCCTTCCCAATGTTCTTTTTATATTTTCTTTTTATCTTGTAATCGTTTTTGTTTTTTCTTAATTTAAGTAGATTTTAATTTAATCCCAACATGTTATCTGTTATTCCTTTTGGCTATCAATAAAAGAAGATTTTCCATTTGTTCATATTCCTCTTGTGTAAAGTTTAAATAATGTGTGCATATATTCATTCATTCATTCACAAAAAATGAGGAAAAGAGCATAAAGAAAAATGAAGCAAGACCCCTCCATAGAGCACTTTTGCAAGCACTAAAAGCAGACCCAACCAAACACATAACCACCACAACCTTCACTATACATCCACAAGCAATCCAGCACAACATAATTGCTCACACAAAAGTTGTTCATCCACAAACAACTCGCCACAATTCATCTCCATACATACAAAGGGCATTCAAAAGGTTTGTCGAAAAACACCAAACCAATACAGGGGGCAATCTGAGTGTAGAATCGTTAATTTCATATCTTTTGTTTAAATGTGTGAACGAGTCTCCGAGTGAAAATTCACGAGAGTGTCTTGAGCGTTAATACTATGAGGGAACGGGCATGTCATCTTTACACAAATCCGGTGAGGCCACACTCAAAAGTAAGGCAAATGGCATAACTCTGACTGGAGGAGATAATTTGTAAATTTATCGTTAGACCTGCGAAAAGTAACAAAGAACGAATACACAAATATATCAGGGATGACGAAACACCTAGGTACACCACCACATAGCCAAACTCTTATGAACCCTGACATTGAACCCTAGGCTCCTCCATTGAGATTTTCATATATTCCCTCTTTCTGATACGTTAAGCTTCACAAAATAAGCTAGCCCGTGATGAATATCCGACCCGGTATCCAAAGGAAGTAAGGAGCCTGACTCTTGGATAGCATTTTCATCGATCCAAAAAAGCAATACCGCTACTAGCATGATGAATGATCCACAAAAGGTCCCAGAGTGACATAGGATCCAAAGACCTCACATCAAAAACAACTATCAAAGTCTAAAGCTGAGAGACACAAGAACCCCGAAGCAAAGCAAAGAAAAAGAAAAGGATACAAAAAAAGACAAATATGAAAAGCCTCAAAGAAATCCAGAAATAAAATGATGTAAAGGACAACTTCAAAAGTTCTAAGTCCAAATCTCGAAAGCAAAGTCAGCTCGAAGTAGCCAAACAACTTCAAGACAAGAAAAGGTGAATCCGGGAGAAGGCACAAGTTACAGCTTCGGTCACCCTTTAAGCTCCACATATCTCAAACATCCCTTCATGGTCTCGTTGTCTTTCATCACACCCCCACGGCCACGTTATTAGCTTTAAAGACTTCCGATTTGCTAGTTGTGTATCCAATCAAGTGAAAGTAACAGATCGAACGTGTAAACCTAACAAATATCGAATTCATTGGTCTAGACGTTTTGACTTAAAGAAAGAAATGAGTTGAATATCAAACACACTGAGTGTAGGATAGGAAGAACCACATCAAATAAGTCTTAACCCCATGAGATTGGGATTTGTTTCACACAATTAATCAAATAAAATACTGGGGGCAATTGATTGTTCCGATTGATTGCCATGAGCTTTGGCTCAGATTGTCTTAAGGAAAAATACTTGGGACAATTTTTGGTTTCAACAATTGCTATGACTGCACCAATTGAAACTCAAAGCTTAAGCCCTTCATAAGCTTTAAGCACCACCAACACCACCACCACACAGGGACCCATAAGCCCTACCACCACCAAGAAAGACATCTCTAGTCCACATCATTCCCCACCGGCACGTCATAAGCCCAAGCTCCACATCACACGCCATAGGCACACATAAGCCCTACATGCGTTCATTTAGACACGTCATAAGCCCTACTGGCATTCATATAGGCATGAAATAAGCCATACCTGCATTCATCCAGGCATGTCATAAGCCCTACCTGCATTCGTCCAGGCGTGTCATAAGCCCTACTTGAATTACTTCCAGGCATGTCATAAGCCCTACCTAAATTCATCTAGACACGTCATAAACCCTGCCTGCATTCATTCAGACACATCATAATCCCTACCTGCATTTATTTAGGCACGTCATAAGTCATACCTGCATTCATTTAGGCACGTCATAAGCCCTATTTGCATTCATTCAGACACGTCATAAGCCCTACCTGCATTCATCCAGGCACTTCATAAGCCCTATCTTGCACATTGCATCATGAAGCATTCATATCATTCATTCAGGCATAAATAAACCCTGACTTGCATTACCCAAGAATACATAAGCCCTAGCTATAAGTTGAAGAGGTGGTGGAAATAAATCCTCCTTTGTTATGTAAGCTTATTTTGGGATTACGAATGGTGGGTGATGGCAATAAGTCCCCAGGGTTTATACCAGGAGTTATCCCTGCACACCGGTTTAGGGGGCAATGGCAATAAGTCTGCATAGGTCCAACCAGAAGCATTGGCACGCATTTCGGTCCCCAAATGCACGAGCATCATTTGCATACCATCCTCATATCATCCCTCATTTTGCATATCATATGCAGATCATTTTTCACCGCCCGCACGTCATCCTTATGCACACATCATTCACATTCGCACTTCATTCATTTACAGGTTCCCGACACCTTAGATGCTCGGTGTAGTTTTAGATTTTATAGGTTCCCGACATCTTAGATGCTCGACGTAGTTTTAGTTTGTATAGGTTCCCGACAACTTGAATGCTCGGCGTAGTTTTATTTTTTACAGGTTCCCGACACCTTAGATGCTCGACATAGTTTAGCTTTTACAGGTTGCTGACACCTTAGATGCTCGGTATAGTGTATTCTTTTTTTTAATTCAACTTTCCTTTCACACTTTAGGTAGTTGGCGCCTTAGAATATTCGAACAAATTCACACTTCTCTTTTAGGTAGCCAGCACCTCAAAAAAGCTCGGCGCAACTAACAGATTTTCAGCAGAAACTCAAGACATGAAGCAATTTCTCTAAGGTCGGAAAAATTTTGGGGTATCACTCAAACATCAACTAGTCTTTTCTTCTTCACTACAAAGCCGAGTTGACGGGGGCAATTTAATATACCCAAAAATTTGACCCCCGGAAAAGGGTACTTTAGGACACAAGTTCTATACAGAGTAATTTTGTCAAAGAACACAGAATCCCGGGTTGATTAGCATGTCTCAAGCAAGGTTACAAAAAACGGTACGGGGCCTCAATACGGACCCATCAAAATACAGAATACGGGAGTATCGATACGAACGAGACGGTAGTAATAATACGGAAGACACATTTATTATATAAATAAGTCCCACAAAACAGGAAAAATATATTGCTGAAATAAAAAAATGTGTATGCACTACAGTAATAATCTATTACTCACTTGTACTGTCAATATGCATTGCAAATAAGATAAAAACAACAATGACAAATGGCACATGGATTCCCGAAATTAAAACCTCAATTCTGACATGAATTTTGCTAATTTGCAACACACAATCTTCTAATTTCCACATTTGAACAAAAAAACAGCTAGCTTTCTACAAAATAACACACAATCTTCCAGCAATAGAAATAAAAAATTGTAGTCTTTAATAATGAGTCATACATGTTGTCAAACTTTGATGATATCAACACTAAGTTTTAGATTATTTTTGAAATCTATGCCAAAACATACGTACAGATTTTTGCACATATATGCGCAACAACTATACCATAAACGTAGGGCTATTAACATCGAGAAAATAGATTCCTTGTGAACAACAATCTTCATTTTGGATTCTTTGTATTATTCACAACATAGTCACTCAAAAAGCACGGCTCTCTCCGAGCAAAGACTGAGATATATAGAGCTTCCTAGAGACGTACTGAAGAAACCAAGGGCTAATAAACTGCACCGTTGCCCATAAAAAGAAGTTTTAAGCTCTGTTTTTGCCGAATAAGTAAGAATAGTTATGAACTTACTGATTTGTTTTGTGGAAAAAATACCAACAACCACACCAGCAGCAATGAGAAACACCAACAACCACTCCACGCCTTGCTTATGGCCAGAATAAATATAAGTGCATCAGAGTTCCGATCACACCACACTTGTATTCTTTTTTCTAAGAAGAAAGTAGTAGCGCATCCTTCTTCTGTATTTCGTGAAAACTTTCAGATGAATGAATAAAAGAAGTAGTGGTAATGATCAGCGGCAAATTGTAACCGCATTTATATATAATTTGATTAAAAGAGAGAGGAGATTAGGGTTAAAAGTTGAAGCGCCTCAAATTCTGGAATATACAAACAAAACCATTTTTACCGTGTAAACGTTTAATACGTATACCTCCGCCTACAAACGGCCGTACTCGGTAATTATACGGTGGGGTAATAAGTCATCGGTAATGAAGCGTCCGTATATAAGCAGTAAGATTCAGATACGGTAGTGCGGCTGTATTAAACGGCGTACCGAACCGTATTTTGCATCCTTGGTCTCAGGGCATTGGTGACAGCTTGGTCATCACGAGGGGCATTTTCATAGTTTGTAGGGCTCCTAAGTCATCTCATAAACTTTCTCTCTCCTCCGAAATGACTCAAATCAACTCGAAATGCTTTGAAATTTTGACACATGATAAAGAATGACATTTTGAGCATAATAGCTTTGGAATCTTGAATTTTTGAATTTCCAATAATATTCTAGTAATTAATGAACAGATCTGACGAAAAATTGTTATTTAGAATATTCCTTTATCTGAAAATTCCAATTTTTCTTTAGAATAAACAGAAATATCATTCTTTACATACTGGCAAAATTTATTAGTCATATTCTTTCCAGAAGTTATCGACCGAATCCCGGTTAACTTTATTTCTTTACCGAGTTTACTCTATCTTTAGTGTTGTCAATATAAGGGATCTTTTCTCTTTGCTAAATCAGATCATCAAGAACCCTAAGCAATCATAACTTTCATCCGTCTCAAAACTCCCACGTTTTGGACTCCCGAACCCTGATCAAGAACTGAAATTCCATCAAAATCACCACCAAAACAAGTTTTCTAAATCCTATTGTCATAATAATCATCAAACAACCATCAAAACGTGAAGAACATCATCAATTACCAAGGTTCAAAAGCTCGAGCCGAACTCAATCCGGGACCGTCATCAACCAGGCTTCCAAAGATTCCCGACGTGAAGGAACTCCATGATTCCGAGGGCAAAACAGGTTAGAAAACAGGTATATTAACTCCTTTTAACTCAATATACCTTCTATCAAAATTTGGGATCGAACCGACTTCTTTCGCTCCCGAATTGGCGTTTATTTGTGTTTTTGATCAATAACTTGTTCATTAAGTTTCACCATTAATTCAAAGTCGAATTGAAGTATTTCAATTACTGACGTGTTTAGAATATTTCAGGATACAAACCCATAAATTTTGGACCAAAAACACTGCCAGGAACCACCCGAATGCCGTCGTCTGATGGTTGTCTGCATCCACGAACGCCATGTCTAGGGTCCGAGACACCCCCGGACGGTGGCGGGACATTAATTTTTCAAAATTTTAGTTTTTTTTACACATGTCCGGGCCCATAGACGCCCTGTCTATGGCCCCGGACTTTTCAAAATTTTTGTTTTTATGCAAATTCTACTTTTCTGCCTAATTAGGTTAACTAGGGTCCGTGGGTTCGGACATTAGGTCCATGGCCACAGACATAATTAAATTTGACCTAATTTGGCTTCCAAAATCTGAGTTTAGGTAATTTCAATTTCCACTTTAATTTTCAGTTAAAAATGTCAAAAAAATCAAAAAAGTCAGAAAACTTGCGTATTTAAGTTAATTCGACTCTGTAATAAGTCGTAAATAACATAAGTAGAGGCAAAATGACTAAGAAGGGTAGTGAAAGTAATTTGAACCCAGAAAAGTTGTATATCAAGCCCCCGAACCCGAACTCTTACCTTTCCTAATTTACCGTAGGTTAAAATTAGGTGGCGACTCATAATAGATTCAAGTGAGCTAACTTAGGATTTAATAATTATAGTTTCATGACATAGTTAGTAAAGCTTAGGTTATTAGTGGACCTGGAACCCGATCAAATTCTAGTCAACCCAAATCAATGTTGGATAGAGGTTCAAAAATTGAGGCTCACCTAATTCGGCTCCCAAAACCCTAATTTAGGTTAGTTTTGTTTTCACATTTGAGTTATGTCAAAAACTGTTAAAAACATAAAAATACAGAAGCTTGTATACTTTAGGTAAATCAACTTTATAGTAATCCTTAATGACATAAGTAGCGGGAAAAATAGCTTCAAGGGTAGTGAAAGTAATTTCAACCGGAGGAAAAGGATATATTACCAAGCCCCCGAACCCGAACTCTACCTTTCCTAGTTTACTTTAGGTTAAAACTTAGGTGGCGACTCAATCATAGGTTCCAGTGGGCTAACCTTCGTTTTAATAATTTTTGTTTATAAATAGTTATTAAACTTAGGTTATGCGTGAAGTTAGAACCTGATCAGATCCTAATCAACCCAATCAACATAGGAAGGTTTGAAAAACCCGGGTCCACAGACTGAGGACTCCACTGAGAACATAATTCTTAATTTTAACTAGCTTAATTTTAAGATAAGAGGGCTTAGATCAAAAATGTTATTTAAGGCTTTATTATATTGTTTGATTTATCTTCGTGTGCATTATTTTCCTTGTATATTATTGTACATCATATGAGAACGTTGAGGGTCCACGCAAACCGATTTCACCTGGACCTGCATTAGGCGGTCCCAGTCTGAGACTCACACCTTTCTGTGATGTGAACAAGTGGGGGAAAAGGGGGATGTCATGTGAATCACATACCCTTATTACCTGGGCTTTAGCCCCTAGCATTTCTCATACAGTACCCTTACCCAAGCCCAATGTTTGGCCAGTCAAAGACCAGACTGTAGCGCACACCTCATAGTGATGTGTAAAAAGTGAAGAATCCCAAAGAGGATAGCGCGCAAACTCTTATCCCTTTGAGGTGACCTTGACCCAAGCCCCGAGCATTTCTCCGGATAGATTCTTACCAAGTTGATACAGACATCTAGTGATGGCATGCATACTAACCTGTGTGTGGTCTTCCTCTATGTTTTATTTACATGTTTTGATGATTTTCTTTTTGGTGGATTAGTCTTTCGGCCCAAAAACCCATTTAGTCTAAGTAGGCCTTTTTTCTGGGTTTTAGCAGCCAAAAACCCTAGATTTAGGTATTGCTTCTTTCGGCCCAAAAGTTCCTAAATTTAAATCATCCATCTTGGCCCTTTTAGGTTTACGCTCATATAAAGAAATCCATCTAGATTCAAAATAATTCATAAAACTTGAAAATTAGTTTTACTTGGACTTTGAAGTCTCTGGGACTATTCATATTTCTGGCCCATGCTGTGACAGCCCAGCCCAATCAGCCCACATTGTGGATATTGTCCGCTTTGGCACGCAGCCGCACGGATTTTTCCTGGGGTTTCGCCCCAAAACGCGTCACACAGGGAAGAGTATACCCACCCTAATAAGGTATGGTTCGTGCTCTCTCCGATCGATGTGGGAGGTAACACCACGCCGGGTGTTACACCCTACCCCCCTTAAGGAGCCCAGTGCCCTCACGGGCTCACTGGACCCACACCGACCTGGGTCTGGCTCTGATACCATCTGTGACAGCCCAGCCCAATCAGCCCACATGTGTGATATTGTCCGCTTTGGCACGCAGGCCGCACGGATGTTCCTGGGGTTTCGCCCCAAAACGCGTCACACAAGGGAAGAGTATCCCCACCCTAATAAGGTATGGTTCGTGCTCTCTCCCGATCGATGTGGGAGGTAACACCACGCCGGTGTTACACCACTGAAATACCCAAAACTTATTGAACATGGATTAAATATCTAATCACATTAATTAAGGCCTAAACACGCCTTAAAAGTCAACTGAGAACAACAGTGGTCAACACAAAACAAGATGTTGCACCCTTTGACTGTTAAGGGTAAATAAATACCCAAATGAATTTCTTAGGATCTAAAAATTTGTCCTAAGCAGATTAACACATTAATAAAATATACAATTGTTGGACAACACTCCAACACAAATAAAAAGCATTTACATGCTTCAAGGTCAAGAAGGGCTAAAATGTGCTCTAAGAAACCTTAAAGGTCTAATGACCTATAAATGATATAAAAATGGATACCATGATCAAATATAATGTAAGGAACACAAAAAAACCGTTTTCAAAGAAAACCGAGCTCATAAACACCTTGAGACACAAAATGTGCACTGAAACTCCTTAAAGCACATTTTTGTGTAATTGTCTTCTAAATTGGTTTTAAATGGGCTAAAAGGTTATAAATACCTTTAAATATGATAAAATATCATATTATATGATATTAGGAATTTAATTCCAAGAATTTACGAATTTTACAAAAATTTAATATTAAAATATTAATAAAACCCTAAAAGGGGGCCCGCAGGAGTCAATATTGACTAAGATTGGTCAGAGGTCAAAGTTGACCCCCTTAGACCATGTAAGTTCGACATTTACAGCAAGATAGGCTCCATTAGCCACTTGCACATCCAAAAGACAGCACACCAACATATCTCCATGATTTAAGGGCTACTTTTGCCTTTTTATTGTTTATACACACTTTCACTCCATTATTTGAATTCTCCACTGGAAAAACGTGTGAGGAGCCTCTCCTTTCTTCAATCAGCCGGATCCTGCTCCCTCCTTACCCCTTGATGAGTCACCTTCAATTATTAGACAATAAACTAATCTAAAGCACATTTTCAACCTAATAATACCAATTCTAGCCACTCTCTCTCTCCTAGCTGCATTCA
The DNA here is from genome assembly GCA_023374045.1 of Limonium bicolor. NCBI lineage: Eukaryota > Viridiplantae > Streptophyta > Magnoliopsida > Caryophyllales > Plumbaginaceae > Limonium > Limonium bicolor. The sequence goes on from CM041782.1 coordinate 212,553,672, forward strand.
ATTCGATGAAGCAGCTCCTCCAAGCTCTCCCAAGCTCTCTCAACCGAACTTCTTCAGTTGGGGAAGTAAAACTAACTTCTAAGCTTGAATTAATGGTTTAAGCTTGTTTTTGGCTCTTTTTCTTCATCTCTTCACCACCTATGCTTAGATCTCGTGACTAATCATGTTCCTATGGCTTATTCTCAGTGTCCTAAGGTTAGAACATCAATCAAATTCGAATGGAACAAGTTTAGAGACCAAGGTTGCTCAAAATCTCATTTTAAGGTAAAAAGTGCATTAAGCTCATATCTTTTGATTTCCTTCAAGTTCGGCTGTGAAACTTTGGTCATAGCCTCATCTTCTTCTCCTTTTCATGTGGAATCTGTTGGTTAGCCATTTGGAGCAAGGTGGCCGAGATCCAAAGGAAATACCCTCTTTAAGGCATTTTTCCAAGGTAAAACCTAATAACAAGGCACCTTGTTGAGATCTAGCTATTTCCTATGTCAATATAGTAGATCTAACACCTTGTGGTGTGTTTGATTCAGGTCGAAACCATCTTGAACTCTCCTTGCATTCTTAAGGTGATTTTTGCCTTAAATCTTACATTAAATACTTCTTATGGTTAGATCTTTCTTGGAGACGAACTAGGCCTTGGTTTCTGTTGAAAACATGTAAAACAAGCTGTGGAGAATTTCTCCTTAAGGTGGCGAACCCAAACAAGGCTTTACCTAAGCTAAATCAAGGTATAAATCACTTAAACCATAACTTGATACATTAACACAAGTGTTAAGTGTGTGTATATTAATTGCCGTGAGTGAAGAGGTAAAATAAGGTCTTGTTTGACTTAAAATGTTTAAGGAATGGTTTAATAAATTTTACAACTAATTACAAGCATAAATGTCAAATTTAAGACATTGTGTGGAAGTTTGGTAAATAAATGAAAATTATATGGTGAGGCCGAAAATATGTATTTTTGGGACATTTATGTGTAATTTATTTTGCAAGACAATGTTTGTAATAAGGCCATGTATTTTAGGCAATTTTATTATGAATTTACAAGGGCTTTTATTTAAGTTTAGGGGTAATATAATTATTTACCGAAATGAATAAGGGGTTATAGTGTATTAAATTAAATTTAGGGACTTTAGAAAAATAAAGCCGGAAATTAGAGTTAAAAAGGAGTTGTTAAAATAAAGTTTATAAGATTTTATAAAGTTTTGGGGTTAAATGGTGAATTTTAGAAAGTTTAGGTACTAAACCGTAATTATAAGGAATTGGTGGTCAAGGAAATATTAAGGTGGTCAACATTGACCATATGCTAGGTTTTGACCAAAATAAATAAGTTAGATAACTTATTTAAGGTTTTATAATAGGTTATGTATTTAATGGTAATATTTTATAACATATGTGGTGAATATGTTATTACCGAAAATTAAGGGTGTAAAATGGTATTTTAAACACCCATGGGCTATTAGGAATTTTAGGAATTTATTTGGTGGATTTTGGAATTAAAATGAACTATATATGTATATATATAGTTATAATGTCATTATGACACTTTGGAGAAAAATAGATGGTGGAATGGTAAATATCAACAAAAGTATATGGGTTAATAAGGATATTTATAACCCTTTGGTGGAATTTGGTGATTTTTAGAATTATTAAGAGAATTTATTAAGATATGTGTATGAAATATGGTTTTAATGATATGGAAGAACTATATGTTATAAATAGGGCCAAATGGCAATTATAGAATAGCACAAGGGCTGTTCGGAATTTACAAAAAATAACCATAGGTTATACTCTTTTATAAGTTAGAAATGTTATATTAAATGGTATATATAACATGGTAAAAAGAAAGGGGTGATTTTGTAAATAAAGGAAACTATGGTTTATGGAAAAGAATAAGATTTCTTATGGTGCCTAAGAGGCAATAATAAATAGTTTGTATAAAAACTATAGGTTATAAGTTAAAGGGAATAAAAATATCACATAGTATGATATTAGTATATGGTATAACGTTACATAATGTTATGTGGTCAAAACGGAATTTAATTAAGTTAAGGGCTATACTGAGTTAATAAGAGTTGAAAGATGAATTTTAGACTAAGGTCTATGATGTTATAAATGTTATGACAATGATATGGTTTAGATGGAATTAATATAAGGAAGGGCACTCACATAAAATAATGTGACAAACTATAAATAAATGAGATTTATAAACTGAGGTGTTTATGGAATAAACTTAGGAGTTGTAATTATACAACATAAGATGTTACGTGATATTAGGATAATAATCTTAATATAAGTTGTATAATATAATACAACTAATGGGAATAATCATCCAATAAAAGATGATAAAATGTAACATAAAATACAAGAGTTTATGAAACTATGAGAATTACCTACGTGGTAAAAATATATACATACACAAGAATAATGTATATAAGGTGGATAAATATATTTGGTTGAAAACCTTATGATTTAATGGTGGTGGTTATTTGGAAAAAAAAATATAGTTACAAAATATAAGCTATGAATTTTGCTAAGATAATGGGTAATGAAATACAAAGAATTATAATGGATGATGGAAACAAATATATAATATAGGAATGCATGCATACATGCAACTATAGGTTACGCACCTAAACTAGATGTGGATAAGATTAAAGGAAATATAAGGAATTAGACTTAACAGTTGAAATAGTTTTGACGTACGCGTTTTAAGTAACAAAGCCGACTGTTTTAGAAAAACCTGTAACAAACAACTGTAGAAAACAGGGGTGAACTGTCGGGGTTACTTATAATTCGAAAATACCGGATGTAGTTAGTCATGGAGACTGACTTATAGTTTTATTACCGTTTAGAGTATACTTCTGACAAGGACGCTTGACGAGCTAACGGACTACACGGAGCGTAGGATCTTGCTGATTCATACTCCACCGTAATACAGTCAGGGTGAACGGTATGTAAAGGGGTTTGATCCGAGTTGTCCTAAGGTTGCTCCTTGGGCTCGGATTTGGTTGATATAACTTGTATGTTTTATGGTCTCTGATTGTCTCTGAGGGCTTCCTCAGTTCAGACTTCTGTGTGATCTGTGATAAGATTGTTTGTCTGAATGTGAATTAATATGCATGAATTGTATATTTATAGCTGCTTATTATTTACTGTTGTTGAGTTAACAGTATTGGTTCGTATATATGAACCTATATATAAAAACGAACTAGCGGCTATGGTGCTATCTTATATGAAATATAAGGAACGTAAGAAAACGTTGTAGCACTAAGATAATAAGATATACATATTATCTGAGACTTTTATACGGAGCATTGGCCTTTCTATACGCCGCTCTCGTATCTAACACTGGATCCCGAGTTTACAGACTCCGGATTGGACTAATGACCTTAGTCTGCTGTGTTAGAAAATTTGGTAATGCGATGCGATGGTATAATTAATTAATTAATGGAATGGAAGTAAAGCCAAGAGGATGTGGCTCTTGGTGCGCGCTGTGATCACAAAAACGATACCAGGATGTCCGCGTACGGGTCCGTAAGTATCAAGAAAATTTCCCGTGAGCTAGAATGGCTCGTTGGTCGGAGACTCTACCGTTGGAGTGGCTACTGCCGTGGGTGACCCGCCATAATATATGGGTAACTAGAGACATGTCGTTTTAACGAGACATTGTCACTAGGTATAACTGAACAACTAAAACAATTGAGACTTATACAGTGGCGAACAATACTATGGACGAGACTTAATACTTGTTTATATTCTCGTGTTTCGCTTTGTTGTTCATTGGTTATACTTGTGGTTATTTTATTGTGTGTTGATGGTTGGATGGAGCCTACAAGGCTAAGGTAAATTAAATATGAAAACTGTACGCTACGGCGAATGTACATGGTACATTAAATTGTTATTGCTCGATACGTTCGATATACAAATGTTATGAAATATTCTATGAATGTTTGGTTGGATGGATGACTAATGTTTATGGATATTGGATGGTTGATTATGTATATTATACATTTATGCTTCAGTTTTGATTATGACTGTAAGAAGGAAAAGCATGAAACCAATCTAATAATAAGATGGTTAAAATGACAAGTGACCATTAGGGTCCAGGCCCGGCATACTCAGCGTCTATCGCTGATACTACACCATTTCAGGTTGTTGATCATTGTCGGAGCTGAAGAACAGGAACAGGGTAATTGGAGATGTTGTATAGTAATGAAGATGGTGTATGGTCTTATGGTAAGGTTATGTATTTTTCAGGATTGGGTGGTAGACGCTCACTTGTCGATGTTATGGTTATGGACTTAGTGTGATGTATAGGAGTTTCTCGTTATCACTGCGGTTAGCAGTTTATTTGTATTGGAAGTTGGTTGTAGTTTGGCTGCGTTGCTCGCATGGGCGAGTAACGGCCGGTGACACCGAGTGAGTTTTGTAATGGTTATTTGTTTTTCCGCTGCGAGATGTTTTATTTATTGCTACGTGAGAGATTATATCGTGATTATTGAGAGGGGTGTTACAAAGTGGTATCAGAGCGGAGTACCGCTCTGAGACGAGATAATAGGTTAAGACAGTGAGCTTAGTGTAATGTATGAAATATACATGCGGAAGGACGAAGCATCTACCGAAGGCCTGCTGCGAAGGACCACTACCGGAGACCAATTGTCAGAAGGCCCTATCGTTGGAGCCCTACTACCGGAAGGATTATTGTTAAAGTGACGGTCCGGAAAAGAGTTGTCCAATGCGGAAGCGGTATTCAGTCCGGAGGGACTACCCTAAAAGGATTGATGGTTATGTTTATGTAATACTATCACATGTATAGGGGCTAAGGGTAACATGGCCATAGGAGTCTATAAATAGAAGTAGAAGAGTCATTTGTGAGGGGCTCAAGTTAGAAAAGGGAGCTCACATCCCAAAAGCTCTCTAGTGTTGTAAACCAAAGGATGAATAATAGCTCTGTCTAGAAGTGGACGTAGGCCGGATTATTGGCCGAACCACTATACATCTGGTGTGGAAACAATGTTGGGAGAGTAACATCTGTTACATCTTCATTGGCGCCGTCTGTGGGAAACCAAACATCAACCACGATTGATCCACGCTCTAGAAAATCATGAAAGAATCGACTCATTCTACGATTTCATCATGAGCAACACCAAGGAATGGAGTAACAGATCGGAGAATATTTTTCGATCGAGATACGAAGCTAAAGGAATTCGTCCAAGAATTCCGTTTTGCGGGACCAGAATTTCAAAACATGGTGAATAAGCGGGACTTGCGAAGAATTAAAGAAGTGCAATCGACGATTCATCCACGGTCTGCGATCGTCATCGATTTACGGCTCGCGATCCAAAGATGCGACTGAAGGTTAAGGATTGCTCATCGCACTCTGGAAAAAGCGTCAGTCGGTTCTAGCAACATCGAAATCTCAATCCATAAGGCAAGACAATTCAGAAAGTTTATTATCGCGAGCAAGGTCAAGCTTAAGAATTCGAAGTAGCACAATCGGAAACCACGAAGGAAGACGCTCTATTCAACGTTTTCGACGAAGTTCTTGATGAGAAGAATCAGTTCGCTCGACAAATGATAAACATCGCAAGGACGATATCCAAAAGAAAAAGTACCGATTCACGTAAAAGATGTATTAAACCTCCAATCCTCATGTTCTTGGTGCATCGATCGAAGTTTTCTCCACGATCTGTCCATACAACTCAGGAAACCACGAAGGAATCAACTCAAAGAAATTAACATCTTCGTCGATTCACAACGCATTGGAAAAGACTGATCGTTCAAGTTTTCTTCACTAGAAGATTAAACGCTTACAGATTGCTTTCAAAGGAGTCCGCGGACGAGTTCGAGCCAGATATCCATTGGCTAAAGAAGAAAACCGCTAAAACCATTCACATCCTGCCTTAGACTACAACTGTTACATAAATTATGTCTTAATTCATGTACTAATCAGGCCTAAGCTAACTACAATTCATTCAAAAGCAGGAACTCGGCTGAAAAATTCAAAAGCAAGAAATATGACCGTCTAGTGTTCTGTTAAAAGGAGGAGGTCGATAGCTTTTAAGAGACGATGAAAGATCGGCGTCGACCGATGATTCTCTTCAGGCCTGGAACGCAAGCCACCCGATCTGGACCAGAACGGCTAATCAAACCGAAAAGGGAAGGAGTTTCTATCTGTTTTCCTCTTCAACAAGGTAAATCCTCTAACTTTGAGCAGTACTATTAGGCAGAAAGGAACAAATCAAGATGCAGCAGGCGACAGGCTAGTCTTCCGGAAAAACCTTATTGGTGACTCGCACACTTATATACATTTTCTGTGATAATAATCCCGCTAGGAAAGCCACGCAAACTCAATCCTGTTTTTGTGAATTCCCCTTGAATACTCGAGAGCTGTTATAAACCATGAAGTAAGCAGAGCTTAATCTGTTCAAGTTTAATGTTGGAAGCTTTGTTTGTATATGTTAGGAACTAAGAACGTAGTGGCATACAGATTCTAGTTGCATCAGTTTCTAACTGCTTTAATAATACCAGATTGAAGTGGCCTAACCTTTCAAATAATATTTCTTCCCGGAGGTAGTCGAAATACTCCTGCAAACACCTGCTCATTCCTGCTATGAAAAAAGTGCCACTAATACTACGACGAATCTGACTGCTGTTGCTCATCCATTTGTTGTTATTATGAGCCTTTTCTTGAGCATTTTTTCCTGCAGATTATCAAGATAGAAAACCCATACATACTGATTATCAAATGCGCTGGATGAACTATTCTGGAATAGTTGTGTGACGGTCTTGATGTACCCTGTAAAGGATGGTCGTTCAAAACCAGCGAGTTCCTCATTTACTTGACTGTTACTTCATGCTCCATTTTAGCCATCGTTCAAACTTGTAGAACTTATCTAAAAACAGCTCCCTCAGAGCAAATGCTTTTGCATTCTGTTTAGCTGCCTTCTAATTACAGTTCATATAGATTAATACTGACCAGGGCCTAGTTAGAAGTTATTTGATTCCTTATAATGCTGCAATGTGTTTTCTAAGATTTACCATGAGCGCATAATCGTTACAGCTCCTTGTGAACACCTTTTAAATTCAAGTTTTACAAATCTACTTCTCTCTTTTTATGTTTTCAATGATTTAATTGCAGCTTCCTCTCACGTTATATAATCTGATACAATATTTAATTTTGTTGCCTAAGAATAACATAAACCTTGCCTCTTATTGTGATATACTTTCGGTCTGTCTGCAAGCCCCTACGAGTACATCGGTTGAGCTTAATAGTATCTCCTTTAAGTCTGCTTTAAAGTGAATGAAAATTCAATTGACAAATCTGATTGCATAGCTTAATTATATGTTATGTTCACTGCTACTGCTATGAAAAATCTGTCACCAAAAAACTGCGGCCAGTCTTTTCAAAACTATATTCACTCTTGCTATCTTCTCCTGTCTAAATTGGCCCAATTTTACATGACCGTGTAGCTGCTGTTTCTCTGTATTTAAAGTATTACTGTCACTGCCACAGTATAAGACTGAGCTAAAGCTATACCAGCCCTTCCGCGTTTTCTATTTTGCCACACAATCTGATTTCTGTTTAAGTACATTTTCTGAGAGTTATTCTGCAACAATTGGATATTGTTACTTAACAATGTCTAGGCCATCATGTTCTGATTAGTGAACTAACTGTGGCTAATCTGCTATCTGCCACGACAGGAATGCCCATTGCGGAAGCCTATCTCATTCATTGTCTGAACTTGTCTCTTACTATCGTCCGTTGCTTTTTAAATATGTTTTTCTTATTTAAAATAATGGGTTGTTATGTCTTATGTTGAGGAACGCCATGGGGATGATCATTAAAATGCAAAATGATCTCGACAAGTTGTTGCAGCACACGCAGAGTCATCCCGCCATTCTTATTTGGAGCTGCTGGGATGTTTGTCAGAATCATTGGGATACAAACGTTGTACTGGTAGAACTTGGGGCTGTGAGCTACCGGTAGGACTTTCGGTCGCAGGCACCTCCGGTAGAAGCATTGGGCTGAGGTCTTCACCAGTGGCGGTTTGGTGTCTTCTCCGATGGCAATCTGATTCCTTCACCGGTAGCCACTTTTCACTTCTTCCGGTAACTCCTCTGGTGGCGCCCTGAAGGAAGCATTCCTCTTTCCAGTACCTTTCCTCTCAATTGTCAGTGGGAATACGGGACCCAAATCAGTATGTATCCAGGTTGCTCGATGACAGCCTTCGAAACATGGATTGGAAACAATCGCGTGATTGTCGTTGGAATCGAAAACACAATCCTTGGGCCCAAGTTGAAATATTCTGAATATCGATGAGAAGTGAACTTATACGAACTGCTGCACGGTAGGAGCAGGTGACTTATCTCCAGAGAATGGTGAAAAAAACGAACTCTCACCACCATGTACGTCCGGATCAGATCCAAAACGGGTATCTCGGTAGCCGCCACAACCAAAGTACGCTGCTGCAATGGTAACTCCTTCCGGTAGAATTTTGCAAAAGTCCAAAGATCCTCATCTCCACTGGTCGCAAAATTTCACCGTCACCAGTCGCAAATTCCCCCCTCACTGGTAGCAAATCGGAAACCGCAAACCAGCGGAAGCAACATCAACTCTGAAGGAGGGGCCTCCCAGAGGAAAAACGGTTGTCTGCAAAAGTAACGTCCGCTCTACCGGAGGCACACGCACAAAGGCCGCTAATAAAAATCCAGTCCAGACAAGTTCCTCCGAAAGTAATTTCTCCGAGAAAGCGATTTTCTACCTCCGGAACAAAAGAGGGGATGCAGTCTCCAGAGGACGATTCAACATATCGCAGGCCACAAGTTTCCAGTCTGAACCAACAGTAAAAATCTCGGTCGATGAAGGAGTTACTAGAAAAGTATTTATGAAAGAAAATTCGGTCGGTGGAGGAATCCCTGTTCACTTATGTCATTGGGACACGGGTAGAAAGAGAACTCAAGTATTTGGAGCTACCGGGCTGCTTTATCTCGAGAGGGAAGTGGAGGGCCCGTTCATTTTTTCAAAACTAGCGAGAAGGACCTGGTCATTATCCTCCGGAGCCGTCGTCCAGATCCTACCGGTAAGGCAGAGAACCTACCGAAGGACAGACATAGAGGAAGTATCTCCAGAGTTCCATCTCCACCTGTAACAATATCAAAATCTGCACCGATAGTAATATGACGTCCTACCCGCAGCGACATCCCACCGGTAAAAAGGAGGTACCGAATTTTCAGATTTTTTCATTTTGAAAATTCTTTTGAAAGTTTACAAAACTTTCTCTAGAGGATGATCACCCTCTAGTTTTCAAAAAGAAATATTTCAAAACAATTTCTGATTTACTTAAAACGAAGACCAGCGAGTTCTTGAAAGGAAAAAGAAGAAAAAAAAAGAGAAGAGAAAGAAAGAAAGACAAAAAAAAAAAAAAAGAATGTATCCGACGACCTCACCATTGGCCATGGGAGAGTGTTTTGTATCCGACGATCTACCATCAACGATGGTAGTGTAATTCATCCGACGATCTCACTGTCAGCGTCCTGGCAGTAGAGTGTTAATCCGACGATCTCACCGGCTCAAAGTCGGTAGAGTGTTAAATCGACGATCTCACCATGTGTACAGTGGTAGAGTGTGAAAGCAAAAGTGTAACTAAGGGGTTACCAAAAAAATCTTGGCAAAACAACAAAAAAGCAGTATGAAATTATTCATTATAAGAATCTCCAACTTTTGGGAAGCAATAGAATTTTTAGGAATTCCTTTTGTTCAGCTCAGACTTGTGCTATCCGTGTACTTAGAAAGGCTGCTCTAAAAACAACCTATAGGCTGTATATTTGGGTTTTTTCCCCGTGGTTAATATGCTCTAACTAACAAGAACTTTGGGAAGTCCGGTCGCTCCGGGCAGCCCAAAAGACAAATATCTTTTAATCTGTTAAATTTGGATATGCAGGCCAAAAGAATGAAGTGATTCAAGCAGCAATCTGATTATGAAGTAATATCCCATTTATTATTATTATCTCGGTCTTCTTGAGATTATTATGGTCTTCTGGAATTATTATGGTCTTCTGGGATTACTATGGCCCTTCGGAATTCCAGATCTTTGGATTTCTTACTATGGCACGTTCAAGGAGCGGAGACCTTTTCTCAGGAGAACAAGTGGGATTCTTTGTTTCCGGAAGACAAAGCTCTTGCACAGGCTAAAGTTTCAAGTTCATTTCCTTTTAGGCAAAAGAAAAAGAACTTGTGGGACTAGGAGATACATAGTAGAAAAGAAAAGAGTACAAAGTGTAAATTTTATCTTCTTTTTATAAGTTCCACTTTTTAGTGCTAAAAAGTAGAACTTGTGGGACTGATGTAATGGTATGAAATATACCATGCGGGAAGGACGAAGCATACTACGAAGGCATGCTAGCGGAAGGACCACTACCGGAGACCAATTGTCAGAAGGCCTATCGTTGGAAGCCCTACTACCGAAGGATTATTGTTAAAGTGACGGTCCGGAAAGAGTTAGTCCAATGGGAAGCGGTTATTTCAGTCCGGAGTGACTACCCGTAAAAGGATTGGTGTTATGTTTATGTAATACTATCACATGTATAGGGGCTTAAGGGTAACATGGCCATAGGAAGTCTATAAATAGAAGTAGAAGAGCTCATTTGTGAGGGCTCAAGTTAGAAAAGGGGAGCTCACATCCCAAAAGCTCTCTAGTGTTGTAAACCAAAGGATGAATAATAGCTCTGTCTAGAAGTGGACGTAGGCCGGATTATTGGCCGAACCACTATACATCTTGGTGTGGAAACAATGTTGGGAGAGTAACATCTGTTATCTTCACTTAGGACTTGGGAAATTATGGGAAACATTTGGGAGTACGAGACGATTCGTCTTAGAAAGATATTGTGTCTAGTAAACGCAAATTGCGTGACATAGTAGCCTTAAGGCAACTTAATATCTATTGGTTGTGTACGGTAATTTACCGAGTATTTATGTGACATACTGTACTACAGATGTCTGGTGGAACTAGAGGGCGTGGTACGGAAGAGGTGGAGGCGGTGACCCCGGCATTACAGGAGTTGCTGAGACGGTTACAGCCGTTCTTGCACAGCTGGGTACTCAGATAGGAGGAGCACCAGCCCACCCGCCACAGCCCAGGGAACGAACTGGCTGAAGTCAGTTAGCGAGACCCGACCACCTACATATTCTGGGGAACCAGACCCGTAGCTTTGGAGCGTTACATTGTTGAACATGGAAAGCATACGAAGCTTTACAGGTACCTGACGACAAGAGGGTCGCCATTGCTGCCTTCCATCTGAAGGATGCAGCCAGTACTTGGTGAGATTGGTCAGGACCATCACCTGGCTACGCCGACTTTCATGGGCTGCCTTTGTCGAGTTGCTGAGAGGGAAGTACTACCAGCACATCTCAAACAGAAGAAGCGCCAGGAGTCAGAGACACTGAACCAAGGAGGTCTGACCGTGGATAAGTATTACGCTCGATTCATTGGTTCGCTGGACTCCATTCCCGGTGTGGATTACTCAGAGACCGTGAAGGTCGATAAGTTCCGGGGGAGGACTATTATTTCGCATTAAGATGGCGTGAGTGCTACCTCTACACTACCATCAAGTACTAACATGAAAGCCATGAAATTCTTTACTTACACATTACCAATTAACTTTGTGAGAACTTACCAAGGAGATCTAGGGTGTTATGAGGCTTGCCTCGAGGCGGAGCTATGCTCCAGACTCGGGAAGAGGACTCTTGGGGCAAAGAAGAGAAAGAACCCGAAGGAGAGTCTGAGGATGGAGGAGCAGCCTCTTCAGGCAATAGCCAGAAGAAGGGGAAGTAAGGACTTATCCCATTCGAAATTGTTAACCATATTAAATACCTTAGGAATGCTGACCCGAAACCTTTAACAAGAAATTCTTTAAAAGAAAGGGCAGCAGGGTCACCAGGGAAAGAAAGGGAAAGAGCCCGTCCTTCGGTTGACCGCCCAACTATAGACGCTAAGCCTTTGAGATCTGCACCTCCTAAGGGTGAGAACGCCTACCTCTTAAAAATTCAATTGTGACCTTAACCTTTATATCAACAGATATTAACTTAAACTAAATACCATCATCAGGCACGGACAGGCCCCAACGCAATTTTACTGTAAGCATTGTGGGAGGGACCATCCTGGGTCGACTGCGAAGGCCACAAAGTTGTCTATCGGGCCTGCAAGAAAGAGAGCCATAGGGAATTCGAGTGCTGGATGAACCCTGAGAGCTGTATTACAGGCCACCAAAGAATACTCAGAAGACCTCAGCTGGAGGATCTGGAGTACCACGAGGCGGTCAGGATGGCCAGACACTACTGATGCTGGAGCCCTGAAGGGCAAGGGAGTAGATAGGGCATGAGCCCCTAACTCTATGAGACCGCTGGTGGAAGACTTTGTTTACTTACTATGTTGTGTGCTTACCTTGGATGGAGAAGGAGCTAGTTATAAAGAATGTGGGAGTGTGTCATTGACCACTCGCCTCTTGTGTAAGACTTTGGGATTAGTTGTGTGTACTCAATACTATAAGCTTTAAACCTTGACGGATATATATATGAACAGGATGTTTATGCTTACATATCATGTAGCAATACTCAAATGACGTAGAGTCAATGAGTCCGAGGAATTACTGAACCAGAATTTCCGCCTGCATGGCGCACTTGCTATTGCAAGCGCTATGACAATAAACTACTGAAATTTCCATCTGCCTTGCGCACTGCTACAGCAAGTGCAGCGACAGCAACACCACAGTAACAGCTACTGCAAATGCAAAAACAACTACTACTCTTTTAACCTTTTGTAAAAAAATGTTTTTCAAACTTTTTCATACAAACCTTGAGATTAGAAACTTATGCAACTATGGAAGGACCGTTAGTCACCCACTGCAACTGGGGAAACTAACAGCCACTATGATTGTAAACCACACCAGTTTAAAATTGTTGGGAATTTTCAGACAAGGCTTATAGCCAAATACCAACAGTGTATACCGGCATTTAAGCTAATCACTACAGTGATAAATGTTTAGTCCTCATGGACAAGCATACCCTTGTAGATGCACCACCGTCAGTAAGGATGGTTGGGAAGTAAATAGCCAAGTTGCTCAAGCTGTTGTGCAATCTGCATACATCCAATTACATGGATGAGAAGACATATGTGAACTATGGATGAGATTTTGATAAAAAAAATCAGGGAAAACCCGTTAGGGACGGATAATATGTAGAATCCTCATAAGGATCGAGTAAGTCTCTTTACAATCCAGAGGAAATCTACCAGAATGATATGGATATAAACGCTGTGACTACGCGCGAGGAGAAAAGATAAAGCTATATGATAGCAGGAAACCTTGCTCAAGGAACAGTGGATTTGGAATGTACCACTCACAGGATAATTCGCACATCTTTTCTATTTGCCTCATTGGATATTAGCTGTTGAGCGTTTACGCCTCTGCACTCTGTATGACTGAGTGTTTGGTATTGCACGTGTGCAGTTATTAATCTAGTAGGAATGCAGAAAGATAAAGTGGATATCAACACGAAAGTGTAAAGAAAAAAAAAAAGGGAACTAAACAGTGTGTTACTCCGGAGCAAAACCACCAGGAGACATGGATGACAAACATCATCTTTGTGGATTTAGGCTGGTACGTTTTAGTATTACAAAGACAAGTGCAAAAAAGCACTAAGTACTAACAGTAGCCAATGTCATATTACATCTCAAACTGAATATCAGTGAGAAAAAGACACACGCATGTATGCTAGTGATCCAAACAAGTGGATTCACAGCAATGAAAAAAAAAGAGGTAAATTGAGCCTATTATTCACGGGTCTGCACCTCATACGGAGCGAGTGGGCCCATAAGAACGAAACTATAGAGAGAGCACAATAGTTAGTGCCTCACCCTTATATATTGCGAAAGCCCAGAAGGGCTAGAGTCATACCCCTCTCTATGATATGAGGATAACCCACGAATTGGTGAAACTCTTTGAGAGCCAAGTATCAGCGCTCCTTGTTGAGCGGCTGTGGTATACTTGTGGGGTACGGGGGCGTAACCTTTTTAAGGGGGGTAGAGCCTCTTTGGTTGTGCCAGGTTGCACTAAGTTTTGGTTGTTTGATATGCATTGCATACAAAAAAAAAGAGAATTGGTGGTGTGCGGGGCATACGAGGTTGTTTGGTTAGTATGTGAATTATTTAGTATGCATAGCATACAGTGAATTGGTTTTGTTGGTGTATGGTGGTACGCGTTGTCGGTATGTTTGTGTGTAATGTGCACTGGTATGTATGTATCTCACAAGATACTTGTTTGAATGTTGTATGTACACCATGTGTGTAACACTTTTCTTATGCTATTTGTGATATGTATTCATATTGCTTTATAGAATGATTACATATGGTATATCTATATTAGATATGGAATGTGGAACAATGGAATGTTATGGGACACCTCAGGAAGGTTGTCAGGACTTGTAGAAATGATAGGAATGATGATGATTGGCTAGGATCATCCTAATCCATATATGATTGAACTAACGCCACAAAGTGATGGCTATGTGATGTATAGGCAATACGATGTGTGTAAATGATATATAACATAGATATACATTATGGGAACAATGGGTAGTTATACATTTTTATATATTACCTATTTGATTAAGAGACACTTCGGGACGAATTCTTTTAAGGGGGGTAGACTGAAATACCAAACTTATTGAACATGGAATAAATATCTAATACATTAATTAAGGCCTAAACACGCCTTAAAAGTCAACTGAGAACAACAGTGGTCAACACAAACAAGATGTTGCACCCTTTGACTTAAGGGTAAATAAATACCCAAATGAATTTCTTAGGATCTAAAAATTTGTCCTAAGCAGATTAACACATTAATAAACATATTAACAATTGTTGGACAACACTCCAACACAAATAAAAAGCATTACATGCTTCAAGGTCAAGAAGGGCTAAAATGTGCTCTAAGAAACCTTAAAGGTCTAATGACCATAATGATATAAAAATTGGATACCATGATCAAATATAAGTAAGGAACCAAAAAAAACCGTTTTCAAAGAAAAACACGAGCTCATAAACACCTTGAGACACAAAATGTGCACTGAAACTCCTTAATAGCACATTTTTGTGTAATTGTCTTCTAAATTGGTTTTAAATGGGCTAAAAGGTTATAAATACCTTTAAATATGATAAAATATCATATTATATGATATTAGGAATTTAATCCAAGAATTTACGAATTTTACAAATTTAATATTAAAATATTAATAAAACCCTAAAAGGGGGCCCGCAGGAGTCAATATTGACTAAGATTGGTCAAGAGGTCAAAGTTGACCCCTTAGACCATGTAAGTTCGACATTTACAGCAAGATAGGCTCCATTTAGCCACTTGCACATCCAAAAGACAGCACACCAACATATCTCCATGATTTAAGGGCTACTTTTGCCTTTTTATTAGTTTATACACACTTTCACTCCATTATTTGAATTCTCCAGCTGGAAAAACGTGTGAGGAGCCTCTCCTTTCTTCAATCAGCCGGCTCCTTGCTCCCTCCTTATCCCCTTGATGAGTCACCTTCAATTATTAGACAATAAACTAATCTAAAGCACATTTTCAACCTAATAATACCAATTCTAGTCACTCTCTCTCTCCTAGCTGCATTCAATTCGATGAAGCAGCTCCTCCAAGCTCTCCAAGCTCTCTCAACCGAACTTCTTCAGTTGGGAAGGTAAACCTAACTTCTAAGCTTCGAATTAATGGTTTAAGGCTTGTTTTTGGCTCTTTTTCTTCATCTCTTCACCACCTATGCTTAGATCTCGTGACTAATCAGTTCCTATGGCTTATTCTCAGTGTTCTAAGGTTAGAACATCAATCAAATTCGAATGGAACAAGTTTAGAGACCAAGGTTGCTCAAAATCTCATTTTAAGGTAAAAATGTGCTTTAAGCTCATATCTTTTGATTCCCTTCAAGTTCGGCTGTGAAACTTTGGTCATAGCCTCATCTTCTTCTCCTTTTCATGTGGAATCTGTTGGTTAGCCATTTGGAGCAAAGGTGGCCGAGATCCAAAGGAAATACCCTCTTTTAAGGCATTTTTCCAAGGTAAAACCTAATAACAAGGCAGCTTGTTGAGATCTAGCTATTTCCTATGTCAAATAGTAGATCTAACACCTTGTGGTGTGTTTGATTCAGGTCGAAAACCATCTTGAACTCTCCTTGCATTCTTAAGGTGATTTTTGCCTTAAATCTTACATTAAATACTTCTTATGGTTAGATCTTTTGGAGACTAACTAGGCCTTGGTTTCTGTTGAAAACATGTAAAACAAGCTGTGGAGAATTTCTCCTTAAGGTGGGCGAACCCAAACAAGGCTTTACCTAAGCTAAATCAAGGTATAAATCACTTAAAACCATAACTTGATACATTAACACAAGTTTAAGTGTGTGTATATTAATTGCCGTGAGTGAAGAGGTAAAATAAGGTCTTGTTTGACCTTAAATGTTTAAGGAATGGTTTAATAAATTTTACAACTAATTAAACAAGCATAAATGTCAAATTTAAGACATTGTGTGGAAGTTTGGTAAATAAATGAAAATTATATGGTGAGCCGAAATTTATATGTATTTTTGGGACATTTATGTGTAATTTATTTTGCAAGACAATGTTTGTAATAAGGCCATGTATTTAGGCCATTTTATTTATGCATTTACAAGCTTTTATTTAAGTTTAGGTGGTATATAATTATTACCGAAATGAATAAGGGGTTATAGTGTAATTAAATAAATTTAGGGACTTTAGAAAAATAAAGCCGAAAATTAGAGTTAAAAAGGAGTTTAAATAAAGTTTATAAGATTTTATAAAGTTTTGGGGTTTAATGGTGAATTTTAGAAAGTTTAGGTACTAAACCGTAATTATAAGGAATTGGTGGTCAAGGAAATATTAAGGTGGTCAACATTGACCATATGCTAGGTTTTGACCAAAATAAATAAGTTAGATAACTTATTTAAGGTTTTATAATAGGTTATGTATTTAATGGTAATATTTTTATAACATATGTGGTGAATATGTTATTACCGAAATTAAGGGTGTAAAATGGTATTTTAAACACCCATGGGCTATTAGGAATTTTTAGGAATTTATCTGGAGGATTTTGGAATTAAAATAAACTATATATGTATAATATATAGTTATAATGTCATTATGACACTTTGGAGAAAATAGATGGTGGAATGGTAAATACCAAAAGTATATGGGTTAATAAGGATATTTATAACCCTTTGGTGGAATTTGGTGATTTTTAGAATTATTAAGAGAATTTATTAAGATATGTGTATAAATATGGTTTTAATGATATGGAAGAACTATATGTTATAAATAGGGCCAAATGGCAATTATAGAATAGCACAAGGGCTGTTCGGAATTTACAAAAAATAACCATAGGTTATACTCTTTTATAAGTTAGAAATGTTATATTAAATGGTATATATAACATGGTAAAAAGAAAGGGGTGATTTTGTAAATAAAGGAAACTATGGTTTATGGAAAAGAATAAGATTTTCTTATGGTGCCTAAGAGGCAATAATAAATAGTTTTGTATAAAAACTATAGGTTATAAGTTAAAGGGAATAAAAATATCACATAGTATGATATTAGTATATGGTATAACGTTACATAATGTTATGTGGTCAAAACGGAATTTAAATTAAGTTAAGGGCTATACTGAGTTAATAAGAGTTGAAAGATGAATTTTAGACTAAGGTCTATGATGTTATAAATGTTATGACAATGATATGGTTTAGATGGAATTAATATAAGGAAGGGCACTCACATAAAATAATGTGACAAACTATAAATAAATGAGATTTATAAACTGAGGTGTTTATGGAATAAACCTTAGGAGTTGTAATTATACAACATAAGATGTTACGTGATATTAGGATAATAATCTTAATATAAGTTGTATAATATAATACAACTAATGGGAATAATCATCCAATAAAAGATGATAAAATGTAACATAAAATACAAGAGTTTATGAAACTCATGAGAATTACCTACGTGGTAAAAATATATACATACACAAGAATAATGTATATAAGGTGGATAATATATTTTGGTTGAAAACCTTATGATTTAATGGTGGTGGTTATTTGGAAAAAAAAATATAGTTACAAACTATAAGCTATGAATTTTGCTAAGATAATGGGTAATGAAATACAAAGAATTATAATGGATGATGGAAACAAAATATATAATATAGGAATGCATGCATACATGCAACTATAGGTTACGCACCTAAACTAGATGTGGATAAGATTAAAGGAAATATAAGGAATTAGACTTAACAGTTGAAATAGTTTTGACGTACGCGTTTTAAGTAACAAAGCCGACTGTTTTAGAAAAACCTGTAACAAACAACTGTAGAAAACAGGGGTGAACTGTCGGGGTTACTTATAATTCGAAAATACCGGATGTAGTTAGTCATGGAGACTGACTTATAGTTTTATTACCGTTTAGAGTATACTTCTGACAAGGACGCTTGACGAGCTAACGGACTACACGGAGCGTAGGATCTTGCTGATTCATACTCCACCGTAATACAGTCAGGGTGAACGGTATTAAAGGGGTTTGATCCGAGTTGTCCTAAGGTTGCTCCTTGGGCTCGGATTTGGTTGATATAACTTGTATGTTGTTATGAGTCTCGATTGTCTCTGAGGACTTCCTCAGTTCAGACATCTGTGTGATCTGTGATAAGATTGTTTGTCTGAATGTGATAATTAATATGCATGAATTGTATATTTATAGCTGCTTATTATTTACTGTTGTTGAGTTAACAGTATTGGTTCGTATATATGAACCTATATATAAAACGAACTAGCGGCTATGGTGCTATCTTATATGAAATATAAGGAACGTCAGAAAAACGTTGTAGCACTAAGATAATAAGATATACATATTATCTGAGACTTTTATACGGAGCATTGGCCTTTCTATACGCCGCTCTCGTATCTAACACTGGATCCCGAGTTTACAGACTCCGGATTGGACTAATGACCTTAGTCTGCTGTGTTAGAAAATTTGGTAATGCGATGCGATGGTATAATTAATTAATTAATGGAATGGAAGAAAGCCAAGAGGATGTGGCTCTTGGTGCGCGCTGTGATCACAAAAACGATACCAGGATGTCCGCGTACGGGTCCGTAAGTATCAAGAAAATTTCCCGTGAGCTAGAATGGCTCGTTGGTCGGAGACTCTACCGTTGGAGTGGCTACTGCCGTGGGTGACCCGCCATAATATATGGGTAACTAGAGACATGTCGTTTTAACGAGACATTGTCACTAGGTATAACTGAACAACTAAAACAATTGAGACTTATACAGTGGCGAACAATACTATGGACGAGACTTAATACTTGTTTATTATTCTCGTTGTTTCGCTTTGTTGTTCATTGGTTATACTTGTGGTTATTTTATTGTGTGTTGATGGTTGGATGGAGCCTACAAGGCTAAGGTAAATTAAATATGAAAACTGTACGCTACGGCGAATGTACATGGTACATTAAATTGTTATTGCTCGATACGTTCGATATACAAATGTTATTTGAAATATTCTATGAAATTTGGTTGGATGGATGACTAATGTTTATGGATATTTGGATGGTTGATTATGTATATTATACATTTATGCTTCAGTTTTGATTATGACTGTAAGAAGGAAAAGCATGAAACCAATCTAATAATAAGATGGTTAAAATGACAAGTGACCATTAGGGTCCAGGCCCGGCATACTCAGCGTCTATCGCGTGATACTACACCATTTCAGGTTGTTGATCATTGTCGGAGCTGAAGAACAGGAACAGGGTAATTGGAGATGTTGTATAGTAATGAAGATGGTGTATGGTCTTATGGTAAGGTTATGTATTTTTCAGGATTGGGTAGACGCTCACTTGTCGATGTTGGTTTATGGACTTAGTGTGATGTATAGGAGTTTCTCGTTATCACTGCGGTTAGCAGTTTATTGTATTGGAAGTTGGTTGTAGTTTGGCTGCGTTGCTCGCATGGGCGAGTAACGGCCGGTGACACCCGAGTGAGTTTTGTAATGGTTATTTGTTTTCCGCTGCGAGATGTTTTATTTATTGCTACGTGAGAGATTATATCGTGATTATTGAGAGGGGTGTACACATGCGTCTAGCTTTCACACTGAGGGTATCCAGGTCCGTACACCTATTCGCAGTTTAGAAACCATTTCGGACCATGTGCCTCATTTCTTACCCCAAACACATTCCAGTCCGAGCGTCAAATTCTCAAAACACCTCTACCCATGAGCCTCATTTCTTACCCAAACACATTCCAGTCCAAGCGTCAAATTCTCAAAACACCTCGGCCCATGAGCCTCACTACCACTTCAAACTATCTAGGCCCAAGCGTCTGTTCACAGTTAAATACATTATGGCCCAAGAGCCACGCACAACTCAAAGAATATCGACCCATGTGTCAATTCACAGTTTAGAGATCAAATCGTCCTAAATGAATATGCTTCTTTCGGTGCTTGTAAATGTCGAATTTTAGGTGGTAATTATTGTGAAACTTAAAAATGAGTTTAATGACAATTTCAGGAAATCTTCTTGCTTTAAGCTATTTGACCAACCTAACTTGTTTTTATTCTAATTAATTCCTACAGTTTGTCTAACTAATGCCTCCTCGAACTTCTACATCCAGTATTAACGTGAGGGAGCTCTATACAAACACAGTATTTCTTGGTAGTTCGCTCTCCATAGGAGGCGATTCGGAGACGATTAATTTCGTTCTCCTTGGTTCTCGTCTGGAAACAGCGGGATTTGTCCGACTTCCCTGTTCTCTTCTCCGGTAGTTGGAGTTCTCGGCAGTGGTGATTTCAGAGGACTTAGGTCAAGCCTCAGGTGAAGGCTTTTCCTGCGGATCTGCTTCGACCTAAAGTTTGTCTTCTTCTTCTTTTACTCTGTCGATTTGGAGGGGTCTTCCGCGGTTAATTTGTTCTTCCCGGGTGGAGGTCTCTTCGGCGGGCCTGGTGCTGGTTTAGCTGGCGGCGCAGCGCAGGTCTCCTCTGGTGGCTGGGTGGAGATAAGTCATCGTCTAGCTTCAGAATCTGCAGGGTTAGTCTTTCCTTGCTTGTGTTGGTCAGTGACGTCGAATTTTTTGGGTTGCTATGGTGCTGCTTAGCTAGGGGCTTCAGTGTTGTTTCAGTATTGTCGGCTTTCGCATCGGTTTTCAGTAAGGATTGGTTTCGTCTTGGTTCTGATTGTGTGGAAGTGTTGGTCACCTGGTGGTGCTTGTTAGATTAACCCTGTTTTGGTTAGCATGTAGGTTATCGGGTCTGGTGTAGTGGTTAATTGGTTTGTGTTGTCTATTCTAGTGCTTCTCTTGTCGGATTTGGTGTGGAGTGTGTAGTTGTCTGTTTCTTTTGCTTGTGCGTGTGCTTCTGTGGGGGTGGTATTCCCCTTGGTGTTGTGAATCAAGTTCGTCAGTTGTTGTATGATGGGGGGCTATTGGTCAAACAGGGTTGCTGAAGCTGTCAGATTTGCTATGTTCTTGAAGTATCAAGAGAAGAATATTGAATGGAGCAAATGCACACGAGTTGTGTTGGTTCTCCAGTGGAAAATTTATTTTTTCTGGGTGTTTGGCTTACAGCTTTACTCCCTGTGATAGATTCTCTTAAGTTTCCAGCTTTCACAAGTGCCAAAGAGGTGATTGAAGCTTTATCAACAGATCAAAGTTCCATGCTCTTGTTCCTATCAGAAAGATTTCAAGCACAGTTATCGTGCATATGGTTAGTCTTCTAACACATCAAATGGCTTTGGAGCTTATCTATCAGATGGGTAGCCTCAACTGGTGTTTTTAAGCTAACGAGTAGATCGATCAAGAGGAGTACATGTCTGGAGGTTAAGTCTAGTGGTAATCTTTCTCTATCAGTTTGGCTGGTATTAAGTGAGGATAAACGCAGTGTGTGCTTCAGGAACCAAACGAGGACCCAGGTTGATTACCTGGGTATATCGCATTGGTGCTTCTACAAGAACAGGGAGGTTTCCTTTTTTTGGTATAATGCAGTCTGTAAGTTTAAGCTTGATTTAGTATCTAGTACTGAATGTATTCGTGGGCTGATTTGGAGCCTTTTTTTTTTGTCTCTGTAACTACTGTTAGAAGTAGTTTAAGAGTTGTTATTGCTTGCTATAAGCAGCAGAATGATGTGGGGAGTAGTACTCAAGTCTCTTTCAGCTCTCTGGCATGTAGTGATTTCTGTAACTCATGCTGGATGTATTTTTAATGTTCTGAATGAATGGAAAGCTCAATGGTTATCAAAAAAGAATCATACATCATCTCTTCAGTCGGCGTAATTTCCACCTAGTCGTCTCATTACTCGTACGCTTACTGTATGAGAATGAAACTTGAAGAATAAACAGCTCACATCAGTTTTTGATTCAGTCAACTAGTACTAAACGAAGACCAATCACATTAACAATACATATCTTTAAATCATCACAGAAACGGACTCATAAATTACTATCAGATCTCAGCATATGCACTCACAGCCTTTCAGTACACAAAGCCACTATTTAGGAAAGACCACGAAACAACTTCTAACAATACCATCATCGGTATTGTGATGACGAGTCTCAATCAAAGACGCGAACAAACAAAGGCAATGAGGCATGAAATACTTATAGAGTACTTTACATCATATTGAACAGAGGCAAAATATCTAATAAAGTGATATATAGCAGTTAGTATAATATCTTACATCTCAAGCACCCAACCAAAGGCTTTCTCAGTATGCGGGTTCTTTTTCATTGCTAAGGACACATTCATCCAAATAGGAGCTACCTTCTTCAAATATTCCTATATATAATAGTAAAGTCAGAATATGAATAAGCATATACTCTCAGAACAAATATACACCCCACCCCAACTAAGAACTCTAAGCATACCTTTCCTCAACAGGGGAATCTCCAATGAGATTAATGTCAGTTTAGGTCCCCATGTCAGCTGAATAGTACTGCCGCTGTACAGATTCATAATTCTTAGGTTCTATGTACAAGGAAATGCAGCTCCAAGCAGTAGCGGATCCAGAAGTTTTGTCTCGGGGGCCAAAAAAATTTTTTGAAACTGTCACTCTTTAAAATATTATGACATTTTGTACTTTTTCAAAAATTTATAAGAGTATTTGACAAATTTTCAAAAGTTTCGGGGGGGCGGTGCCCCGGCCCCCCTTTGGATCCGCCCCTGGCTCCAAGACCATCTTGGGACAAGTTAAGAGCATGTGACTGCAGTGATTATGAGCATCAAATTATAAGCCTGATGACTGATTAAAAGGATGACAAATATACATGACAATATCACATCTGCAATTGACGGGGGAGAAAAATTCATACTCTTCCTTGATATCAAATTGTTGGAGCCATTGTAGAAATGCCCATTGTCAGTTCAGGACGATATAACCCTGCAAGATCAGTGCACCACAAACATATGAACCTTAGATCATCAGCCATCATATATGCAAATCCTTGTTTCACCACAGATGGGTCTCGGGCAACAATTGTTATTGTGAACTGAAGGAAAAGAAAAGATATTGACGCGGCGGTAATATCATGACAACCCCACATGGTGCATTTGTTCCTGGAGACATTTGACGCCATCATATTTATACAAGAATGGGTTTACAACATGTTTATCAGAGCACACTGACCACAAGCCGATTAGTTTATTTACTATATGAATGTTTCGATGGCATAATAACATAAATCATGTCCCCTATTTCTTCAAGGAAAAGAACAAGAAAAAAATTGAAAACGAACCAATGTCACTGGTGTTTACACGAATCGTTCCAGGGGCAAAAAGGAAAAACCGCAAAAGGCCACTTTCAATCCCCTCACGTCGAAGGCTTCTTTTTTCTTAAATAGCTCAGAGATCCAAACTACAGAAACAAAACAATGAGAGCACAACACCAGCAGCGATCAGCACCTCAAACTACTCAAAGACACATCAATCAATCGTTCCCCACTATGACGCAGTTGATGAAGCTCCATCCCCAGAAGCCCGCTTAGCTACATAGATTTGCTTCATCTTCCCGGGCACAAAGCCTCCTCTTTCTCCACCTGATGAATGACTCCTCCCATGGAAGCCCATTTTCCGGTTATTCGACCATTCAGCCCCTCCCCCCCTAGTCTTCTGTGATGAGGAACCCAGTCCCTTCTGCTGATTATACTGATGTCCTGTCGGGCGCTTTGGTTGCACGTTACTGTTGCCCAAAGAAGCAGCATGCTCCTGCATAGAATGAGAGCTTTTGGGCCCCACAGAGGAATTATGTTGATCAACAACAAGCCTAGGTTCATTCCAAATGTGAGCAGAAGGGGCTGCTAATTCCGCGTCTACATTTTTCTCATCAGGAGATGGTGTTTGAGGCTTGGAACAGCACCTGCTGGGGGGGGCACGTGAATCATCATCTGTAGGTGGGCCGTGATTCAGCAGCGGAACTAAAGCACCTCCTCCTGCCTGCTGCTGTCCCAAGGGCATAGAATGGGGGAGGATTGCATGAAGAGGCGGATGAGGACCATGAGACCAATGAGCTTGTACTGCCATGTTGGATGAAGACTGCAACAAGAGTGACGACCCATTAAGATCCAACCATATTCATAAGATTACCTCAGATAGTTTTCAAATCTCTGTTTCCAAATTCATGTCACGCTAATCTTGATGTCAACCCTATAATACTTGGTGATACCACACACACGCTTAAATACTGTTTCTCATTGGCAGCCAGGATCTCTCATAAACAAAATTACGAATTTTCATCAAATACCACTGAATTTTTACTTAATTTTCATGATATACCATTGTATTTTTTAAATTACACAACACTAAGTTTTAACTAATTTCACCGGATAACACTACGTCTCATATTTCATTCATTTGTCCGTTAACACCACTGGAAAAAGTTTTTAAATGCCCTAAACTAAGTGTAATAAAACTAAGTGAATAAGAAGAAGAAGAAAATGCCATCTTCACTGAATATTCCCAATTTTACGTTTCAAATTAGTTATGTGATGTATTTTAGACTTTTTTCAGTGATTTTAGCGAACGAATAAAAGAATGTGGGACGAAATATTACTTAGTGAAATTAGTTAAAACTCAGTGTTATCATGTGTAATTTTAAAAACACGGTGTTATATCGTGAATTAAAAAAAACTCAGTGGTATTTAATGAAATTTAAAGAGGGGAAAACAGAGAAAAACTTCATACCTGAAAAGAAAAGACATCAAACATGGCCATTGGAGAAGCGTGATAGAGATGAAGATGAGATCTAGGACCAAGATGCGGAGCGGAGCGGAGGGAGGCATGCTGGGGGGCAGTGGGTGGTGCTGTGGAGGTAAGATATTCATACTTTTCATTTCTCCCTCACTGGCACCTCCACCAGAAGCAGGAACGTGATTCCAGTTGGGCTTACCTGAGGGCACATATGTGCCATAATAACTCGACCCAACCTGTCCTACAGGGGCAAAGTGGTTATATATTACCATTGGTGTCGGACCCTGGGCACTTGGAATACCCCCAGGATATCCAGCCGGAGTACCATAGAATGAGTCCATGCCAGAGTGGCACTGTTGCCAAGAGCCAAGTGGGACAGGTCCTGACGAGTTGCTGTTCTGTGACTGGGACTGAGAGCTAACAGCTTCATCAGGTGGCCCAAATGTAAATACAGGACTTCCCATCACTGGATTCATTTCATAGATAGGTAAACGAGATGGTGTCACTCCAGGGAAAGGGCAATTCATCTGGCTTGAAGAGCTTTGCGGGCTAGGCAAAGGAGGCCAGATAGAGATTGGTGTCTCTACGGAGAGATCTGCGGGGAGGGATACTTCCGAGACCTTAGACTCACTAGTTGGTTGATGACCATGCGCAAACACCAATATGTGCATCAAAGAACAAATAAAATAAATACAGATAATTAAGGGATTAAGCCGAGGAATGCCCTAAAACAAAAAAATTATGTTTTTGTTAAGAAATAAAAGATGGCAACACAATGTGGGGAGATGTTACCACCAAATGATATCCCATCTACTACCGTACCACCATATTTCTCAGTGTCTATTATAGACGTTGAGTTGGCATTCCCAACAGCCTCATCATTACTAATTGCAGCAACAGCACGAGCCTCTGCCTCGCAATCTTGCAAAAGAGCAGATGATAAATCTTCACCCTGCTTCTCTTTCTTAAAACGAGAGATATCACTCTCTGCTCTTTGGGAATTTTGAAGGTCGGGTCGTGATGATGAACCAGTGGACCTTATGTTATGAGAAAGAGGCTGATCTGAAGCCGGAGGAAAAACAGTGGGAGATGTGACGGCGCCTACAGAGAGAAAGGAAAACATCAATGTACCGCTTTTATCTTGAAAGGTATATCCTTCTAAACAACATTGTAAAGCAGCATGTGGCATGAAACTTGCCAAACTGAATCTTCTCCAGCAGCAAGCAAAGAGTTTATTGGACTTGGTGCAGCCTGGAATGTTTTGTCCTTCAAAAGCATGGAAGATGCTGACCCACACGGCTTACTAACTGGTCGCGTAAGATGTTCAGAGATTGGGGTTACATTAAACTGTGCAGGCTTCATAGCCTCATCAAATTGACTCTGGGTTAAGGGCATAACCTATGAAAACAAATTTGTTAGTTGAAGATTGATCAGAACGCATAGAGGACTGCAGACACCAAAGGGTGAATAAGAAGAATACATGCATCTATATCTAACACTGTTGAGATAAAAAAAAATGCCAGCCATCTACAAGAGATTTTGACACAACGGATGTTAGTATATCAGTATCATCAAACACCCGAAAATCAACTTTGAAAGACCAGTATCAGCCCAACCCCTACACTCGAAACAGATCAAACTTGCACCCTAAAAAAGTATTCAAAACTTAACTATCAAAGTCAAAAATATACAAGTAAAGAAAACAGCAAATAAATACCTCATGATTATGCTGACTACTCCAAGAAACCAAGGAAGTTGGAGCCCCATCAAGACGCGTCTTCTTTGAATCATAAATACAGCTTGGTTTCACATTTGACCTACACAAAGATAAGGAACACCATGAGCATGTTTGCAGATACCTAAAAAAACGTGCCAGTGATTACATTTGATAACTACATATAACAAACAAGAAAAATAAAAGCAGGAACATTCTTCTACAGGGACATACTTGACATCGTCAGATCTTCCATTGGCTGGAGACTCAGTATTGACACAAGGAGTGCCAATTGGAGCCAATGGCAGAAACACTTTGCTGAATCCAGTAGAAGCGTCACTATGTACTAACCCTAGCTTCTGATCAGAATGTGCATACATGGTATTAGGGACCTCTTTATTCAATGACATGGCTACCTTATTGAATGTAGATGGTGCCGGTGTACTGTGTGGGACAGAACTATATTTCCGTACGACCTGAAGTAAAAGTTCAATGTCAAGCACAGGTACATTTGCTCAAGAAATATTTTATACAGAGCTGAAGTTGGATCATGTATGAACCTTTTGTTTTTGTTCAAATTTGCCTTGATTTCCTTCTCTCTTTGTTCCCGTCGGTTATTTAGCATTTGACGCTTCGATCTAACCTCAATGAAATCATTTTCATCACTGGGCACTTCTATCCCTGGCTGGTTAAAGATACGAACAATACCACTTTGTAGAGGAGCATCAACATCATATTCAGAACTCATGTTCCTCTTCAGGCTACTTTCACCGCAACGAGAGGGATCTTTTTCTGAAGCATCTTTTTCATTCCCCATAAAAGTATTAGTACTAGTGCTAGTACCATGAAAGTTCAATTGCTTTGAACCATAATTTCCTGAATCCATGGTTTGCTTAGACCTGTCCAGCAACACTCCATGGTTGAAACTACCTCTGGAGAAGGACTCGGCAACCCGCTGATTATCAAGATTCAGATCAATGGTCGGCTGGTTCAACGGTAGTGAGGTAGATGACTGTCTTTTGTCGGCACTTCTTCTCACTCTAAACTCCATCTCTAACACCACGCCTTGGTTTCCTTTGAAAGCCATTGGCTTCAAAGCCGGAGGCCTCATCTGAAGCAGGAGAAAGTTTCTGACCAGGATTTTTAGCAGTGAAAGAATATCTTCTTCCTTTGTTTCCTGACATTTGACCGGCTAGTGGAGGATTATTTATGCCTTTTCCTTGGAAACGAGGTCGTAACAAACCTTCTGACGCTCCAGCGACAGAGCTGTTACTCCTCGTATTATTACACTGAGACCTCTGAATTTCAGTTGTCTTAGAGTTCTACCCTCGCGACCTTCTCTAAAGGATTGGGTGTGCGCTATACACGTCTGCTGCACTGCTAGATTGTTGTTCTCTGTCTTATTCTCTCCAGCCTTAGAATTCGCCTCCTTTAACACAATCACCTGAGATGAACTACGCAAATCACTAATCTTCTCCTCCATGGAAGCCACAGAGGAATTGTTTTTACCAAACCCTGAGGTAGTACCTCCTTGGAAAAGATGGATAGGAGGACAAGGATTTTGATTCAGAGTAGAAGTAGTCTGAGCATTGGGAGGACCAAAAGACATGGACTGAGATGGCAAAGGCATAGGGCCATGGCAGATGGGAGAAGGATATCTGAGCTGCCCGAGCTGGAATAGAGGAGGCTGCGATGAATGCATATGAGATAGTGAAGTACCCACATGGGGATGAAGTTGAAATGGCATTTGAATCGAACCAATCTGTATGCTCGGGATGGGAGAAGATATAAGAGAAGGACCAGAGAACAGTCCAAACTGCAGCTTAACAGGGGTCTCAGCAGGGATCTGCTCAGAAGCAATACTAGACCCACAGTTGGCCAGGATGAATATAGAGCATTGTCCATGGAAGTAACTGGTTGTACAGCCGGCAAAACACAGCCAGAAGTAGCATTGGCAGAGTTTAGAGGCTCTGATGATGATGAGGCATGAGGATCAGGATGCGTGACTGAATCCTGAACAATGTTTGGCAATTCCTGAATTACTCCAGGAGAACCACTGGGAATTGTATGAGAATTATCACCAAAACGCAAGGTCGGTCCATCATTTTGCCTTCCATCAAAGGAAACAGCTTGTCGCGCCACTCCAACAGAAGCAGGAGGAGCAGCATACAAGTTTTCCTCCTTCAAGAGCTTGTTTTCATATTGATCACTGATTATTCCAACTTCCACGCCCTGGTCAAAGCCGAGAACCAAGTTGTCTGTCATAGCCGGAGGGTCTTTTCCATCCAAGCACAGCTCATCAAGCTCTCGGGCAAGGTCGGCGTTCTCATCATCTCTAACAAGAACTTCCTCATCTTCATGATACCCATCATTATCCTCATCATACTCCTCTTGTTGTTGCAATTCTTCATTTCTTATGATTGGCCAATCGTCATCGTCATCCATAGGCACGGAACTAGAATCAGTAACCAAAATCTCTTTACTGGAGTTTGTACTCATCACTACAGAAACATTCACTGGTGGCATAAATCTCATTACTCTCTGGTGATGCAGTTGCCGCAAGGAATTGCCCCCGACCATTTCCAATGTCTGCAATGAGGAGATATGAGCAGTGGAGTGTGGAGGAAGTAACGGAAATAGAGGCGGTGAAGGTCACATCAGAAGCACTGTTTCCTTTCAGATCTTGACACTCAATCTTGCTATCTCCTCCTCTCGGGCATCCAAAATATCTGGTCGTTCTTTGATGTCCTGTTTACCATCAGCATATGTTGGGTTGGGAAGTTCAGTTCTGAATTTGTGATTATTCTGCACCCCATCATCATCATATGTGGAACTGCCCGCATTTTGACCGCCATCTCTGTCAGGTGCCCTCACATATGAAGCAAGTGAAGGTGGTGGAAGAACACGAGGTTGTCTGGTAGTAAGTCTTGGTTTTCCATACTCATAAAGCTCATCTAGCTCAGTATTCTGGTAACCACGGTCTGGGTAAGGGGTATGGAAGTTAACACCAGAATGACCCTGGTGAAATTCAGAATTCAGATCTTTATTACTTCCGAAAGGACAGATATCACCAGAAAAATTCAATCGAGAAGCCCTAGTGTGAGGAAAATCATCCACTTGTGGTTCAGGAAAATTATCTCTATATTTGACAGAAGATGACGTATATTCATTCCCATTGTAAAACTTTTTTCCAGGAAAAATACTCCCACCAGTAAAAGCATTGTTTTGGGGGCTAGCGTCACCATTCTCCAGCTCATGAGGAAGGTAAGACAAATTTTTGCCATTATCAAAAACATTCCTCCTCACAGAACTGGGCTGCCCTTTGTCTAGGGTGATACAATTCCCTTCTCTTAGAGGGGGCACCCCCAGAAGTCCTCATAGGATGGTCTATTCTGGGTGGAAGAATCTGATGCTGTCGAATTCGATATCCTTTCTGTTATTCTCTCACTGTCTTCCCAACTACCCACATCATCAGTTTTGTCCTTTGGGATAGCAGATATTCTCTCATCAACAACAACAGCAGGATCATCAGCCTTTGCAGCTTCAGCCTGCCTTCTAGCAATCTTTTCTTCCAATTCTTGCAGTTTCTGTCTTGCAGCCTGTTTCCTCCTCTCTTCTTCCATCAGTATCCTTCTCTTCTCCTCTTCTCTGGCTACCTTTTGCTCCTCTGCTCTACGAATAGACTGTAGCTTCTCTTGTTCTTCCCTCGAAGCAGCTTCTTGTGCTTCTTCTTCTAACCGTAAGCGGTGCTCTTCTGCTCTCTAGCAACCCTCTGCTTCTCCTTCTGTTCTCTAAGAGCCATTTCCATGGCTCGTTCTTGTTCTTCAATGATCCGCTGTCTCTCCTGCTCTTGCACCTTCTGTACCCGCTCAAGTTCAGCCTCAAAAGACTCTCTGATAGGGTCATGAAAATCTTCTTGCTTACCCACATGCTTCTTCCTCTTAACGGCACCGAATGGATCACAGGAAAAGGAATCAAGGCTATCAAAATCAGAGCCTCCCCAGCCCCCCATATACAATGTCTCCCCTCTAGAAGAGCTGTGTTTATCCCTCCCAAAGCTCAGTACAGGATCACTTCTGGGTTGACCCCCATTATTCAAAGAGAATGAGGATCTCGACACTGAGCTACTATGAGCGGAATTAACTTTGTATTTATTAGATTCAATCCTCCTCTCATATTTATAGTTAAGGTTCCGCTCTACGATTTTATTAGATGTTTCTATCAAATTGTTAGAGTTCTGCCTTGCTCCTTGTACATACCCGGCATCCTTCCTTCCATATGCAGAATCCCTATTTCTAGCATCAAAATCATCATTGACAGACCCACCACCTTGTGGACCTACATAGTTCTTCTCCCTTGCACTAGTATCAGCCCGCTCAGCGAAGTCCTGAGTTTTCAATCCATCTTTCACATCCCTAATAGGAATCCTAACAGCTTCACCATAGGTGTCTACTTTTGGAACTTCACTGGGCAAAACCTTGATTGAGGTACCATCATCCCGGTGACCCCATCGACTAAAATGATTCTGGGATAGCTTGTCCGGCAAGATGCTTCCCCTCGGAAAATCAAAATCCTTTTTCAAATATTGATCCGTCTTTAAATATGAATGATCTGCTCTGGCACGCTCAGTAAAACCATGACTAACATCACGCTCATCATCAGCCCAATCAGACCTCAGGCTCAGGCTAACCAATGGCAATGGTTCAGGAAAATAATCATTCTGCCTTCGTACTGACTCTGGGAGCTGAGAGGACTTCGAACGATTCTCACTGCTTCCGCGTTCGGGTGAGCAATGGTTAAGAGACAACAAAGGCGGAAAACTAGGGTGTACATCAATTTGGGCGCTTGGATGAGAGCCATCTTTCTGCGTAGTTGACAACTCTTCACCCAGTCCTTGTACCGGCTGATTCTGATACAAACCATCCTTCTGTTTCTGCACAGAGCCATTAGTTGTGACAAGAGTGGCCTTAAGGGAGGGAAAATCCTCACCTCGCAAGTTCAGGGTTTTATCTGGAAAAATAGGAACAGCTGTAGCACGTCCAGCAGAGCCCGGCACAAAAGATGGAAACGTGTAAGGATTGATGATCCCCAACTTATTTGAGCCATCCAGATTAAGCTGGTCGTGCTCAGAGCTCTCACTGCATGGTGGCTGGGCCTGGCTAGCCCCATCTATACCCCCAGATCCAACAGCTGAGCTGCTTGGCTTCGACCAACCCGCTCCAGAAGTAGCTGGCCTTGTCCCAACCCCTGGAGCTCCTCCGGCAACAGAACCAGCTCCTGATCCCAGTATATCAAAACGTTGCTCTTTCCTTAAAGAAGGCAAATTCAATGGGGGTGGAACAGATAGCTTGGGCTGAGCCTTATGTGCACTTCTTGGTCTAGAGAGCACAACCATGCCGCCTCCACCGCCACCACCACCAGGCTTACCTCCATAACCACCCACTCGCCCCCTCCCAGGTCCATAGCCCCCACCAACATTAGTTGAGGTATTTGCAGGCCCAGAAGGCCCATATGACTTGTTAAGATTTGCAGGGAGAAACTTGGCCCCGGCATTAGAATTTGCCATGGCACAGTCCGAGCTGATATCAGGCACCGGCGAATTCTCGAAGCACCAAGGATTCACTGTATCTTCACACCCTTGAGATCACTCTTGCCTTCTAACTTCCGTGGAATTCTTTGAATGGATACAAACGATCAACAGAACCCCACGGATCTCTAAACAAGAATACCCACTTTCCGTTAACCTGGAACAAAGCGTAGAGATACCTTAACAAATTTTCCATGTTAAGGTTGAGAAGACTTTATGCAAGCACCAGCATTCAAAACAGAGTAAAGTAGAAGCCATTTTTAAACTCGGTTCAGAAATTCATATATGAGACAACTATGGATGAAGTTCTTTTTTAAAAAATTAAAAAGATGATAGTACATGCACAACCATGTTCTTTGTGTTGGAACAATCCATATCTCAAATAATTAAATTCTAAGAAATCAAAAGTTGTACCTTTTCAAACACTTAATATCACACAGGACCTTTTTTTTTCTTCCCTTGTTTACATATCTTTCCCTGAACATAATTACTGCTTCGGACTCAAGGACCCATCGATCTTATTATAACCAGAGTCTGGTCAAACTAAAGGCTATTATCAGTGCCATAGACATTCCAGTGATCAATTGTTCAATGTGTATGGTATTACATAGCCTCTCTTCATTTTGCACAAAACTGTCAATTCAGATTAATAAAATACCTTATTAAGCAGGTTTAGTTCCTCCTATAAAATAAGTCACTCAGTCCATTTAGAAAATTTATATTTCATTCCTTTGTTTTCTCAAATTCCACTAGACGATGTACATTCCTCATGAAAAACTTGCAAATCTCTATTGTCCACATTTTCAAAGCATTTTTCGGTCAAAATAGTGTACCATATCCGTTCCGGATGGAATCACATTTTAGCGGGCAACTATAATTGGGAACTTAATGACTCGGGATCTAACCAATCAATTTTTTGTAAGGAAGTTTACAAGACATGCCTAGACCTAATTTGTTCTACGCAATAAAAGAGAACCAGACAAAGAAAACTTACTTCCAGTTGAAACGTAGCAGGTGCGAAGGCTTACAACAATGATGCCAAAACAAGTATAATGGACGCTTAGAGAACAACAGCTACAGTCCTACTGAGAAGCTATACGTTCATATCTGTAAGTACAAACAATCAGAAATTAAAGAAATACGAACGGAAATAAGCTTTATAAATATAAAATGAACAAGAAATTAGCGTGCACTACTGAGAATAAGAGAGTTAAAAAATATAGAACGAGAGAACAACTTAGGAAATCGTTGAATTTCTGACCGGCGGAGTTGCAGGTGGCGAGGAGGTTTCCAACAGTGATGCCGAAACTACTATAAAGAAGGCTTAAAGCACAATTGTGACAGCCCTACTGAGAAGCTATACGTTCAAATCTGTCAATACAATCAGAAAATAAAACAAAAAACGGAAATAAAGCTTCATAATCATAACCGAACCAGAAATCAAATAATTACTGAGAGTTTGAGATTTATACAAAGAAAGAACAGTTACGAAATCGCTAATATTGATGACCGGCGGAGTTGCAGGTGGCCAGCGGCAACAACGAGCGGCGAAGACGAGCGAGTGGACGACGGCAAGACGGTTAAAGAGAAGAGGAGAAGACGGTGGCGGTGTACTTGTGAATCACTAATTTTCCAACTCCCCGTTTCTGGGGTTGGTTTTTTGAGCAATCGGTCGGATCTGAAGTTGGTCCTGTCGAGGGTGCTATTTCATTCGCTGTTTTAATCTTTGTTTTTCGTTGGGAGTTCCTGTTTCTCTTTTTCTTTTTTAGCCGATATCTCATTTTCTTTTATAATATGTAGTTTTTTTAAGCTTTTATTAACCCAAGTTGTATATATCATAGGATAGGACATTACAAAGAGTTCATGGTGCAACAAAAAGGAATGGACTACCCCCTCAACCGAAATCTATCAACTGAAATATCAAAGATGAAACTAGGGCATACTACACCAATGGCAAAATTGTATCAATCACACTTAGCTATAGCTGAAATATTCTCCGGTACATTTACAATAGTATAATTTGTATATATTAAAAATATAGTTGAAAAAAATAAAGACTAAAGAACCTCCTCCTCCAGCGGAGTTTATTACCTGCTTGCTCTTGCCGTTTTGCTCATGGCCCCATTCTCGGATGGCTTGCTCTTTTCCTCCTGTTCTTTATGTCTTGTTGTGAGTCCGGGTTTTTCGAACCTTATCCTATGTGATTATGTGACTAGAATCTGATTAGGTTCTAAGTCCACTTATAACCTAGGTTTAACAACTATGTCATAAACAATAAATTATTAAAAACCTAAAGCCTGGATGTCATCCTAAGTTTTAACTGAAAGTAAACTAGTAAAGGTAGAGTTTGGGTTGGGTGAGTTGTTTGGCAATATAGCTTTTTCCGAGTTCAAATTACTTTCACTACTCTTTGAAGCTCTTTTCCCTACTATGTCATGAAAAGGCTTATTATAAGATTGATTTACCTAAATGTCCAAGCTTCTGTATTGTAGCCTTTTTTAACATTTTTACACAGAAAAAGTAAAAATTAAACTAACGTAAATTACGGTTTTGGGATCCAAATTAAGTCAAAATTCACGGTCGTCCGTGACCACGGACCTAGTGTTTGTGACCACGGACCCTAATCTATCCAATTAAACAAAAAATTCAAAATTGCAAAAGATAAAAATTTGCAGGCGTCCGTGGGCACAAACTTAACCTGATTTTTTAAATTTGTGATTTACGCCGCCATCCGGGGCTGCCTATACTTGGACATGGCGTCTGTGACGCAAGACAGAACGTCTGTGGGTGCGGACAGCCACCAGACGACAGCATTTGTGTTGTTTCCGGTGGTGTTTTTGCTCAAATTTTATGGGTGTGTACCTTGAAAGATTCTAAACATGTTAGTGATTAAAGTTTTCAAATTGGAACCAAATTCAACATGAAACTTAGCTAACAAATTATCACTTAAAAAGTTAAGAAACTCAACTAAACACGCCTAAAAGTTGAAACTTTGCAAGAAATTAACGTAGGGATTGTGTGTGAGCTATGAGATTAAAGGTTTGAGGTTACCAGCCTGACTCGAGCTCTCCAAAAAGTTTGATCACACCACGTCGGGATTCCTTGTTCGGTTTGTCGGTAGCTCTTCGGTTGAACTACCTCTAGCGTATGGATAAACCTTCTTTCTATTGTTCTTCACGCTCTTGTGTGTATTTGATGGTGGATCGGTGATTGGAACTTTGAGAAAGAAAAAAACAAAAATTGAGTTTTTGTGATTTTGGTATGATTTTTGTAGAGTTTCGATGTGATCTTGGTATGAGAGTGTTGCAAAACGTGGGAGGCAGACTTGTCGGATTCTCGTTTGACTTTGGTAGGATTCTTCTCTATTTATAGGTCAATGGGGATACCTCATTATATAGGAAAAGCTTAGACAAAATAGATAAAAGAAAATCTAAGTAACGAATCTAACTTTACCTATTTTGTTAACCGGATTATAGGATGAAATTAATTATAAAATTTTAACCCGTGTAAAGGAGGATTTTTGTGAATTTTGTGAGTTAGAATTGCATTATTTGGATAAATAACCGATTTTATAAAATTGTTGCAATCTGGAACCTCTCATAATTCATAAATAATTATTGGAAATTTGACATTTCAAATTTTCAACAGGGTTATTCTCTAAAAAAATGTCCTCTATCTTGTGTTAAAATTTCATAGCATTTTGACTTGATTTAGGTATTTTCCAGATGAGGGAGAAGATTACAAAAATGTTTGAATTTCCTTTAAAATTTGAGTTTACGCTCCAAATAAAATTTGTCAGGTGTATGACTGTGTGTAGCCAAGTTAACCATCTTAAAATTTTATTATAATGTGTGAGGGCCTTTTTTTCTATTTTTAGGCAATTCTATGTATTATTAATTAAGAAAATTAGCTTATAATATGAATTAAACACTATATTTCTACAAATAAAAATTAGCTGAAAATTGGAAGAATGTCTTTCATAATGACTGTGATGTTTGAGGATATTTTGAGATGGTGAATGAGTCATAGGAAAATAGAAATTCTTGTGATTTTTGACCATTTACCCTTGCCTTTGCTTTGTGCACTAGGGCCTTTCCCGAGAGTCAAAATTTAGGGAATAACAGATTGTCCCCGTCAATTAGACTTTGTAATGAAGATGAAAAGACGAGTTGATGCATGAGTGACATCCCAAAAATTTGTCTGATCTTGGAGCTTATGTTCCCTACCTTGAGTTTCTGCCGGAAATCACTTAGCTGTGCCGAACTATTCTAAGGCGCTGGCTACTTACGAGAATATTTGGAAATTGTCGTGCTATTTAAAGGTTTGACTAGGCCTGTCAAACGGGTTACCCGTTTGGGGTTTTGGGTCAAATTGTTTCGGGTCATTATCCGTTCGGGTCAATAAATTTTCAAGTCATTTGGGTTCGGGTCATTTAAGTTGGGTCGAATCGGGTTCGGGTCATAATAATTTTAAATAAAATCAGGTTTCGGTTGATTCGGGTTAATTGATAATATTTTATAGTAGTATTTTTAAAATAAGTTTTATTCTTTACAAATATGATATATTCATCATTGTTTATATATACCATGTAACTTAAGCGGTAAAATGAACACGTGAGGAACTTCTTCCTCTTTATACGATTCTTCCATTATTCTTCTTTTTCTATATGATCTAAAACCCTAGCTTTGGTAATTTGGTCACAGGCTTTAGATTAGTATGTTGTGCTTGAACTTGCACGTATTTTCTAATTTATACTTTAGAAATATACATGGTCGTTGAGATAGAGTGAAGATCTTAATAATTAAGGAGATGTAAATTAGAGATCTTCTCTCCTTAATGACGT
This sequence comes from Limonium bicolor, assembly GCA_023374045.1. Lineage (NCBI taxonomy): Eukaryota > Viridiplantae > Streptophyta > Magnoliopsida > Caryophyllales > Plumbaginaceae > Limonium > Limonium bicolor. The sequence continues at coordinate 212,591,107 of CM041782.1, forward strand.
CAATCAACCAATGTAAAATTTTAATATTTCTCCTCATTTTCGGCATGCTACCTTTTCATAGCTAGCATATGTTATTTATTTTAATTTTGGATTACTTTAATTTACGGATCATTTTGGGTTCAGGTCAATTTCGGATTATAATTTTTTCAGGTCATTTCAGGTTTAACCAATCGGGTTTTGGGTTCGGGTAAAGCGGACGGGTTTTCGGGCTGGGTCAATTTTGACAGCTCTAGTTCCGACCACTTAAATGTGAAGAAATTTGATGTTACCAGACACTTCTAGGGCCCTGGACCTGTCTGAGTGAAGATAGATGTACCCAGGCACTTCTAGAGGCCTGGACCTATCCAGGTTTGTGATTAAATATATATATCCAAGTGCTTCTAGGCATCGGAACCTGTATTTAATGAAGTGTGTTGTGGTTTGTATGCTTCTCGGGACCGAAACCCATCCATGGGAAGATGACTCGGATGCTTTTGGGGATCGAAGCCCGTCCACGAAAGATGACTCGGATGCTTTGGGGACCAAAACCCATCCATGTAAAAGATGACTCTGATGCTTCTGGGGATCAAAATTCGTCCATGTGAAAGATGACGTGAATGCTTTATTTGGACTAAAACCAGACTCAGATGCTTCTGGGGACTGAAACTCGTCCAAAGTGCTCCTTGTTGGTATATAATGGGTACTTATTGCCTTTTCCCACCAACTGGGGTGCTGGGATAACTCCTAGTCTTCCGAGGGGACATATTTCCATTGGCCACTAGTTATTACTCTCTAAAAAGTTGACATAATGATAGGGGACTTTGCCACTGCCCGCGAACTTGAATCACGCACTGGTCTTGTACTAGTCTCGCACTAAAAGAAGATGCTAGGCCTCGTACAGATTCTAGGTCTCATACTAAAAGAAGATGCTAGGTCTCACACTAATTTTAGGTCTAGCACTGATTATAGGTCTTGCACTGATAAACATGCTAGGTTTCACACTGAAAGAAGATGCTAGGTCTCGCACTGATTCTAGGTCTCGCACTAAAAGAAGATGCTAAGTCTAGCTTAGGTGATTACTCAAAATCTCGTACTGAAATGTGAAGGTTTCATAAAATACAAGTATGCAAATGTCTCGTACATATGATGTGAATGTGTAACGGTCTCTTGTAGATGATTATGATGATAATGAAATGAATTTGGCATAGTGTTTAAAAACTGATTGCAAAGGTGTCAAACGTGGCAATGATTAAAGATGAAATGATGCAGGAATTGTAATGCAATCCGGGTGCCTGTAAGGACCAGACCCTGCTTGAAGTGTTTTCGAAAAAAAATTATTGTAAAAGGTGCCAAACATGACAAACTTTGAGAAAAGTCTATTTACTGAAAAGGAAGTTATCATTTTCTGACTAAAGATTTCTAACTTGTGAAGTGTTCCTAGAAAATGAGCATGTTGTCAGGGGAGGTGTGGGGTGTTTTTTATGGTGCATAAAGCTTATGAGTGGTATTCAGGGCTTATTATGTTCATTGAGTTTTGGAAATGTAGTTTGAAGGTGTGGTTAATGAGGGGTGTTCAGGGCTTATGACGAGCCTAAAACTTTTGGCTGTCTTTGAACCAATGTATCAAAGGTAATTGTTGGAAAAACAATTGCCCCAGTATTTTCTTTGAGCAACCTGAGTTAAATTCTTGGCAATCGATCGAAAATATTGATTCCCCTGGTATTTTATTGTTTTAAACTTGTGAACAAATCTCATCATCACAAGGTTAAGGCTTGTTTTTTCAATGTGGGTGTTTTTTCTACCTACACTCAGTGTGTTGGTGTGTGTTTGCACTAATTCCTCACTTACAGTCATAACTTATAGACCATTGAATTTGAAATTTGATGGATTTACATGTTCAATTTGCTACTTTCACTTGATTGAACATACAACTATCAAGTCGGAAGTCTTGAAGCTTATAAGGGATTGTAGGGGTGTGATGAAAGACAATGGGATCATGGAGGGGTATTTTGGTTATGTGGAGCTTATAGATGACCAAAGCTACAATTTGCACCTTCTTCTAGATTTTCTTTCCTGTGAAACTGTAGTATCGAACTCTGGGATCAAACAAGTGCAGCAGAAAATCAAGCAAAATGACAATCAAAAGAATCAATGTGCTCTTAGCAATCAGTTTTCGCAAACAGTGGAAAATCATAATTTTAATAAGGGCATTAAGAAGTTAGATTGTAGAAACTAAACACAGTATAGCTCAGGACCTTCCTAATTTCATTCTTTTTTTTCTTTGAATGACAAGGGATGTGAAGTAATGCCTTATTCTGCAATACCTTTCAACACCCAACACTCGTGATCATAAACAAAAAACTGCATTAACCTTTTCTTTTTGCCTGCAAAAACTTTTTTTCCTTTAGGAATTCCATAACAAACGATTTTATTGTAAATTTCATGATTGTTCTGTCACCCATACTTTTCTTTTATCCCTGTAGCAGTGTTGGGCCAACTATCCCAAATATTGAGACCTTACGTAGATAGGTGATAAAGCACCACAAGGACTTAATAACTGGACAAAAAAGGCCTATTCGGCTCAGAAAATTCATGATCAACGGATTACCTTGCCTTATTCGTTCATTCATATCATTCCAAGGTCACCTAGCTAAACCAGTCAATTCCACAATGAGCTAAACCACCAAATTTCATGAAAACCGAATTAATTGAAAGAAAATGATACAATCAAACATCTTTAAGCAAAAAGATTCTTGAGTTGTTATCGGGCTCAATATCTAAACATTCACAAGAATTATCACCCAAACATTCAACATTTATTGGCATTTGTGGTATCGTCTGAGAGTCGGCTTCTCGGTTCCTTTGGTGACCAGGGTAGGTAATCATCGGCTTGACTTTTTTTGGAGTTTAATCATTCAAAGAGGATATTTGAAATTTCTAGGGGTTAATGTCGGGATTTCACAAGCTTTTTGGTTGTGTGGCGGTATACGTAGGTGTTCGTCATTCCTGATAGTAGTGTATCCGTCCTTGTTACTCTTTGCGGGTTATAGAGTAAATCTACAAGTTATCTCCATCAATCGAAGTTATGTTGTTTGTCTTACCTTTATTTGTGGCCTTACCGTAGTTGTGTAAGGATGACACACTCCTTCACTCATTGGTTTTTCCACTTATGATACTCTTGTACTCTTTCGCTCGGATTTTTGTTCACACTTTTATCACAAAGTTTAAAAAATAACGAACTTAATTCATATTCACCCAGTATTGCTTGGAGGATTGTGACAAAAATTTAAGTGTGTGCTTCAAACCGCTTGGTGAGATGTTTAGAGGTTTTTGGATGAGTTATGGTATTTGTTTTGTAGAGCATGTTCAACTTTTCCGAAAGAAATGACAAGTCTTTGTGTTCCATTGCCAGGAAATGATTATTTCAAACTCTCGTCTGAAAGACATTTGAAGGAAATTGATTTGGTAAAAGTCAATGTTATTTAAAAGAAACCTCATCATGTATTGTTATTTCAGCTTAAAATGATTTGAGCCTGAGAAAGCCGTTTTTTTTTTGTGACTTGATGAAGAAGATGATTGACAAAAACCAATGCTTCTTATTGTGATGACAAAAGTTGTTCGCTTAAAAACTATTTTCCTTGAAACCCTTAGACTTAAATTTCATGAGTGATGCATGAAAAGTTATGTAGTAGAATGCATGTGAACCTCATACTCCTTATCAAACTTGAATACTGCCAATCTGTCTGGTGTTGGCATTCAAGAGACTCGAGCTTTCAACTGTGACGTGTTGTTGGGAATATGCTGAGATGAGTATGATCTATCAAATTTTGAACAAGCTCTGACATTGAAAGGAAGAAGTTTGAACTAGGGATGTCTCTAAACAATGAATGAGTCACTTGGCTGAAAGCTTTTGAACCGTGTGTGAGTCCTTTGAGCCGGAACATTGTAGGAAAGAGTCACTTGGGCTGAAATATTTTTGGTGGTGTATGGGCACTCAGGCTGAATATCTTTGAACTAAAAATGAGGTGCGTGTGTTGAAATGGTTTCATGACTGTGGATAGGCACTTGGGCCTAGATATTTAAGGATTTGACACTTGGGCCAGAACGTTTGAATTTTAAGTGTGGCACTTGGGTCAAAATGTAAGAGAATGTGGCACATTGGCCGGAATGTTCTATAGACTGTGAATTGGCACTTGATCCAAAAGGCTTTGAGTTGTGTGTGACACTAGGGTCAGAATGTTTCGAGAATGTGACACTTGAGTGAAATGTGTTTGAACTAGAAGTGAGGCACGCGGGGCCGAAATGATTATAAACCGCAAATAGATATGTGGGTCTGAATACATTGGTCTGAAAGTTATGCATGTGCGCCAGAATACGAATCGGCTATGGGCCAAGAGAGCTTCAGGAGTCTAAGTAAACTCAATTTTTCAAGCTTTAGGAGTATTTCAAATTGAAATGGATTTCATTTCTATGGGTCAGACCTAAATAGGTCAAGAATAATTATTCAAATTTAGGAACTTTTAGGCCGAAAGGGGGGGGGGGTCACCCAGATTTAGGGAATGTGGGCTGAAGCCCAGACGAAGGGCTCACCTAAACTAAAATGGGCCATTGGGCCGAAAGACTGGTGCAATGAAAGGAAATTCACCTAATCTATATAAATCAACACACCAAGCTTTTAATATCAATCAGAGAAGCATCAAAACGTAGAGATTAAACACAGGGGAAAATCACACAAGGTTAGTAAGCATGTCTTCACTAGGCAAATCCATCAAACAGATATGGGTTGATCCGAAGAAATGCTTGGGGCTAGAGCCCAGGTCACCACAAACGGATAGAGTTTTACGCGCTATCCTCTTTGAGCTTCTCCACTCTTTTCACATCACCATGATGTGTGCATCTACAGACAGGTCTTTGACTGACCAAACAGTGGGCTTGGGTAAGGATACTACTAGAAGGGTACTAGAGGTCGTAGCCCAGGTACTAAGGGGATGTGGTTTACATGACATCCTCCTCTTCCCCCCCCCCCCACTTATTCACATCACATGAAGGTGTGAGTCTTAGACACGGTTCGCTTAAAGCAGGTCTAGGTGCATTTGGTTTGTGTTGTCCCTCGACACTCTCGTATGATAAACAATAGTATAATATAAAATAGTGCACACGAAAGTAAATCAAACAAAGCCTTTTATGACATTTTTTTAGTTAAGTTCTCTTATCTAAAAATTAAACTAGTTAAAAGAGTTAAAGTCCTATTAGATTTGCTAGTCTGTGAGCCCGGTTTTCGAACCTTATACTATATTGTTATGTGATTAGGATCTAGTCAAGTTCTAGGTCCACTTATTACCTAAGTTTAGACAATAATTATTATGACCTGAGGTTAGCTCACTAGAACCTATGACGAGTCGCAACCTAAGCTTTAACCTAGTTAAACTTAAAAGGTAAATTTCGGGTTCGGCAGCTTGGTACTATAACTTTTCCGGGTTCAAATTACCTTCACTACCCTTCAAAGCTATTTTTCTTTTACTAATGTCATGAAAAGGCTTATTATAAGTTGATTAATCTAAATGTGCAAGCTTCTATATTTTATGTTTTTATTTTTGACATAAATTAGAAGTGAAAATTTAATTAACCTAAAATAGAGTTGCGAGAGTCAAATTAGGTCAAGATTTGTTGTCGTTCATGACCCAGACCTAATGGCCGTTACCACGGACCCTAATCTATCAAATTAAACAAAAGATTCAAATTTGTAGAAGATTAAAGTTTTTAAGTGTCTGTGGGCACGGACAGGGTGTACTTGACCAGAGACATAGCCTAATCTTTAAGCTTTCTGATTTCCACTGTCGTCTGTGGGTGGTTCGGGGGCCTGGACGTGGCATCCCTAGTTTCGGTCACGATGTCCAAGGTCCTTAACCACTCTCGGACGACAATTTTATTGGTGATCTTGAAGTGTTTTTAACTCAAATTTTATGGGTATGTGCCTAATTTGATTATGAGTTTATTAGAGGTGAAAAGTTTTCAATTTGAAGTATTTTTCTCGATGAAACTTAGCAAACAAGTTATTAGACAGAAAAGTGTTGAAACTCGAATGAACTCACCAAAATGTTGTAATGTTTCAAGGGATTTACTCAGAAGACCTACAAAGGTCATATGTTTTAGAACATAAAGTTTCTATGATTTGGTGGTTATGAGTATTTGATCCTTCACATCGGGATTCTTTGATTGTTTTGTCAATTGACCTTTGGTTGGGCAACGACTCCTAGCTACAGGGCAAGACTCCCTGATGTTGTTCTTCACGTTTTGGTGTTGATTTTGTGAGATTTTGATGTGTGGTATTGGTTTTTGAGAGTTTTGAAGTGATTGCAGTATAATCTCGGTATGACGGTATTGAAAACAAGGGAGACAGGCTTGGATAGCTTGTATCTGAATTAAAATCTATATTTCTATAATAAAAATTATCTTATAAAATTGGAAGAATTCCTTTCATAATGAATATGATTTTTAAAAATATTTTGAGATGATGAACAAATCATATTAAAATAGAAATTCGTGAGAATATCCTTAGAAAATCCTGATCTTATACATTTTGACCATTTTATCCTTGCCTTTGCCTTTGTGTACTAAGGTCTATCCTGAGGGTCAAAATTTTAGGTATAACACTAACAGACTAATTTGTGAAGATTTCGGTAGATCCTTTTTTGTTAGTTGATCTCGAACTATGTATGCATGTGAGTTGTAATAACATAGTAGTTCCAACCTGGGAGGATGAGGAGATGGCGGATTAGGAGAGCACCACTTTACGCTCTGACGGCTCATGTCCCAAGGATCAAAGGAGTGAGGGACATGTCAAGGGAGGCACGACGAAGGAAACAACAGCAAGGGAAGCCATAGTCGAACGAAGCAGTCATCAAGCACCCCCGCAGTTCGGACAGGCAACTTAAGAGCATGCCTCACAATCTACTACAAGAAGGGAGAGCCAATTTCCCATATGCCATATATAGTTAGTCTAGTTAGTGATAGTAGTTGTAACAACCCCAAAACCAGGCTAGTATTGAGACCGTCACATGCCGTACACTTACTGCCTAAGACACGCAAGGCTACTAACAAATACCTAGAACCGGAAACGAATACTTGCATTAAATAAGTCAAAAGGTTTACAAGCCCGAAATCCAAAGTAAATACATAGTCATAAACGAAGGCATGTAGGGTACAGAATAGTCAAATACATGTACAAAATAGTCGTTTAAGTTCTCAGAAAGAGGGTTACCTCGGACACCATCATAACCGTCTGAGTCACTTGAGGACCAACTATACTCCAATACTTCTTGAAGAAACTGCCGTTAAACCCATCAGAGCCAGGCGCCTTGTCAGACCCCAATTGCTTGACCGCTTGAAAGATTTCCTCATTCGTGTAAGGGGTTTGAAACTCGAGGGCAGAATCTGAACTGAGTTTACCTGCTACCAAATGCGGGAATACACCTGGCTCTAGAGGGAAGGAAAACTGAAACAGATTATCAAAGTAAGACCTAGCAATCTGTTCCAGCTGAGGCCACTGATAACACATTTTGTTTTGACTGTCGAGCAGACCAAAAATCTGATTTTTCCTAGCTTTAGCAGAAGCTTTTGCATGAAAAAAATCGGTATTTTTGTCCCCCTCTTTCAGCCACTTGTCTCTAGCTCTTTGCTTCCAAGCTATCTCTTCCTTAAGTCTTAGCAGTTCAATTTCGAGAATAATCCTTTTTCTATTGGACAGATTACCAGCCGTAGGAGGAAAACTGTCTAGAATAGCCAAATCCTGAGTTTTCTTCTTATTTTTCCACTTTACCTTGCTTAGAGACCACCCATTCCACTAAGAGAGTTTTGAAGCACACAACTTAACCTTATTAGAGAGATTAAGCTCGTTATGCCCCCAGACTTCAAGAACGATATCAAGACATTTTTCTCATTAAGCCACAGATTGACAAATCTGAAAATCCTGTCTGGTTTCCTGTGAGCCCCGAAGAATTTGATCAAGATAGGACTGTGATCAGATCTGCCTCTTAAAGGTGTTGAACTGAAATATAAGGGAAAAGAGACAGACCTTCTCTAGAACAGAAGGCCCTATCCAGCCTACTAATAGAGTTGTGATCATCAGCTTGACCATTAGTAAAGGTAGCAAAATCTCCAAAGAAACCAAGATCTATTAGTTCACATTCATCTAAACAATCCCTGAAAGGCTTCATAACTGAATCACTTCTGATTCCGCCTCCTCTTTCCTCATAATTAAAGAGGATCTGGTTAAAGTCCCCCATAACCAGCCAAGGGAGATTAGCCTGGTTACTAAGGACTTTTAGTAACCTCCAAGACAAATACTTAAGGTTCCAATCTGCCCACGCGTAAAAGCCTGTGCAGTTGAACTTTTCACCTCCAGGTAGAGGTGATCATTCGGGCGGCGGGCGGGCCGGGCCAGAGAGGTTTTTTGGGCCCGTCGGGCCTACTCATGGAGACCGGGCCCGGTTTTTTTATATCTTCGGGCCGGGCCGGGCTAGGCCCGGTTTTTTTCCAGCTCTGCCGGTGCCCGGCCCGCCCGGCCCGGTTATTTGTTTATTTTTATTTTTAACATAAAAAATATTAAAAAATATATATATTTATTTCAAAATCATTATTATATATATAAATTTGAGTAAAATTTTATATTATATGTATTTATATAATTTTGATATATGTATTATATCAAATAATATAAGATATACATTATTTTATATATATTTTTAAAAAAATAATAAATAATATTGAAAACCGGGCCGGGCGGGCTTGGCCCGCGGGCTTGAAAATTTGCCGCGGCCCGGCCCGGTTTTTATTCGGGCCCATTTTTTTGTCCAAGCCCGCCCGAACAGCCCGTCGGGTTCGGGCTTACCGGGCTTTTTTCCGGGCCAGGCCGGGTCGGGTCACCGGGCCGGACAGGTTTTGAGCACCTCTACCTCCAGGAAACCTAACATCCACTGCTATATGATGAGAGGAGAAATTAATCAGAGTTACCTCCACTGATTTTTCCATAAAAAGCAAGTCCCTCACTTCTTCCTGAACTGCCAACAGAGATACCATGATAATCTGCATACTTACTAATTAACAGGTCCATATCATACTTAGACCTGTGGGTCTCCATTAAGAAAACTAGCTCTGGGTTATGTTTAACAATGATGTCTGTAACCCAAGCTACTGCCAGAGGGCGACCCAACCCTCAGCAGTTGAAACTAACACAACTCATTGGTCCTGGCAGCCCTGTCCAGAGACAAGGTCTGCCTGATCTTGGTTCAGCTTGAGATTGCCAGAATCATGAACATTTACTTCAGTAATAGGAGTTTTGTTCACCTGAAACTGACTTCTCTGACTTCTCCTCACCTTTGGTTCCTTTTTGTTGCTGATATCTTCACTGCTGCCTACATGGAAAATTATACCCTTCCGGGTCTCTAAGGGATTGCAGACTCATAACCCTTATCTTCATTGTTACTCACTATGTTGGGCTGTTTAAGTTTCCCTTTCTTGTTGCTTCAGACATGATACTGTCGATATTACACTTGATCACAGAAGCATCTTCAACTGATCTGATTTTCTTTTGTTCCTTTGACTAAAGTTTTCAAGGGCACTCTTCCAGTCAAAGGACTCACAGAACTTCCTCTTGCCATCTTTCAGTTCAGCTTGAAAAGCAACTTCAAATCCTGGTGGGAAAACTGGACTGTTACTATCCTCTGGATCTTTGGAAAGGGAGCCATCCTCAACATTCTGATGTAAAGAATCCATCTTATTGTTCACAGGATCCAGGAGAAGTTCAGCAGATAACTACCCAAGGCTGAGCACAGCAAGGTTAGATGAAGAAGGCTCACCTGCTTCTGTGTTATTCTTACTCTTTTCTTGCAGATCTACAGGAGCCGTCGGAGGAATCCGTCCAGGGGGAGAGAAGGAAGACAATCTTTGTTCTGCTCTATCAGAAAGGTTTCTGAAAAATGACCACTAACTCCAGCAAATTCTGTTCTCATCCAGGGCCCATATCTTTCCACACTATCCTCCTTAGGCTTAAGGAAAAGGCACTCAACTAAAGAGTGGTCCAATCTTCCGCATCTTTTAGCAGAACTGAGGAAGTTATCATAAGACACTATACAAAATCTGTCCTTTTTACCATCGTTCTACTACAAGGATTCTGCAGAGAGGGTCGGAAACATTTATCTCTACACAGATCTTTAGCACCTTGGAAGCTAAAGGATTAATTTTTTCAGCACATGATACAAAGGTTCCTATTTTATTACCCAGAGTTACTGCCGAGGTCTTGTTGAAGTACATCATAGGTAGTTTGTGGACAGCAGCCCAAATCTTGATAAACTTGGGATCATGTTCCTCTATATGGATAGTGGGATCAATGGGCATAACAACAAGGAGCCTGTTGTAATAATGCCAAGGTCCATTTGAGAGAATGTGTTTGATGTCAACTCCAGAAGAGAATTGGAAGGAGAAACAATTTTGTGTATCTCACTGACTTTGAGAAATGACTTTGGTTTCCAAAGTTGGATAGGAAGAGTTGTAAAGATTTAGCTGAGACTCTGCTAGAATGCCAAACTCTACCAAACAAGGAATGGGTAAGTTCAGGGGGAGCAACTCAACCTTTTCTAATTCTCCAGGGTGGATTTTCAGTTTGCTCCAGTCTTCTATAATATCTTCCATGATCACAAAGAACGTAGCACTCTGAAGTTGAAGGTATTTAGGCCAAAGAACAAGAACACAAAAGAACCCAACCTGTCCACACTCTTCTCACGAGATCAGAAACAGAGAAATCCTCACCAGAAGCAGCAAGGTAAAACTTGGATCCTTGAGAAAAAATATGAACGTAACCTGATTCTCTTGAATGCTGGAGAAAAGTAAACTGTTGAAAGGTGAGATTTGACCTTCAACTACCGTCTTAAAATCTTTATTTTCACTAAGGATACTAGGATTCTGACTAAGCAGATGGAATTAGTAATGACTCCCATACGTGTAGTAATTCTATTGCACCAGCTTACACTGTGATGACCCAAAAGCACTTGATTATTCTGTCCGTACGTAGTCTCCATGCTGAAGTACATCTCCACAATAACTCTCTGATGGGACTGGAATTAGATCGCAACAAATCGCCTAATGGCTAACTTGAATCGCCCTTTTCCTATCTTCTCTAGAGAGAGTTTTTTTTTAACGCTAGCATATTTTACATGTTTCTTACTGACAAAAGTAACTTTTCAATTTCCCAAAACAAACACACCTCAAATACAAAATCAGTATTGTATAAAGTACTCATATAAATATATTGAAGCACTAACGTCTCCTACACTCATATACCAGATATCACATGACTGTTAAGCTCTTCATATTATTACTTCTGCTATATTGAAAAAACATGAACATATTTAAAATAATAAAAAAATTATGACAAAAATAACTTTTTAGTTTCCCAAAACATACCTACCTCAAATACCAAATCATTATTATATCAAGTACTCATATAAGTATATTGAAACACTAACATCTCCTACACTCATATACCATATATAACATGACTTTTTAGCTCCTCATAATACTACTACTATATTGGAAAACATGGAAATATTTAAATATAATAAAAGTTTTATGACAAAAACTTTTAAACTTCCCAAAATATTAATCATTATCAATCAACCAATTTAACTATCATTTATATAATAAAAAAAGTCTATTTAACCAATCAAATTGAATCCAGATTTATCTGGGTTGTTTGTGAGCAATGTCTCAACCTCCTTGAAAGTAATTAAACATTTATTAGATTTTTGGATTCTAATAGGGTTATTAATGGAATTTGTCCTTGATTTCAGTACTTAAACATTCTCTTAAAATAATTTTGGTGACTTGTTTAAGAAATAGAGGCAATTAAAACAAATGGTAAATGGCAGATGCACAGCCAAATAAAACAACTATAGCACAATCAGCCAAAAACCACAAAGAAAAAAACAAAAACATTAAGCAAGCAACCCAGACACACATGTACAGAAAATGAGCCTCCCAAAACGCAGCAATCCTCCGCAACATGCCTATCACACCCCCCCCCCCCCCCCCCCCCCCCCCCCCCCCCCCCCCCCCCCCCCCCCCCCCCCCCCCCCCCCCCCATCTCTTAGTACAAGAAATACTTTCAAGTATAGTAGTCACAAGAGTAAAAAGCTATAAATACCTGGTCATCGTGATCCTGTCATCTCATTTGAGTCATATTCATATACCCGTGCAAATTAAAATACTACCAACCAGTAACTTGCGCTCGAAAAACAAAACAAAATACCAGCAAGTATCCACCATATGATGCCAACAGAATTGACGAGCGTTTATGCTTCCCAGTTGGGTATGTTATTGGTTGTTCATTCACCATTTTTACCAGAGTTGCCTGTCCATAAAAATGGCAACGCTTTCAATATACCAAATCTAGAAAAGGTCATGTTATGGGCCAACAGTCAATCCATGACATAACAAGAGTCTACTTGTGTCGTGACCTCACGGATTACTTCACCAAGTTTAACATTATCATTCACAGTAGATAGCAACAAACAACCAGCTCTAGCGATGTGTCTAGTCTACACATACATATTCACGAGAGAGAAGAATCCTACACTCAAGCAAATCATCAGATTCAATTTTTTTGCAAGAATGCAGATCAGTTGCCGAATCATATGACGAAACATATGCCATCCATGGAAAGTAGGAAGTTAATCACAGCAGAAAAATACCACGCTTTCTGGGACACCCGCGGGAGGCATTGGCAGGTTTCTTGGAATTGTACTTGTGGTGTATGATCTCTTATCAAACCTCCATTCTCCAATCTTTCCATATGTCAAGTGACCCCTGCATTATTACAAATTCTACAAAATTAATCGTCATGTACTACGTATAGCGCTGGCTGCATAATTCCAAAAAACTGCAAACTAGTTGCTATTACGTACCTGCATGTCATAGTCACAGCCGTAAGTGTAATGGATAATACACTTCTTCCCTACCTCTGTGTCCCATGGAGGCTGATTAACATACATACACACATAATGCATAAACAATTGAAGGCATCTGTGTGTGACAATAGTCATGAAATATAAAAGCCTCCCCCTTCAGCCAATGTATAAGTTTCTTTTTGAGATGAGCTAAGGCTGTACGATTTTATGAGAAAAACAGAAAGATTCAACCAATTAGGCCCTCTTCATCTCAGGTCACATAAGTTCTGATTTAGTCAAGTAATAAACTACGATCGATCATATGAACACTACATTACATTGAATCATCACAAGACTCGTATGTTACAGTCACATCTCAGCATATGAGCTCACGGCCTTCAGTGCAGACATAAGGCCACAAACTATGTCATCATTAAAATGTTAATAGTGGTTTCAAATGTGTTAACGAACAAAGAAAACGAGTCATCAAACCTGGATCATGAAATCCTTGTACAATATGTACTTTACATCATGGAGGGCCGAAGCAACAGCATATGCATACCTATTCACAAGGAGTACAACATATTTATCAGAGGCAAAATCAACTAATAAAACTGATATATAGCAATTGGTAAAATATCTTACATCTCAAGCACCCAACCAAAAGCTTTGTCTGTATCGGGGTCCTTTTTCATTGCTAAGGACACATTCATCCATGTTGGAGCTACCTTCTCCAGATATTCCTATAAACACATAGTAATGTCAGAATATGATTAAGCATACACAAACATCCGGTATAGACCCCAACTATGAACTCTAACATACCTTTCTCACAACAACAGGGGAATTACCAATAGGATCAATGTCAGTTATGGGCCCCATGTCAAGTGGATAGTACTTCCGCAGTACAGATTCATATTTCTTTGGTTCAATGTAAAAGAAAGGAAATGCAGCTCCAAGACCATCTTGAGACAAGTTAGGTATGGGCTTAACAATGACATGATCTGGCTCTGCCATTAGTATATAACTGCAGTAATTATGAGCATCAATTATAAGCCTGATGAAAGATATAAATGAAAATATCACATCTGCAACTCTAAGGAGGAACACTCATACTCTTTCCTTGATATCAGATTGTCGAAGCCATTGTACAAATGCCCATGGTCTGTTCAGAACTATATAACCCTGCAAGATCAGTGCACCACAAACATATGAACCTACGATGATCAGCCATCATAAAAGCAAATCCTTGCTTCACCATAGATGGGTCTCTACCAATAGCTGTTATTGTTGACACAAATTGAAAAAAAGATATTAGCGTGGAGGTAGTATCATCACAACACTACATGGTGCAATTATTCCTGGACGCTGTCAAGGATTCAATGTCACCTTTTTTTATAGAAGAATGGGTTTACATAATGTTCTTCTGAACACTCAGAAAAGCAGGTTACATGTTTACTATGTGAATATTTTGTGGGCATGGTTACGGTTTACTGGCTTTCCATGTTTTGTGGACATGATTACAGAAAAGCAGGTTACATTGTTTAAAAACATCTTAATCTACAAACATGGATCTATGTCAAAGCCTTCTATATTAGTCCTGTCCTCCGCCCAAATGCAGTTATCTTCGTCCAATAGCATTTCCCCTTTTTCTTACACAAAGCAAAGCAAAGCAAATTATAGGAGGATCATCTAATTCATATGCCACTGCTCTTACTTCTCAGCAATCCATATAGGTTCAGATACGCACACACACATCAGCTCAGGAAGAAGAAAATCCCTCCCAATTACTTTTATAGTTTTGCAATGACACAGCCTTCCAAGAAATTCAACGTAGTCAACAACGTTCAACCAAAACATGGATAGGAAGAAATAAAGTTCTAACATGGACGGATGTGAGAAACTAGGGTTGGCTATCAATCAAAAACAGCGAGACCCCACATTACCTGATCAAACACCGGAAGGGAGCGGGTGAGCGATAAGGTTGGACTCTCATCCATATACTTGTCCGGTTTAACCGAATGAAGAATTCTGGGGTGAACCTTTCCCCATTTCAGAACCAGGTTGGATCCTGAAACTTTTTGAACCAATAGTACATTATTCTGCACTGCCATGTATTGTAGATTGAATCTGAGGCAGTAACAGCTGTATGGAACAATCTCTTGTCTTTCTGGTCTTCGATCTGTCGCTCGGCATTTTGATCACCGGGTCTGCTGGATATCTTACGAAAGAGGAAGATGAGGAATGGTTATCAGGACCTGGGAAACCTTGTTTGAGAGATGCATTTGGGGAGATTATTATGTTGTAAGTAACGAGAGCCACAGAGAAGATTATGAGAAGGGTTTTAAAGAGATTCGCAAAACCCATCGGTTTCTATCGGGAAAAAATGGAATTTAGGCGCCCTCAAATTACACTCTTCTCCGGCTCTATCGGTGCTGGGGAAATTGGAGGGAGGGAGAAGGGAAATGCGGAAGAATAGGCGAGGTGAGAAATACATGAGGAGCAATACTGAAGAGGGGAATGTGTAGTAGTTGACTTGATTATGCAGTGTGTTTCTTCTGTTTCTTTCAACTTAGTTGCAATGGTCGATTATTTCATTTGCGGTGGTGGGTAAGGTGTTCGCCAACACGATCCTCTTCCTTTTTTTATTTGTTCTTTGTATGGAAAGACTTCTATTAATAGACTAGTGACTAGAAAGGAGTGGAGACCTTTCACCTGGGTAAAATGATATCTTGATCTCTCATTGCTTTTTGCTGATGATCCGCTGCTTTCGGACGCGGCAAATAGTTGGTAGTTTTAGGGGTGGTCCCCACGTGGGTCTCATGTGGGTCATACGTTCTACTCCAATAATATACTGTCACATATAAAATAACCACAAAACAGCCAGATCAAAACAACCACAAAACAACCATACCGAACGCTGCCATAGTTCTTTTTGGTATTGCCACGTCAGCTCAGATTAAAGTTTAGTGTGATTGCTTGAAAGACTTTTGTAGTGCTTCTAGACAGGTAATTAATTTCTCAAAGTCCCCAGTTCTGGTGGCTAGGCATGTTAGTGAGGAGAGGGCCTGAATTATGGGGGTAAAGCAGGTATGTCTATTTCTCGAAATTTGGCAAGTGCCTGGGGGTTTTCCTCAGTCAGGGGGAAACGAGTAGTCAGAAGCATAATTTACTTGTGGCTAGGGTTAGGGAAAGACTCTCTAGGTGGAAATTCAATTCCTTGTCCATGGCGGGGCGAATATGTCTTGTTAAGAGTGTGGTATCTTCTATCCCAATACATCATACGTAATGTTAATTATTACCTACTAATGTTTGTGATAGAATTGACAGATTGTGTCTCTCGGCGGATGCACGACATTGGCTGGAATACATTTTGTAAGACTCTTAGTGTTAGGATTATTGTATTTTCTAAGCAAAGTTTTCACACAAAGCCCCTGAGGATTACTTTCCAGGTTCCAAATAATCTTACCAAATCCTTCAAAGCTCAAGTTTGGTGCCATGAGAAAACTCCATTGATGGAGGAAAATCAAGTTTGAAGCCCATTTGGTTCTCCATTCATTCAAGGTAAGGAAAATGTAAGAAAAGCCATGTTTCCACCACTTCTTCTACATGGCCGAAATTTACCACTCATGGGGCTTGTTTTTATGCCTTGTTCTAGCTTGTTTTATTCACCAAGGACTAGTGGAGGTCCTCTTTCATTCAATGCCCAGTCTACTTGAGACTTCAAAGGTAATCATCCACTTTTATACCTTAGAACACATTTTAACCTAGGTTTTCATTCCTTAAGGTTAGTGTATTTTTAGCACTCATGGGAGTCATTGAATATTGATTAGAACATTGGCAAGGGAAATTTAAGTGGTGGCCGATATTCATTCAAGAAGAAGGTCTAAGGAGGAAGATAAGATAAGCTTGAGAAAACAAGGTAAATTACTTACCTAATGGTGGTTTAAGGTTTAAGGAATGAGTTTTAGATAAGTACTAATGTGGCTTAGAGCTTACATTATGCAATGGGTTATATAACCTAGGAAAAACAATTTGAACAAGCTTATGAACTTGTGACTGAGGAGCCAATGAGAATGAGTTAGTAATATAAGTTTAAGATGAGTTTTAAGAGCATTATAACTACTATGAGATTGATGGGTGTATTTGCAGGTTGAAAGCTTTTATATGTGGGAAATTCAGTGTTTAAGTTTAAGTCATTTAAGGGCCTAAGAGCCATGCCATTTAAGAGCCTTAGTGCTATGCAATTTAAGATTATTGCAACATATTGAGTTTGTTGTGAATGAGTTGGGTTGGGTGATGAGATATGATGAGAAAGAACTTGATGTGTGTGAGATGGTTGAATGAGGAAAATATTGTGTTTGGGCATGATAAGATACTAGAGAAGCTATGGTGAAATTTGAGTAGAAAATAAGTGTTTAGGTGATGGTGGTGAATTAATATGACCTAGGATTTACTAGAAGTCATACAAAGGAATTTGAGTGGAAATGAGTTAACTAAGGAGTTTTTGAGGTTTAGAATGACCTAGAGATGTCTAGGAGGAATTAGAGGATTGGTGAGTGTATTAAACACACCAAAATCATGGTATGAGGAATGTAAGACTTGTGCAAGAATCTGGAGGAAATGAAGATGTATAATGCTTTGAGATTTAGGTATGAACTAAGAGTAGAACAATGAGAGTTGGGAAGTTGTGTAAGAGGTGGTGATGTTAGTGGTGGACTAGTAAGGTTTAGTTAAATGGTAATGTGTGGACTTGGGTGATGGAAGTGAAAATGGTAGGAGAATGTTGTAAGTCGTCAAGGAAAATGACTAGAAACGTATGAGGGTGTATGATCATGAGAATGGTGAGTAAGTTGCATAAAAGAGGTGGAATGTCTAAGGAGGGTGTTGCATGGTCAAGGTAAATGAAGAACAATGTCAAGGTGTTAAGGTAACAGGAAGTAATGTATAAGTAAGCTCAAGAGTTTAGGAGTGATGAGTAACAAATGAAAAGAAGAGAAGTTGTGCATGGAAATGCAAGATAACCTTGGAAGGTTTAGCAAAGGAAAGATGGATGAATTAAAGATGGAAAAAATGATGTTTGTGAAAGTGGTCAAACTGTTAAGGAGGGAGCACTAGGGTTGGTTGAAGTTTTGGTGAGGTTGCAAGTTGGGAATATAAGGAACTATATGATAAGTGTTAGGAGTTTTTGCAAGAATTTAGTAAATGTTTAAGAAGATCTTTGGAGGTTATTTTAATGAGTTTGGAGGATGATTTAAGGGGGTTTAAGGGTCTAAATGATGTTAGAACACATTATGAGGCTTGGAAAAAAATTTGGAATTGAAAGAACAACTTAAGAGTAAGGTCTGTAGTGGTCCGACCCAGGGTCCGACCCAATTCTGGGTCGGACGGACCTCTGTTAAGCCACCGTAAGTGTTTCTGGAATGGTCCGACCCAGTTGGTTGGGTCGGACGGTGGGTCGGACGGAGGAGTTTTAAAAGACGGGAGGATTTCTGGAATGGTCCGACCCAGTTGGTTGGGTCGGACATGGGTCGGACAAGTGAAGTTTTTTTCAAACCCGAAAGTTTCTGGAAGGGTCCGACCCAGTTGGTGGGTCGGACGGTGGGTCGGACGACCCTTAAGACTTAAAAAAAAAAAGAGAAACCCTAAGGGAGATTAGTGGTATTAAGGGTACCCCATTAAGGAGGGCAATGATTACTAGAGGTATAAAGACCTAAGGGATTAAGTTAAGTGTAAGCTTAAAAGTTTAAGGTTAAGTTTGTAAGATTAAGTTGTAAGACTTAAGAGGTGTTAGGTGGGGATCATTAAGGGTTAAGTAAGTTAAGTAAGATAAGTAAGTTGAATTGAGTTAAGTAATTAACAACCTAAAACTGAATGAATGTTTTAGGACTTGGGAATTGGACTCCGGGAGAGATTAAGCAACCGAACCAACGACCAACAGTGAACGGTACAGTTCTTCTCGTGACCTGCTTGCTAACGAGGTGTCCCTCGACTTGTGTGCTATTTGTTTTGTGTGCTCACTAAACAAGATAAAGCATGCAACCGGAATATTATGTTTATTGTATTGTTGTGCGATGTTTGAAAACTAACACAACATACCGTGAGAACTTACTAACCAACGTTTAGTAAGGAATTGAGTGAGACTAAGGAACGCTCCCTAATATGAGTTTGATATAAACCGAAAGAGGTTAACCAACAAACATGGTCTTGAGACTACTACTAACTGGAACTTAAGGGGGGAGTGAGGAACCCGGGACTGACTCCGTCATGCATGCTAAGGAAAGGGGGTCGGTATCTATAGCAGATCCGACTTCCGCTTAAGGACTAGTCCTCGGACTAGTAGCCTTGGGTCGGTTGGCCGGCTCGGCTACATTGGACATCCAGTCCAAGGTAGGTGGCTTTAAGATGGCGTGGGGGATCAAGCCTACATCCCCAACAATTTAAGAATGTTGTTTATTGTCGGTAAGTGTCCTGCTGCTGGCTAGGGTTAACCAAGCCCTACAAAAATAAACAACGAACTAAGGGCTAACTTGTTCCCAATGAGAGAACGATTGGCATACATAAGGTAAGGTTAAGATAAGTTGCAACCATTCCTCTTAAAAGGATGGTTTGTATTATTAAGACTAAGATAAGCTACACCCACTCCTTTTTAAAGGATGGTTGTTTCTAAGATTAAGATAAGACTAAGATTGAGGTGAGATAAGGATGGACTAAGATTAAGAGGTAATATAACTTAAGGAGTTAAATAATTAACTCTCTGATTAAGAGAACGCGTTTAAGTCGTTCATTGTGTGTGAACTTTGATTGTTTCAATTTGGTTTGTTGTTTACTGCACTTACTGTTATGTTGTGCATCTAATCAACCTCCATGCTACGACAATTAGTCGTCGTAGCCACGTTAGCTTGGGGGCCATGAGAGGATCGTACCAGCATTCGTGCTGACCCCCTTTGGGGGCTGTTTTTACTACACAGGTGAACGTCAGGAGGCGGCCGTCACGAGAGTAAGATGGGGTACAAGTGTTACGGGCTAAGTGTGGCCTACGAGCTGTGCATGTACACTCGTATGGCAATTTGAGTTAGTAAGATGTATAGGTTGTGAGGGGGCTGTAAGAAGGATATGTATTTGTTTAAGGTTGGTTTGTACTAGTGTTCGGTATATTCTGTCAATCAGACCGTGGCAAGGTCCTGGAATGTATTTAAATCCACTGCAGAGTTTATATATATGATGATAAGTTTGCGATAACCACGATTGGACCGAGTTGGGGTGTTACAGATAAACTTAAGGTGGTCTTTCCTATTGTATGCTTTAACTTATGGATTTGGAGAACTGCTAAGCTTTTTGGGAGAGAGAGCATAATATTTTTACCTTTCAGGTTAATTACACTAGTGGTATATCAGAATGAGCGTGGATGAATCTTGGAGCTATGGATATGAAGTACAAGGAACATGAGCTAAGTACAAGAGTGAACAGGGAAGACTCTTCCTGGACACCCCTACTATTAACTGTCTCTGTTTTAATGTGGATGATGCCTATAAACCTCTCTTGGATTATGCTTCTACAGGAGGTGTATGTCGTGATCATTTAGGGAATTGGATAATTGGTTTTGCGGTGGAATTTTGTAAGCGTGGAGTCCTGCATTTAGAAGTTATGGAGGTCCTGAATGCGCTGTAGATTATTAAGCTGAAGGCCCTTGAGCATGTCCAAATCCTATCCGCTTCATTACAGCTGGTGGAACTGTTTGAAGAATGCCCCTCATCTCATCCTTTGAGGCCCCTTATTCCAGAGTGCAAGAGTTGGATGAACTCTTTATTCGATGTTAGCTTATAGTACACCCCTTAGAAATTGTAATGGGGTAGCACACATATGGTTGCCAAGCTAGTCTCACATGGTAGTTTTAGTAGACAAATTCTGGAACTCCCACCTGATATTGTTCTTCCTCAACTGTCTAAGGACAGGATGTTAATCTGATTTTACTAAGAAGAATGATGCCCCTGTTTTGTTGACCAAAAATAAAAAAGACTTGATTGAGCACGAGCGAAAAAGATGTTCTTATTTATCAATGGATATACACGTACATTGAAACACTTCACTGGAGACTTTTATTGAACTCTCTCCCAGGCAAAGCTCTTCTCTCTCTATGCCCAAGGAGAGCTTGTCATAGTTCCCATCTTCCATTTTGTCCTTCAACTAGGGGTGTTAAAAAAAACGGAACTGCATAACCGAAACCCGGTATAACCGACCGAAATTTGGTTAACTGAACCGGTTTTCTAGTTTCGGTTAGCCGGCCATTTAAATAAGCCGGTTCCGGTTATCACTTAAATCAAACCGGTTAACCGGATTAACCGGTTAACGGATTAACCGTTTAACTATTTATAAATAGAAAAAAAATCAGATTTTTAAAAGTCTTTATACACTTTCTTTTCCTTCCTTTTGATTTCTGACCTGATGAAATAATTTTTGAATTAGAAGATATGGAAATTGATGAAGATCAAATTTGTTATCATATAGTTATCTTACAATTAATATTTCGTATCATTGCTCTAATATTTTCTACAAAACTTGTAGGAATGAAGGAGCTCACAGCGGAGCAACCATAATAACAATTGTTGAGTCTCTCGACTTTTTAAGTGATTGGTGAAACTTAGTTTGTATTTATTAACAATACTTAGCTGCTGTAATATAATGGTAAAATTTAGTTGTTGTTATGTAATGACAAAATTTAAATGTGATGTAAAGGGAAACTAAGATGGCTTGCTGTAATAGCAAAACTTATGATGTAACGGAAAATTTTACGATTTTAATTATAGGTTGTAATCTAAAAGAGTAAAAAAAAAATTCTTTATCCGGTTTACAGTTAACCGGAAAAACCACACCGAAACCGACGGTTAACCAAACCTAGTTAACCGTTTCTAAATGAAGCAGTTATGGTTATCAATATTGACTAACCGCCAATGCGGTTAACCGATTCCCAATTAACCGAATAGCTAGTTATGAACACCCCTACCTTGAACTACATATCCTCCTCAATGACTGTCTTTTTAGACGGGTTCATCCGTACCTGTTTTGCATCCAATATTTTATGAAGTTATTTTGCTACAATAAATATGAGAGTTAGGGACGGTTTAACATATTTACTGGATCCTACAACTTTCATTATTATTTCAATTTCTTTTAGATCTTTTATAGCTTTAGCTCTGTTTGTTCACCTTTTCTCTCCAGT
Source organism: Limonium bicolor (assembly GCA_023374045.1). NCBI lineage: Eukaryota > Viridiplantae > Streptophyta > Magnoliopsida > Caryophyllales > Plumbaginaceae > Limonium > Limonium bicolor. The sequence continues at coordinate 212,613,247 of CM041782.1, forward strand.
ATGGTTTCTTGTTTTTTTTTCGTTCAAATGCAATAAAAGGATGTTGAAGACTTGGTTTTGCAGATGATTGCCTCCTCAGTGAAAGCTGCACTGCAGAGCTACTAGCCCTCAAGATCTTCCAGTCCGAGTAGCGCTGCATAGAGACTTCCACTGTCAACACGAATCGATACTTGACGCGCACGCACACGTTCAGAACCAGTCGACTCCGAGAATTAAGGAGACGTGGAAGACAAACTCTATGGAGATCATGAAGAAGCAAGACCACTCCGATACTTGCGCAACTAAACTAAGCCTTACTCCACGATCAGTATCCGATATCTTAACATTCCTCTAGACTATATATAAGCACACATTTGTAAAGAGATAAGTACGCATCCGAGTTTATGCTTTGGAAGAGAGAAAGATTGTTTGAGAGACACAATATTTACGAGAGATCTTAGTGTGACTTAGTCACTTCAGCTTAGGTATTTATTACCTATAGAGTACACAAAACACTCCCTTTACTCATTATTCAGTATTGATCTACTTCTAGAGTAGAGCGAGTGTTGGATGAGACAGAACACCCCTGTCGAACCCCAAGATAGGAAGCTGGTTGTAATTCACATTGAATTTCAATATAAGCAAAATCTTGTCTTGTTAAGTTTTTTTATACAAAAGCTTCCGCATTATCTCCTTGGCAAATACTTGTCTCTAAATAGAGTTGGTCTGATACTAACACCTCAGACCTACTCGGTTAGCACCCCGATCCTATCAAGTGGTATCAGAGCCTGCGTTAGCTGACAAATCTCTCAAATGGCAGAAATCTCAAACTCCAACAACAGCAACAGGATGCAAGTGGAACTACCTCCACTCAAAAGCGACTTCGTCCTCGGTCTGACTACGTCCCACCAACACCAACACCAAGACTTGGTCTGATTGACACACAATCTACGATATACTCTCTTCCCACTGATGACTCTGCTGAGTCAAGAAACTTGGTCAAAGGCAAGCTTCTGGATCTCAAATGGCTTCACTTCATGGGATTCTCTATGTCCGAAGAGATGCTACGATTCCAGAACTAGATCCACCTATTCCACGGCATCCAAACATACCACGAGGAAGAAGCCTACCAGTTCTACGAAAATTATGTCACCCGGAAAGAAAAATTAATGACCGAGGTACATGAAACTGCTATTCTTCTTGATTCAAAAACCATTGCAACTCATTTAGCCATCCCCACATAAGGTTTAGAATTCTACGATAGAGCTGGATTTCCTGATCTAGGTTTTGTCACTACACAAGAGGTTATGACTATTTCCTATCAAACAGCCGTGTTGGTCATTCCTTAGACCCGCCTATTTTTTTCAAATATTCACCAAATGCTTCATACTTTGGTAATTAAAAACCTCATGCCTAGAAAGGAAGGAAACCAGTTTGTTCGACCCCTTGATCTGGCTATAATGTATTGTTTGATCCACCAGAAAAGAATCAACCTACCCGAACTCATTCTGAACCATATTGCATCAACTATCTCTTCACCCCGACACTCTCTAGGGTACATCTTTGGATTCCAAAGCTCCTTACCCACTGTGGCATCACCCTTGATCCCTCCCAAGCCAATCGTATCACCGAAAGAGACATAATTGGTCAGATTCTCTACAACAAGACCCCATCTTTTCAGATCAAGTCTGTCTCCAAACCCCCTCCTCCATCCAAAAAAACTCCCTGCTCTCAAACCAACTCCCACAGTTGACAATGCAACTCTCGCTGAAAGAGTTACTACCGTTGAGGAAACCTTATCCACCCTGGCATGTAAGGTAGATATGCTCATCGACGTTCTGAACATCAATCATAAGAAGACAATGGATATCTTCGAAAGCGGAGTCAAGCTATTGGTCGAGGAGTTCAGAGAGAGTTTCAGTGAAGCGCTTGCGGCGGCCAACACAATGGCGGATGCTGAGACTGCGGGGGAAGATGGTGTGATGGCTGATGATAAAGGCGAGGACCAAGGAGATGTTTAACTGTTGCCCCACTCCCCCTAGCACATAGTTGCTTAGGTTGTTTGACTGTTGACACTATCTCTTTTTAAGACTTTTTGTTATGCTCTGGTGGCTATCTACAATTATTATGACTGTGTTTTTAGATATTGTTGGTGTGTTTCCCCTGATGTTGGCAAACGGGGGAAGTGGTGTATCCCGCGGCTGGTTTAGCGGGCAACTATGTTTGGACAACGAGTGCCTCTGAAGGCCTCAGATTGTCATAGATTGGTTTACTATTTCTGTCAAGTAGATTGTTAGTGTTAGTTCCATGCTTTAGTTTATCAGCTCTTATTTAATTGCATCATCTTAAGGGGGAATGCATGTTAAGGGGGAACAAACAGTGAGTTTCTCTTGAGATAGTTGCTCTGTTTTGTGATATTTTTTAGGTACACTCGCTGGATCCACTGAGTTTGCCATCATCAGCAAAAAAGGGGAATTTTGTTGAAGACTTGGTTTTGCAGATGATTGCCTCCTCAGTGAAAGCTACACTGTAGAGTTACTAGCCCTCAAGATCTTCCAGTCCGAGTAGTAGTAGTGTTGCACAGAGACTTCCACTGTCAACACAGATTGATACTTGACACGCACACACACGTTCAGAACCAGTCGACTCCAAGAATTAAGGAGACGTGGAAGACAAACTCTATGGAGATCATGGAGAAGCAAGACCACTCTGATACTTGCACAACTAAACTAAGCCTCACTCCATGACCAGTATCTGATATCTTAGCATTCCTCTAGACTGTATATAAGCACACATTTGTAAAGAGAGAAGTACGCATCCAAGTTTACGCTTAGAAGAGATAAAATATTGTTTGAGAGACACAATATTTATGAGAGATCTTAGTGTGACTTAGTCACTTCAGCTTAGGTATTATTACCTATAGAGCACACAAAACACTCCCTTTACTCCTTATTCTGTATTGATCTACTTCTAGAGTAGAGTGAGTGTTGGATGAGATAGAACACCTCTGTCGAATCCCGAGATAGGAAGCTAGGTTGTAATTCACATTGAATTTCAATAAAAGCAAAATATTGTCTTGTTAAGTTTTATACATAAAGCAAAACTATGAAGTCTCTGTCTTTAAGTAGATTATTAATGTTCAAAGTTGGGTTTGAGAAATCAGCTCCGAGCAAGGTTTTGGTGTCCTGGTGCTTCGCCCCTCTGTAGTGTCTACCTCCTTGTCATCCCTCAATCCCAAGCTTGCTCTTGTGCTCCACGTTGTTGTCAAAAGCTCCCTTATGATAAGGATCTGGAGAACGTCACTCTATAGCATTGGGATCATCTTCCATGGAGTGAGTTGTTGGCCTCGGTTCATACATCTGGTCTTCAAGCAAATGACACCCCTCTGCACCAAAGAAGAAGCTGCAACTTCTAATCTCTTCATCCGCTTTGGATTGCGGGTTGGCTCGTACAAATCTATCTTGTTGTCTGATCTCCTCAGTCGCAAGCCTTCAGCGAGGTGAAACTCTATCGACCCGTCGCTGTCCAGAGAAGAAGACGGGAAGAAGCATTCCCCAGACTCCAATGAACTACGTTCTTTCAATATTCATCAGAGATGAGTCCTATAGAGCACAACTTTCCTCACGTTTTCTTTCTTTTCTGGCAGTATCGGGAATAGTTGCATGTAGAAGGAGGATGTTAGCAGAAATATGTGTTACTATAATTCTACCTAGGCAGGTAGTGTACCTATCGTTTTACGGAATAGTGAATTAAGTGGGGGTTGTCGATCTCAGGGACCTCGTTCAATTAACTGACAATTTATTTACTAACTGAGAAACTAAACTAAGAAAACAGGAAACGTCACTTTTTCAGGTTTGCTTAATTTAATAAAAAGAAAGACTCAACAAGCTAACATAAAATAATAAAACAGTAAAATAAACAAAACAAATAAATAAAGATTAAAACTCTAAATCTAAGGAAGCACCCCGGTTTGTTCTGCAAAACCTGCACTTTCTAATCTATTAATAAACTCTTCCCTAATTCTGCAATAAACTCAAAAACTATAATTAATTCGTCAACGGCTAAGTCTAACGAATCCAACCAGTTGCTAGAACTAGCAATAGACTAATGCTCTAATCCAGACAAACCAATCGCATAAAGAACAGTTTCTATTTGAGACCGATTAACCTATAGGCGGGATCACGCTTCTAGTCGTTAATCAAGTTAATTCCTATGTCTTGTTATCTGATCTCAGCTCTCGCGTGTTGATTAGAAAACTACAAATATAGCTTTAATAATTAGCTAGAGAATTAAAACGCATGAAGAACTGGAATTAAACTACTGCATTATTGAATTAGTAAAGGGATTATAAAATAATACAGATTCGGTTTGCTACACCAATCCGGGAGCTAATATAACTACGCTAACATGACTATAAAAATAACAAATATAACAAAGTACGACATTAAACGAAATAAGAGGAAGGGTAGAGAAAACTCCAGTTAGCAAGTTTGACTCTGGCTCCCCGCTCCGACTTCGTCTTCACGCCGGTGTAACAATAGTGATATATGGTATGATAATGGAGTGGTGGTGTGGAGTGGTGCTCGGTGGTCTGACGATGATGGGTGAGGGTGGTGGTGTGTAGCCGATGGAAGAGAATTGGATGCTGGTGGTGATGAATGAAGAGAAGAGAGGCGCAAGCTCTGCGGTGTGGGCGTAAGAATATGTTGAGGCCTGAGCCCCTTCTCAGAGCGTAGAGCATATCTTCCTCAAAACCGAATTCTCCTTTTTATATTATTGACGGCTCACCACCTCTATCTCTAATCCTCCTCTTTATGATGCACATATGTATGCCAATTAGTAATTGTTGTCGCGCTGAATGTAGAGATCATGTACAACCGGTACTAAATTGGAAAAATCATCAATCAACGATTAATTATGTTAGTGCCAATTTGCTTTATCCCTTCACGTGAATAAAATGTGATCTGCATCATCACGTAAACTGAATTTGCATCATGTCCGTGAGTGCATGAACAATTATCTCCTTGTCTTAAATATATTTCCTGCATTTGACACATAAAATGTATCAGTTCACATCAAAACATAAATCTAAGGAAAAACATATATAAGTGAGAAATACGACATGAATTGTTGTGAAAATATGAAGAATAAAGCCCTAAAAATAGATGTATTTCGTACTTATCAGAGGACCACTAGTCAGGCAAAAATTCTCTTGTCTCTTGTGCATGGGGAATGTTAAGACTTGTTTTTACTGACATGAGATAGCTCTGAAACAAGTGGTGTTGTGCACCTTAAAGTTATACTCCTAGAATTTCATTTTTCACAGTCTATTATGCGTTTTAGTTGCGATCTAGTTATCATCTTGTGAATAAGTTTTATTAGTTGATCTTGGTTTGTATGGTTTAGTGTTAAATCCAACAGAATATTGTTCCCACCTCTGGTCCATCATCGCTGGACTTTTACTTATTGGCCAAGGTTGGCCTCTACTTTTACAATCTAACACAATGGATGCTTCATTTGTCTTCTGTTATGGCAACCATCCTTCAGGATCTAGTTGACCTTAGTTGACTGCCCATTTGGGCTTCTTAGGAAATCTTTAGTGATGATAACTAGGGTGGACCACATGTTCCTACTTGGTTCTCATCTGTTAGTAATGGTCAACCATGTTTCGATCATTTTAAGTCCATCTACCAGTCTTTTACGTAATTCAAAAAAGTTATTATCATCCACAAGTACCTAATAGGATTGTAATATCTATTGTTTAATACTAATGTTTCCCTATTTTCGAAAAAAAAAGAAACACTTCACTGGTTGCACATTATAAGAAGTGTTTCTCTTTAGATTGCTTGTTTCGAAAGGGACACATTTTTGAAGGAAGGTAACCTTTTCTCTCCTTTCTCTTCTTCCTTCAGCCCGTTGCATGTTGATGGTAATCCGATCTTTTATGTTGCATGTCTTCAATTTTGGTATCCTTTCCTTGTTCTATCTGCTTGAATGAGTATTCTCTCAATTAATTGTCGAGGTCTGGGTCCCTCTTAATTCGTTGGGTTTTGGTTGTAATTAGACATGAATCCCTAGATTTCGTCTTCCTCTCTGAAACCGAAAGATCGAGGGTGAAGATGCATCAGTTCAGAAGAAGATTAAGGGGGTTTTATGGTTTTATGATGGATAGTACTGGCTGTATATAGTAGCGAAATTGCACTATATTGGTGTGACTCTATCATGCTTCAAGTGTAGTCGTTTACAGTGCACACCACATGATTGTTGATCGACCGAGGTCTGGGCTCTGGCTATTGTGTACATGCATCTATGGCTATCCTGATGATGAGGGATTGTTGGAGGACATGGAGTCTTGCGTGCCAGCTCAGATACTCCGTCACCCAACCATGACTTATTTTTGGAGATTTTAATGAGATTATGTTTGGATTGTTAGAATAAGTCATAATTAGCCCACTTCTCTAGTCACTTCTCCACTATGTTAGTTCCTAATTTATAGGTAACAACAACATGTACATCGATCTATATATACTGTACATAATACAATGCTAAAGGTGTGGTTGTCAGTTTACTATTATTAACATGGTATCAGCCTTTACATTCTCCTGAGATCCCCTTTTCTCTCACCCGTATCTCAACAACCCTTCATGGCCTTCCTTTCTCCTCTCTCTCCTACCTACCGTTGCACGCTCCTCTTCCATATTTGCTGTTACTACCGCACCCCCTGCGTATACAGATTCGCACCTTGCTGCGTCACGCTCCTCATCCTCCATCCATACTCATGGCCAACAATCATTCCCCCAAATTACGCCATGTGGTGTCACTTGTTCCTTGTCACCTGGGGAAATTCAATCTGCTGAGCCACGTCGACGACACCCCCCCCTTTGACGACGAAAGCTGGGCCATCCTTGACTTTACAGTCTTGACCTGGATCTATGCGACTATCTCAACCGATATATTCAGCCTCATCTTGCGAAATAATGCCAATGCCTTTGAGGTCTGGAATGCTATTGAAGATCTTTTCCGAGACAATAAGAAGGCTTGTGCTATACAACTTGAAGTGGAGTTCCGTGGTCTATGTCAAGGATCCCTCACGATCAATGAGTATTGCGCACAACTAAAATCCCTCGCAGATGCCCTTGCAGATGTCGACAATGTTGCCTATGATGAGAACCTAGTTCTCCAAACTATAAGCGGTCTCAACGACTCCTTCTCCAATATCCGTAGCATAATACAATTCCAACGGCCGTTTCCAACTTTCCAACAAGTCCAGAGTAGCCTCATACTTGAAGAAACCTGCTGCCAGCACACCTTATCGGCCGTCTCTGCCCTCCTCACCGCCCCCTCTCCAGCTGCCCCATCCTCCACTCCGGCACCCGACACCACTACACCTACCACCGACACGCCTGAAAACTTATCCATACCACCGCGTTCCTCCTCTTCGTGCAATCAATCTCGACGTGGCTGCGGGGACCGTGGCCGTGGACGTGGCTCCGGCAACCTGTCGTCCCTCCAACAACAGCTCTGGAGACTTCTCAACCAATCCCAGTGGCCCGCTCCAACCTGGTCATCCCCTGGAATACTCGGCCCTCGCCCACAGCAACAATAGTACCCGCAACGGCAGGCCATGCTGCACTACCAACCTGCACCGGCTTGGGACCAACAGAGCTTGGTCAACACGATGAATAACTTAGCTACTCCATCCCGCAACAATGATAATCCTTGGTATATGGACACTGGAGCCTCGTCCCACATGACTCCAAATTCAAGTATAGTCCGTACATATTCTAATCAGGGTCCATCTCCTTATTCTTCTGTGATCGTAGGCACCGGTAATCTCCTACCAATACCAAAGTCGGTAACACTGCCCCTCACCCCTTTCTTTTACGTAATGTTCTTGTTTACCCTCCCTTAATCAAAAATCTAATCTTTGTTCGATAATTTAGTAAAGATAATAATTGCTCTGTCGAATTTGATCCCTTTGGCTTCTCTATCAAGGATCTTTCCAGCAAGACCGTGATCCACCGGTGCAATAGCCGAGGTGATCTCTACCCCTTATTTCCAGCGGCGCCTGCCACCACCACAACCGCCCTTCATGCCAATACCACCGCGGCTCCCTGGCATCTCCGTCTCGCCCACCCCTGCAAGGCTGATCTTCGTGCCCTCGTTAATTCAAATTCAATATCTCCCATCAATAATTTGCCTCAACTTTTCCATGCTTGCCAATTTGGTAAACATTCACACTTACTGTTTACTAGTTCCTCCTCTTCGGTTTTCATATTTTGATATTATCCATTGTGACCTATGGACGTCGCCTGTTTTGAGTATTACCGGTTCAAAATATTTGTTAGTTATTGTCGATGATTTTTCACATTATACATGGACATTTCCTTTCAAATTAAAATCTTAAACCGTTGACGTTCTAAAACAATTTCATGCGTTCATTCGCACCCATTTTAATCGCACAATTAAATACGTTCAATGCGATCACGGTGGCGAATTCGACAATCTCGATCTCCGTCAATATTTTGTAAATCATGGTACACTCTATCGATTCTCTTGTCTCCACACCTCCAACAAAATGGAAAGGCAGAACGCATGATCCTACCCTCACAAATGCCATCCGCACTCTCCTCTTTCAAAGCCACCTTCCTCCCACCTACTGGTCGAAGCCCTTGCCGCATCCACCTACCTCCTTAATGACACACCAACCTCCACCATCCACAACCGCAATCCCCATGAAATTCTATACAAACAAAAACCAACATATGCCCACCTCGCCCTTGGGTGTCTCTGCTATCCCAATCTCACCGTCACCACCACCCACAAACTTGAACCACACACCACCCCCTGCATTTTTCTCGGCTATGCAGCCGCACCATAAGGGTTACCGCTGTCTTACGCTGGACCCACATAAGGTAATAATTTCCCATCATGTTGTATTTGATGAATTTACTTTTCCTTATCCCTCAAGTCATCACCTCACTTCACTTCCCAAACATAATTCACCACCAGCCGATTCAGACTCTCAGCCCGTTCCACTCACCTCCCTTCCTGTCGGCCCACTGACCGCTCCATCTCGCGGCCCACCACCCACGCGCCCTCACACCCAAGGTCAAATCCATACTCTTTTCACACCTAACTCCCATCCACCCTCCTCTGGCCCACCTGGCGCTACGCTACCCTCACCATCCATGGCCCACCCTAACACGATAAGCCCACACCGACTCGATAATTCCACCTATCCCACACAGCTCCACTTTACTTCCTCACCACCACCCTCGGCCCACACTCACTCTTCCCCCGCGTCCCAGATGTCCCCAACCCCAATCGCACTGCCCACCGATCCCAACACTCCCAGCCCATCCCCATCGCGATCGGACTCACCACGGCCAGCCCAACCTCGATCACCTCAACCAACTCAACCAACTACACCCTCGTCCACTTCCTCCCACTTCAATAATCCCATGATTACCCGATCCAAATCCGACATCACAAAACCAAAGCAAATCTTCAACCTCATAACTACCACACACTCTCTCCCCTCCTCCTACAAAACCGCACTTCAAGATCCCCGTTGGCACGACTCCATGAAGGAGGAATTCGAGGCCCTGATGAAAAACAGGACATGAGATCTTGTTTCTCGTCCTCCCATGCTAATATCATCTATGGCAAATGGATCTTTCTTCACAAGTTCGATGCAGCTGGCAATGTCTCTCGATACAAATCCCGATGGGTCGCTTGCGGATTCACACAACAACAGGGCCTTGACTTTGAGGAGACCTTCTCCCCGATTGTCAAACCCACCACCATCCGCACCATCCTCTCTCTCGCCATTTCCAAACAGTGGCCCATCCACCAACTTGCTATCAAGAATGCATTCCTACATGGTGATCTCGTTGAGGACGTTTACTACCACAGCAGCCAGCGGGTTTTGTTCATCCTCGTTTCCCCACACATGTCTGCAAGCTCCGCAAGGCACTGTACAGCCTCAAACAAGCCCCTCGAGCCTGGTACCAATGGTTCGCCAGTTATATCACTCCCCTTGGATTTCATAGTTGCCGCACCGATTGTAACACCCCTACCTACGCTAATACCGTCATTACCGTATAATACTTACCTTCGCAGCGGACATTACATACCCAACGGCGGGTGTACAATGCCGTTAGTCACCCACGTGACTAACAAGGCGAGTTACAATCCTACATACTATCGGTCTGATGAATATGAACATACCGAGTACTCTACACAATACAATTTCCCATTACATACTCAACCATAATCCAATTACAACTCCAATACATTACTATACCGAGTATACTACAATCCTTACATTACCGATACAGTTTAGACTTCCAAATTCATAATACGTTACAAATACAATTCCTTATACTCAACTACCCATGCTTACGTAGCAGTCCCCGTCCTACTCTCTCGAACGGTGGTCAGCTTCGAATACCTGCGCACTAAAAACGGTCCCCCTAGGGGGTCAGCTTACGCTGCATATGAAATTCGCATATACCGCGTGCTAACCGCGGTACGCCGACTACTTTGGGTCGGATATACATGGAGTTCATTTTACATGCATACATACATACTCATGCTACAACAATACAATCAACAATACCTACATACATTACAAGGTTCAATACTTACTAGGGAATGCAGTTCGATGGTCAATCATTTGTGTTAGATGCTTACTCATTACTTCTTCGTTGCGTTACTCACTACTCTGTTCGTACTGTGTTCGATATTCGCTACACTACTCATACTCACTCCTTACTCTTGCATACTCATCACTCAATGCTTATTACCTTACTCGCACATGTTCCTTACTCCATACTCGTTACTACACTTGTGCATACTCACTGCTCAATACTTCCATACTTACTCATACGTACTCAATACTCAATACTTACTCATACATACTCAATACTCGGTGCTCATTACATACTCATACTCACTTCTTACTCAGTACTCATTACTTTACTCATACATACGCAATACTCAATACTCATTACCTTGGCCTCTGGGCGGAGTCATACACAAGACTCGCCACCGGACCTACAATACAAGGGCTATACGCTTAGCTCCTCAAATACTCAAATGTCCGTTTTTACCGGACTACTCAAATTCTCAACACTCTTCTCTCAGAGTATATTACAATCTCATGGATTAGCCTAGAAGTATCTCTCTCGATAACCTCCACTAGCTTAGGGAATTACCACCGTCTAGTATCCTCAGATTTAAGGGTTTCCCCAACGTATCGAATACTCTCATGTTCGGGACATTACTTACATCAGACGGGTCCTCTCATAATGGGTCGACTAATTGGTAAGGGGTTGGAGATCCCTCGTCATTCTTTACTACTCTCATGGGTCATGTCTTGCACCAAGATTAATTCCTCTAATAGAGGTTACTTACATACTACCATTAACTGTTGTTTGTGGATCATTCATTTCGATTCTCCTACCGTTATCGGAAGGTTATTACTCCCGTACCCTCTCTCACATTCTAGTGAGTTCATTGGTTTGCGTTATCGTTTATTGATTCGTTAGTTTAGTGCGTTGCTACGGTTCCATTAGTTCACAACATGACTCTTACTACGAGTTACTACACAACAAGACTCATCTATGAGCCGGTCTACACACTAAGTGAAGCCACACAATCAATCAAGAAGGGTTAGCTCATACAACATACAACAAGACATACAATGAAAGGCAATAAACCGTTTTCATGCTTTAGTCTTGATTAGCCGGCATATAACACACAAATCAACGTAACTCGGTTAGCATACGGGCATGAGAAAATCATACCTTTTTCCGGAATTTACTTCACCGGGTGTTCCCTTGTTCCTTTGGTTCACTCTCGTTCCTCGAGCCTTATTCTTGAACCTCCGACTACATGCCAAATGGTTCCATTAATACTAAGCTTTACAATACATACATAACCACTACTCTCGTACTTACCCCGTTATCCCGCTGTTTCGATTTAACTAAATGTTCTTAAACTTACAACTTTCTTAATTACTTCTCATACTTGTTTACACTTCTTAGGGCCTTTAAAGGTCACCAAACAAGGCCTTAACAACTTCTAAAACCATTACCAATCAATCCCCCATGTTTAGAACCCTTAAAAACACTCTCTGTTGAATTCTGGGGGTGGTCCGGGACTTGGTCCGGACCCTAAGTCCCGGACCAATGCTTCTGTGTACTTTCGGCTGATTTTTAGACCAGGTCCTGGACTTGGTCCTGGACTTAAGTCCCGGACCAATTCCTGCATCCACTCTCGGGCCTTTTTTTCAAACGGTCCGGGACTTGGTACATATCCTAAGTCCCGGACCCTGCTAAAAACTACTATTAAGGTCATTTTTCAACCCCAAATCAACCCTTAATCCACCTCCAATCATTCCATAATCTTTCCACATGTTTTGTACATAATTAAACACACTTAAACACTCACTAAAACTCCTTAAATCCATGGTCCAATACCTACTCTCAACTTCTTGTTCAAATTCTACAAATTTCCATTCTCATTTCTACAACTTGCACACTTGTGCATTTCTACACTTTTCTTTACATTTTGCATCTTGTCCTAACTTCATTTTACCATTCCAATTCATTTCCAATCGACTACACTACCTATACCTGTGGAGGGTGATTTTTCGGTATGAGGGGGGTCTATCTAATTCGGGTCCTGACTAAGAAGCCTAGATCCTTAAAAAAATGCCATTCTGTGGAGGGTGAAAACCCGTTATTCTGGCATCCCTCAAATACCTACTAGATCGTCCGTCTTTCCAGAAAGCATAAAAGGGAGTGCAAGTGTGCACTACACCCGCTCTCTCGATGGGCTCCACGCGGACTTATGCCCTAAGGGCGGAAATTGACTAGAGTCGCCACCTAGTTTGACCTATGGAACTAGGAAGGGAGGAGAAGGGTTCTAAGAACCGTTAATTGACTCTGATGATTTGTTGCCTACGGATAGGACTTATCTGATCATACTAGAGATTCTGTATGGGTTCGCACTGGGTTACACCCTTTAGAAGTGGCAACGACCACGACTTCAGATTGGTGCCCGAGGAAACCTCGGTCTCCAATTGTCGGGATTGCCTTCTTTCAAAACCTTATTTAGAGAGATTCAATTAAAGTCAAAGGATATGATTGAGTGGGGGCTGAGGAAGAGAGTGGATGAGGTGAGCTTTTCTGCCAAGCTAGCGCCAAGAAGAATGAGTGAATTCGGATGAGTATAGAATGAGAATTGGGAGAAGTCTGAGGTTAAGTGAATAGAGAAGACTTGAAGCCTAATGGTTTGAGTTTGTGGGAGCCGAAGAAGGTTCGAGTGTTTTAAGAGATATGAGAGTCACCTTAGATGGGGAAAAAGGGTTTTTTGTTTGGAATGGGGTCGCACCCTGGATGGGCTGCCTACGTACTCAACTCCCTATTGAGATCAGACCTTACGTAGTTCCGGTTTTGGGTTGGTTGAGTTTTTTGAGGTAATCGAGGGTTGAAAGTGCATGGGGTTATTTGAAGGTGAGATGGCTGAATGCAGAAGGGTATTTTGATTGGTGTGGGGTCACACCCTGTGTGGGTTGCCTACGTACTCAATTCCCTGTTGAGATCAGACCTTACGTAGTTCAGTTTTTGGAGATTTGGGAGTTTTGGGGTTTTTGAAGGAATTGGGGTTTTGACCTTTTGGGTCTTTGAAGGGTCAAAGAGGTTTTGTGGTCGTTTTTGTGAGGTTTGACAGATTGTCTGGTTCATTTTGGAGTTTGAGGTGTGAGAGTCTGTGAGATGCTCAACTCTATGGGACATTTAGATTCTTGAAATGATGAAGTCTGTGAGACGCTCGGGTCTGTGAGATGTTTGAGGTTTGAAAGGGTTATCAAATTTCAAGAGGTTTGGCTTTTTGAGGAGCTAAGGATTTTTGAAGTGTTTGAATTTGATGAGTCTATTGAGATGTTCGAATCTGGTGAACTGCGGAGACATTCGAGTCTGTTGAGCTGTTGAGACGGTCGAGTCTATTGAGCTGTTGAGACGGTCGAGTCTGTTGAGCTGTTGAGACATTCGAGTCTGTTGAGACGACCGAGTCTATTGAGTTGTTGAGACATTCGAGTCTGTTGAGCTGTCGAGACATTCGAGTCTGTTGAGCTGCTGAGACGTTCGAGTCTGCTTGGAATTATTTGGGATTGAAATGAAATTGAATTGGATTGAGTTTGAATTGAAATGGATTGGGTTGAATTGAATTGAAATGAATCAAATTTGAGTTGAATTTGGGCTGAATTGGGCTTTTAGAGAATGGGCCAGATTGGCCCTAGAAAAATGGGCTGGATTGGGCCTTAGAAGTTGGACCGGATTGGACCTTGAAATATGGGCCAGCTTGGGCCTTGAAATATGGGTCAGCTTGGGCCTTGAAATTGGGCTGAGTTTGGGCCTTGAAATATGGGCCAGATTTGGGCCTTGAAATATGGGCCGAATTTGGGCCTTAAAATATGGGCCAGATTTGGGCCTTAAAATGTAGGCCAGATTTGGCTTTGGAAAGCGGGCCAGGTTGGGACCTCAAAACATAGACCAGGTTGAGCCTTAGAAAGCAGGCCGGGTTGGGTCTTGGAAAACAGGCCAGGTTTGAACCTAAAAATGTGGGCTAAGTTGGGCTTTTTGGTTTGTTCCTCGAATTGGGCTTTAAATTGGGCTTCAATTGAATTTGGTTATTGGGCCTCAAATTGGATGATTTGAAGTTCGGATTGACACTGAATTGGAATGAATTTTGAATTGTGTATGAAAAGTGTTTGGTGAGTGAGTGAGAAAGATTGCTTTTGAAATGTGTTTGACGTTGGAGCATGAGAAAGATTGGATTTGGAGGGTGTTCGATGAGTGAGTAGGGGGATGATTGATTTTGAAGTGTGTTTGATGAAAGAGTGTGAAAGAGATTGATTTTGCAATGTGTTGGAGGAGAGAGATTGGTTTGAAGGGTGTTAGATGAGAGAGATTGGTTTGAAGGGTGTTAGATGAGAGAGATTGGTTTTTGTGAGTGTTTGATGAGAGGGAGAGATTGGTTTGAAGGGTGTCAATGAGAAATTGATTTGAAATTGAATTTTTGGGCTGAGTTTGGAATTGAATTTTGGGTTTTGAGTTGGATTTTTATTGGTTGAAACGAATCATTGATTGTGAGTTTTATTCTGATAATTATGGATTGTTTGGAAAATTTTATAAAGGAAGGGCATTCCCACCGACCAGACTCTACGGCCCGTTTGAGTGAGAAACATCCCCAAACCTAGAAGCTTTTCTAAACTGGACTTGAAATGTCCATAAATAAGTGGGTAGACCTAAAGGCTATTCTATGGCTACAGGTGCTAAACCAATCTAGCAGGTTATAAGACGAAACTAACAAATAAAACATCCAATGTATAATAGAACCGAACATGTATAAACAAGCATTCACAAATATGTACGAAACATAGACAGAGTAAAAGAATGATCAAGCCGACAAATACAGAAAATTATGACATCCAAGACAAAGCTAGGTAGCATAACTAATAGACAAATTACAACTCATGATAACAAAATTAAAGTGTTAATTAAAATGCTGAATTAAAAGAGCTGCTATGGGGGTCGCATCGACCCCGCCTCACTCGAGCTGAAGGGGATCCAAAGAGATACACCAACCGTTTTTCGCATTTGAAGGGAGAACCCCGGTAGTCCTAGCCAAGGTCTGTCTCCTTAATCTCCGAACAGTTCCTCATTTCTCAAGCAATATGTACATGCCAGGGAACATAAGCAAAGAGACACGAGATTAATTAGTAATGAAATGTAAGAGGGTTAGGGTGTGTGCAATGGGATCATACGGCCCCTCTCAATGGGAGGAAAGGGGGCAATCTAATCATCTCCCACACCCCAACCGAGAACATAGAAAAGAGTTTCAAGCTGCCAACAAATGCTAAAGATCGTAAGATAAATCAAGCATTGGGGTTGCTACTCAAATTAATTCGCCATCTTAGATTATGACTCAAACCGAAGTGTAGTATCAAAAGGATGAAGTTGTGAGTCATGTGGGATCATACCTAAAAGGGGTTTATATCATTTCCCTCTAAGATGAAAAATTAATAAGTTACCAACCAGCCAACGAGTGCTTTATCTTAACAATCATAGCATAGGGTAACTATAACTCTATTCATGTTCTTATCTAAGCACTTTGGAACAAGTTTCATGCTAGTCTCAAACTAATTTCCAGACTAATATCCATGCGCAAAGGGGCAGTTAACTATCAAATGCAACTGGATTAAAGGTTGAAAGATAGAATTTCCAAACCCAATGGCAAAGCATCAAGCCCGAACGGATCAGCATAGCCCAAGCTCATTCCAAGCAGCCCACGTAGGTCAGATTGATTGCGTTTGTACCTCGGCCAAACATGAAACCAAATAATCAACCAGGAAGTAGGGTTTTATGTAATAATCCAATAAAGCCAACAAACATAATTGCTAAACCCACGAGGTACCAAGCCCCAAAGCACATTGGTACAGTCACACGCGAAATCCAAGATCAACTCCAACTCAAACAGCGCAGCCCAAATCTAACAGTACCTCCGCCAAAGTACAAAGCCAAAATGTGAGCAGCGAACCAATTTAAGTCATTAGCACAAGGAGCAGAATGACATCAAATACCGAACCAATATTTCATTAAGGCTGACGATAAATCAGCCTACGCTAGGTTGTGGAAAACCCAAACAATCGATGAATCAGTAAACAAGCATCAGCAAACAGATTAGTAACATAGGAACAAGCGACATGGGATCCAGTTCTCAAAGGCCGGAAAGAGAAGGCCCAGACAATTATAATCGTGACCAAATATACATGCAACACAATGATGAATCAAATCCACGGGTTTGCCAAAGTCAAAAGCAAGCAAATATAACAAGCGGACCCACTCAATAGGTCCTAGGGTCGTCGGATTTAAACGCAATTCGAATGAATTAGGCAACAAAGTCGAACTGGTTTACAAATCATGGCTATCTTAGCAAAATGTCATTAAGGGTCAAATTAACTCAACCGATAATACCAGAAGCCAGGGGATTAACAAATCAACGTTAGTGCCCATGAACCAAAGAGGTGAATGCCAGAGTCAAAAATGTACCAACTACCAGAGAATTAAGAACCTCGAGTGGTGATGGCAGGTGCAGATACTCATTTCCGAAAGGTCTACCAAGTGACAACACAATATCGACAGCATCCACAATAGCAACAGAAGTTAAACAAGATATTGATCGAGACAAAATAAAAGTTCCCAGCCAAATCGTGTAAGGGGATGAAAGATGAACGAGTTTAGTAAAGAGAAAGCCGGAGATGGCCAGAGCAAATGTCGCATACGGAGGCCAAGCTCAGAGAGCTTCAAATGATGATGAAGGCACGCCGAAGCGAGATCGAGGAACAAATTCAACAGTAATACGAGACCGGTGGCGACCAATTGTGGAACAAAGTACTTGGCTCATCGAGGATGAAAATGCAATGTGTTTTATCGGCACGAAACCCCCAAAAGGCCGGAAGTGGGTTTGACGGCCGGAATTGATGAAATTCGAAAGGAATCCTAATACATCGACACCACTGGGCTATAAGAGCGGTAAACCCAGCATCAATTTGGATCAGAAGCCTTGGATAAGAGGGAAGGGTGAGAAGCCACATTTAGTTTCGGGAATGTAGATTCCAAGACCCGTAAGTGCTAGAGGGAGGGAAGATGGGAATGACCTTGTCGAATCGAGAAGAAAGTAAGGAGGAAGGAGGCGATTGAAGTTTTTCGGTTTAGGGTTTGTTGTTTCGTTTGAAGGTTTTGATCGAGAGGGAGAAGGAAGGTGATGGTTGGTGTTTAACCGTGGTGATTTCGATGAGCAGAAGTGAAGATGGAGGGAGACCGACGAAAGAGAGATGGCTACCTTGCCTGCTTAAGTTTTTAGCTTGTCCCTTTATAAAGGAACAGTAGGGTTTTAGAGTGATCAAATCGGGCTGGGCATTTGGATTAAAGAAGGAATCAACCGGGACGGGTTTTAGGAAGATGGGCCTCATCTGGTTGGGCTGTAGCAATGCGAATGATTATGATAAAATAAAAAATAAATGCTAGAAGACAATTAAAAGTAGCAATAAATAAGATGAAGAAGTAACAAAATAAAATAAAACTGATGGGTAAGCGAATAGACCATGAGACAAAAGGATGGGTTTAAAACCGGATTGTCATTTGAAAAATCATTTTCGAAAGATCGTGTTTTTATGAAATGTTTTTTTTAAAAAAAGATTATAAAATGATGGTTTCGTTTTAGCACGCACGCTAATATGTTTTCGAAAAAGAAAGGCGACGACCCCTGTTATTATTTCGGAATTTGCTTTATGGGGTGAGAATTTTTGGTGTCTACAGATGGCTCCCCTTGATTCAATTTTGCAAGCCCTTGCAGAATTGGATCAAGGTTGACGGGGCGCCAAAAATTCTCACTACGGTTTTGTGATTTGATGGGATGCGATCGTGAGTGTATGAATGTGATTGGAAGTACGAGGACTTACGACGAGCCTCAATTAGACCTCTTGACGTCTAACTATAGGACTTATGACAAGCCTATAATGCAATTGAGAGTACGAGGACTTATGACGAGCCTCAACTAGACCTCTTGATATCTAGCCATAGGACTTATGACGAGCCTATGATACTAACAATTAGATTGGTTTACGGTGCACGAGGGCTTAGGAGTGCCTCAACTGGACCTCTTGATATCCAGCCCTAGGGCTTATGACGGGCCTAGACTGCAAGTTCGGTACCGTACTAGTAGCGCAATAGCTGTCTAGCAGGTGTAAAACGAAAAATTTGACCGCACTAGTAGCGCAATAGCTGTCTAGCGGGTGTAAAACGAAAAGTCGACCGCACTAGTAGCGCAATAGCTGTCTAGCGGGTGTAAAACGAAAAGTCGACCGCACTAGTAGCGCAATAGCTGTCTAGCGGGTGCAGAACGAAAAGTCGACCGCACTAGTAGCGCAATAGCTGTCTAGTGGGTGTAAACTGAAAAGTCGACCGCACTAGTAGCGCAATAGCTGTCTAGCGGGTGTAAAATGAAATGTCGACCACACTAGTATCACAATAGCTGTCTAGCGGGTGTAAAATGAAATGTCGACCGCACTAGTAGCGCAAAAGCTATCTAGCGGGTGTAAAACGAAAAGTCGACCGCACTAGTAGCGCAATAGCTGTCTAGCGGGTGTAAAATGAAATGTCGACCGCACTAGTAGCGCAATAGCTATCTAGCGGGTGTAAAATGAAAAGTCGACCGCACAAGTAGCGCAATAGCTGTCTAGCGGGTGTAAAATGAAATGTCGACCGCACTAGTAGCGCAAAAGCTGTCTAGCGGGTGTAAAAACGAAAAGTCGACCGCACTAGTAGCGCAATAGCTGTCTAGCGGGTGTAAAATGAAATGTTGACCGCACTAGTAGCGCAATAGCTGTCTAGCGGGTGTAAAATGAAATGTCGACCGCACTAGTAGCGCAATAGCTGTCTAGCGGGTGTGCAGATGCGTCAGATAGCGAGCAAATTTTGTGGTATATGCAGATGATATGTGATGTGTGGTGATTAACCAATGTATTAATTGAATTAAACTCCCTGTTTGTGGATGTAGGTTTTGTGTGAGCAGACGGCTCCAGAGTTGTTTCAAATTTTGAGATGACTTTGGCATGTGGTGATGGCTCCGGTATGGACTGATGGCTCCGGATTACGTTGATGGCTCCGGTGCGGTCGGGTGGCTCCAGTGTGGTCAGAGGGCTCCGACATGATTCATGACCCCATTATGAGCAACGGCTCTGGGGTGGTTGGTGGGTTTCGATTTGTATTGAGATTTTGAGTGGAATGGTGGGTTGATGTGATTAGTGGACTGTGTTGTGTTTGACGTATTTTGATGTGATAGACAAATTCTTGGTCATGGATGGATGGCTTCGGCCCGGTTATGACTTCAGGGTTCTCTCATGATGGCTCCAGGATAGCTCGGGATGGCTCCGGGAAGGGCTATGAGATGGCTCTATTTGGTGATGGCGAGGAAGAAAGGGGCATTTTTTCTTTGAGGTGGTCGCACCCTGGGCGGGTTGCCTACGTACTCAATTCCATATTGAGATCAGACCATACGTAGTTCAATCTTTGTAGGCAAAGCCCTGGTGACGAAATGGCTCGTGTATAGTCTTGAGGTCTCTAGGACGGTCTCAACGTTTGAGGATGGTTCTCGCATGGCTCTAGTTTGGTTCTGGATATGATGTTGGTGAGGCCCGATGACGCTGGATGGCTCCGGGAAGATCGTCGTATGGCTCCGGATGGCCTCGGTTTTGATTTCTTTTGATTTTGAGTTGAGCTTCGATAGCAGGAACTGAAGTCGACCTTCCACGAGACTAGGCATGGTTCTTACCAGGCGGATGTTAAAAATGAAGTGGTTATGATGCATGCAAATGCTAACTGATGCAAAATGTGTATGCAATTTTTGGAGAGAAGGTACGGTCCTATCTCTATTAATATGAGGTTTACGAATATAAGACATCTTCAGTTTGATCTTGAGTGATTGTTGAGCTAGAATGCGTGAATCACTTTCCTCTCACGGAGGGATATGGGTCAATCTTTCATGAGTATGGCTGTGTGTGCAAATGGTGTGATGATGCTCTTGATGCTCAGAGCAGTATTTTCCTTAGAATTTCTTTCGAGGTTCTGGACTTTCCAATCCTTAAAGTTCCTTTCCTACAATGGGGTAGGTTGTTTATGATTTGGTGCTTAGACTGAAGATTCACTCGCACTCATAAGACCTTGTGGGGTAAGGTCACGCTCATACGCTCATGGTCCCTTTGGTATGACAGGACATGTTGATAACAAGTACGAAGCTTATGATTCATGTTTCAGATCCAATACTTTCGGTTAACGCTCATCAACTAACGAGTCAGAGGTCTTTTATTGGGTTATAACGGGGCTGAGAGGTATGATGTATGTCACATGGGACTGGAGGATTTATTTGGCAATTGTGGAGTTTTTGTGCAACAGAGGATATGTTTCGCCTTCGCCATGGGTGGAATGATTAGACTGGTTTTGATAACCTTTTGATTTCTTCGGGACATCATTGGTCCTTCTGATTTGGATTTCTCCTTCTTGCCTCTTCTGGTGTTCGATTTGAACTTTCTTCTCATTTTGTTTTTGAAATTGCATTTGGCTCATCAACTTTCTCAAGCATTCTCTGCTTTGTATTTTGGTTTTGAGCTTTGGAGTTACATTGACTCATCGATCTTCTTGAATATTTTTGATGTTCTTTTTTGGTGTTTGGCTTTGGAGAGAGTTGCATTGACTCACTAATTTCTTCAAACATTTCCTTTATTGTGTTTGTGAAAGATGGTGGGGAGGGGCCATGGTTCCGGCTCCTTTGAGATCCTCTGTTGCAAGGGTAAGTATGTATATGTCAGGTGGCATGTTGTGGAGTTCGCAGAAAAAGGTTTATCGTGACAGGCTCAGCGGGGCTCACTAAGGGATTATGTACAGGCAATCAAAGTCTTTTGGTTTTGTGGAGATTTTTGATCCTAAGTGCCTCGTCATTCTCATTAGTTAATGATTGCTTTCCTACTACTTCTCGGATCTTTGCATGAATCACGGTTCTTATCTTGTTATCGACACTGATCTCACTATTTATTATGCCTCTCCATGTGCTGAAGGAG
The DNA here is from genome assembly GCA_023374045.1 of Limonium bicolor. NCBI lineage: Eukaryota > Viridiplantae > Streptophyta > Magnoliopsida > Caryophyllales > Plumbaginaceae > Limonium > Limonium bicolor. The sequence goes on from CM041782.1 coordinate 212,634,914, forward strand.
CGCATGTCGCTCATGGTTTTACCTCTTTTGGCTCTCTCTATCTTCCCTCATCGCTCAGTAGATCGTCCAATAAGCTCAATTGAAATTCCGGGGAAAATACCGCTCTTCGCATGCTACACATTCGATTTGTGGTGCTGGTTTTGATTAGACTCTTGTGTTCATTGATGGGTCGAGAGTTAAGTGGTTCACACACTATGTTCAATCAATCTCTCACGATTTTCCCAAAGATGTCATTTTGATATGGGAGTCTGCCAATGCGATTATCTACCATGCGATTTATTGTGGTAATATGGAATTACTACATATAGGATGCATGAAATGCTGAAAATGGTGAATGGAGATGGTTGACTGAATGTTTTTTTTTGATGCAATGCATGAGTGGTAAGGCTACACCTAGTCTCGCTTGAGTCGAATTCAGCTCATGGTTCATGAAGCTCATCCCATTACTGTTGGCCCTGAAGATGGTCTAGTTGTTGGGGTCGCTGTCGGGGTATTGATTCTCAAGTGAGGTCGGCTTGGTGATTGGCTCCTGGGTCTTGGGACTTTTAGGGAGTGACAACTCCCGCATGGTGACCCCACGATATGGAAAGGACTGCTTCTTTTCATTTTGGTCACTGATGCACATGGTTTTTGTAGTGGAAGAGGCTCGATCTCTTTGATTTTCTGCTATCCCTCTGAAGATCAGGCTTTGGATGTTTAGATATTGGGCTGAAGGGAGATGTGTAGTGGGTGAGAACAGAGCATGCGATTATGCAATTTTTGAGGTGAACATGACGTGTTTGTTTGACCAATTTGAACTAACCGAGAATGCATGTAACCTTTTTTGTAATGAATGCAATGCATGCGGTTTGCTTCTCGCTTGGTTGTATTTATTGGTGTGTTTGTTCAGGGGATGCCTTCTGTAGATACCGTGAATTCTCGCCCCATAAAGCAAAGTTAATGAATGATACATAACTGTGAGGAGTCGTTCATTATTCATTCTTCTCTTTATTCGTGCATGCCAAAAGAAACCAAGTTTTAGAAAAACAATTTTGAAAACGCGTGTTTTCAAAGTGGTGGATTTTCTCAATAGAAATTTTGATGCTCGATCATTCGCAAATAAAATAGGAGTGGGGAACCCTATACACTTTGATCTAAATAAATTCAAAGGGAATGTGTAAACCTATACATGTGATCTATTCAGAAATGGACAAGAGAAAAAGAATGCTAGGGGAAAACCTATACATCAATTCTAAAAGTCATTAAAGGGGGGAATTTTGAGCTAAACTCCTTCTGAACTCTTTCGCTTCATCTTCGGGCTCTTGCTTCGAAGTGGTATTGTGATCATACAGAACGGTTTGGTGTTCTTCTGACTCTCAACAGTTTAAGCTCGAACAGGTGTTCCTAATCTTCATGTCGCTTGATCCGGGTTGGTGCAACTCTAATATTGTATTTGAACGGTTGGTGTTGGTCTTCCTGTCGCTCGGCTAACTCCACGGGCAGGTGCGCCTCTAGCTTTCGGCTCGATCCGCTAGTTGATCTTCATGTTGCTTCACTTGCTCCGTTGGAGGAATGAGGGATAAGTTTGAGAAAGGAAAGGTGGATGATCGAGCACAAAATCATTGTGAAAATCCACCACTGTTATGAAACACGAAATGATTAGTACGCTCCACAGTAATAACCGCTGCTCTTGAAGGTGGGTTGAGCTTCAAAAATAGCAGGTCGCAACATGGGGACTAAATCATTTATTTTGAAATACATTTGTGAAAATCAACTTTGAAAACTATTTTCGAAAACCATTAAGAAACAAAGTTGGTGAAGAATGTTGTTTGAAATTCGTTTGTAAAAAGTAGGTTTTTGAAATGAAATTCATGGGAAGTAGTGTTTGAAAATAATTTGTAAACAGTAGATTTTTGAAATTTGTTTTTTGCAAGCTGTTTGATAAAGTTTGTTTTCTGGAAGACTTTGATTGAATCTGGTTTTGAAAACTATTTTGGAAATAACAATTTTGAAAATTATTGTTTTTTGAAATCATTTGAAATGGACGACTTTGAAGATGTTTCATTAGAGCAATCGACATGATTCATTTTCTGATTTTTGCTAATTTTTGAAACGTGATCACACATAGATATAAGCGCAAAGTGAAAATCGTGGCTGATTTTATGTGGAGCTGAGTGTGAATGATTGGGATAATCACCTTCCAGGTCAATCAATGCTTCCATACCACCGGGGGAACCGTCGTCCCTTCACTGTTCATCTCTCGGGATTTATCTCTGTTATGCCTTGTGGGGCACGTCATCAAGAAAGTCCGGAGTGCTTAAGTTCGAAAGGTCAGGATACCCGAAGTGATACAGTCACACGAGCCACGGCCGGGGATTATCACAACATACTCACTTTTCGGGAAACTCGGGGAAGTATTGCATGGGAACGGGTCTTCCGTCGTCTACACGATAAGGTGTGTCTAAAGTCCAAATTATTCGCTGACTACGCTGTGTCATGTATGGGTATCCGTAAATACGGGATCCTCTATGAATTTGTAGCGCGACATTGGGCTTTAAAGACACCCGTGGTGCCGAGGACACCTGGAGAATTGAGCCCATGCAATCTTCATGGTAAGGCAAAAAGGGTGGTCAGACAGGCGGCATACAAGGGGGCAACTACCCATAAAACCCATCTTAGACACTGGATAAGGCAGCTGGACACTGAAGGCTCATAGCTGACTATATGCTGGCTTTGACTCAAAAAGGTGTTGAAAGGATCCTGAGTCGTTTCAAGGTGTAGACAACTACGGCCATACCACCTCGTGGTTTACTCCTTAGCTACGAAGGACCCATACTCAGAGGGAATCAATTGTGGACCAATTGTTAATCCCGCCCGCAGATAGTAAAGGTGACACAGAGGAATGCATGTTCCTAAACTACCCGATGCAACAATGGGTTGGCTCCTTTCTACGAAGGCCCCATTTACAAAACCGTAAATAAGCAATTATATCATGAATGAAGGGCAGTAAACATAAGGCAGTAAACACACAATAGTAAATAAGAGTGAAGCATGCAAAGGTCAAAAGCACACATGCGATAATCAAAGTCAATTTCGAACTCTAAACATTTGTCCTAACTATCCTCACAAAGCACACTCTAAGTGTGGAGTAGAGTAATCCTAAAGGCTTTGAAATGAATCTCATGAAGGTTTTGAAAGAAGTGGGGAAATCCTGACAATTTGAATGGAGTTCAGTCTTCCTTGAGTTTGAGAAAAACTTACTCAAGTTTTCCCCAGCAGAGTCGCCATTCTGTGGAGGGTGATTTTTCGGTATGAGGGGGGTCTATCTAATTCGGGTCCTGACTAAGAAGCCTAGATCCTTAAAAAAAATGCCATTCTGTGGAGGGTGAAAACCCGTTATTCTGGCATCCCTCAAATACCTACTAGATCATCCGTCTTTCCCAGAAAGCATAAAAGGGAGTGCAAGTGTGCACTACACCCGCTCTCGATGGGCTCCACGCGGACTTATGCCCTAAGGGCGGAAATTGACTAGAGTCGCCACCTAGTTTGACCAATGGAACTAGGAAGGGAGGAGAAGGGTTCTAAGAACCGTTAATTGACTCTGATGATTTGTTGCCTACGGATAGGACTTATCTGATCATACTAGAGATTCTGTATGGGTTCGCACTGGGTTACACCCCTTAGAAGTGGCAACGACCACGACTTCGGATTGGTGCCCGAGAAAACTCGGTCTCCAATTGTCGGGATTGCCTTCTTTCAAAACCTTATTTAGAGAGATTCAATTAAAGTCAAAGGATATGATTGAGTGGGGGCTGAGGAAGAGAGTGGATGAGGCGAGCTTTTCTGCCAAGCTAGCGCCAAGAAGAAGAATGGGTGAATTCGGATGAGTATAGAATGAGAATTGGGAGAAGTATGAGGTTAAGTGAATAGAGAAGACTTGAAGCCTGATGGTTTGAGTTTGTGGGAGCCGAAGAAGGTTCGAGTGTTTTAAGAGATATGAGAGTCACCTTAGATGGGGAAAAAGGGTTTTTTTGTTTGGAATGGGGTCGCACCCTGGATGGGCTGCCTACGTACTCAACTCCCTATTGAGATCAGACCTTACGTAGTTCCGGTTTTGGGTTGGTTGAGTTTTTTGAGGTAATCGAGGGTTGAAAGTGCATGGGGTTATTTGAAGGTGAGATGGCTGAATGCAGAAGGGTATTTTGATTGGTGTGGGGTCGCACCCTGTGTGGGTTGCCTACGTACTCAATTCCCTGTTGAGATCAGACCTTACGTAGTTCAGTTTTTGGAGATTTGGGAGTTTTGGGGTTTTTGAAGGAATTGGGGTTTTGACCTTTTGGGTCTTTGAAGGGTCAAAGAGGTTTTGTGGTCGTTTTTGTGAGGTTTGACAGATTGTCTGGTTCATTTTGGAGTTTGAGGTGTGAGAGTCTGTGAGATGCTCAACTCTATGGGACATTTAGATTCTTGAAATGATGAAGTCTGTGAGACGCTCGGGTCTGTGAGATGTTTGAGGTTTGAAAGGGTTATCAAATTTCAAGAGGTTTGGCTTTTTGAGGAGCTAAGGATTTTTGAAGTGTTTGAATTTGATGAGTCTATTGAGATGTTCGAATCTGGTGAACTGCGGAGACATTCGAGTCTGTTGAGCTGTTGAGACGGTCGAGTCTGTTGAGCTGTTGAGACGGTCGAGTCTGTTGAGCTGTTGAGACATTCGAGTCTGTTGAGACGACCGAGTCTATTGAGTTGTTGAGACATTCGAGTCTGTTGAGCTGTCGAGACATTCGAGTCTGTTGAGCTGCTGAGACGTTCGAGTCTGCTTGGAATTATTTGGGATTGAAATGAAATTGAATTGGATTGAGTTTGAATTGAAATGGATTGGGTTGAATTGAATTGAAATGAATCAAATTTGAGTTGAATTTGGGCTGAATTGGGCTTTTAGAGAATGGGCCAGATTGGCCCTAGAAAAATGGGCTGGATTGGGCCTTAGAAGTTGGACCGGATTGGACCTTGAAATATGGGCCAGCTTGGGCCTTGAAATATGGGTCAGCTTGGGCCTTGAAATTGGGCTGAGTTTGGGCCTTGAAATATGGGCCAGATTTGGGCCTTGAAATATGGGCCGAATTTGGGCCTTAAAATATGGGCCAGATTTGGGCCTTAAAATGTAGGCCAGATTTGGCTTTGGAAAGCGGGCCAGGTTGGGACCACAAAACATAGACCAGGTTGAGCCTTAGAAAGCAGGCCGGGTTTGGTCTTGGAAAACAGGCCAGGTTTGAACCTAAAAATGTGGGCCAAGTTGGGCTTTTTGGTTTGTTCCTCTCGAATTGGGCTTTAAATTGGGCTTCAATTGAATTTGGTTATTGGGCCTCAAATTGGATGATTTGAAGTTCGGATTGACACTGAATTGGAATGAATTTTGAATTGTGTATGAAAAGTGTTTGATGAGTGAGTGAGAAAGATTGCTTTTGAAATGTGTTTGACGTTGGAGCATGAGAAAGATTGGATTTGGAGGGTGTTCGATGAGTGAGTAGGGGGATGATTGATTTTGAAGTGTGTTTGATGAAAGAGTGTGAAAGAGATTGATTTTGCAATGTGTTGGAGGAGAGAGATTGGTTTGAAGGGTGTTAGATGAGAGAGATTGGTTTGAAGGGTGTTAGATGAGAGAGATTGGTTTTGTGAGTGTTTGATGAGAGGGAGAGATTGGTTTGAAGGGTGTTCAATGAGAAATTGATTTGAAATTGAATTTTTGGGCTGAGTTTGGAATTGAATTTTGGGTTTTGAGTTGGATTTTTATTGGTTGAAACAAATCATTGATTGTGAGTTTTATTCTGATAATTATGGATTGTTTGGAAAATTTTATAAAGGAAGGGCATTCCCACCGACCAGACTCTACTACGGCCCGTTTGAGTGAGAAACATCCCCAAACCTAGAAGCTTTTCTAAACTGGACTTGAAATGTCCATAAATAAGTGGGTAGACCTAAAGGCTATTCTATGGCTACAGGTGCTAAACCAATCTAGCAGGTTATAAGACGAAACTAACAAATAAAACATCCAATGTATAATAGAACCGAACATGTATAAACAAGCATTCACAAATATGTACGAAACATAGACAGAGTAAAAGAATGATCAAGCCGACAAATACAGAAAATTATGACATCCAAGACAAAGCTAGGTAGCACAACTAATAGACAAATTACAACTCATGATAACAAAATTAAAGTGTTAATTAAAATGCTGAATTAAAAGAGCTGCTATGGGGGGTCGCATCGACGCCGCCTCACTCGAGCTGAAGGGGATCCAAAGAGATACACCAACCGTTTTTCGCATTTGAAGGGAGAACCCCGGTAGTCCTAGCCAAGGTCTGTCTCCTTAATCTCCGAACAGTTCCTCATTTCTCAAGCAATATGTACATGCCAGGGAACACAAGCAAAGAGACACGAGATTAATTAGTAATGAAATGTAAGAGGGTTAGGGTGTGTGCAATGGGATCATACGGCCCCTCTCAATGGGAGGAAAGGGGGTAATCTAATCATCTCCCACACCCCAACCGAGAACATAGAAAAGAGTTTCAAGCTGCCAACAAATGCTAAAGATCGTAAGATAAATCAAGCATTGGGGTTGCTACTCAAATTAATTCGCCATCTTAGATTTATGACTCAAACCGAAGTGTAGTATCAAAAGGATGAAGTTGTGAGTCATGTGGGATCATACCTAAAGGGGTTTATATCAATTTCCCTCTAAGATGAAAAATTAATAAGTTACCAACCAGCCAACGAGTGCTTTATCTTAACAATCATAGCATAGGGTAACTATAACTCTATTCATGTTCTTATCTAAGCACTTTGGAACAAGTTTCATGCTAGCTAGTCAAACTAATTTCCAGACTAATATCCATGCGCAAAGGGGCAGTTAACTATCAAATGCAACTGGATTAAAGGTTGAAAGATAGAATTTCCAAACCCAATGGCAAAGCATCAAGCCCGAACGGATCAGCATAGCCCAAGCTCATTCCAAGCAGCCCACGTAGGTCAGATGATTGCGTTTGTACCTCGGCCAAACATGAAACCAAATAATCAACCAGGAAGTAGGGTTTTATGTAATAATCCAATAAAGCCAACAAACATAATTGCTAAACCCACGAGGTACCAAGCCCCAAAGCACATTGGTACAGTCACACGCAAATCCAAGATCAACTCCAACTCAAACAGCGCAGCCCAAATCTAACAGTACCTCCGCCAAAGTACAAAGCCAAAATGTGAGCAGCGAACCAATTTAAGTCATTAGCACAAGGAGCAGAATGACATCAAATACCGAACCAATATTTCATTAAGGCTGACGATAAATCAGCCTACGCTAGGTTGTGGAAAACCCACACAATCGATGAATCAGTAAACAAGCATCAACAAACAGATTAGTAACATAGGAACAAGCGACATGGGATCCAGTTCTCAAAGGCCGGAAAGAGAAGGCCCAGACAATTATAATCGTGACCAAATATACATGCAACACAATGATGAATCAAATCCACGGGTTTGCCAAAGTCAAAAGCAAGCAAATATAACAAGCGGACCCACTCAATAGGTCCTAGGGTCGTCGGATTTAAACGCAATTCGAATGAATTAGGCAACAAAGTCGAACTGGTTTACAAATCATGGCTATCTTAGCAAAATGTCATTAAGGGTCAAATTAACTCAACCGATAATACCAGAAGCCAGGGGATTAACAAATCACGTTAGTGCCCATGAACAAAAGAGGTGAATGCCAGAGTCAAAATGTACCAACTACCAGAGAATTAAACCCTCGAGTGGTGATGGCAGGTGCAGATACTCATTTCCGAAAGGTCTGCCAAGTGACAACACAATATCGACACCATCCACAATAGCAACAGAAGTTAACCAGATATTGATCGACCAAATAAAAGTTCCCAGCCAAAGAATCGCGTAAGGGGATGAAAGATGAACGAGTTTAGTAAAGAGAAAGCCGGAGATGGCCAGAGCAAATGTCGCATACGGAGGCCAAGCTCAGAGAGCTTCAAATGACGATGAAGGCACGCCGAAGCGAGATCGAGGAACAAATTCAACAGTAATACGAGACCGGTGGCGACCAATTATGGAACAAAGTACTTGGCTCATCGAGGATGAAAATGCAATGTGTTTTATCGGCACGAAACCCCCAAAAGGCCGGAAGTGGGTTTGACGGCCGGAATTGATGAAATTCGAAAGGAATCCTAATACATCGACACCACTGGGCTATAAGAGCGGTAAACCCAGCATCAATTTGGATCAGAAGCCTTGGATAAGAGGGAAGGGTGAGAAGCCGCATTTAGTTTCGGGAATGTAGATTCCAAGACCCGTAAGTGCTAGAGGGAGGGAAGATGGGAATGACCTTGTCGAATCGAGAAGAAAGTAAGGAGGAAGAAGGCGATTGAAGTTTTCCGGTTTAGGGTTTGTTGTTTCGTTTGAAGGTTTTGATCGAGAGGGAGAAGGAAGGTGATGGTTGGTGTTTAACCGTGGTGATTTCGATGAGCAGAAGTGAAGATGGAGGGAGACCGACGAAAGAGAGACGGCTACCTTGCCTGCTTAAGTTTTTAGCTTGTCCCTTTATAAAGGAACAGTAGGGTTTTAGAGTGATCAAATCGGGCTGGGCATTTGGATTAAAGAAGGAATCAACCGGGACGGGTTTAGGAAGATGGGCCTCATCTGGTTGGGCTGTAGCAATGCGAATGATTATGATAAAAAAAAAAATAAATGCTAGAAGACAATTAAAAGTAGCAATAAATAAGATGAAGAAGTAACAAAATAAATAAAACTGGATGGGTAAGCGAATAGACCATGAGACAAAAGGATGGGGTTTAAAAACGGATTGTCATTTGAAAAATCATTTCGAAAGATCGTGTTTTTATGAAATGTTTTTTAAAAAAAAAGATTATAAAATGATGGTTTCGTTTAGCACGCACGCTAATATGTTTTCAAAAAAGAAAGGTGACGACCCCTGTTATTATTTCGAATTTGGTTTGGGGTGAGAATTTTTGGTGTCTACAATACCCAAGTCCAACTCTTTTTACCAAATCTTGCACACTAATTTTCCTAGTTTCTACAATGCATTTTCTACACTTCTTGCTACAGATTTTACACTCTTTTATTCACATACCACTACTACCATTCCATGGTTACTAAACATCTCTAATAAACCCAATACACATCTTGGTTCTCCATTCACCAAGTCATCCACAAATGTACATATTCCTACTAAAATTTTGCCATAGTTCACCTACAATTCTCACTTATCCACACATACCCATTATCACCAAAATCATTCCTATTCTAGCCACACCCATACAAGGTCCTACCAGCAATACAAAGCAATCTTATACATCATTACTTCCTCAAAACACAATATCAATACACATACACAATTCTTTGGCTCTAAGGCCTACAATCCACAGGCTTGTTCACACATACCAAACTTTCACAACTACGATTCTAATACATTATTTTGTTTCTTTAAGATTGGTTTACCCATTCCCATTATTCTAATGCATAAAAATTTAGCATTAAGGAAGAGCTCTTACCTTGAGCTTATATTTCCTTTATTTCTTTTCCAATTCTTCTCCTTCTCCTTTTCTTGCAAAAATCGGTCATGTGGGGGATGGAGTTTCCAAACTCCATCCCAACACCCAAATTACATAAAGAGAATATAATCAAACTTCTAATCTCTTAAAACTTCACTAATTCAATGAAGGGTTTAAATTACCATTAGTTAGGGTTTTTACCTTGGAGCTTTTAAGAGAGGTTTTCAAGCCTTGAATGAAAGGAAGAGTTCCTCCACCATTGGAGAGTTGAACCAAGCTCAAATCAAGAAGAAAGCAAGGCATTACAAAGGGGGCAAAATCGGCCACTATAGAGAGTGAAGAAAAACGGATTTTTCTTGAAACTTTTTACCTTAGGAGGAAGAGGAGACTCCATGCTTCGAAATGGTGTCATTTATTCAAATGCTCAAAACCCATGGAGATGAAGTTGCTTATTTTCGGATTTTGAAAAGATAGAAATGTAGAGCTTGAAGAGGGAGTTCAAATATGTATTTTATTTTACATTTGGAGCTCAAATGGAGCTAGAGCATGAAGAGAAAGAAGGGAAGCCATGGAAGCCATGGAGGAGCTTCCAAAATCGGCTGCAAATCAGAGAAGGGAGGAAGGAGAGGAGTGTGCTGCAGAGAGGGGGATTCCATCGTGAGAGAGGGAAGGGAATTGGAGAGAGAATAGGGAAATGAGAGAATAAGAGGAGAGAGGGTGTTATTTACTTTGTACTTTTTACTTTTTGATTTATTTATTTGTTACTTGTGTGTGTGTGTGAGAGAGAGCTGTTTACACCAGTAAAAACCGGCCCCCACTGTTATACTAGCTGGAGCGTTTTTCGTCTTTTACAGAAACGCTCGTTATTTACCCGGTTTTGATACTATTCACTAACCGGGCCCGTTTTTTGGAATTTTCTCGTTTCTTTATTTTTATTGGTTATTAAGCTTCCGTTAATTCTTAATAATAGTTGTTTAATGATTTATAATTTTTACGGGTTCGTTTGACCACTTAAAATCACGTTTTCGGGTTTTCTCGAAAACGTGCGCTAAAGCTCCATTAGCGTTTTAATACCTTCTTTGGATCCGTCTTCTTCGGGAATCATTCCCGTATATTATTTGGGTCTTATTAAGCCCTAGGAATCCACATAATACGCTAACCAGGTCTCGTACCTCCTATGGTTATTTAACGCTTATTTTAGCGTTTTCCGCTTTCTAAGCGTTTTCTCATTTCTTTTGGATTTATTTTCTTTACCAAAATTACTTAGGCACTGTTAGGCCCTTAAATACGATATAAAATAATTTAATCATCATTTTTAAGTTCGGGGTATTTCACCGATCCCTCACTATTTGTTTACAACCAAGGTCCAAATCAAGCCCACCTCCTTGTATATGTCGATGATATCATACTCACTGCCAGTACCACCCCCCTTCTCCGACGAATCATTGACGCCCTCAGCCGTGAATTCTCCATGACCGACCTTGGCCCACTGCATTACTTCCTCGGCATCGCAGTCACTCGACACACTAATGGCCTTCACCTAAGCCAAACCACTTACGCCAAAGATATCCTATCCCGTGATGGCATGACCAGCTGCAACCCATGCAAAACACCCGTTGACACCGCAGCCAAGCTTGGAGCGACCAACGGGCCTCCGGTAGCCGACCCTACAACATATCGATCTCTGGCAGGCGCTTTCCAATACCTCACCTTCACCAGGCCCGACATTAGCTACGTTGTTCAACAATGTTGTCTCCACATTAGAGCTGGTCATAATGTGTCCGACCCGGCCCGTAAAAAACCCGACAGGCCCAAGCCCGATTGGGCTTCCAGGCGGGCCTAAACATAAAATCAGGCCCGAATAACAAGCCAGGCCAGGCCGCAACACATTTTTTGAGCTCGTGGACAAGCCCGACCCGGCCCGATTATATTATTTATTATTATTTTCTAAAAATGTAATATATACATATTTAATTTTTATATAATATATACAAAATTTATATAATATAAAAATTTTAAATAAGTTATATATAATATAAAATATATATTTTTTAATATATTTTTATTAATTTATATGAAAAATTAAAAAATCGGGCCAGACGAGCCGGGCTTTGGCAAAGCCTGGAAAAAACCGGGCCTAGCCCGGCCCGAGCATGTAAAAAACTGGGCTTGGTTTTTTAAAATATGCCCGACGGGCCTTAAATTTACCTTTAACCCGGCCCGAACTCGGCTCGCCCGCCCGAATGATCACCTCTACTCCACATGCACGACCCACGAGACGCTCACCTTCAAGCCCTGAAACGCATCCTCTGGTACCTCAAAGGGACACTCTCTCTCAGTCTCAACATTCTTTCTGATCGATCCGACCAACTCACCATTTACACCGATGCCGACTGGGCTTGCTGCCCCGACGCTCGACGTTCTACCTCTGGCTACTGCATGTACCTTGGCTCCAACCTTATCTCTTGGTCCTCCAAACATCAACCCACCGTATCCCGCTCCAGTGCCGAAGCTGAATATTGTGTTGTTGCAAATGCCATTACCGAATCCTGCTGGCTCCGCCAACTACTCCAAGAAATCCACACTCCCACTACCAATGCCACCATCGTCTTTTATGACATTGTGAGTTCAGTCTACATGTCCTTCAACCCGTGCAACACCAGCGCACCAAACACATTAAAATTGACATCCACTTCGTACGTGAAAAAGTCGCGCTAGGACAAGCACGAGTTTTCCACATCCCCACCACAAGCCAATTCACGGACATCATGACAAAAGGACTAACCACCACTTTATTCTTGGATTTTTGAGACAGTCTATGCCTTCGGAATCCTCCAACACAAACTGCGGGGGGCTGTTAGAATTAAGTCATAATTAGCCCACTTCTCTAGCCACTACTCCACTACGTTAGTTCCTAATTTATAGGTAACAACAGCATGTACATAAATCTATATATACTGTACATAATACAATGCTAAATGTGTGGTTGTCAATTTACTATTATTAACATGGATAACAACAGCGTGGTAGACGTGAGTGCATTTTTTGGCGCATGTTGGATTTTTGCTACTGCTTGAGTCAGTGTCAGCTTAGCAATTTGGTCTTTGTGGGGGTATTTGTACTTCACTAACAGAAGATGAGGGCTGGATGGTACAAGATGCAGGTTAGATCGTATTTTTTGCCAATAATATTCATTTTCGATGGGGACAATCTGATCATCAACAAATTAAGTTGATAACTCAACCATTGCGCATAGGTGGACCATGCTTATTTAAGTTTGAAAATTGCTGGGTGGCGAAGTCTGCATGTTGTGAAATTGTTCAGAACATCTGGTGTTGTATGGTGGGCAGAGGTGATTATGTTGATAAGGTGGTCAAATGCGGTCGAGCATTAAAGTCATGGGGCAGTTGGAAGATACGATTGGAGAACCTACATATTACTTAACTCAATGAGGAAATTAATCAGGATGCTCAACAACATCCATCCCCTGCTGCGCTTGCTAGACGAAAAAGTCTCAATCGTGAATTAGAATAGCTGCTCCTTAGAGAAGAAACATGTTGGGCTCAACGCTCCCGCCAGAGGTGAATACAAGAGAGAGATCAAAACACAAGAATTTTCTTTAATAAAGTCTAGTCTCGATGGTGGAAAACACAATTCTTGAGCTGATTGATGATTAGGGGAGGTGTGTTGCGGACTTGATTAGTGTTGAGAAAGTGGCTCGTAACTAATTTATGGATTTATTCCAAACCACTCATCCTATCTCAAATCCCCACCTCACAGCCTGTGTCGAGAATGAAGTCCCCCACAATACCATAGTCTGCTAGGTGTTATATCCAAAATTGTAACCCCTGGAAGAGAGTCTCTTAAGGAACAAGTGCTAAAAGGGTAGTTAGGTCAAGGGATATAGAATCCCGGTTTGATCAGTGTGTTTTGAGGCATAGGTGACATCTTGGTCATCACAAGGGGCGTTTTTGTAATTTTCAGGGCTCCTAAGCCATCCCGTAAGCTTTCTCTCTCTTTCGAAAATGACTCAAACCAAATCGAATGCTTTAACATTTTAACACATGATAAAGGATGACATTTAGAGCATAATGCTATTAGAATTTTGAATTTTTAAATTTCCAATAATATCCTACTAATTTCTGAATAGATCTGATGAGAAATTGAATTAAAAAATATTCCATTATCTGAACATTCTAATTTCTCTTTAGAAAAATCAGAATATCATCCTCTATGTGTGGTTCAAATTTCACAGCCAGATTCTATTGGGAACTCACCTAACCAAAACCCTAGTAAACTTTGGTTTTACCCAGTTTACTTTATCTTTAGTGATGCCTATATAATGGACCTTATCTCTTGATAAGAGACACACCAAGAACTCTATAACTCTCAAGAACTCAGCCATCTCCAGTCTCCCACATTTTTCAACTTCCAACCATAATGGTGAACCATAAACCATACATGCTATGCACCTCCCATCATTATGTCCTTGGTTTAACGCCTCTGTAAATCACTGGAACTGCTAGGTACTGCACATCTCTTCATCCTCTTACCTGCACGTCTAAAGCAATAGATCACTGGAAACTGCTGCATCTCCAAACCAGATTGAAGGGAGGGCTGAAAACAGTTGGTTTCAGAACCGGTAATATACTCTAGATTTAACTTCTTCTTTCTGTTCATTAAAACAATACTCCCCCCGTTCAACAATAACTGTCATTTTAGAAACTTGCACACTTATTAAGAAAAGTAGGATAATGACACATGTGCCCCTACTTTTTACTTTTTCATTTAGATAATAATTACTTTTATATTAAATAGTAGGGGTGAAAGTGGAAAGAGGTGTATCAAAAAGCTAGAATGACAGATATTTTTGAACAAGAATCACATCCTAAAACGACAAATATTAATTAACGGAGGGAGTATAAGATTTGGACTTCTTCTGCTATACAAACTTTCTATCCTCCCCTATGTCTGCATCTCTTTTACTCTCTTCTTGAGTATGCGCCGTTGTGGTATAAATCACTGCAGCTGATGCACTTGCACACCAGATTTGGAGAAAGTGCAGAAAGTGGTTCATTCTAGAGTGGTAAACTGCTGCACATCTCACAACATATTGAATACGGGACTAAAGAGAGTCATTCCAGAACCGGTAATACTCTAGCACGTATCTTGTTCTTCTTCTTCTGTCGATTAGAACAATAAAATTTCCTACTTCTGTTGCACCTTGTGAGGCAAACAACAATTTGATAGCAGTAGCATAGTCCTGCTGTCAAATAATAATAATAATAATAATAATAATAATAACAGAATTTTTGTTATTCTATTGCATCAGTGAAGCAACAATAAGCATACTGAACATAGTCTTTGTTTCCCAAAGATCCAAAAGGTTGGAGTATAAGCTTAGGAGATGATTTCTATAGTAGTGATGATGTTTCCTTCCTTCAACCTGTTGTATCCTTCCTCCTTTCAACTTCCCAGCACCCATATAAATCAAATCTTTTCCCAAAGTTCATAGATTTAGTCTAACTAGACATTTTGTGAATTGCTTGTTAAATTTTTAAGTTGTTGTCTTATCTTCTCCTGATGTTTATAAATATGGTTAGTAGGAGAGCTCGTGGCTGTTTGTTAATGAAAACTAACAGTATACGTCAAAATACATTTTGGTAATGTATGAGCTCAAATTAGGATTTTGACAGCAGTTGATTGATTATATTATGCTTGTTAATCAAGAGCAAAAGAAAGAAACAACACACTAGTCCTGGAATCAACACTTTAACAACACATGTTAAATTGTGAGTAGCTGTATTTTGTGCCAATTTTGATAGAAATTGAATGTTGTTCATATTCAGCCTTGACAAAGGTGATTAGATGGTGGTTTGGTTGCATATAAATCAGCTATCCTAGAACCAAAGTACCTAGGTTCGAATCCTACCCACTGCTGTAACTATAAAAAATATATAAATCAGCTGTCAACACTCGTTGAATTATAGTTGGGTGCATTAGGTGAACTTCAGTAAGAAATGAATGATAAGTTACGAAGTAGTTGAAAGGATTGACAATGTTAGGATGTAGAGTGTATATAAGTACTTAAGCATAAGAAAATAAGATGGAATAAGTGATAAAATAGTAAACTGGGAGAAAAGAGTTAAGCTGGTAAAACGAATCCGATTGGTTGATAAAAGAGTTAGGAAACTTTGGGTTTAATGATATGACATTCGATTGTAATATTTCAGCTTGGAATCTTAGCTTTTGCCCAACAATACATTTGGGAAATATAAATTTAAAGAGGAACGAGATAAGACTGGTACCTTGGTTAAATGAACTAGAATAAACTAGTTATATACACAACAATATTATTAGGTTTGTTAACAATTGCATATAAGGTTTATGACATCGACATTACGTGATGAACTTCGGGATTAGTGGCACACATATTATAAGATAGTAAGCATATGGACTAAATTTCAATTATAAGTTGGCGAATAGACTAGTATGCCTACGGTAACAATGAGCTAAATGGTAAGCAAAATAATACACGGTAAATTGACTAAGCTGAACTAAAAGACGGTGCCATTCGAGAAGTCATCCTGAAGTGGAATTTTGGATCAGGTTGATTAAGGTATAAATAAGGAAGTCTTAAACGGGCTAATTGAGTTATAATAAGAGGCCCAAATTAGGGGATCTTATATAATCGAGTTAAAGGTTCTAATTAAGGTTAGCATGGAGTAGATCTCACATATGATAGTGCAATCTATCACTTGGGGTTAATTAACCTAAAGATGGAGTAGCTTGTGAACATTTCATTAGAGATAAAGCCTTAGATTTATAAATCCAATTAGGGGGGAAGACAATTAAAAAGGGATAATAGTACTTGAATAAGAATAATAAAAGGAAATTAATTATTATATCTCATTTCCAATCTAGGACATGGATAAGTGGATGCACCCAGTGAGGATAAAGCTGCGTATTCCAGGTATGTTATTGTGTGGTTCGATTGCTCCTGAGAATATCCTTGGTTTCGGACATATATGTGTGGATGTTTTGCTAAGAGCGATATGTGTGATTATATATATCTGCTATGCTTATGTGATTTAAATACCGACTATCTCTCGTTTATTAAATGTACGCGAATGTCTATCGGACTGAGACAATGTCTAAAGTAAACTCGAATCGAATTACGATTATCGACTAAAGAAATATTGCTCACTTAAGATTAATAAGATACACTACATTATCCTTAATCACCTTTGAAAAGGGAAGAAATGAAACCAGCCATAAGAAACATAGGAAGCGTCCGGTCGTTTGTGACCGGACAAGATAGGCTAAGTAGAGTATAAAACAACGGTTGCTTGTGACCGGTCAAGGGTAATCAAAAGTAAGGATAAATGGTGGCCGGACGTTCACGTCCGGTCAAGGCAACTAGAGTAGGGTAGAAACGTCCGGTCATCTCGGTCTGTCAATAAGAGTTAGAAGCTATATTTGTACATACAAGAGCCAGCCTGGCAAAAAGAGGACAATGACAGGCTGGCAACCTCTGGGCTGATGTCAAAACATTATAAATAGGGGTACACCCTATGAAATAAGATACGTTTTTTGGTTACCGATTTAGCCTAAGTGTTCTCTCTATAAAGTCTTCAATCTCTCTCTCTCTCTCTCTCTCTCTCTCTCTCTATCTCTCTCATATCATATTCGTGACAAGGTAACACGGTAGGATAGTTAAGGATGGACAAAGTTAGGGAAAGGATTGAATTCTCCTTTTTCATTAATTTGTCAAGTTCTCCTTTGATTTTGTTTTTGCTAACTTCTAACCCCATTTGCAGTTGGTTGCTTCTAGTGTTTCTTGTAGATGTAACTTAAAGCACCACACACCGCACCAGCTACGCTAATTAAGACTAAAGCTCAAGTGTGGGGAGTTCCTTCAATGCAAACAACAACAATCTTAGGGGAGCACTAGTTTCTTAGATTTTGATACTCTCACTTCTCTTCTTTCATTTTGACTCTGCTTGTTTCTGTCTGTGGGCATAGCTTATGTGCTATAATTTTGTTTGTGCCCCTTGCATTTTCTCTCTCTGTTGCTTCCCGAAAAAGTTCTTCTGAAACCTTCCCCAATTTGTTTGGTGAACAATGAGGAAACATTTTCAATTTAAGTGTGAGAATGACCTTTTCAGTGAATTTTGTGCTTAAATGCTTAATCTCTTTGCTTATCTTGCGTTTATCCAAAATCAAAAACTTGGAACTTGTGTTGCGAGTTGTTCTCATTAAGAACAAATACTGTTATGAATTGTGAGATAAAAGCTCAATCAATTTTTTTTTGAAGAGCATTTTTCATTCGGTGTGGCCAAGTGATCTTAAATGGTTGGATTTTTATTGCTTAGGGGTTCCTTCTGTCTTCTCTTTTAGGGATTGCTAAGAAGTGTTTCATTTTGAAAATCTTTAAGGAACTTTGTGAGACGCCATTAGTAACAAACAATGAGAGTTGAGAGTTCTAAAATGCAAAGGATACATGCCCAAAATTTATCTCCTCATCTCTTATGAAAAAGTGAAACAAATGCAATAATTCTATTTTCCTTTTGTTTTCTTCTCAATGCCCTTTCTTGAGTGAAGTTGGCTAAAAGTTTTCTCCAAGTCACATAATCTGTAGAACTTTGAAGCACTCCGGATCATACCCCGAAACTCTAAATTTTAGTTTGCCCTGAGCACACCCATGCCACCACTAAGAGATGGTTCACACTCCTCAAAGGTTTTAATCACTTTTTGCTTCTTCTCTTATCCTACAATTCATGTTAGTATTTGTTAGTCTTGAGCACTCCTTACTTTCTTGGGTGTTTGATTTTGCTTGAGGACATGCAAAAAGGTAAGTGTGGGGGTGTGATGAGTGTCCAAATGAGCATGTTTTAGGACTGTATTTCATATGTTTTATCAAAACTTTTCATGCTCGTTTCTCCACTATAGCTAGTTTTCCTCTAGTTTTGTATTTTATTGATGTTTTACACATTTATTGCTTAAACAGAGGAATAACATAGCTAGGAAAAAGGTAGAAGAAGGGAGGAACGCGTGGGCGCAAACGAAGTCTAATTCGAAGCTAGAACGAAGAAGCTATAGAAAAAACAAACTTGGACCATTTTTCTGAGAGTGGTCCGGGTTGTATCTGGGTATAAAGACCTAGACCAAAGCAGTGTAAACCTTCGGGATGAATTTTGGGTGTGGTTTGGGTTTATGTCCGGGTATACAAACCCGGACCATAGTAGAGCGTGAGTTTTTAGACAGCTTTAAGGGTGGTCCGGGTTTGTGTTCGAGTAACAAACCCGGACCAAAGCAGGGCGCGTTTTTAAGTTTCATGATTCGTCCGTGCGAGACCAGCCACTGATAAGCCTCAGACTTATCATATTATAGTAGTTATAATTATAAGATTATTTATGAAAATAAGGTTAAAATGGCTAGTTTTTGTATTATCTTGCATATAAAGTATATTATATAAGTTTAGACTTATGTTTGGTGTGTTTTTCATGCAAGGAATGAATTTCTAATCAAAAGACCAAGTGTGCCGGGCTTGGTGTCGGATGTCCAATTCACGACACAAGTTTGGAGCAAAACAGGAGGTGTGCTGGGTGTACTGTCGGGTGTCTGGTGTCCGGTGCATTCAAAGTCTATGAATGCGCCTAGCATCTGATGTCCGGCAGGACATCTGGCATACTGAAAAGTCGCCCCGGTTCGCCAAAAGTTAGCAGTTAATTACTGTTAGCATACCAACCGATACCGGGTGTGGTGCCAGGCATCCCATGTCCGGCATAAGCACCTTTTCAGGCAGATTTTGCGGTTTAATTAACGGTTAAACAACACATTTTGCACGTGGTGCCGGGTACTCCTCACCCGGCATGACTCCCGACACATGAGGATATTGAAGTCTATAAATAGGCCGAACTTCTCCACATTCAAGGACACTTCAACATCCCATACACTCCATTCACACGACAATTTCGCATCCATCCCAAGTGTTGGTGTCCAACGAAGTTCTACGGATCCATCCACGCGAAGAGAAGAAGAAGATCTTTGACGGGTTAAGGCTATGACCAATATCCTTCTCCCTTTTGTATTCCTCCTTTCATTTGTGTGGATGGTGAAGTAGAAATCCTTGTTTGTTCTTGGTTAGGGATGAATTCCTCTTTGTAAACAATATGATCATTTCATATAAATATAAGCGTTATTAAGATTTCGGTCAGTTGCAAGTTGAATATGTTGATCGCGTATTCTTCTCATGCAAGGTTCCACTTGAGATTTATCAATCAAGAGTAAGATTGGAAAGAGGAAGTCTTAGTGAATCTTTACCGTTGTCTTCTGCGCGTTAGTGGGAGCAACACTTAAGATTGTCGAATTCACCCCATTTTCCCTCACTATCTTGTTCGTTTCGCGGCATGAAATATGCTCGATTCAACAATAGGGAGTGAGTTTCCTGTTGTCAACCTGGAAATGGAAATGTAATTGACAACTTGAACATGCCGGGTGTACTATCGGGTGTCTGGTGTCCGGCGCATTCATTTGTTTGGTTAAATTTGAGTCTTGTGATTATATTTTGTGATCATATTGGTACTTAGGTTGATGTAATTCCAAACCTTGGGCAAATCATTGTAAATACTCTGTTTAGATAGATTCTTAGTCAGTTTCTTAATTTGATTTAATGTTCATTTTCCCCCCTGTTTAGAATAGGTAATTACCGAGGATTAGGACTAATTTTCTACTAAGTCCCTTGGGTTCGATACTTTTGGTAGTAATTTACTTACACTTTATTCTGACCGAGAATTTTTGCTACCCGTATTAGAGTTGTAGGATTCTTTTATTATTTGATTCATTTTTGTACATTCTTTACCCTACAAATTCTTTGTTAGCAGCCACTAAGGCACGCCACGTAGGATGGTCCGAGTTTATTCCCTGGATGGAAACTCGGACCAAGCCAGTATTAAGCGGAGGGTGCGTTTTAAAACGCAAAAAAAAAAAAGAAAGAGAGAGGGGAGTTTCGAGCCGGGCCGTTGTTCCAGAGTGCAGTAAAGAAGAAAAGAAGAGAGGAAGAAGAGAAGAAGAAGAAGAAAGGAAGAAGAAGAAGGAAAAGAAGAGGAAGATCTTCCTCACCATTGAAGCTCTTTTCCAACCTTATTCATGGCTATTTCTTCTCTTTTTTCTCGTATTTGTGCTTTAATGAAGGCTTGACCTCACTTGTAGCTAGGGATTGGGATTTTCCCCAAATCACATAAACTCTATTGTGAACCTTAGATTGATGTATGTTATATTTTAGTCCTAGTTCTTAATTGAAGATGATTATTGAGCGATTATGGCCTTTAAGCTTGTCTTTGTTAATTTAGGGATCTGCTTTGGGTTTGCTCTAATTAATTTCATTATGTTAAATTGGTTGGTTTGATATTTCCGATTAGTTTAGCATTAATGTGGATTTCTATAGACGGGTTTCCGGAAGTAGAAATCTATACCGTTGGGACTAAATCAATGTTAGCCGATTTTCATTGATTTTGAGATGAGGTTCTCATTGCAACTAGGGTAAATTTGAGCTTAATGCTTCTGATTGAATTGGAGACTCGAACTAACAGTCGATTTCTGTCTAAATTGGTTAGGATTAATAGACCAAGAGTTGGCTATTAATTAAACTCCCGTTGTTTATCTATTGATCGAAGATTCGACAATTGGTAGTAAAGGGATAAGGGTGTAATTTTCCATCCCAAGCTACATCTATCCTAGATTAGTTAGTGTATTTTTATTGTTTTCTTTTGTTTCTCCAATCACAACCAAAAACAAAAGACCCTCCAAATTTACATTTATGTACTGTTGTTATATTCTTGCATAAACACTAAACTTAATTGATTATATAGTTACGAAGTCCCTGTGGATATGACCTCTTTGGACTACAATGACTGGGTTCATTGCCCATTAGTTTGCAAGATAGTTTAATCACTATTTTGCCCTACACCTATCACTTTTCACCACTTAGTGTCATTCGTCAACCTCATGAGATGGACTGGGCCCCTGAGATACGCCTTTGCGCAAATTGCGAAGTCCCACAACTTACACTAGCAAAGATTCTTACACTTAGCATTTATGTTCTTAGTTGGAGTCATTGTGCTTATGCCATTCACTGCAGAGAATAAGGATGTAACAATCTGGGATTAGAATTGAATGATTAATGATGTATTCTATTTTTAAGAGAGGAAACAAAATGGTTTCATTTGTTATATGTTTAATTCTTTAACTTTTTAGCAAACTGACAGATAACATGACTAACTATATACACATCTTAGATTCTTCTTAGCAAAATACAAAATTAACAGATATACTTTTATAGTGGATAAAGAATTCAAATGTTATCAGATTAAATAGCATCAAAAATCCTAGGCAATCATTTTAATTTCATAAGTTTGGTGGGCATTGTGTAACTACATAGACCACTAATGGGTATTAGGTGTAAATTTATTTAAAAAAACAAGCAAATTGGTGATATGTGATTTATATTTTGTTAATTTAATTATTGTTATAAAATATCTATAAATTTGTGTCTTAAAACAAAATATCGTTGATCAGTAGAGATACTAGTTTAAAGTTTGAAAATGAAACTACTGTTTATATATTTTTTTTATTTTGTAATTAAGATATATTTTAATTTTTTTTACTATTAGGTATATTCTATTTATAAATATTTAGTAGTATTTTAAATCATGAAAAAAATTCTCTGATATCTCATTTAAAAATATTATGCTAAGGTGATCGTACTTTAATCCTTCAATAATTAAAAGTCATGAATAAAAAATGAGAATAAAAATTTTCTGTTTCAAATAATATTACTTTCCATATATAGTAACAACCGAATCAATGGACATGAACAATAGGGGACAGAAGGTCCCGGGTTCGAATCCCCTAACTCCACTTTCACATCTTGCTTAGCACACGGGTTTGCCTATGTGATTTATCCGGTTGGCATGGATTGCAGACGGTTATGTCAGCCAATGGGTTTACCCAAAACACACTCTAAGAATAGCGGCTGCGGGTTCCCACTTCAAAAAAAAAAAAATTATAACAACTAAACAATACATTATATGGTATATATTAACTACTTTAATTTTCAATTGTTTTTACAAAGTTCTACATAATTTATTTAGCATTATGTGAATTAAAAATGTTGTGTTGGATCATTCTGATGCCAACTAGAATAATCCAACTGTTTGGTTCCACTGCCACACTAGTTGTCTGCCGAAAATCTAACATTTGATATTTAACAGAGGAATTTTAGTTTATTTTACATGTCTAGCAAATGGAATTAGCGCACTTTTACAATTTATGGCATCAGACTAATAAAAATCTTTCCCGTAACGTCAGAACTTTTCTGAAAAAAGTAAATGATCGTTCGTTGATTATCAAACTTAAAAATCACATTTAGTGAATGTTAAACACATAATAACATATTGTGAAATTTAAAACTGTATATCAACAAATAGAGATAGTTTTATCTTTTACTCCCTACTAGCTAATGACTGGTGTAACATTTTATAAATTATAACAAATTTAGTGAATTTGTAACACTGAAACAAAAAGACATTTCATAGATTAAACAAAAATTGGTAACGAAATTTCATAAATCTTCCAAAAGAATTAACATTGAATGCAGGCAAAGAAAACTATGTTAGGAATAATGACACTTACACCGTACACGTTCATGTATCACAATAAAACAAATTCTCTGCCCGCAGCCATTTCCAACATTATTCGCTCAGGAGTGATGCTGCTGATGCCGCACTATACTTGTCAAACCCGCTCGTCCAGGTACAGTTAGAATACTACAGCGATACACATTCAAGCAACGCATGTCCAGAAAGCCACCCTATCACTCCGCATCTCTTTTAACAAGAGACAATAAGGGCAATCCAACTAAAACACAATTAGATCACAAGCCCAAGGTTCCAGAACTATGACTTGGGAACACCTTGCCCCGTCTTCGGCCTTTTTCTTCACACTTGAAGAGACCACTTTACAAAGTCGCGTAAGTTAAGCGCTTCCACTGACAACAACACGGAAGGGAGGCCCACGACAAACAATGGGCTCTTCTATAGATTCACTCTTCGCACGAACCCTGAGAATATCATTAGCATCATAAATCATGGCAGCTGCGACCAATGTGTATTCACCAGGGACGAGGAAGTAAAAGGAGAAAGAATGCTTTATCTCTTGCAAAAGAGGAACTTCCATAGCGATCCCGCTAAGCACTCCTATACGCAAGGCAATTTGTTACTGTTAGAATTAGCTTGTCACAAGCGGTTTCAAGTAAAAAAAAATACTATCACGCAAAATTTTTAATCCCCAAGCAAGACACTTATTTTCAACATAACCTAGATGAACAAACAAAACAACCTGTTGGGGCCAAATGTTAAAACATTAGACCCTAGCCTTACCATCCCATAAAACAGTGGCCTTGTTTCCTTCAACGCAATTCTCACCCGCCACATCCCGGCAAGTAATGCTCAGGTTCATTTTGATAGACTCCTTGGTGTTATTTCTCACCAAAACTTCTATGGGAGTTATGTCATGAGCAAGCACAGGCCTTGTCAAAGAGGATGACGGAGAAGGTGAGTGAGTACTATCTTGATCACTCTCTAGCTCTTGGGACTGTCTTGCCAACCTGAACCCAAGTGTCACAGGATCTGGCAAGAGAACATCCATTATTGTTGTCTGCAGAGCAGATTGCATGGCGTCCTTAATGTTCAATTCACCCGAGTTGTTCCTCCCAGATTCCCATCTTACTTTGATCCTTGAGGTCATGTTCTTTATAGAAGCATTCAACTCTGCTTTAGTGTTCTTTTCTGGATAGCTAGAGCTTCTACCCCAAGAGGTGTCGTCTGCCCGTGGACTATCCTTGATCAAAAAAGATCCATCCAGAACGGGCAATTTGAAGTGCTCCAGTGGAATCAAGACCCGTGCAGATGAGTCTCTATCAATTGTTGTCTTTGGGTAGCCATACTCCGAGGAGGAAACTTGATCAGAGCAAGAAGAAAAAGAATTATCCCCTGTGACTGAGTTTTCCATTTGAACAGAGACTGTAATATCAAAGACAACATCAGTTGGGTTAGATAGCTCCAGCTCTAGAAATCTGAGTCCCCAGCTGCCCCTATAGGGATCTATTTTGACCAATCTGTCAAGATTATCACTGGAACTTGATGCTGGGTTATTAGGGTTGTTGTCTGATTGTGAAAGGTCTGGGAGGGTTTCTCCAACATGCGCTGGGATTTCCATTGACAGCATCCGAGCCTTTACGAACGACAGGCCCTGAAGCACACAGACATTTAAAGGGAGAACAAGACGTCTACCAGGGGGAGTGTTAGATTCACTGGCTCCCGGAACTCCTAATGGACCTGAAAAAAGGAGGAAAAATGAAGTAACTTATCGTGAGAACGTTGAGAGTAAACTTATTTCCTTAACTTCTTCACACAATTCATTACAGCGAACCACCATGGCAGGACGTCTGACTGGAATGGAAATTAAAGGGTCTACTTTCAAGGAAAATAGTGATTTTATGTCGTACATGAAGTCAAGGTTATCGAGGATCTTAAAGAGTGCAATTCTTTCGGTTGTCGATTCTTTTGCGGATATTATACTTCCTCTTGGCCTTCAATCTAGTTGTCTCTATCTTTCTCCTTAGCCATATTAACATGCAGAATCACACACCAAAAAGGAATGATATCTAACTCAAACAATAGATTTAAAATCATAGCTATGAGTTGACAAGTCAATGATTCAGGTATACATCCAGGAGAACGTCACAAACAAACACTTATTTTTTTGGGAAAATTCACGAGATACCCTTGTTTTCTTTCGTAATTCACAATATACCCCTGTGATTTTAGTAATTCAACTTTAAACATGCTTAAATGTTGTCCAAAATTGATGAAACTTTACATGGACGACGCTAAAGTGTTATATTTTGGTCCAATATCAAATTTGAAGCTTTTTAAGCTCACATGGACCTGTTCAATGGGTCCCACAGGTCACATGTGAGCTTAAAAAGCTTCAAATTTGATATTGGACCAAATATAAACACTTTAGCGTCGTCCATGTAAAGTTTCATCAATTTTGGACAACATTTAAGCATGTTTAAAGTTGAATTACTAAATCACAGGGGTTATATTGTGAATTACGAAAGAAAACAAGGGTATCTCGTGAATTTCCCTATTTTTTTTTATGCTCTCTCCTCTCTCCACTCTCTAGCCTTCCCACTTTCCCAGCCCCACAACCCCAATAACCATGCCTAAACCCCCACTCACCACGTCAACCACCAATACCACCACAAAAAGCACAAAATCCGGTAACACAAAAACTGAACCTAAACCACACCATCACACATCCACCTACTACCACACAAAAATCCCAGTAAAAGGCCATGGAGAAAGAGGAGGAACAACTGGAGACAGCATAAAGGGACGACATGGAGGCCGGTAACATCGAAAGAGATGACGGGTAGGACAAAGATACAGGCCACTGCAAGGGGCGCTGCAATAGGGGGACAACCGCCAAGAAGGGAAGGGATGCACCGCACGACAGTCTTCATTGATAACATCCAGAGACAGACTTCCTCAACTCAGCTAGGCCAGGTAATCAAGAGATTTGCAACATGGGAAAAATTGTTCATAAGTAAAGAAGAGAGACGCAGAAATAGACATGCATGTGCCTTTGTGGTCTTGAAGGATGTAGAAGCTGCTAGAAGAGTGATAGAAGGAATATCGGGTTGGAGTATACACGGGGTAAAACTAAAAGCAAGGATGGAATTCTAGGGGGAGAGGGATCGGAAAAGGGAAGTAGGAAGAGGAAGTCAAAGCACTGAAAATAAGAGCCGTGATAGGAGAGGGATGGTGAAACATCAATGGACGGAAACGGTGCAAGATAAGAGTGGGCCGGCATTGACAAGGCTTTCTATCCGGCTAAAACAGGATGAAGGGATGATGAAATGCCTGAGGAAGTGCGTGGTTGCGAATTTCAGGAGAAGAAAACCCAAAAGAGGCAATGGCATTCCTCCAGAACCGATGGCATGAACTAACGGGTATTCTAGCACTATCAAGACGTAAATTCCTGGTGGTCCTAGATACTCAGGAGGCAGTAAGGAAAATACTTGGAGAACAAGGCCTTGTGGAGGGCATAAAACTGAGTGAGTGGACTGTTGACGACCAAATAGAAACAAGAAGAACATGGATTATTATTCGGGGTGTACGTTACATGCATGGAACAAGGAGAATATTGCTCAATTGCTACAATGGTGGGAGAAGTAGCAAGGGTTGATGAGGGCGAATCTGAAATTGTTGAAAACGTAGAGATAAGTCCAAATTGAGACATCGTCATTACATTTTATCAACTAGAAGGTCAACGTCCAGGTCAATGATAGAGTATTCACAATAGCCATTGTCAAAACGGATCCACCTGGATCTTGCAAAATCTTGAACAAGGAGGAAGAAAGTATTGTCCAGATCAGCCAGGAGAAAATTAACAATGCAAAGGTCAGGACAACACAAGAGGAAAGTCCACTGAAGACAAAATGGAAAGGGGAAACGGTGCAAAAATCCCTGAAGGACACAATACGAGTTAATGCGGAGGCGGAAAGTTGGCACAATAAGAAGAACAGTGGAAAAAGAGGGGGACGGAATTACTCTGGAAAAAGACAAAAGCTCTAACGATTATGTTGCAAGACAGAATAATGAAGAGAGCACACAACATAATATGATGGGTCTTGGAAATAGTGAAGCTAATGAACCGCGGAGGGTAGAAGAGGAGGTGTCAGTAACTAATGAAGGGATAGGGGACCATGTACCCACACAGAGTAAAAGTAACGGGGCGGAATCTCAGGAGGCAGAAAATTCGGATAGACTCGAGGCGGATCAAGTCCCGATGGAAAGCGCAGGGGACTCTGAGACAGTAGGGATCCCAAACGAGATAATTGCAGGCGACAACAATACAGGTCAAAAGTTGAATAGGAACAACCCTACCATGCACGATCTCATTGTCTTAGAAACCCCAGAGTCACAAAAAGACAAATCAAAGAAATGCCAAAAATACTCCACCGGGGGGGGGGGGGGGGGAATTTGTGGAATTGTTTTACAATACCCCAATAAGTGACAACGAAAAAAAGCAATGCAGGGTAAGAAATTCAAAAGGAAAAATCACAGACATACATGCGGAAGTAGGGAGTTGCATGCAACTACTGAATTAATCTGGGCTGTGAGATACCAGACCGAGCCAGCGCCGAAATAAGCCTGTAGGAAAGTATTCAGAGAAACACAAAGCATCAGGGGGATGGGGGCAAAACACAAAGCGAATGCCATCAGGAGAGAGATAAAGACGAAGAGAGAATAGCAGCAATAGGATTGGTGGAAATGCAACTCTCACAAATAACCACCAATAGGGTTGCGAGGTTTGAGAGGGTGTTGGGGGGGGGGAGGGGGGGAGAGGAGAGCAAGTTTGGCGTGGGAGGAGATAGAGAACGAAGGTAGATCAGGGGGTGGTATCGTTTGCTATGGAATATGGAGGAGATTGAAGTAGAAAAGAGAGGAAAAGGTAAGAGATGGATTATGCTAGAAATACAAGTGCTGGTTGATGGTTTCAGGGGAGCACTCTTGTTTGTCTATGCGCCATGTGATAGAAGGGAAAGAAGAACAAAGTTTGAAGCCACAAAGATTGCGAGATGCGAGTGAAAACTGGGAGAGGCCACTTTGGTGCTGGGGACTTTAACACGACGCTAGAAGCAACAAACCGGTTGCATGGAGACAGTAGTTATGACGCAAGGAAGTAACAAAAGAAGGGTTAATGCAATGGAGCTAGTGAGAGAAGCCGTTGACAAATGCTTATTTACATGGAAAGGAAGGGGTACTTACAGCCGAATTAGAGGAGTATTTGTTCAAGATGAGTGGTGTGCTCAATACTCCGATGTGAAGCTAAGTACAGGGGGCATGGACGGTCTCGGACCATAGACTGATGGTGGTCGAAGTAGACAATCCTCAATGGGGCCCCAAACCCTTTAGATCTTTAGATCCTGGGGGGAGAGCACCCTAAATTTGGAGAGATGATAAGACATAAGTGGGGACAACTACGACAAGGGTCTACACAACAAAAACTAAAGAACCTCAAAGGTGTGGTGAAGACATGGAATAAAGAGGTTTTGGGGACCCGAATGCTAGAATTGTGGGATTGCAAAATAAGGTGAAAGAGTTAGACTCTAAACTAGAGGAAGGGGTACGTCCGGAAGAGATTACAAGTAGTAGAGAGAAAGTGACGATGAAGCTTGGACATAGCCATGCGAATTATGAGATATACTGGAGGCAGATGGATAGAGATAAGCTCATAAAAGACTGGATAGGAACTCCCATTACTTCCATAAGAAGGCAACATTGAATAGGAAAAGAAAAACAAATCATCAGCCTTCAAGTGGGAGATCGACTCCTAGTAGCACAAAACGAGGTAAGGGCGCACATGTATCATTTTTTTCAAATATGTATAACCCACATGAAAGAAGTGTCTCCAACATCAGGCCGCCCATGTGTGATCATCCAAGGGTATCAAGGGGAAACAAGGAAATTTGGAGGAGATCCCTACTCTAGGTGAAATCTGTATAGTATTGGAGTGTGACAGGTCAAAATCACCGGGATATGATGGATATAATATGAAGTTTGTGAAAGCCATGTGGAATATTATAGGAGCTGACTTTGCAAGAGATGTCCTGCAGTTCTTTGTGAAGGGTAAGTTGGAGAAAGGAGTAAACATGACATGGATAGCCTTAATACCCAAACATTTGGATGTGTCAACCCTTAATGATTATAGACCAATTAGCATGGGGGGGGTGTATTACAAGGTCATTGCCAAAATCTTGGTGAAAAGATTGAGTAGATTACTACCAAAGATCATAGGTGAAACCCAAACCGCTTTTGTGGGTGGAAGAAGTGTACTAAATGGACCGTTCATAGCAAATGAAGTAATAAGGTGGTTGAAGAAGTCGAGAAATAAAGGAGCCCTAATCAAGATCAACTTCCGCAAGGCTTACGATTGTGTTTCATGGGAGTTTTTTAACAAGGTACTAGCTGAGTTTGGGTTTGGAGATGTAATGATTCGGTGGCTCATGGAATGTGTAACAAGTGTAAGAATCTCAATTTTGGTCAACGGCTCACCTACTAAACCTTTTGAACCTCGAAGTGGGTTAAGACAAGGGGACCCCCTATCCCCACTACTGTTTGTAATGGTTGTTGAGGCATTGAGTTGGATGATACAAAGTATGATAAACTTGGGCTGTTTCAGTGAGCTAAAAATTGGTGGTCAAGGTGTAGTCCTATCTCACCTACAGTTTGCTGATGACACAATGTTGTTCAGTGAACTTAAGAGGGACGATATTATACAATTGCACCGTGTCCTAATCTGCTTTGCAAGCATAAGTGGCTGTTGAACAGTCGTCATTAATATTATTATTAATATTGATGCATTCTGCCTAATATGTTTGTATTCTGTCCATTTGCATTCTCTTGTAATTAGTCACTTATTAGGCAGATTATTTAATTATGATGTTTCCTAGGTAGTGGGGTATTACAACAGTTAGGAAACCCAACCATTTCTTTCTTTTATCTTCCCTCTAGATTATTCTACCCCCTTGTATAAATATGTATCTGTTCTCTCAATAATAGACACACAATTCCTCTCATTTCTCTTCATGATATCAGAGCTAATATTCTACACAAAAACCTCTTTTTACTTCACCCATCAGCCTTCATTGCTGTCCAGTTCAGCAGCCTTCACCGCTGCTTCCTCTCATCTCTTCCAAATCAGTATTATCCTATCTTTAACAGCCTTCATCGCTGTTTCCTTCAACCTTTCAGCCTTCATTGCTGTTTGACAGCCTTCATCGCTGTTTCTTCACCATTAACAGCCTTTATCGCTGTTTTGTTTGTCAAGGACATGAAACAGCAGTCCACTCGTCCTCAAGCTAACCTAGCAGCTGAATTTTCAAAGGAAACTGTAGAAACAACAGCTGAGTTAAGTGCTGCGGATCTTGAGAAATTCAAGGCCTTTATGAAGACCCTTGAGAAACAGCCGCACGGTAACTCATCTAGCAACTATTCTCTCTTTCTCAGGTAATCACTCGGTCTCCTTGTGCTGTAATGCTTCAGATAAAACCCAATCTAGTAATTGGATACTAGATTCTGGAGCCACCGATCATATGACTTTTTCCAAAAACCATTTTCATAGCTATGGATCCACCACAAAACAGATTATTATAGCTAATGGTTCCCTTGCACCTGCTGCCGGACAAGGGGCTGTTACCTTTCAAAGAACTTGGAACTGAAATCAGTTTTACATGCTCCTACCTTATCTGTTAACCTAATGTCCATTTCAAAGCTAACCAAGGATCTTAATTGTTATGCTATTTTCTCTCCTTCTGAGTGCATTCTGCAAGACCTACACTCGGGGAGGACGATTGGTCATGCTAAGGAAAGGAACGGGCTGTATTTTTTGGAGGTGTTAGAGGAAAACCGAACTCAAGCCTTATCCACCACTACCACAAACAAAGCCCTCTGGTTGTTGCATCAAAGATTAGGCCACCCACCATTTGGCCTTCTTAAGCATATGCATCCTGAGTTGTTCCAAGGAAAAAATGTTGCTGATTTTATCTGTGAAGTGTGTATGAAAGCTAAACACACTAGGGTTTCCTTTCCTTTGAGTAAACCAAGAAGTGCATCCCCTTTTCAACTCATTCATAGTGATGTTTGGGGTCCTGCTCCTTTGGAAAACATTTCTGGTGCAAAATGGTACATTTCCTTCATTGATGATTGCACTAGAACCACATGGGTCTATCTCCTAAAACACAAATCTGAAGTGAGCAATATCATTCCCACCTTTTGCTCCATGATTCACAATCGATTCAATACAAAAATTCAAAAGTTTCGAACTGATAATGCCAAGGACTATTTCAACCACTAATTGACACTTTTTTTTCAAACTCATGGGATTATTCACGAGTCATCCTGTGTCTACACCCCACAACAAAATGGAGTAGCTGAAAGGAAAAAAAAAACCGTCACATCCTTGAAGTTGCCTGCGCTCTCTTATTCCAAGCCAATGCACCCAAACACTATTGGGGGGAAGCTGTTCTAACAGCCACTTTCCTAATTAATAGATTACCTTCTCGTGTCATCCACTACAAAAGTCCCTTGGCTTTCCTCTAAGAATTTCATCCATCTCCAGGGCTTGAACCCAAAGTGTTTGGTTGCATTGCCTTTGTTCATATTCACAACACTCAAAGGGGGAAACTTGACCCTAGAGCTCTCAAATGCATCTTCCTTGGATATTCAGCAACTCAAAAGGGATACAAATGCTACCATCCCACCACCAAAAGAACCTATGTCACCACTGATGTCACTTTCGATGAGCCTAAACCCTTCTTTTGCAATCCTACTACTACAGGAGATGAGTCATCCTCTTCCACCTTTGAGTCACTTCAGCCTTTAAGATTACCACCACAAGAATATCCTCCAACACCAGACTCGACCAACAATCCTAACACCACCATTGAGCAAACAGATCATCTACCACACCATTGCACAACACAGTTGAACAAACAGAAAAATCCACCCACCATTCCCATTTTTTCCTCTAACTTACAGCAGAAGGGCTCCCGTTCCTGACCAGACACATGGCCACGATTCCAACCTACAGGAAGGTCCCGAGGATGCAACACCAGACATGGCAGAGGATGTGGCAACAGATCTTTCATCTTGTTCGCCCTCCTTACCTCCACCTGATTCAGATCTTCACCTTGCTATTGCCCTTAGAAAAGGTACCCGAGAGTGTACCAATAAGCCCTTATACCCATTAGCCAAATTCACCTCCACTCACAAACTTTCCCCTGCACACAAGCTTTTCCTCAACAAAATCCAAGAGATTCCTATACCCACAACCCTAACTGAAGCGTTTCAACATAAGGAGTGGAGGGAAGCCATGAAAGAAGAGATGAGTGCTCTAGAGAGGAACCACACTTGGGAAATTGTGGGCAGACCTGCTGGAAAGAATGTAATAGACTGCAAATGGGTCTTTACTTTGAAATATAAATCTGATGGCAGCCTAGAAAGGTATAAGGCTCGTCTTGTGGCTAAAGGTTTTACACAAGCCTATGGGATTGACTATGTGGAGACTTTTGCTCCAGTTGCCAAAATGAACACAGTTCGTATTCTATTATCTCTTGCTGCTCATTTTGATTGGAGTCTATCACAGTTTGATGTGAAGAATGCCTTTCTCCATGGAGACCTTGAAGAAGAAATCTATATGAAGACTCCTCCAGGTTTTGCTCCACCTTCTACAAACAAAGTGTGCAAATTGAAGAAGGCTCTTTATGGCCTTAAACAATCTCCTCGGGCATGGTTTGGCAGATTTGCTAATGTGATGAAGAATGCAGGTTGCAAGCAAAGTCAAGGTGACCATACCCTATTTATAAAGCATTCATCATCAGGGGGAGTAACTATACTTTTGGTATATGTGGATGATATCATTGTTACAGGCAATGATAAGGATGAGAGAATGCAACTGAGCAAAAGATTGGAATCTGAGTTTGAAATTAAAAGCTTGGGCAAGCTGAAATATTTCCTTGGGAATTGAAGTGGCACGATCTTCCAAAGGCATATTCATCTCGCAGCAAAAATACATCATTGACTTGTTGCTGGAAACAGGGAAGAGTGGTTGTAAACCAGCTCGCACACCCATTGATCCTAACCATAAGCTTGGAGCGACCCTTGATGATCCGGTTGTGGATAAAGAAACATATCAAAAATTGTGTGGAAAATTAATCTACCTGTCCCACACAAGGCCGGACATTGCTTATCCCGTCTCAGTAATCAGCCAGTTTATGCATGATCCTAGAGAATCTCATCTCACAGCAGCTTACAGAATCCTTCACTATCTTAAGAGTAGTCCAGGAAAAGGAATTTCATTCAAAAGGGACAGTGAACTAACTTTAGAAGCATTCACAGATGCTGACTACGCAGGATCAGTGGTAGATAGAAGATCTACCTCAGGATACTGTGTATTTTTGGCAGGAAATCCAGTAATATGGCGAAGTAAAAAGCAGAGTGTTGTTGCTAGATCATCAGCTGAATCTGAGTTTCGCTCTCTTGCACAGGGTTTATGTGAACTACTATGGTGCCAGATTATTCTAGATGATCTAAAAATAAAGTGGAAGGGAGCTATGAAGCTGAAGTGTGACAACCAATCAGCCATCAAGATAGCTAGAAACCCTGTCCAACATGAAAAGACCAAGCATATTGAGATAGATCGGCATTTCATTAGAGAAAAACTTGAACAAGGAATTATTGATTTGAGTTATATCTCTTCAGAGAAACAGATTGCAGATGTGCTAACAAAAGGTCTTCACAGCTCTCGATTTCAGCAATTGATTTCCAAGCTTGGAAAGGATGACATACACCATTCAGCTTGAGGGGGAGTGTTGAACAGTCGTCATTAATATTATTATTACTATTGCTGCATTCTGCCTAATATGTTGTATTTGTCCATTTGTATTCTCTTGTAATTAGTCACTTATTAGGCAGATTATTTAATTATGATGTTTCCTAGGTAGTGGGATATTCCAACAGTCAGGAAACCCAACCATTTCTTTCTTTTATCTTCCCTCTAGATTATTCCACCCCCTTGTATAAATATGTATCTGTTCTCTCAATAATAGACACACAATTCCTCTCATTTCTCTTCAGTGGCCTTCGAGTGAATATGGAGAAAATGATGGCTTATTGTCTTAATGCTACACCAGAAGATGCAAAGATGATGGAGGAGATATTAGGATGCAAAGTGGGCAAATTACCTACAATGTACGTGGGTTTCCCACTAGGTGCGAAGATGAAACAAAGTGAAGCATGGAAACCAGTCATCCGGAAGGTGGAGGCAAAATTATCAAACTGGAAAATCACCTCACTATCGAGAGCGAGGAGAGGCGTGCTTGTGAGATCGGTAATGGAATCTATTCCTTTGTACTACTCTAGCCTATTCATTATCCCATGCAAAATACGTAAGGACCTCATTGCAATTCAAAGACGTTTTTTCTAAGGGAAGGATAGAAAACGATACCTTGCACCGGTATCATGGGACAAATTAGCAAAGCCAAAAGCGGAGGGAGGCTTGGGAATTATAAACATACGTTTGAAAAACCAATGGATGCTAGCGAAGTGGTACTGGAGATTCATGCAGGAACGCACCTCTCTATGGCACAAGGTGGTGTCGAACATATACGGGAGA
Organism: Limonium bicolor; assembly: GCA_023374045.1. Taxonomy (NCBI): domain Eukaryota; kingdom Viridiplantae; phylum Streptophyta; class Magnoliopsida; order Caryophyllales; family Plumbaginaceae; genus Limonium; species Limonium bicolor. The sequence goes on from CM041782.1 coordinate 212,669,770, forward strand.
GATGGGGGATTGAAGTCAAGTACGGGTATGAAGCGGTTGATAGAGTATAATGGTGTATGGTCTGGGATGGTGAAATCCGTGATGTTGGAGGATGAAAGAACGAAAAATGAGCTGGAGCATAATATCCGAAAGAATATGGGTGATGGTATTCTGGGAGGATAGATGGCTGGGTGAGCACTCCGTGATTTGTTTCCAAGGCTGTATACAGTTAGTAATAATAAAGGTGGTTGAATAGCTAAAATGGGACGATGGGAAAGTGGGCGATGGGACTGGAGACTAGAGTGGCGCAGACCACTCTTCAGGTATGAAATAGAAATGGAGAATGAACTTTTGTTATTGTTAAATAACCAAGTAATGCTGCAGGATGTAGATGACGCAATCATTTGTGGAGACGGCTGAGACAATTTTTCAACGAAAGGACTATACCTAAGCCTTGTGTGTAGAAGCAACCAAGTTAGCGGTGGATGTGAGATTGGAAGATCTATCTGGATCAAAGTGGCTGAACCGAGGTTAGAAATTCTTATGTGGTTTGTCATGCATGATACATTGATGACTCGTGACGTGTTGTTCGAAAGGGATATTATCCCGATCGGTTAAAGTTGGTGCCCCCTCTATAGACAATGCATGGAATCAATGATGCACACCATTTTTTTCTGTGAAATATCAATCCAAGTGTGGAGTATGTTGATAGGGTGGTGGAAAATAAGATTCATTATCAAAGACACCTCAATCAAGATTTTTGAAGAATGGATGAGGGTAAAAATAAGTGAGAAAATTTTGGAGGTCTACTTTCTTCTATGGTGTATGGAGTATTTGGAGTATGCGGAATGATGTAGTCTTTCGGGATCAATTACCTTCGGCTGGAAAGGCTATCAACGATGCAAAACGAGGTGTATGGCGATGGATGAAAAGCTGGTGGCCCGAGTTCCCTATTCCGTATGAGGTTTTTATTAACTCTGTAAGCCTAAGGGAGGACATGCTGTATTTGTAGTAGGGTTAACATTGTAAGCTCATGTGTCTTGTACTCTTTTTCCTCTATAGTCTTTTTCCCACTGGGTTTTAACTATGGAGTTTTAATGCGGCAAGCGCTGGGCATGGGGTATGTTGCTATTTTTGTTACCGTCTTGGGATGTTGTGAAGTCTCTGAACGTTTTGATAGACATGAATAAAAGCTACTTAATTATCAGAAAAAACAAACACTATTTTTTACCAGAATTTTAGAACATGACTATAGATATCTTTGTTGATAGAAATGCGAAGCTTTATCTTCCCTCTGCAAAGCACAAGCTTAAAAGCCACAAGCAGTCTAAAAAACACATCGTCAGCTGAAGCCAATAATTATTTATCCACTTGAAAAGTCAATTGGAATTCTCAAATCAAAGAAGATGCCCCTAAGAAGTAGACTAAAAATACTAAGGGGGTGTTTTTTTGGGGTAATTAGAAAGATTTTGTTTCCCGCTAAATGTTTAGCCAGTTTTCTTATTTGCAGGAAAAGAATGGGATTACCCCAAAACCCGCTAACTTGATTCCCCATCCCCTACTAGGAAATGAGATTTTCTTTGCCCAGTACACTTTGACCGGTGACATATGACCATTGACCGATGACTAATGACCATCGACCGGTGAATGTTGAACGGTAATTGATGGTTGTTGACTATTGACCAGTTATTCATTTCTTTTTCTCCAGCACAAATAAACAGCCAGTAAAATCAAAAGTAATTCTTTTCTTTTCCTCTCTATTATTTTTCCTGGTTCCATACTATTTCCCCCGCTCAAAACAAACGGCCCCTAAGGTAATGAAAACTAATAGCAAACATTTTATGGTGGCAGTAAAGTTACCTGCATAATGAACAAGCAACACTGGACTGCTACCATCCTTTGCTAATCTTCCCACGTTCCCAGATCCTGACCTGCTCGCTTCAAGATCTGCTGCACTTAACTGCCAAGCTCTTAAAGTCACTGACAGCGTCACTTCAGCCCCAGGCTTCAATGGAAGAGCACATTCTAATGTTTCAGAAGCAATCAAATAATAGAATCTTGGTTCTTCCCAGATAACGAGATATGAGCTTGCTCAACTGGAACAGTACCAGCATTGGCCAGGCTTATCCACACGTCTCGAATTTCACCTTCATAGAGTATTATGGCCCCATCACCACCCACAACATGAGACACCAGCAACGGTAGTGGAGGCACCACAGAAATGTTTGGCACTAGGACATTTCTAGATGTAGGAGACCCAGAAGAACGAAAAGGGTCTGACAAGACTAGCCCTTGAGCTGCTCCAAGTAGAAGGTTATCAACGTCCTTGAAGAGATGCTCAGTAATAACACCGAAGGAATGAACTATACATCCAGGAACAGCAATGGGTCCTACTGAAGTGGGAATCCCAGAGAGCGTGATAAGCTTGGAGGAATTTGCAGAAAGTGTCACACCAATGGGGAAGGCATCAAAGTTACCAGTGGGTACGGATAGGTATATGCTATTAACCTTCAAGTCAAATCCACAGGGGTGGCTAGCTCAACCAATACTTGGACAGGTTCTCCAACAACCCAAATTAGCTCATGCTTGTTATTGTTATGAGCATCACCTTTGCTAAATGGGGTATATATAAATGGGCCTGATGGAGCAGATCCTGCCCACCAATCTTTTCTTGCAGGATTTCGCTTTACAATTTCCATCTGTGATGGTAGGATAGGGAAAGAATGCAACCTGGAAGAAGTGAGGCAAATTTAAGCATGTTGAGATGTTTGAATTTTAATCCCATCAAAGACGACAGCTCTGACTTTGAAATTATAGAAACATATAATTCAGAGTAGTAAAGACAACTGCATGAACATACGACACTCAACATCAATAATATAATATAATCACATGTTCTAAGTCACAGTGAAGCATGAGTCACTGCAAGCAAAGGAACAGAAGTGCAGATGCCTTATCTGGCAACTATAAGAGCAACAGACCAAATTAAAAGAACTGCAGAGGGAAAGAGGTATATGAAGAGACTTAAGAGTGGTACCTTATGAAAGGCAAAGCAGGATCGGCACAACGTGTTCCACAAGGAAGCCGATCAGCAGAGTTTGAAAGAGCTGTTGCAAGACCATTCTGACCTGCCGGGGTTATCAAGGGGTAATAATTCCTCAGCAGACGAGCAGCAGTACTCCAAGCAGCCAGAGGGTCTCCAGCACGAACAGCAGAAAGAAGAATTTCTCGTAACACAACCATCTGGAGAGTGCTCCATTGGGATTCAAATAATGAAACCACAGACTGGTGGTGGATCTTCCCACCATCAACCTGAGTAGGACATTTTTCCTTTCATCAAAAGTGGTGGTAAGGAAGGTGAGAACATGTTAAACCATATCAATATGTCACATACAGTAAACCAGTATAGTTGGAGAACAGTAAATTAAAAATTTAAAAAAAAACAACAATGATATTTTAGCACAAATTTGAAAAGAATAGTGTCAGATATCACGATCACTGAAAACAGAGATTTAAACAAAAGAACGCGACCAAATACAGAAATTAAGTGCTCCCCTCCTGTTCAAAATATCCATCATCTCTAAAATGACAGATATTTTGAATAGGAGGGGGTATACGACATTTACGGAAAGACATCACTGTTTGATTTTTCAACAATGTTAGCCAACACTAGCTAATTGCAGACAAACAACATAAAGCCTCTCACCTATGCTACTGAAAACTTACACTGAGAGCAGAGCTAGAAGCTTTGCTTTGAACACGGTATGCTTTTGCTGAAATAGCCAATACTTGCATAGCACTGATAGCGGCTAATCTGCTCTCTTGTTGCAAGTATAATTGTGCCACTTGCCTAGAGAAGAAGGCTGCTTTTCTCTCATAACCAAGACTTCCATATAAACGAGCAATTTCAACAAACAATACAAGACGGTCGCTGGCATCAATCAAGGATTTTGCACCATCAGCAGCATTTGTCAACAGCTCCACTACTTCCTTAGCATGCTCTCTCCTGCTTGAATTTCAAGGGTCTCATCAAACAACTAATCAGATTAATCATGAGTTCAAAACAATGGAATGTGCAAATCATAAGAACAAGATTGAGGGAATTTGATCCTCTTGGATCATGCAAATAGTTTAGGAGATACTGATGCAAATCACCACCACCCATATTTACAGTAGCAACTGCCTATGGTAATAGCAAATTAGGGGAATTTCCTGCCTGCTTTCAGAGAAACTGATGGAACTACTACCGGGCAAATAGATAACTAGGCAAATCAACAACCATAGATAACAAGCTTGATATTAATGGCAACAATGGAACAGTGCGCAGAGATAGAATCAGGGCAATGCCCTGCCAAAAGAGGAAAAATCAGGCCAGGCCTGCCAAGTCCACAGAGTGGCCAACACAATACAAATTCCATCCTCCTAACTAGGAGGTCTAACCTTTCCTTAAATAACCAACAACACCACAGAAGGGTCCCCACACCTGAGCTAGATGACAACAAACCAGCATACCCAACTCATAACCACCCATGCACCCGAATATGCAAATAACAGCTATTACATATCAGTGGTCCCCCTTCTATTCCTGCGAGAATAGGTGATGTGGAATCGCCCCTAGTTCCCTCCTTGTCTCTCATCATAAACCCTCTGCCTAACCTAATCAGATCTCTCTTCTACCCTTCTGACTCCCTTATTTGTAGTTGTAGATATAGACAGAACCCTATAGGACAACAGTCAATACCTGTTAACTGCCTAATATAACTATTGACTGACAAAATTAACTTAATAACGAACTAACTATATCAAAATTTCTACCAGACACCAGGTTATGTCTCTCAGAAGTCTATCCATACCAATACCATGCAAATGCTTCATAGATAATACTCAGTGGAATGCGTTAAAAAAAAAAAAAATTAGAGTGCATGAGGGTGTGATAATAGATAATAGAGTACTCACCTGCAAAGAAACCTAGCCAATTTCAGAGTGGCCTCAAGTTCGAAGCTCAGTGGAGAAACTCTGGAACCATAAGGTAAAAGATATTTAGTCCAAATTAGTCCTATGCTTGTCCATGTGTGACTCAAACTCTCAGACAGGACATTCTTTCTTCAGAGACAACAACAAATTTCACCACAAATTACCTCTGGGCATTGTCTTGTATAAAAGACTTTCTGTAATGGAGAATGACACTATTGTACCGATACCTAACTTCATCCTCCAGAACTGAATCTCGTTGGTCCATCCGATCCATCTAACATTTATGTGAAGAATTAATTGAGATATTAGCAAATACAGCCGATCATGGTCAATATAGCCCAACCGTCCAGCCCGGCCCGGCCCATATATTAAACCCAATGGATATGGGTGGAAAAAAATAACTGGGCGGGCTAGGACAAAAAAATCGGCCCGAATTTTTTTTCGGGCTGGGCTGGGTTATGGCTAAAATATATACCCGGTTGATGGCCCGGCCCGGTTCCGGTTACGTTATCATAGGTACATACATTATTAATTTATATATTGATTACATGGTCTCTCTCGCTTTATGTGCATAAGGTGATAAAAAAGGCGTGCATGATATTTTTCAACTTGTCTAGTTGCTTATTTTGTGTGAAAACATCAGCATGGTGAAGCTCTACTATACTACTATAACAACATAATTGTTTTGGATGGCTCCTCAACCCGTTGGAGTCTTTTTAAGCATACTTGAACAAAGAACTAGTGTGAGTTTTGAGAAACACTGGGTGCACATTAGGATTGTGCTAAGTAAATGTCCCGATGGTTTATTGTAACTAGTTATGTTAGAGAAATAGATAATTCACTTTGGAATATATTGTAACACTGTGGTAGTTCTAGTCATGCTTGATTTTATGAAAACATTATGTGTTTTATACTAAAAAAAATTGAGTTAAAATTGGGCCGGGCACCTGCACAGGTGGAAAATTTCCGGGCTTGGCCCGGCCCGATATTTTTTAAAATGGGCTTGGACAAAAATCATGGTCGGCCCGGTCCGAACCCGGCCTGCCCACCCGAATGATCAATTCTAGAACAGACTCATCAGAGTACACAAAACAAGGCCAAAGCCAACAACAATATCAACTTCAAACATATACAGCTCCTTAATTCTTCGGATGTTCTTGCTCAAAATCCATATATCACTAGTCAAAGAATTTCATGGAGCAATACCAGTTTTAATATGCATACCAGTAAGGCGCAAAAATTCACTTCCTAAGCCAAGGCCCCAGCGTACCAGTCAAAGTCACTTGTCCCCTAGCAAGTTCTAGCGCTGTATTTTTAGTGAGTCATTGGCTGTCATTGGGCATCCACAGGAACCCCTTAGCTAACAAGCTTTAATGCCACGACTTCCAGCCCTCCTTCCTTGGATTGGCGAGGCCGTTATGACCCCCATGACCCATGAGATGAAAATTTAGGGATTAGTAATAAACAATGCAACTTCACACCAATTCCAAATCAAAATCCGACACTAACCATAAACCTCCTCTGATGTGACACTTAGCTCTCAGTGTTTGAACATAGAACTAGCGGCTGCCTCAAAGCCCAGACCCTCCTTTTCCAACCTCATCAATAGAGAAGCTGCAATGATCTTGCATCATAGTGCAATGTGCAACTCAATGTGCTTGACCACAGTTAGCTTTCCATCAGGATTCCCAATCAACCAAATTTCCAACTTAGTAAACACCACCTAAAGGAATAAATCCAACTCAATCATTCTGCTTTACAAAAAGTATATCTGACAAAGAATTTAAAAATCTACATTAAAAGTCAGACACCAAATTCAACCACCAGTAAATCTCAAAAGCGTTAAAACACCAAGTAAATGGTAACAAAACATGAAGGTAATGGAGTTTATACCGAAAGAGCGGAACTATGACTGACTAGAGAGAATACAACAGAACAAGCATGCGAAACAGCATGCATGCTGTAAAGCTGTAAAGAACTTTGAAGATGTAAAGGCTGCCTTGAAAAACGTAGATTTACGTTAAAACTGGAGAGACAGAAAATCCATATAACATGAAAGCAAAAGAAAAATCATAACATGAACATCTTAGCATGGATTAAATTTGAAAGAATAATAAGCGGCACTTACTTGTTTTTTTTAAAAAAAAAAAAAAAAACAGCTCTTAACATCATGCGCACGAACTTCAGTCACTTTTGAACACAATGGAAGTTAAATCTGAATCATGACAGGACAAGATTATCTATTTAACTGGAAAGGCCAGGATACACTATTAGACTCCAGTGCTAAGTAAGTTCCAGCTTTGCCTCGTAAGCAACTGCAAGTTCTTCTCCCGTTTTAGATATCAACTCCAACGACGAATATTAGGTCAATATTATCCAAATACAAACACCGAGGCTTCAATACAGAATCAGCTCAAGTTGACAAAAAGAAATTCGGAAACGGCCGGTCAGGCAGATGATATAAGTCCGCAAACTTAGACCTCGAAAGTTACCTCCCCGTGAGAATGAGAAATACATGGTCGAAATAAAGACCGAGTATAAACATTCCAACCAATCCCCCGCTGCAATTTCACATAATAGGGAGATGGAAACTCTGACCTGCTCATCGCCGGGGCAGAAGCCGAAACACCTGAGGGCGAGCGCGGAGGAATAGCCCTTGGAGGCAGCAGCGAACTGATCTGAGACGAGATCAAGGTCGGGGGAAGAAGGGCAATGAAAGATGCCAACAACAGCAAGAATCTTGCGATTGGACTGGAAGTCCTCCCAGGGACTGGGAGGCGACCCTCCGGGGATGAATCTGAACCGCAGGGAGCCAGAATCCCAGGGCTGGTTGGCAAAAGGGGATTTCTGGTGCTCGGTATAGAAGGTGCTGATGGAGGAGAGATCGATCTGGAGTGGAGGGTCAAAAGGCCTGCATAATCGCGGAAGAGTGCACGTGGAACGCCGCCGATAGGTAGAACAGCAACCCGGATTGTGCACATCGACTCAATGCTCACGTCCGGCTCCATCGCTGAGAACGTGGCGGTGGAGGTGGCGGAGAACGGGCAGCGGCAGGGAAAAGGTTAGGGATGAATTCTTCAACTTGCGAACACAAAGAAAGACGGGATGAATAAACAGAGGGCGAGGCGGTAGTTGGAGATACAGCATTACTTGACCTCCGGAGTCCCGTGTCGTCGTTGTTGATTTCCGAAATGATCATGACCAATTGACGATGAAAACTAAGTTTGCGTTTGTTTGCGGTCCCTTCTTTTGGCTAAATGTAGTTACAATTGTTGTTTTTTTTTTTTTGAAGCAAAACAATTGTTTATTTATCGCTTTTCGTAATGTGGATCTGTAAGAATGCCATCATGTTGTCAATAGCTATTTAACAGTATTTACAAATGTGATGCTATTTATACTGTTTTGCTGAGTACATATTTTTAAATAATAATATTTTACATACAATAGAGCAAATAAACTCTATTTTAAAATTTCTTAATTAATTTGCACACTCAAAACTATCACTAAAGGGGAGATTTTTAGATCAGCTTATTGGTGGAGTCAAAATTCTTACATATGAAAAGTATTCTAAAATTAATTTTGTAACCTTGTTGCGGTCTCAAATTCTGATTTATACCCGTAAATTCATGATTAACATGGGTTATATATGTCATTCCCTACATAAAACAATTAAAACAAAATCACCACATAGAAAATAATCTTGATATATAATAAGAGGAAATCTACAATGGTCAAGGGGCTTCTTATCTGTATGTTGTGGAATTCGCTTTTCTGGAAGATCACCGGATAATCTGATTGTGAGAAAACAAAGGGAAAGCTAATAGTTATTAGGATTGTATCAAGTAATTCTGTGTATCCTCATGTTGTAATAAAAAAATAAGTTTTTACTTTTATGCTTTTCTCTCTTCTTTCTATTTACAACATACCATAGGATTCATTTAATTTAAAAAGGTTTGGTAGCATGTACGGGTTCTTCTCTTTTCTCTTTTTTCCTATATGTAATGTATTATATTTAGTTAGCTAGCTAGGTGTTATATATTACTTCCTGTAAAAGGTAATGAATTAATCACGTAATTGTAGTGTGAGAAACTGCCTAATTAATGGGATGTACGTTTGGTGTAAGTTGCTGCGAATTAAATTACGGAATAAACTTGGTTTGTGTTCCTAATTAAATTTCTTTTTAAATTAGCTAGCTAGGCTGGCAGCCTGATATCAACCAACAGAGATGTCGAAACCCATATATATATAGCATCAGCATCTTTACATGATAGCTGCAATCAATCAGTAGTCATTAGGTAAATTAATGATCTTCCATCATATGAATGAAATTACAATTCCTTTTTATGTGGATGTGGTGATTTGGCAGCTGCTGCGAGCTTAGCAAGGGGTCCAACTGCTTGGGAGTTGATGTAAGTACAAGGTTCCTCATAGTTGCCCATGGTGCGGCGATCCTGGAACTGGTCGTTCTTATCAGGCCCACCGACTATTGCCCCTGTGAGCTCATTGGGGTTGGGTTCATCCTTGACGAAGTATTTGGCAAAGCTGGTGGCACAGTCAACCTGGTGGCCCGGGGGCAGAACGGGCATGGATGCTCCCCTGTGGTGAGGCTGTTTTGGTGGGTCCTGCAAACCCAACCATGTAGGATCGATGCTGTGGGTTATCACCGAGTAGGTAGTCCATCTGCTTCTTGGCGAATTCCATAATTTTGGGTGGGGCTAAATTTTTGGTTGCCACAGTTAACTTGGAGTTTGTACTTGTCCAGAATATCACTGTAAATGCTGAAGAGGAGAGCAGCCCCAGTAGCATACTGGCTGTTGGCTCCATCTCTCATATATATCAATCCACCTGGTGTCATGGGAGCCTGGTGAGTAGGACTTTCTGGGAGGACTGCGCATATGTAACTGTCGGCCATACCCTTGTACTCATCTAGTCGCTTCGCACCTTCATAGTACATCTGCAAATTTATTTATCATATTAATTATATGAGTCCAGTAGTTAATTGTTTGTTTGCATAGAGAAAATATATATATATTGTACTCACTCACTTGGGTGAGAATGATCTGAGTGCCCGCATATTTGAGGTCCCAGTTGAACTCAGCGACGTTAGCGTCTACAGACTCGTCTTCAATGTATGCGAGATACGTTTGGTTCCTCGTTGCCACGTATAGCCATGTTGCAGCCCACTGAAGCTCATCATGGTAACCCGGAGAAAGAGCAGTAGAAAGGACATTCTCCATCGTAACTCCCTTTATGCCCTTTCGCGAACTCGAACATCTGCAGCGTGCGTGCTAGCACAATTAGTAAAGCTACGTACGTACATTTTTTTTTATAGTTACGGTGGTGGGTATGTTTTAAACCCGGAACAAGTATATATATATAGTTACAAGTTTAGCTCTGTTGATGAGACGACGAGAGTATTCAAAATCGGGACGCCTGAAAAACAATAGAAGCAGATGCCAAGGCTGCTGAAGTCTCGGCCGCAATCTCACTCCCAGGTGTTTGCTTGTTAATCACCATCACAGGTCTTGATGTATTCATGTTCTCGGGTCTCACCCAACAATGATGATCTTCAATCGGATTCCCCACCTAATTAATAGTAGTAAAAACAGATCCATCAAATTAATTAGTTTAAACAAAAAAATATATTCCATATATATATATATATATATCTGACCCACCTGGACGTATAAGTTGCCACGCTTGCCTGCGGCTTTGAGCAAGTAATCGGTTCCCCACCGAATGGCTTCACGAGCGTGCCCCAGCTCTCCCGCCTCCTCAAGCTCCTTCTCGTAAGCAATTGTTCCCCAGGCCAACGTAGTTATTGTGAACGCCATTGGCAAACCATACTTCACGTTATCTCCAGCGTCGTAGTACCCACCCACTAAGTCCACCTACATACATACATATATAGCCTATTAGCCTATTAGCCATGCCATGCATGCATGATTCAATTATATGCTTGCTTGTATCAATCTGCTGCATGCAGCTGTACGTATATATATTTAATCATCTGTACGTAGTCAATTATATATATATATATAACAAAATTTTCATTTAAAAAAAACTATCTATACAGATTAAAAAGAAAACTCATATCTTTATATTAATTACCCCAGCCTCCTTGCCATCCTCCAGGGCAGAATCTCCTCTCCAAGGTATGCGATTGTTGGAAGGGAGTTTCCCTGATCTCTGTGCTTCCAAGAACATTATAGACTTTTTTAATGCGTCTTTGTAATCGAAATCACCGCACACAAAGTTTCCCTCCACCACTAACATCATGAATAACATAAATCCCACGGCTCTCCTCCTTTCACTCCCCATTATTAAGCATATATATATAATATTTAATATGCTGCTAGCTACTTTAACAATGCTGATGCAAAAATGACGAATGTATATATTATTCAACCAGGAGAAGGGAGGGAAGTGGAAACTGGGCGGTGGATAGCTGCAATCGCCCAGTCAAGTTTCCAGGGAAGACAAAAACTACTCTCAATTTTAAACACCAATTAGGATATGTAAACAACAAGGACAACATATCAACCTCATACATAATTAAGAGGACAGCGATATTTCGGTCACCGTGGACAATCGAGAGAATAAACCGGGACAGAAGATTGCGATCTCCGTGACAAACATAGGAATCTTACTTTAATTATCACTTAGGATGCGCTGGTGCCATGGTATTATATGTGGCTTCGAAGAGAATAAAAGAAAAAGAAAAAAAAGTGGGAAATGTGGTTTTATTCGGGGGAAGAAACAATATTTTTCAAAATATTATAACTTACAAAACAACAGCAAAATTTTTTGGTAAACTTAAAATTTTATGTATTTTTTAAGAGAAATCTTATTTATTAACAAACCGAATCTTATACATTCACAAAATGAATCTACTTTAAAATTTACTTTATTTAAAATTAATATTCATTTTTAGAAAAAAAAGGATTTACATTATTTTAAGTAAAGGCTCACTTTCTTAAATATAAGATTCATTTTTCTTGAATATTTGATTAACTTTTCTTTTAACAAAATATTCATTTTTAAATAATGAAGGTTCATATATATTGTTCTCGTATAAATTTGTGATAAGGTTCACTTTTCTTAAACATTTGTTTGACTATATTTAAACAAAATATTCACTTTTCTTAAACTAATTATTCATATAGTTCTCGTCTAAGGTTGTGATATGATTCATTTATCATAAAAATAAGATTCACTTTTCTTAAAATAAAAGATCCACTATACTTAACATGTGATTCACTTTTTTTAAACAAAATATTCACTTTTCAATAAACTCTTAACCACAAACACTAAAAAACTATCAAGTCATTGATGACAATATAAAGTGTATAACTAATGCCAAAAAGATTACCCCCCCCCCCCCCTCAAACACCCTAAAAACCACCATGACATTTTTATGGTTTGTAGTGCAGGGACCCTAACCACAAATCCTAAAAACTATTGAATCGGTGACGACAATATAAAGTGTAGAATTAATGCCAAAAGATTACCCTACCCCCCCCCCCCACCCCACCCTTCAAACACCCTAAAAACCACCTTGGAACGCTAAAAACGTCAAAGACATTTTTAAGATTTGTAGTGTAGGGACCTAAACCAACACCCTAAAAACTGTCGAGTCAGTGACGACAATATAAAGTGTAGAACTAATGTCAAAAGAGTGTCCCCCCCCCCCCCCACCCCCCCCACCCTACCACGCTTGGCTAAACCGAAGGCTTTTTATGTCGCGGGACGTACCCTGCTACAGAGAACCACGGACACCAACCCAACCCACCCAAACACCCTAAAAATCACCCTAGAAATGCTAAAAAACATCGAAGGCATTTTAGGGTTTGTAGTACAGTGTTTAGGGTACCCTAAACCCTAAGCCACAAAACCTAAAACTTGTCGAGTCAGTGACAACAATATAAAGTGTAGAACTAATGTCACAAAGATTACCCTACCCCCACCCCCCAAACACCCTAAAAACCACCCTATGAATGATAAAAATGTCGAAGGGTGTGTAGTGCAGGTTTAGGGTATAATGATCTCTGATTCACTTTTTAACAACCTTTGATTCATTTTTCTTAAAATTAAGATTCACAATGAATCTTAAAACATATGTACATATAAAATATAAAAAATATAAAATTTATTAAAACATATTCATGTTTGGTCTTATTTTGAAGAGCTAGAATTATGATGAACAACGGTATAAAATTTACGTTATTTGGACTTATATCTAATAAACTACAATATTTTAAATTTTTACAAAAATACAAAACACGCAAAGACAAAATAGGTGCCACCTTTTGACAAATTCGAATTCGCCTTAATTATTCAAAAAAGAAACAAAACAAAATGAAGTTTGTTGCCTAGAATGGTTTACTACATACATAGTCTACATTTAATTGGTGAAGTTTCTCTGTCTTAATAAACAACATCCATCCTAAAATAATAATATAATGTTGCAATGTCACTAGCTAAACCTAACAACATGCTCTCTCCTCTCTTACCCTTTCCACTCCCTCAACCCCTTTCCGCCCTCCATACAAGAGGTCGGTTTTATTTGTTGAGACCCAGTCTCCTTTGTATGTTTCTTTAGCTCAGTTTTTTTATGTCATTCCCTTAAGGTTACATATATATACATGTAAACATTGGTTTCCGAAGATAAGCCGACAAATCATTACAATAATATTCCTTTTTATTCTCGGTACTCTGCTTCTGCATATACCTCAATATGGTATTATAACCGAGTTAACGTATTCCACAATCAATACAATCTATCTTTTTTTTTTCCTTTCCTAAATGGAGAGCACACAATCATCAGGTCATTCTGGATCTTCAGGCAGCTTTGAAAATCTAGGAATGCAACAACAGCAATAACATATTCCATACCGTCCTTGATCTCATCAACCCACAATTTCTTAAAACTTGCACGACACAATTACCCAACATGGAGAAAATAGGTAGAACCCTACCTTAGAGGACATGATCTCTTTCATGTTGTTGATGGAACTTATAACATGCTTGCAAATCAGATAAGTGGTGTTGTTAATCCTAAGTATGCACAATGGCAGGAAATAGATCAAATGGTTATGTCTCTGAATACCTGTTCTCTGTCTCCTCAAGTCTTAGGACAGGTTGTATTGTAGGTGGTGAAGCATCAGCCACTAGTAAAAAAAGTACATATTTCACTAGTTGTTAGAGACCTATTTCGCCAGTTTAGAACCGACAAAATAAAGGCAAACGAAATAGATTTCACAAGTTGTAGAACCGACAAAATCGATGTCACCGGTTGTAGAACCGACGAAATAGTATGTTTATTTCACCGGTTGTTCTATACAACCGTCAAACTAGATGTGTTTGAAGAACAAAGGGTCACCTATTTCAACGGTTTTTATAAAGAGCTACCAAAATAGGTGTGTCCGGATTACATTTTTCAATTTTATCTATTTTGATGGTTTATACATACAACCGGTGAAATAGTTAATTTAAAAAAATATATTTTACAAATACACCTGTATTTTCAATCATCAAACCTGCAGATACCCTAATAATTTTAAACAAGCATTTACAAACGTAGTTCCATCACGTTCCTACCAAAAAAAAAAAATCCACTTGCAGTACAAGCTATATCCGCTACACAACAAACGAAATTAACTTCAATGTAAAACACCAAAGATATATTTTCACACAAGCGATTGCAAGCGCTTTTCCATCACATTCCTACCAAAAATAATATTCACTTACAATACAAGATATTCGCTACCCCAACCAAAGAAATTAACTCCAATAATACAAAACTTTGAAAATATACTTTCTACCCCTCAAGCACAAAGTTAATATTGGTTTTTGTGTATACCAATTATCAGAATGAATGCCTACAAATTTGACAAAAAGAAAGCAAAATTGTAAGTAATCAATATTCATAAGTGGATACAAATGAATTAAAGTTAGTTAAACAATGACTTAACACATACCTTCTCCAATAGATTATCATTCAGACTGAATGATCTTTTTTAACAAGTTCATGTGCTACTCCCCTGTGTCACTTGTACATTCAACTCATCCCACACCATACATATAGTGGTATAGTAGTAAAATATAAGTGCACAATTAGTTACCACAAGGTGGGACCAGCACCACATTCACCGCACCAATTAAGAAAAAAAATAGCAGTAACATTGCACCAACATTATCCTTTGTAAGTCTACAAAATTACACACATAAGCAAAATAATCATAATACAAACTATCTATTGTGACAGCTTATGAGGTCAATGTCAATTTCCTTGACATCAAGCTAGAAGCAACAACTTCGAGAATATCTAACTTTCAAAATCTTCCCCAGATACCGGAAATGATCATATCCACTTTCTCCATGAAAACGTAATCAGTAGTGCTATTTATACCAATCGTGTCGGAAGATATATACTAGAAATATAAAAAAGATTAGATATCAGGTGTAGGCATATCCCTCTCAAGGATTGAATTCCGACTATAGCGACAAGACACTGAAAGAGAGTAGTCATAGCCTCCGTGGCTTGGTCGGTAGAGGAGTAGTATTCTAGAACCAAAGATCCTGGATTCGAAACCTACCACTACCGTAACTATAAAAAAAAACATAAAACAGCGAGACAAACACAAATAAATTTCCCACACATTTGAGACATACATTGTATTCTTACTCCTCAACCATATTACCAAAACAAAACGAGAGTGAGAATCTGCACTTATGATAAAAGGCCTGAAAGACGGCGAAATAATCAAGATTGCAGTTATCTGATCACAAGAGAAAATTTGATGACTCATTCACGATTTCCAAACCAGCAGGATTCTCATTCCAAGACAAGTAAAAAGAGGGAAAAAGAAAATTCCAAATAAACAGAGTTATATTATTCTGGTCTGATCATTTGGTAAGCCTGTCATCTGGTTGAATCCATTACATTAGAGCCACTTCTCAGAATCTCAATAAACCAAACATATTTTGAGGATCAAACAAGTAAACCACTATTTGCGTGGTTTAAAAATGGTTCACCACCAAGGTTTTATATAATTTGCTAGTTTTCATGGTGAGAATCGAGTGCAAATGGCTATTTAATCCAGATCAAAACTAAAAATAATGGAGTAATTTCTAATAAAACATCATACTTTAGAGTAAATTGTAAACGTATTAAGACCACACATGCATCTAGTTCAGGCCTTCAGGGGGTAACGACAACAAACACAGTAAATGTGATTCCAGCATTTGTTTGGTCATAATGAAGAAAAGGGTTTAGCTTCAAAAATTCAACCATAGCCAAATAGATAATATGAAGAGGATACCAAACAATGAACAGGTCAGTCGCTTCAGAACCCCACCAAATTTCCAGGAATGGACGCTAATTGGTAGAATCGGAACAAAACAAGATACTTGCAGACTAATTGCAAGAGATGAAATGCTCGTTAGACGCTCATAGATATACCTTATCACAAAAGTCTGGATGATCATCACGAGGATGCTCTGAGAAGTAACTTTTCAGCAGTGTCTAGTCCAGCTAGAAAAATAATTCAAGGGTTAAGTACTAAATGTGAAGAAAACATTTGCTCTCTATAGAAAGAATTTAGAGGGATATGATACTAGACCTTGGACTCATCCACAGTTATTGGAAGATTCAGTACATATTGCCTAGATCGTGCCACTTCAATCTCCTCCTCACTTGCGATTTTAAAATACTTTTATCCATCACCTGATAGAATATTAAAAGATGAAGAATCAAGAGGAAGTCATCCCACGAGATGTCTCTATAGCAGCAGCACATGTGATTAAAATAATAGAAACAAACTTAGAACTGTCGAATCTATTCTATGTAGGAAACTGTATCAGTAGCAACCAATTAATCATTTACCTCATATCATATAAATTATTCAAATCGGAGGACAACCGAGTCATTTAAGAACAAGGATGACGATTCTCTTGAATAGGAAATTCAGAGATTGAAACAAAATAGCTGGTAAAAACACTTTGTGTGGCTGTAAAAAAGAACGTCAATTGATTCAAACAAAATCTTCTCGCTTCCTTCAAGTTGAAACGATAAGCTTTATAACATGTCAAACCTGGAACATATAGCTCAAAAAATTCTACTCTAGGATATTAATTTCTGCAAGAGATAACTTCTGCTGCTCCAACTTTTGGGCTCCGGAAACATGAGCAAAGAGGGAGTACAGTTGCTGCAACAACAAACCAAGATTTAAGGGATGATTTTAACTCAGGTGGCTAACATATCTGTATGAACAAGTAAACAATAAACTATCATCAGATCCTAAATTGTAGTAGATACCAAGCTCGAATAGTGTACTCAATCCTCTTGCAGAGCTTCAAAATTCATCAGGATTGGAGCCATGCTCTGTAAATAGAACGCAATGATAAAAATAGTTATGCCTATGTAAAGTAGGGAACTGAGAGCAATGACGATGACATTACGCCAATAAGGAAGGTCAGCGGACCATAATCAATTACATACCACAAGGTCTACAACAGAGGCATGGAACTCTCTTCATTCTCTTACACTCACGCTAATTACTATCTTCATTCTCTAATTTTGTAACCCTATCTGGTGAACAAGAACATACATGCTCGCGCCTTCTCTTGATTCTCTGATCTTGCACCCCTAACTGGTGAACAAGAACATACATTCTCGCGCCTCTCTGCATTCTCTAACTTTGCAACCCTAAGCGGCGAACAATTGCATACATGCTCGCGCCTCTATTCATTCTCTAATTTTGCAACCCTAACTGGAGAACAACAACATACATGTTCGCGCCTCTCTTCATTCTCTAATTTGCAACCCTAACTGTCGAACAAGAACATACATGGTCGTGCCTTTCTTCATTCTGAAATTTTGCAACCCTAACCGGCGAACAAGAACATACCTATGTGTTACAGTATTTTAGTTAATGAATAAACGTGATCAATCAGGTGTCTGTAAGTAATTGTAATCTGATTAGTTGGTTGTTAAATACTGTAACAGATGAGACTATAAATAGTTCATTCTCATTACACAAGTAGTATCTCTCTCTACTGTGAATCGTATCTTGCTAGGCTTATGATGACTTCTCTTCTTGTGGAATCATAAGGCTGCAAGGTGAGTAGTTGGTTTACTGAACATCAGCTTCTCTCTGTTTGTCTCTGCAACTGGTGATCTTGTCAGATGTTACTATTACATTGCTGTAAACGGTAACAAAGAGATCAGATATCAGTCGAACCTTCCACCATGGCAGAAACAAGAACGTCGCAACTGATACGTGATGCAATCAAGGAGTTGGAAGCCTCGCTCCAGCCTCAAATCCATGCAATGTTCTCAGAACAAAACCAGAAGATCAACGACCAAAATCAGAAGATCGACAAGAGTATAGCCGATCTCTTTGAGGCTTTGCGTCTGCACACGTCGGTGTCGCCTGATCGTACTTCTGGTAACAATGACCGGTCATCAGAAGCATCGAATCGACGGCAGTCTTACTCCGGCGTCACTCGCCTTGCCAAACTGGATTTTCCTCGCATTAACGGGGACAAGATCAAGGAATGGCTCTGCAAGATCGAGCAATTCTTTGCCATCGATCACACTCCAGATGAATTGAAAGTTGGCCTGGCTTCCATTCACTTCGATGAGCAAGCAGCTACCTGACATCAGTCTATTACTCAATCTGATTCTAATAAGGCAATCTTGCGGGATTGGCAAGCATACAAAGAATTATTAAAAGAAAGATTTGGAGAGATTTTGGACGATCCCATGGCGGAGCTCAAAGCCTTGCACGAAACCGACGAGATTATTGATTACCACAACAAGTTTGAACTGATTCGTACTAGACTCAATCTTCCCGAAGATTATCTAGTCAGTACGTACCTCGCTGGGCTGCGAAATGATAGACAAATGCACCTTCGGATGTTTCGTCCGTAAACCATTCGCCAGTGCTTACTCCTAGGGCGCCTTTACGAAAAGGCTCATCCTAAAAGTCAAAGTACCACCAATTGGAACTCGTCGAAGGTTGTTTCAAGTAATTCGCAGTCAAAAGGTCTCTTGCCATAGCCGACTACCTCTGATTCGAATCGACGAGCACCAAGAAGGAGACATTCGCACCTCGCAAGTTTTTAACGTCGGAACAGATGAATCAAAGGAGAGCTCAGGGGTTATGTTACTATTGTGATGAAAAATACACCCCTGGACATCACCTAAAAGCATAAGAAGATGCAATTATATCTTGCTGAGTGCGAAGAAGATGATATGGAGACTGATATTTCACCGACAGAAGAGGAAGAACCTCAGATTTCTGTCAACGCTTTGGATGGAATATCTAATTTCAAAACAATGAGGGTTCGCGGGATACACTCCAGGCGTTCTATGTTTATTTTGATTGATTCAGGAAGTACACATAACTTCTTGGACCAATCTGTAGCAGAGAAACTCGGGTGCAAGATTGATCCTGTTTCCAATACTTCTGTCTTTGTTGCTGATAGTAGTACCTTGTCTGTGCGTGGGAAAGTTGACCAATTTAAATGGTCTTTTCAAGGGGTTGAGTTTCAAGCAGATTTTATGGTCATTTCCTTGGGATGTTGCGATATGGTTCTGGGAGTACAATGTCTTGTTAATTTGGGGACTGTTAAATGAGATTTCAAAAATCTGGTGAAGTCTTTCACCACCGGAGGAAGGAAATTGGTTTTGCATGGTCTCAAGGGTGGTTCTGTCCGTGAAATTAAAGCTAAGAAGTTGTCAAAGCTAGCAGATTCAGGAATGCAGTTATCTGTGATTAATTTTTCTGCTACTGTTCAGGATTTGTCAATGTCTCAGTCACACACTATTCCTGAAATCGAGTCCTTGCTCGAGCAATTTCATGATATCTTCGAAGAACCTAAGTCTCTGCCACCTTGTAGACCTGGACATGATCATCAAATCCCTCTCATGACAGGAGCAAATTCTGTTAATCTCAGACCTTACCGATATTCGACTCACCAGAAGGATGAAATTGACAAAATTGTTCAAGATATGTTATCTCAGGGAACAATAAAACACAATTCGAGTCCTTATTCTTCTCCTGATGTATTGGTTAAGAAAAAGGACGGTTCATGGCGTATGTGTGTGGACTACAGAAAACTCAACAATATCACAGTGAAAGACTGTTATCCCATTCCTTTCATTGGTGATTTAATGGATGAGCTGGGTGGATCATGCATCTATTCGAAAATCGACTTACGGGCTGGTTATCATCAAGTGTGTATGCATAAGGATGACATTCATAAGACTGCATTCAAGACACATTCAGGCCACTTTGAGTATTTGGTGATGCCATTTGGGCTTACAAATGCCTCTACAACCTTTCAAGGGTTGATGAACTCAGTTTTCAGACCATTTTTACGCAAATTCATTCTCATATTTTTCGATGATATTTTGGTTTACAATCGATTTGTGCAAGAGCATGCTCACCACTTATCTCAGGTCTTTCACACTATGCGACATCACATGTTGTTTGCAAAGAGAAGTAAGTGTTATTTTGCTACTACTAAGGTGGAGTACTTGGGGCATTACATTTCTGCTGAGGGCATATCTACTGATCCTAGGAAGGTCGAAGCCGTGGCTAACTGGCCAACCCCGAGAAATCTCAAGGAACTTAGGGGAGTTTTGGGCCTTGCTGGATATTATAGACGTTTTGTCAAGCAGTTTGGCACAATAGCTCAACCTTTAACTGCATTGACAAAGAAAGATGCATTTGTTTGGTCTGAACAAGCATCTGCTGCGTTTGAAAAACTGAAAGTTGCTCTCTGCACTGCGCCTGTGCTGGCATTACCAAGGTTTGACAAACCTTTTGTAGTAGAGACTGATGCAAGCGGTGTGGGTATAGGGGTGTATTAATGCAAGAAGGTCATCCTCTTGATTACATCAGCCGTCACTTACATGGGAAGCAACTGCAATTATCAATATACGATAAGGAACTTCTCGGTGTCATTTTTGCAGTACAAAAGTGGCGTCATTATTTGATCCACAATCACTTTGTCATTCGCACAGACCAATGAAGTTTAAAATACCTATTGGAGCAAAGACTCAACACTCCGATACAGCAACAATGGCTTCCAAAGTTGTTGGAATTCGACTACGAAATTTAGTATCGTGCAGGCAAGGAGAATCTAGCTGCAGATGCCTTATCTTGTGTAGAAGGATCTGAGATTCTTAATCAATCTCTATCTGTGTTGCAAACAGACTTAATGCAACAGATTCAACGGGCTTATACTTCTGATATGTAGTTGCAAGAATTAATTCGGGACTTGGAACGTGACAAACAGAGTCACAAGCACTTCACTTGGTCTCGTGGTATTCTTAGAAGAAAAGGAAAACTTGTGGTTCCTGCAGTCTCTGAGTTACGTGGCACTATACTTAAATGGTTACACTGCTCTGGCATGGGAGGCCACTCTGGTTGTGATGCTACTTGTCAACGAGTCAAGGGTCTTTTTTACTGGAGAGGAATGAATAAAGACATCCAGAGTTTTATCAGATCATGTGATATTTGCCAGAGATGCAAATCAGAATCGGTAGCTTCTTCTGGGTTACTCAGTCCTTTACCAATTCCTGAAGCTGTTTGGCAAGATATCTCGATGGATTTTATTGAAGCTCTACCGCTCTCTTTTGGAAAATCGGTGATATTGGTGGTTGTTGATAGACTAAGCAAAGCTGCTCATTTATCGCCCTCTCACACCCTTATTCTACTGTAATTGTGGCGCAAGCTTATCTTGATAACGTTTACAGATTACATGGGTTTCCTCGCTCAATTACTAGTGATCGAGACAGAATTTTTCTCAGCGAATTCTGGCGAGAGTTGCTTACGACTCAAGGGGTAGATCTGAACTTCTCCTCCGCATATCACCCACAGTCTGATGGGCAAACAGAAGTGGTGAATAGGAGCTTGGAAACCTACCTCTGTTGCATGTGCAGTGACAGGCCTCATCTTTGGAGTAAATACTTAGCTTTAGCTGAGTACTGGTATAATACATCTTACCATTCTGCTACTAATGTTACTTCTTATGAGGTGGTCTATGGCCAGACTCCACCCCAACACCTTCCTTATCTTCCAGGAGAATCTAAAGTAGCTGTAGTGGACAGTTGTCTTCAAGATCGTGAAAACATGATTCAGATTTTGCGCTTCCATCTGTTGCGAGCTCAACATAGAACGGATCAACAAGCTAACAAACATCGTTCTGAGCGTACTTTTGACATTGGTGATTGGGTGTTTGTGAAGCTACAGCCATACAGACAGCAGTCCTTGGTATTCAGATCTCATCAAAAGTTAGCTCCAAAGTACTTTGGACCATTTCAGGTGATTGACAAATGTGGTGATTGTGCGTACAAACTGGATTTTCCCCTACATCAGCAATCCACAATGTATTTCATGTCTCGCAGCATAAACAACACATTGGTTCAACTCAGTATTCAACACAATTACCAAACTCTCTGTCAGACGTGATCATACATGAACCTGAACGCATCTTGGACAGGAAGATGGTCAATCGACAGGGTAAGGCGCTGCTACAAAGGTTTTGATTAAGTGGAGCGATCTCCCCGAAGAAGAAGCTACTTGGGAATTCTATTACGACCTTCTGCGCAGATTCCCGAACTTTAAACCTTGAGGACAAGGTTTTCAAACCGGGGAGATTTGTTACAGTATTTTAGTTAATGAATAAACGTGATCAATCACGTGTCTGTAAGTAAACGTGATCAATCAGGTGTCTGTAAGTAATTGTAATCTGATTAGTGTTGTTAAATACTGTAACAGATGAGACTATAAATAGTTCATTCTCATTACAGAAGTAATAACAAGATAATACTCGTTCATTCTTTCACCACTCTCTCTTTCTACTGTGAATCGTATCTTGCTAGGCTTATGATGACTTCTCTTCTTCTGGAATCATAAGGCTGCAAGGTGAGTAGTGTTGTTTACTGAACATCAGCTTCTCTCTGTTTGTCTCTGCAACTGGTGATCTTGTCTGATGTTACTGTTACATTGATGTAAACGGTAACACTATGGTGGCTGATGGGCGTCGGCGGTGAACAGAGGCGGCGCAGAAGGTGTCGGCGGTGGGTGTCGATGGCGATGAGAGTGTGTTATGAGCAGAAGTATAGTCAGACACTGGGGAGCAATTAGAAATGAGCAAAGCAGATGAGCGAGAATCAATTTTTCAAGAATGTATTTTCACCGGATGTGTTATTACGACTGGAGAAATACGTCTATTTATTTTTTAGGAAAAATTACATCGCCCACCCATGACGTTTGGCGAAATTACACACCCACCCATGAGGTTTCAAAAATACTTTGCCCACCCATGTGGTTTCCAATATTTTACATCCAGCAACTTTTCTAATATTTGATCAGCTTAAAAGATGGTTAGATGTTATCCAAAATTGCTGAAACTTTACATGGACGATTCTAAGATGCTATATTTTGATCTAGCGTGAAATCCAAAGTTTTTTAAGCTCATATGTGATCCGTGGGACCCAATAAAACATGTGACATATTAACGTATTTTCATTGGGTCCCACAGGTAATATATGACCTCAAAAGACTTTGAATTTCACGCTAGATCAAAATATAACACCTTAGAATTGTCCATGTAAAGTTTCATCAATTTTGGATAACATTTAACCATCTTTTAAGTTGATTAAATATTAGAAAAGTTGCTGGATGTAAAATACCAAAAACCACATGGGTGGGCAAAGTAATTTTTGAAACCTCATGGGTGGGTGGGGTGTGTAATTTCACCAAACGTCATGGGTGGGGAATGTAATTTTCCCTTTTTTTAAATCTCGTTGTGCTATTTTGTCGTTTCTTGAGTACAACCGGTGAAATAACCTTATTTATTTTGCTGTTTTTTATTGAAAATCGGTGGAGTGGATAGATTGTAATCATTTACCCGATCATTTATTTTGACAGTTTGTAATAAAAACTGTCAAAATAGGAAATAACTGTGAAATAAATATGTTAAAATAAATCTTTTTTTTACTAGTGGACCCAAATATGTACTATTTTTTAGCAACGTACGTTGTTGTGACAAGAAAGGAAAGTGTTATGACTTCTTATCAGCTCCTTGCTCAACTTTTGACTGTTGAGAATGAGATAATTATATTAATCGTATAAATACCACAGAAACAATGAGTGATATCACTATGACCAGCACAGTTATATCAACCAAACGAGAAAATACCTACTCTACTAGTGGTAGGGGAACAGCCAGACTAGAGGAAGAGGAGGTCGTAGTTACAACTTTCCTTCTCGTGGAAGAGGAGGGATTTTTAGAGGCGGTAGATCATACAATCAAAACCTTTTGACAGGACAAAATGATACCAGGAAAATTTGTTAAGTGTGTTCTTAAAGAGGTTATAATGCTCTCAATTACTGGCATCTGTTTGACCACACTTTTCAGTCACACTTAGGGGGAATCAATGCTCAAAACATTAGCCTCAACTCTCACAATATTGGAGGCTAGTTTCCAAATATTACAGCCACCAATCACTTCACCAACAACTTGAACTCATACTCTCCTGGTTATCAGTCCTATCAAGGTCCTGACATAGTTGCCATTGGTGATGGATCTACAATTCCTATCCAAAATCATATAACAGGTTCTCTCACTTTACCCTCTAGCCACTTTACTTTATCTCAACTTCTTCATGTTCCTCGACTAACTAAGAATCTTCTCTCTATAAGGAAGTTTTTTCATGACAATAATAGTTACTTGAGTTCTATCCCTCTTATTTCTTTGATCAAGGGCCTAAAACACGGAGGACTGACTCTTCACAAAGGGGTTTTAAAGAAGGGCTATATCATCTCAATAGAGTTAACACCATCAAAAACACTAAGTGTGTTGCTTATCATACTGCTGTTGTTTCAGCCAGAATGTGTCATTGTCGTCTGGGTCATGCTTTTGACCGAATTGATTGTTTTTACTTTAAATAAGTATAGGTTTCATGTAGCCTCTAACTCTAAGTATATTGGGTTTTCTGTTGTTGTTGTTAGGAAAAACTCCATGCCCTACCATACCTTTGATCTCTCTTTTAGCTATTATCCTTTTGAACTCCTCTATATGGATGTGTGGGGTCTAGCTACTGATGGTTCTAAATATTATATGTCTATACTCGATGATTACACTAAGGGGGCGTTCACTTCGAGACGAGAAAATGGAATGGAATCAGGAAAGGGAATGGAAGGAAAGGAATTCCCCCGATCAAGAAGTCTGTTTGGTTCCGACTCAGAAACGGAATAGAACTCCCTATGATTCCCTTTGTTATTGTTTGGTTTTGGACACGGGTAATCATCATGTTTTTCTGAAAATTATTCTTATTTTATTCAATAGTAATATTTTTTCATTCCAAAATGTAATCATTCCAGCGTATCTAATCATTTTAAAATGTAAGTTATTCCAGATTTTTCTCAAAATACCCCATATTATTAATTAATTATTTTTAAAATCTTACAAAATAACTATATGTTCTTCTTTTAACCATTTTCAAATTAGGTAATATTCATTTTAATGTTAAAAATAATATGATAAGTTTGAAATCTAATATTAGTTTAAATATAAATTATTATTATATTAGATTTACAAAATATTTTTGTTGCAAAAATAAAGATTCTTAATGAAATATTATTATTTGATGGTTCTATCTAATCGTCAGAGAAACTTTTTTTTCCAGAAAATTCTCACCGTCATAGAAATAGAAATGGTGACTCTGATTTGTGTGAGGAAAAATAATTATTTGCAGGAAAGAGAGGAAAAATAATTATTTGTAATGGTAACTCACACTTTTTAAGGGAAACAAGTTATTTACATGGAGGAAAGAGAGAAAGCCGAAGGAAACGGAAAAGTTTTCTACGGGAATATGCGGGGAATGGGGAAAAGGGGTTCTGGGGGTTTACAAAAAGAAATTTGGGGAAACGAAATTACTAAAAAGTCTAAACAAATAATATCAAACGGAATGATACCGTTTCCGTTTCCTTGTTAGCCCAATGTGAACAACCCCTAAGTTTTTGTCGTTATTTCCTATATCTCTCAAGTCCACTGTTGTGTCTATTTTCACTACATTTCATGCTCTTGTACAGAATCAGTTTCAGTGTTCTATTAAGGTGTGTTCAAATTGATAACGGGATAGAATTTCAACCCTTGATATCATTTATTCAGAAGCATGGAATTCAACAACGGCTTACATGTCCTTATCTCATGCTCAAAACGGAGCAATTGAAAATTGACACCGACAAAATGTTGACAAAGGGCTTGCTATGCTTAGTCATGCATCTATGTCCTTGAAGTTTTGGGACAAAGCCTTTAAAACTACAGTCTATTTGATAAATCGAACACCCACTCCTCTATTAAAAAATCAGTCTCCTTATGAACTTATGTTTTCAAAACAACCAGACTAAACCTTTCTCAAGGTCTTTGGATGTGCTATATGGCCAAACGTTCATCCCTGCAACAGGTATAAACTATCATTTCACTCTCAACTTAGTCTTTTTATATAATCTTTTTTCTATTTAATTCTTTTTCTTTTTTAAAGCGCTTCTAAGTTCAGTTTTGTTCAAAATGATTTATCTTTTTACTCTAAAGCCCCGTTCGGTAGGGGTCTTTATCCCACTTTTTCACTTAAACCACCTTTATTCTGTCGACAATTGTAGTATGACTAGATTTATATGCCTCGGATAAAGGGAGCAAGTGCTCTTTAAAATAAAGATTGGTTTACCTGTGTTTGGGAGATGGAGCTACTGATTAACATTGTAATATGACTAGATTTATATGCTTTTTCACTCTGATTAACATCTATAGAAAAATAATCTTCTAGGTCAGGAAAACAAAGATTGGTTCGCCCCCGCGGTAAGGGGAAGGAAGACACGCCTTCTGGAGTCCAGGACAGTGTGCCATGTACCGGGGACAGAGGGCGCAATCTGGCCCGGAGGTAACCTTCTTCCCACCTTTTGGTAATTTACATGTTAAACCCCACCAAGGAGCCCCATTTCTCTCTTCCTTTTCTCAGAAACAATGGGACTGTTGGAAACGACGCAAGAAGGGGAAATGCCAACGACCTTCATTGCTAGGGGTGAGCATTGGATAATTCGGTTAACAGAAATCCAAATTGTAAAAAAAAAAATGGATTTCGGTTAATTCGGTTTTTAACCGAATTATCCAAATTTTGATCAAAACCGAATTAACCGAAATCCAAATTATCCAAAATCCGAAATTTTTTAAGTTTTAAACCGAAAACCGAACCGAAATCCAAAATTTCTTTCAGTTCGGATTTCAATTAACCGAAATTAAAAAAAAACCGAAAACCGATTTTATAAATCGGATTTCATTTAACCAAATAAAAAAAAACAAACACATTTTTTGTTTCATGCTCTTCATCAACAACAGTAATAACCATAAGCTGCTAGAAAATTAGGAATTCCCTAGTTGCCAATTCATCACAACAAAAACAGAAAGAACTCACTCAAACATTAGACTAGTTACATCAAACTAGGGGTGAACGATGTTCCAAAACAACCAGTTATATATAATTAATTTGACGAAAAAAGAATAGTATGACATTATATAATTGAAGGATTGGAACAATGCGAGATAGGGTTTGAATTTTGATGTTTTATTTGTCATGTTTAAAGAGTATTAACTATTAAAGGAAGCTTTAGGGATTTTCTTTAAAAAAAAGTTTGGATAATTCGGTTAACCGAATTTTACAGGGTTAAAACCGAAATCCAAACCGAATTATAATTCGGATATTCGAATAACCGAAATTTTAATTTGGTTTTAAAATTCGGTTAAAAATCAAAAAAAAAATTCGGTTAATTTGGATTTTGGATAAATCCAAATTATCCAATCAAATGCTCACCTATTATCATCATAGCAGTAGTAGCGGCAGCCTCGACAAAAGAGTAGTAGTCTACACGGTTATCCTTGTCAACTTTGAAAGTAACAAAGCTCCACTAGAAGAAAGGCCCAACTTTGGAACATATAAGTGGAAAGTCTAGCAACAAAAAATCAGGAAACAAACAAACCATAAAGAAACTTCAAATAACAAAAGAAAGAAACATAACACACTTTTCGTATTTTCAAATAGCACGAGATCGCGGCCATCATAGAAGTACGAAGAGGCTGGAGGAGGAGATGTGTTCAATCTCTTAAGAACCTTGGAGATGGGGATCTCCGAATCAGAGGCCTCGGGCGTGTGGGTTGGCCCTTTAGACACTCCAGGGTATATGGCACACCGAGAAATCGCCCAGGTATAGGAATGATTACGTACCACTTCGACGACCATCCTTGCCGTATTTGCAGTATGAAAAGAAAAAAAACAGGCCTTCGCCAAAATAGACAAATCGTTAGGATTATTGCGAAGAAAGAAATAGTGGACAAAGTCTATTTATAAGGGATTAATTTTGTCTTCATAGCAAAGAACTAAATATCCTTGGAGGTTGACGAGGGCATTTGGGTGAAGATGAGCAAGGGTGCAGCATCTTTGAGTCAGAAATCCATGGATAATCGATGAGGAGGAATCGAAAAACCACAAAGAAAAAATTCTCGATAAACAAAACACCCTAATTCGAACTCATCATAAGGATGAGAATCTTCAAACGAAAGGAAAATTTTGGTACCTAAAGGGGCTTTAATATCTTTAAACACGTCCTTGAGCAATTCACGAGTAATAGTCAAAGGAGAAGCATCACGACCCTTTGAATATGGATGATCGGGGAAAAGAAAAGTAGGAATGAAAACCTTCTCTTTGAAAGAACCTTGAATGCGATCCGCTACAGAGCAAGTTCCTTTCGAGCTAAAGGAACCAGATTTTGAGGTAGTAGATTTCGGGGCCGTGATTTGAGCAAGAGATAAGCAAAGAAAACTTGAACGGTAAAAAAATGAAGAGAAGAGAGGAAAGGAAGAAAAAAAGGAGAGAGAAGCAAACTGCAAAAAGGGAACTCAAATAAGCGATAAAATTTGTCTTTTTCAATAAAAAAGATTGTTAAGTTTTTGCAGAAAGCATAAACTTTACGATTGTTGTGGGCACGCGTACTCACAAATTATAGAGGAAGGCTAAAAGAGGAAAAACTCAAAACAACAAAAGTATGAAATTACAAGAGCCTATAGAGAAGATCGAGAGAAGAGGGAAGTTCTTCTCCTTTACTTTGCAAAGGAAAAGAACTTGTGGGACTAGGAGAAAGGGCACAACAAAGAATCTACCGAGAGAAAATGTATTTTAAGGAAGTTCTTTCTCTTAATTTTGTAAAGGCAAAGAACTTGTGATAGTGTGGTGAAAGGGACAAGAAGAACAAGCCAAGCCCCGAGCGGCGCTTAAAGAAATAGGAAAGCCAATCCTGGGTGGTACACGAATCTTTGCTTCGGGCAGCAATCAGCCAGCCTCAAGCGGCGTCTAAAGAAATTGTCCCCGGGCGGCATAATGAAAAAAACTCCGGGGGACCATTTTAAAGAAAATATTTGTAATAATAAGAATAAGTATATGTAAGGATAAGTTAGAGTGATGTGTTTCAATAAGAAAAATAGTGACGACCAGGCATGTAAGAGAGCATTAAAAAGTCTATAAATAGAAGTTCACCCGTCATAATAAAGGGATACACAAATTAACACCACTCGTGATACCATTCTCTCTAATTCTCTCTTTATCTTTGTAAAGATTCAGTAAAATCAGCCTCATCGTACCAAGTAAGGGCCTCGATCTCTGAAGTCAATCAAAGGTAAAGGCTTTGATCTCTGCCAAGCCCCTGTGGCTTGGTCGGTAGATGAGTGGTACCCAGAAACCAAAGGTCCTGGGTTCGAAACCTACCCACTACCGTAACTATAAAAAAAAAATGGACCATGAGAGAAGAGCTAGGAGATATAGGTAGAGTTCTTGAGATCCAATCATAACATTTAAAGGGAGGAAATCTGAAGATTTAACCATAACACTAGGCAATTATGTAATTGGAGTAAGGGGTATAGGTCTTTTGTGTTTTGTGAACTATGTTTTGTTTAGTGGTTTTTTTTTGCTAATATTGTGTGAGTGTTTTATTTATTATGTCTTCTAAATACAACTTTTTTTCTATAAACCTCAATCTCAATTACATATATCGAATTGAAGTAGTTAATTGTCCAAATGATGTAGTAGGCTATTTCAACCGGATAATACTTACATTGAATTTCATTTTATACAATCCTTCACGTGGAAGAAGTAAGATTGGCGATTCGAGCCTTTTATGTATTTGTTTTGTGATTTGTTTGTTAACTTTCATATGGTTGCATTTTTTCTTTTAATTTTGCTTTCTTGATCATTGTGTCCTTCTAAAAGAGACTTTAATACTATATTCTCTCCGTTTTATATTATTAGTTATGTTTGGTTTCAAGTTTCAACCAGCTTTTTACTTGAATTATAATATATATGGCGCTTTCTTTTTTATGTATCTCAAAATTTTAGATAAATTAATTATACATTATAAAATTAACTTATACTCCATCATATTCAAAATATTATCATTTGAAAGATGTATCTACTTAAATGTCTAGATTTATCTCTAAATCGACTAATACTTTGAATAGGGGAGGGTATGATAAAACTAAAAATGAACAAATATCCTAAAATTAAACAAAATTCTATACTATGAGACATTTTAGAATTACAAAACATAATATTGAGATCATTACTCTTGTTTTGTTTCGAATACTAAATATCTCTTAGAAAATCCTTACCTTACCCGTAAAACAATCTTTTTTGAGGTAACTAAAACAGATGAAAACTTATGTATCCAACAAAAGTATAAACCCTAACCCTATGACTTTGCTCGTAGGTCGCATAATTTATAATCTACGCTCTTATAAGTTGGCGGCTTCAGCAGTTACCTTATCCTCTCTGTATACTATACATAGCAGTAAAATTACACCGGAATCAACAGATGTCTTACCGCGAGAAAAGCCTACCGGCTAGCTTTAGTGTTTCATGTAGTGCTCCAATTAGTGATAGATGTTTGTTGCCATCTCGCTTCTTGGTTCTTGTAATTCTGACTGATGCGAGGATTAATCCACGGTCCAAATTCGTAAAAAAAATACCTTGAACCAAAAACGAACACAATTCCTTGAAAGATTGCAAATCAAGAGTATAGATGGGCTAGCATCATTCTTGAAGATTCTTCCCCATCGTTGTTGACGCTTGGTATTACATTTACTGGGGATAACAACTGAACAAATTTCTTCAGCTCCGTGAAGCTGCAATGTTCACTGTAAGGTACTCGTATCTGCAGAATCACAGGAGCCCGAACAATAAGTAAACAGCCACTTAGGCCAGACTCTCCACGAGCAAGCAATGCAAAGGAAATTGAGGAGGCAGCCCACATATCTTGTGAGCACATTACATGTGCACACAAGGAACTAGAAGAAGTACTACAACACATTGACAAATAAGAGTACCTTATAATAGTACCCTGCTGCCACCTCCTTCCAGCTGCAGACTTCCTTTCCCTTGCCAATGTCCAACCAGTTGGGTGAGAAAGCAACTATTAAACTGTATTGATCCTGACAAACACAAAATTTTAAATCACGTATTTAATTAATAGTACTTTGTATGGTATTAACTTTCACTAATAAAATATAAAAAAATAAATCTCAGCATTCCCTAGAGTTGCAAGCAGAGCCTACTGTCAATATCAAAGCTAGAAACCACTAAGACTTCATCTGCCGAATGCCACAAATGCTGAACATTTATTAATGGCAAAAGCTCGAGAAGACTCACACTATATTTAAGAGATAACTGCTTCAACCGTTTAAAATTGGCAAGAGTCCATATGGGAACAACGTGGATATGGCTTTCACTTTCACATGTAGTCAGCCATTGTGTATCTTCCTGATGAAGACCTAAGCACTCAAGGACCTGTAGCTTTGCATCAGTGACATACACTTTTCTTCGCAGTGTGCGTGCAACCTCAAAAAACAGTTTTCCTTACCTTCAAAGCAAGCACAACTATATTATGCAACAGTTTGTATACAAGTATGGGTAAATAGCAAATAACACAGAGGAAAGGGAGGAAGAAAAATAAAGAGCATACCAATTGTATAACTACCGATAAAAAAGAGAGTTCGGGGGTTGAAAGATTCAGCTTGAATAGCTTCAACAATAAATGTACAACGGCCTCCTGCTTTGGAAAGTCATACTGGAAGCATTAAAAAGAAAGTTAAGTGATTGTTCCGGAAAATAGGTGATCGTAAGCGCGCGCAAGACAAATTGTGTAGTGGATGTGATTAAGCAAAAATCATCGGGAATATTAAAATGACAACGCATAATGAAATAGCCTAATGTGAACAACTAGCCTTAAAGCTCAAGGTTTCAACTGATTTTAAGAATGCTTTCATATAAAGAAAAGCTATTACATGATGAGGGGCAAAATCCCTTGAAACATCACTATATCACACAATCAGGCTGTATATTATATCTCATAGCTGTAAATCTGTGAAAAACTTTTATTCTTGAGTCTAAACTTACTTAGCTTAGCTTTGAGATTAAAAAAAAAAAAACTATGTATACAAGATCCAATGTTTGGGACTGTTACTAGCAAACCAAGTCATTCCTGGGTTTCCATATGCCATAGAACACATTTGAAGAGGTAAATGAAATTACTCTTCTCCACAGCATCAGTTCTGTCGCAACGCCTATTGTTAATAAAGGGCGTTTTGGGCAGGTTTATAGTAGAAGGAAGTAGAGTACTTTCAGTTAGTTGTTATAACAGGCTATTAGTTGTTATGACAGGCTGTCAGTTAGTCCAGGGGGCTGTTATTCTGTTAGTGTCTTGCTCTGTACTTAGGGGAGGAGATTAACATGTGATGAGGCATTCAAAGACAATAAAGGAAAGTACAGTTTTGGGAGGTAGTTACACCTCTAATCATAACATAGGTATCAGAGCTAGTTCTCTGATTTGTGGATGGTAGTGACAAGCAGCGGTAAGGAAACCATTATGGAGACAATTGAGAAGGAACAAGAGAACCTGGTGAATCGTGTGGACGGTCTAGCGAATAGCGTTGACGGTCTGGAAGGCAAGTTGACAATCTTTCTGTTATGATGCTGCAAGTGCAGAAAGATTTGCATCTAGTGTTGCTTCGTGATCATCGCAGACATCGGAGGAGATTCCACACACATATGAGTTCTTCTCTTCGATCGCCGATGGGGAATGTATGGGGTAACCGCGAAGTTAGGATCGCAAATTGGAGCTGCCAGTTTATTCTGGAGATGATCTGCGGGACTGGTTGTGCAAAGCGAGATATTTCTTCTGTGGGATTGCTGAGTAGGAGAAAGCAGTCGGCAGAGAATATGCTTCGACGGCGCTGCACTGCATTGGTTCGAATTGGCTGAGGTGCTACGCTGGACTGCCGCCTTGGAAGCAATTCAAGGAAGCACTAGTCGAAAGATTTGATTTCACAGTCGGTGGTGATCGCATGGACCTCTTGTGCGACCTTTGTCAGGAAACCACGGTCGACGATTACAGGAGGCAGTGTGATTTTATTCCACGTATATACCTGACATTCCAGATTCTGTACTGAAAGGAATTTTTCGTAGTGGCTTCAAGGAGGAAATTAAGAGGAATTTAATCTTGTTTGAGGTTAGCAACCTACAAGATTTGATGAAGGCAGCGAAGCGGATCGAAGAATGGAACAATTATGGCTGTGGAAAATTAGTGATTTCATCGGCTGGCAATTTGAGGGCGAATCAGGTGTACAGTAGTCAGACGGTAGAACTGCCTGCGAAGAAACTTGTGTGGTCGACTGGATCCTCTGGTCGCGTCGACCAGGTCAAGACAGGGTCTGGTACAAATCCCCAATATACACCTTCTTCCTTGTCGTCTGCGAACTCGAATAGATTTTGTAGAATCTCTGAGGAGGAAGTAAAGCGTAGAAGGAGTAAGGGTCTGTGTTTCAGATGCGGGGAGAAATGGAACACGTCGCACCGATGCAAGTCTGCCAGTCTGCAGCTTCTGTTGACTGAGAATGATGACGGCGGAGAAGATGCATTCGAGATAGTTCCCAGTTCAACAGAGGAAGGTGTGGGAAGAGAAATGTCTTAAAGCTCAACTGTCCCAACTCTCTTCGATTGGATTTCCTTCGCAGAGAACATTAAAGCTGGTCAGATCTTTGCATGGTGAGTCTATCTTGATCCTTGAGGACAGTGGTGTGTCTCACACATTTAACAACAGTAGTTTAGTTGATAAAGTGGGAATTCCAGTTGATAACTCTTCTTGATTCGGAGTCACAATTGGCAATGGGGAGACAATACTTGGTCGGGGAATTTGTCGAGCGTTGTGTCTGTCTCTGCAAGATACTGATTTTACAGTGGACTGCCTCACTTTTGCTCTATCTGGAATGGATTTGATCCTGGGGACGACTCGTTGTCTTCTTTGGGAGATACACAGATTAACTGGAATCTGCTGACGATCAAGTTCTGGTGGAAGTGAGTTTGGGTTCAGTTGCAGGGAGATCCTTCTTATTCGATTTTGGAGACAGGAATAAAGTCAGCTTTGAAAGCTATTAGTGAAGAGGGGGAAGCCTGGTTCTGTCTACTTTCACAGTCTCCCACAATTGACTCTACTGAAGAGGAATTAGATCCCGCTGTTAGCCATGAATTACAGCAGGTTTTAGACTCTTTCCCTGCTGTTTTACAACCACTTGAGTCCTTACCTCCTCAAAGGTTCCATGACCACCATATTCCCTTAAACCAAACTCTGTGCCCCCTAACATGCGGCCTCACCGTTATCCTTATTACCAGAAGAACCAGATAGAAAAGATTGTGCAAGAACTGTTGGCTGCGGGGTTCATACAGTCCAGCAATAGTCCATTTTCAAGCCCTGTTTTGTTGGTAAAGAAAAAGACCAGGGACTGGCGCTTCTGTGTTGATTATAGGGCATTAAATCACATTACTATCCCGGATAAATTTCCACTGCCGACCATAGATGAGTTGCTTGATGAACTGTTTGGAGCGTGTGTGCTTTCTAAGTTGGATTTGAATCCAGTTACCATCAAATCAGAGTTCGCAAGGAGGATGTGCAGAAAAATGCTTTTAGAACTCATGAAGGCCACTATGAGTTTTTAGTTATGCCGTTCGGATTGAAGCTCCGGCCACATTTCAATCTCTTATGAATCTGATTTTCAAACCCTTATCAAAGAACACTTGATTCACTTAAGGGAGGTGCTGTTTATCTTGTCCTTGCATCAGCTGAAAGTCAATCTGAAGAAGTGCAGTTTTTTGAAGTCCAAGCTGGATTACTTGGGACACATCATTTATGGTGAAGGTGTGGAAGTTATCCGGAGAAGACAAATAGTATTGTTTCATGGCCAGCGCCTTCTAATGCCAAACAGTTGCGCTCTTTTCTGGGATTAACCGGCTATTATAGACGGTTTGTTCAGGGATATGGTGTTCTTGCTGCACCTCTAACTGCTTTGCTTAAGAAGGATTCATTTACCAGGAACGAGCTTACTCATTCTGCTTTGATCAGCTAAAAAGAGCTTTGTCCTCGGTACCAGTATAGGCTCCTCCCGATTTTACAGCAATTTTTGAGGTTGAAACTGACGCTTCAGGTAAAGGTATAGGCGCTGTACTGATGCAGCATGGTAGGCCTATTGCCTTTCTAAGCCAACCTTTTCAGTTAAAGCTTTGTCTAAGTCCGTTTATGAGAAGGAATTGATAGCGGTTGTGTTTGTGGTCCAAAAATGGAGACATTACCTGTTGGGACGGCATTTTCTGATTCGTACAGATCAGAAAAGTCTGAAATATTTGTGGGATCAGCGCCTTATGTCGGAGGATCAATACAAGTGGGTGACAAAATTGTTGGGATTTGACTTTGAGATTTGCTACCGTCCGTGGAAAGAAAATAAAGCTGCTGATGCTCTTTCTCGCGTAGAAGGTACTTCTCTCTTCCTATCCTCGTTATATGATGGGTGGAAAATTGTGGACGGTTTGACTTTCTCAAATTGGTGCTACTCGCTGAAGTCATCCTTGTATTGTCTACATCTGTCATTGGTTCTGTCGAGTTCAGCTGTTACTCTTGCTGGAGTACCACATTACACCTTCTGGTGGTCACTCAGGTTACTTGCGAACTTTTAAACGCATTGCTGCTGTTGTTTTAGGGTTGGTATGCGCAGATCCGTTTGGGAATTTGTTGCTGCTTGTGAAGTTTGCCAAAGAGTGAAGTACAGCTCCTTATCTCCAGCAGGATTATTACAGCCACTGCCTATTCCTGATCGGGTGTGGGAAGATATATCTATGGATTTTATTACTGGCCTTCCCAGAATAAAGTCCATTGATACTATATTTGTGGTAGTCGAACGTTTCACTAAGTACTCCCATTTTATGGCCTTGAAACACCCTTATACAGCTCATGAGGTGGCTGCTGTTTTTGCTAAAGAAGTAATCAGATTACATAGTTTTCCTAAAACCATCGTCTCCGATCAAGACCCGATCTTTATCAGCAGCTTTTGGAAGGAGTTGTTTAGACTCGCTGGTACTACTTTATGCTTAAGCTCTGCCTATCATCCTCAATCTGATGGGCCGACTGAGGTTGTGAATCGATGCCTCGAAGATTACTTGTGTTTTTTTTTTATAATTAGTAGTATATTAATCTAATGGAGAAACTCCGAACTTTACAAACCATAGGTTGCTAAGTGCAAACTTTCTAATTACAAGGTTTGCACAAGACTGTGTTGTACAAAAGGTATTCCTAAATATTCTGTTGTTCCTTTCTCTCCACACAAAGTAGATAAGAGAAGTGAACACAAAGAGAAGGTTCTGTGAACATTATATTTGTTCCTCCATCTATTGCTGACCATCTAATTAGACTGGGCCAATCTCTAGGTGTTCTAATACCTCCAAAATGATTCCATACAGCATTCCAGATATCATAAGTAAAATTGCATCTAAATAGCAAGTGCTTCAGTGTTTCCTTTTCTCTATGGTATAAGACACACACTTCATCCGTGGTTATTCCCCATTTTCTCATTCGATCTCGAGTGGCCAACCTCCCATTAACAGCTAGCCAGGAGATAAAAGAGTACCTAGGAAAGTTCCCTTGGCTCCAAATCACCTTGCTCCATTGAACTTTTGGGTAGTCACATGCAGTTTTTCATAACACTTCTTTATAGAGAAACTGTAACCCAGCATGGGCAGCCAGACAACTCCATTGCCATCTGAGAGATGTCTAATGACATGTTGTCTTAGGTTCAAAAGATTCCTTCAACACCAAGAACTGTCACTAAGGATATTTACATCCCAAATAGATTGTCCTTTTAGGTAGTAACCATTAACCCATTTCACCCACAAGGTGTCTTGCTTATTCTCAACCTACCAGATCTGCTTGAATATGGCGGTTTTGTTCCAGGTGTCAAGGCACTTAATACCAAGACCACCTCTCCCCACTGGTTGGCACACTGTCTTCCAAGCCACACTTGCCTTCTTGGAGTCGGTATTCCCCGCCCATAAGAAAGCTCTACAAATAGCAATGATATTCTTGATAACTTTCTTTGGAAGAGCAAAGATACTCATCCAATAGATCTGCATGGATAATAACACTGATTTGATGAGTTGGAATCTTCCTGCATAGCTGAGGAATATAGAGGGCCAGCTCTTGATCTTTCCAACCAGCTTGTCTATCAAATCTTGGCAATCTACAGCAGAGAATGTGGTTGGGCTAAGGGGGACCCCGAGGTATTTGATAGGTAGCTGGCCTTCCTCCAGGCTGAAGTTAGATTTGAGGTATGCTTTGAAATCCTCATCAACTCCAGCCATGAATACCTTGGTCTTGCTAAGATTTGCTTCCAACCCCGAGATTTTGGAGAAGGTGCTAAAAAGCCTAATCATTTTGTTAACTGGTCCAGCTTTAGCTTTACAGAAAAGCATAGGATCATCTGCAAAGCAAAGGTGGGAAAGTTTCATCTTTCTGCACAACGGATGGTAATAGAAGTCCTTTTCAATCTCCAGGCTGATAAGGAGTCTGCTGAGGTACTCCATACAAAGCACAAAAACATAAGGAGAGATAGGATCCCCTTGTCGAAGCCCTCTTTTCCCCTGGAAGAACCCCTTTAGGCTGCCATTGACAACTACTGAGAAACTAGGAGTGGTGATACATTCCATGAGCCATCCAACAAAGATAGGAAGAAAATTGAGAGCTAGGAGGAGATCTAGGATGAAATCCCAGATCACACTATCAAAAGCCTTCTGGAGGTCGATTTTAAGCATACACTTGGGAAATACTTTATTTCTTTTGTAACCTTTGATAAGCTCATGACACAACAAAACATTGTGGGAGATGGACCTTCCTTTGACAAAAGCAGCTTGGTTTGGGCTTATGATGGTTTCCAAACCTGCTGAAGCCTATTGGCCAAAATCTTGCTGCTAATCTTATAGACCACATTACAACACGAGATAGGTCTCTAGTCATTAGGTTTGCTAGGATTGTCCTTCTTGGGAACGAGAGTGATAGCTGTGCAGTTAATGTTTTTCCTCAGATAACCCGTGCTAAAGAACTCTTTGATCGCCTTAGAAATAAGTGGGCCAGAAATATCCCAAGTGTCTTTAAAGAAAGCGCTGTTGTATCCATCAGGACCAGGAGCCTTGAAATCAAGAATAGAGAAGAGAGTCTTCTTTATTTCCTCATTCCCTACCTCACTGCAAAGGCCAGATATATCTTCATCAGAAATAAGAGCCCCTCGATTCACCACATCATGGTCTAGCTTCAGGCAGTCAGAAGAAGTGCCCAATAGGTTTTGGAAATAAGAAACAAGTTCAGTGGAGATATCCTTTGGATTGCTTTTGAGTTGCCCATCCCTTCCTAGAATAGAAATAATAGAATTTCTAGCATGCCTTCTTTTGATGACAGCATGGAAACTTATTATTTCTATCCACTGATTTGAGCCAGCTACAATGACTTTTCTGTTTGAGGAAACTGTCCTCAGCACAGGAGAGTTGCTTGAGCTTACAAGCAGCGATCTTCTCACTTCTGATTAGGTTATCATTGAAGAGGTCAGATTGTAGTTTCTCTTGAATGTCATCCAGATCTTTCTGAGTCTCCTCTACTCTTCCGCTAATGTCAGATAATTGCTTCAGATTCAACTATCTGAAGATGTTCTTTAACTCCTTCAACTTGCCACAAACTTGGCTCATAAGGGACCCTTGGTGAGTTTTATCCCAAACTGCCCTAACCAACGTTTAAATTCTGCATGAGTACACATCTTGCAGTATTTAAATGGTTTTGGGCCAAAATTAATACGCTCCTGCTGCACTTTAACAATGGAAGGGCAATGGTCAGAGATATTTGGATGTAAGAATTGCGCAAAAGAATTATTAAATGTGGCTGTCCACACTCCATTGACCAGGACTCTATCCAGCTTAGACCAGATTGTCTTTCCTCTCTCGTTTTTATTCCACCTGGTAAAGAAATATCCCATATACTTTAGATCTTCCAAGCTGGTATTGTGCAGGAAGTTTCTGAACTCAAGGATATCATTTCCTAGAGCACCACTACCTCCCTCTCGTTCTTCTCTACCTTTGATAACGTTGAAATCTCCAAGGAAGGTCCATGGTTTAGACATGGTGGTGCTAATAAGCTCAAGATCTTGCCATAATCTCCTTCTCTGTAAGTGGTCATTTGCTGCATAGACAAAAGTGACAGCAAGAGTGCTGCCATTAGCTTTGGAGACAGCTTCACAGTGGATCAATTGATCTGTCAAAAAGATAGGTTGTACTTCCCATTCTAAGTCATCCCAAAACAAATAATACGAGCCTTCTCAACATGGTCTATGTTAGAGTGAGTTTTCCATCTTCCAAAACAAAGTCTCACAACGTTTTTGTAGGTTATTCCTAGCAACTTTGGTCTCCAAAACAGCTCCAAAAGTCAGATCATTCCCCTTTATCCATCTCCTGACCGCATCATGCTTATTTGGGAGGTTTAGGCCCCAAGTATTCCAGCTCGCTATTTGGATCATCATCATATTGACTACCTTGGTTTGATTCGCAATCACTTTCACTCTTATGATCTTCATCCGAGCTGCTGGATAAAATCTCAGGATGTTCCACAATGGTGGAGATTATTTTCTCTGAGAGCTTTGGACTTTTAAAAGAGTTGCGCTGTCCAAACGACTTCCCTTCTAGCTTTTTTTGAAGCGATGTAAGTCCTGAAACCATCATCTAAGTTCTGCTGAGCTTTGGAAATCTCACCAACTGCAGTAAGGTCCCGCTGATCAGAAGCCTTGCTGGTTGCCTTCTCTTTCTCTTGAGGAGGGACAATGTGATCAGCACCTTCAGTTCTGCCCTTCTCAACCCAGATTTTTTTTGGAGCAGCTCCGCATTTATTTTTCAGTATGTCCCAATTTGCTACACAAGTTACACCAAAATCGGTTTCCATTCATATTCCACATCTTGGAGGAAGGGACCTCCTTTGTCATTGATTTTGACCTGTTCAGGCAGCTTCTGCCCTTTGACAACCTCAACTAAAACCCTAGCAATTGCTTCTGTTTTCAGAAACCAAAACTGTGGCTGAAGGCTTTACCTTGGGCAGAGTATTGGTTTAATACCGCATTTCAGCAAAGTATCGGTACTACACTCCTTTTCAAGCACCGTATGGTCGAGATCCGCCTGTATTGATGCGCTACAGTCCTCTGGGATCAATAACTGAGGCTGTTGATGTGTAGTTAACTGAGAGGGATGTCCTTTTAGATGAGCTGAAAGCGAATCTTCTCAAGGCTCGGCAAAGGATGAAGGCACAGGCTGACTCCCATCGTAGACACGTTTGAGTTTGCTGTTGGAGAAATGGTATTTTTTAAGGTTACACTCTTATAAATACAGATCTCTCACGAGGAACAGAAATGCTAAACTTAGCCCTCGCAATTATGGCCCATTTGAAATAGTGGAACGGATTGGTGAAGTTGCATATAAGCTTCTGTTGCCTCCTACAGCGCGGATCCATCCCACGGTGCATGTGTCTCAATTAAGGAAAGCTCTTCCGCCCTCTGTTTCTACCACCATGCCGCTGCCTACTGGTTTGACCAGTGAATTGGAGTTGGTTGTGTGCAACCAGCTGCAGTCTTGGACTATCGCCACCGCCCGAATGAAGAACCAGAAGTCCTTGTCCGATGGACAGACTGTCCTGAAACTGATTCTTCCTGGGAACTTGTTTCCGTTCTTAAGGAACAATTCCCCTTCTTACACCTTGAGGACAAGGTGTTAGTTCAGGAAGGGGGTGATGTTGCAACGCCTACTGATAATAGTAGGCGTTTCGGGCAGGTTTATAGTAGAAGAACCAGTGTACTTTCTTTTAAATGTTATAATAGGCTGTTAGTTGTATGATAGGCTGTCAGTTAGTCAAGGGTGCTGTTATTCTGTTAGTGTCTCGCTCAGTACTTAAGGGAGGAGATTAACATGTGATGAGGCATTCAAAGATAATAAAGGAAAGTACAGTTTGGGGGGAGTTACACCTCTAATCGTAACAAGTTGCATACTTGGTTAATTCTCAGGTGGATTGAATTTACCTAACTCCAACAGACTCTATTCAATACCTCAGATGATAATATGCAGCAGAAGCAGTTATGATCAGAAGGTTCCTTCTTAATACAAAACCAACATTTTCCGTCACATACACCTTCATTCCAGTGAGTTCATCTTTAGTTATGCCTCCTACAAGATCCTAAGGCCACCTTGGTTGATTAACACTTTTACTTCTACGAGAGGCTTCATATTGATTCAAGTTATGCATCCTAGAAGATCCTAAATCTGCTTCCATATCACTTAACTCATTTAGAGGATTACACTCCATCCACCATTGGTTTGTCTCGGTTTGACAAGCGACAAGATATAAATTGAGATATAAATAAAGAATTTGGGCGTGCATAGTACTCTGATTTTGCAACATAAAGATGTATATCTGGTAGAAAAAATGTAGAGGGAAGCTACAGGAGTCCCTAGTTACAAAACATCATCTTTGCCTCCCCTTTACCAAGGACACATCATAAAGTTCCACCAACGTATTGGATGGATGTGATAATTGGTATCTCATCTAGTCTTGGTAGCAGATGTTTTCTAAATGTTAGGAGCCAAACAACGGATTTATGAAATGAAGACAATGATTGCAATGCTGAAACTACCTTAGGATCACAATATGTCGTGTCAAGGATGAGGGTGTGAATTGGACATGAGATAGCAGCAGCTAAGCTCTCCATGTCATCACTAAACCGGAAATCCCCTGTGTGTAGAACAGCCTGAATGCAAAGGCCTTATCAGACAACAAGCCAAATATAAAAACACCAATCATGGAAGTTCATGTTATTAGATCTTTTACTGCACCTTGCCATTTGGTGGTTCAAAGAGTATGATTAAGGATCCTGGGCAATGGTTGGCGTCAAAGCATGTGACCTGAACTCCATCAATATTTATCTTCTCATCAAGAGGCAGGACTTTTAATTTATCCCACGCATCCCAATTTTCATATTTACAATATTTACCAGCTTGCTGTTATCAGGGAGCAATAGATTGTTCCATAAGAGAATGACTTCGTGAGACCTTGATAATCTGCAAAATAAGATGTATAATTATTCAAAGAAGGCAGAACTCATCTGATAAGTGCTTAATTACAGTGCTGTTAATAACAAGGCCGACATCAGCTGTTAGAATGCCTATTTCTGGTCACAGGGAATGGAGGGTGTATGAGTGTAAGAAGGGCCCACATGGCCAGCTAGTAGATACACCAAATAGAAGGGGACATAATGGGTAGAGTAAAAAAGTTTTTATCACGTGCACAGTACATGCCTTCTTGAATCCTTTAAGGGATTGATGTTAGGAGGACTATAAATAGAATAAGGAATGTGCAGTTAGGGGTATGTGTTTGGTGAATCATATGTTGACGGCTGTAGAAAGCAGAAGA
This sequence comes from Limonium bicolor, assembly GCA_023374045.1. Classification (NCBI taxonomy): domain Eukaryota; kingdom Viridiplantae; phylum Streptophyta; class Magnoliopsida; order Caryophyllales; family Plumbaginaceae; genus Limonium; species Limonium bicolor. The sequence continues at coordinate 212,712,648 of CM041782.1, forward strand.
GTAATATAGTTGCCTCGGGCCTTTGGGGAGTTATCCTGGCCTGCTCTTTCCTTTATCATCTCTGTGTCTGTGTGCTCTTACCTCTCAACAATTCAGGAGTAAGGGTCGAACCCGTCAAAACTAGGCAGCTTGACCTTCTTCGCCAGGATACGTGGGGCGTCCACATCTAGGGCCATGCCTCCTCCCGACGTCAGTGAAACAATCGAGTTGTCGCCACCGCCAGAGTGCTCCCCTGGTTCCAATTGTCTGCGGCGCTGCTGGAGCAATGTGGCCATCATCCGTTGGAGTCTTCCGATCTGGCTCTCCAGGCGGTTTGCCGGAGAAGCCACTTCCTCACAAACTTCACACGGTCCGCCCTGCATTGCACGGATTGGACCTCAGCGACTTGGTCACAGATCCTCTCGAGGCTCTTCTATAACGTTTTGTTCTTCCTTCCATTCTAGTAGCCATTCGTCTCCACGCTCACCACACCAATTGTTGGAGGTAAGAGCACACAAGATGATAAAGATGGAAAAAGCAGGCCAGGATAACTCCCTAAAGCCCCAATGCAACTATATTACTCTTCTCCTTTCTACAATCGTCAACATATGATTCATCAAAAGCATACCCCTAACTACACAATCCTTATTCTATTTATAGTCCTAACGTCAATCCCAAAGCCCTAATGCAACTATATTACTCTTCTCCTTTCTACAGCCGTCAACATATGATTCACCAAACGCATACCCCTAATTGCACATTCCTAATTCTATTTATAGTCCTCCTAACATCAATCCCTAAAAGGATTCAAGAAGGCATACACTGGGCACATGATAAAAACTTTTTTTACTCTACCCATTATGTCCCCTTCTATTTGGTTGTATCTGCTAGCTAGCCATGTGGGCCCTTCTTTTACGCTCATACACCCTCCATTCCCCGTGACCAGAAATAGGCATTCAAACACCCGGTATTCCAGTTGACAATAAAATAATTCATGCCACATCAGTCAGCAACACATTGAAAATAAAATGGCAGTGGCCTACAACAAAATTTCCAGGAGTAGACAGCATGGAGATCACTTGAGCAAGAGTTTACATCTACCACATCCATAAGCCAAATAGCAGGTGCATATATATGCAAAAACTCAAACTGTCTTAACTATCTAGCAAGCAATAAACAAACACGCTCAGGGTGTATATGCTAAAGCAAACAGGTGATGTATACACAAATTTACCATTAGTAGTATATAGTCATCCTGTATCCATGTTTCATTATACTATTGGAATGAACAGGATTTAACTTGGTCATAATGGGCCATTATAAACAAGACAGCCCACAAGTCACTTCAGTATTATAAGGAATCAACTTACGATCAACGTGAAAGTGAGTGAGAAACCAGTGAAAACAATCCCTTCTGAGATATCGGAATGCATCCTGCAATGAAACTGATCCTATCAAGACACAGAACGAGGATAATATACAACTAAAGAATCCAGTTGATATCATTAAGGACGATATAAATTTTGTTACCGACTATTACCTGCAAAACTGTGACATATTGGTATAATCTCAATGTTGAGCAATATACATATCCAACTTTTGTTATCCAACAATACCAAAAAAAATTGGGTATCTTACAATGCTGTCTCCATTTATACATATATTAACATAGATAGTATTCTAAGGCCAGTGCCATGCTTCGCAACCAAAACGCTAACAAAAGTACTACGAGCTTCTTCAGTATGAGATTTTGTGCAACAAAACAAGCATGATTTGATTTCCCAAGAAAAAGTAACTAGAAGCATGTTCATGTTCAATATAAATCACGCTGCAGATGATAAGTACCACACAGAATGGTGTTCCAGGGATCTGACACCATGAAGGAATATCCCAAGCTTTCGGCTAGGAATAACTTTTCTAGAGAAAAGCTGCTTCTGGTTAGAGGTAAGTTGATCCTTTGCTGTCCTCTCCTTTCCCTGATCTTAAGATACTGGGGCCCGAAAAGAAGTCTGTGATCGAAACTGATCCGATGTTTTGGTGTGATCAACTGATCCGTATGTTGCTGTTTGGTCTTGAATAGCTGAAATTTCGAAGTTCATCAAGAGATCTCTTTCCTTTTCGAATTTCGAGGACCCAGGGCCATGATACCCATACTGATTAGATCCTGGGACAAAAACTCATGAATAGGTCAAATTTGGTTCGAGTCGCAGGTTATGAGCGCTTTGTATAACAGTTTGAAAGTTATGAGACCAACCTCTTCATTCAACCACTGAAGGCTGGCCCAGTCAATTTCATGTTTTATAAAGTTTGTTTCATATTTGTCAAGACCAAGGCTGCGTAGCCACTGAATGACAGCAGCAGTCCCACCAAACTGACAAGATTCAAGAGAAAGCTCAGTTGAATCATCGGGGTCACTCTGAACTGTCCTATCATGATTGACCGAATTCTGCACATAATATTTAGACCACATTCGATTAGTGGACCAGTGAAAGTGAAACAGATCAAATATGGGTACATGGACAGGTAGTATGTGACCTTTTAAAAGCAGAATTGTCATCAACTTAAGAGTCCTTAATGAACATCTTTTGAAATTTGACTAAAAATCAGTCTTCTTCGGGTAACCACAATAAGCAAAGTGGATTCCACCCACTAACAAATATCGTTTTATAGTATCCTCTCACAATCTTTCTTTTGTTTACCTAGGGTCTCTATAAAGATAGTTCCTTAGTTACGAGCACCTCTCACATCTTCTCTCATCCACCTCATCATTTTCTTTTTCCTTTATACTACTATGGGTAGAATTGACACCACTGTGGATACATTTAATCTACTTGTTCTGAATTTTGTCATAACTTCTTATGAGGAGTGTTCATCCAGTTAACCATGCCCAATAGAGCTCTTACACATCACCTAGGTACTAAAGATTACCCCTGCTAGATCTTCCGTGTCCTAGACGAAATTCATCAAGCATTATGTCTAGACAGTGAAGGAGCATAGATGTTGATAGCATTTGTAAATCACAAGTCATTTCATTTTTCCTCACAAAACCATCCCATAAACTCAAACTTTTACCCTTAGCAAAAAAGTAAAAACAAAGAAAGCTGGAGATAGGAGAAAGAGCGACAAATAAAAAGTGAAAGCACGTTGAGCGCACCTTAGGTGCTTGGCCTGCCCCGCTGCTATAAAGGCAAGTATTAGAGTGAAGATGCTTCGACTCATTGTCCCAGCCCGATAAATCTATCCCACACAAAGGGCAATTTATTGTTGGGATACTATTGCTACTCGGGGTTATATCTTTAACATCTGAACATAGCTGTATTAGAACATCAAGCTCGGATTCCATTGTCTCATATTCATCTTCATTGGCAATAATCAACAGACCACCACCATCATTTTCTCCAACACTACTTGCATGTTTTTCCTTGGGTGGAGCCAACATCTTCGTTTGAGTCAACTCGAGAGGAGCAAGACCATCATTATCTAATATGTCTGAGTCACTTGTTTGCCCAATTCGCACTTGATCAGTGAGGGAATCAGTTATAGATGCCTTGACACGGGATGGAGAAATAACAGCCACACTACGACGACTGTTGAAGTGGTTATACAGGTCAAATGCTGCATTTTTCTCTCCACACCCCAACGATCGAAATGATGTCTTTGGCTTCTTGGCAGAATGCCTTAAAGGCAGTTCTGGCAGGGAACCGCTTTCACAATTTCTACGGCTGCAGATATTGGTCTTCGGTGCAGTAGCCTTGTACAAAGATGTCGAAGGAATTTCAAAATCATCGTCTTCCTCCATATATGTCGCCCCGACGATCACCTTCTGGACAAATTATTCTCTCACAGCCAGGAGCAGCCACCACCAACAACAATTTACAAGGTTTGGATAGTGAATGCCAATTGCACGGGAGACCTCAATAACAACACGTTCTGATTTCTCTGAAGCTTTTAAAACCAATGCGCAAGTGGAAAACGCCTTTAGCACGGTTACATCAGGTAAGAGCCTCCAATTTTAACAGCCATGTTTAACCTACGAAGAAGGCAGGACACGCATCTTGTGAATGGCAAAAGCAATAGTGGAACTCGACAGAAAAGTGAAAAAGAAGTTCCACCGCGCTCCTCCACTCCTCCCTGCCTTCCCCAAAAATCAATTCCACAATCCGTCCCCACCCCAGAATGACACAGAAGATCGTTAAAAGATTATACACCTCAGACTCCCTTCTAGTTTAAAAAATTACGCATGGAGTAAAGAAATTCCAGTCTTAACAGTACAAGGGCTAAAATACAGCAGCACAATGTGGATGACAGAAAAGCAACGCGGGGCAGTACATGAAGCACAAGCAGAACAACAAGAAAGTCAAACGATAGGAACCTCAGAAGGGTACCACATTCACCGCACCAATTAAGTATTAATATTAGTGCACAATTACTTACCACAAGGAGGGCCGGCACCACATTCACCGCACCAATTAAGAAAAAAATATCAGTATCATTGTACCAACATTATCCTTTGTAAGTCTACAAAATTACACACATAAGCAAAATAATCATAATACAAACTATCTGTAGTGACAGCTTATGAGGTCAATGTCAATTTCCTTGACATCAAGCTAGAAGCAACAACTTCTAGAATATCTATCTTTCAAAATCTTCCCCCAGATACAGGAAATGATCATATCCACTTTCTCCATGAAAACGTAGTCAGTAGTGTTATCTATACCAATGTCGTGTCGGAAGATTATATACTAGAAATATAAAAAGATTAGATATCAGGTGTAGTCATAGCCCTATCAAGGATTGAATTCGACTATAGAGACAAGACACTGAAAGAGAGCATCATCAACTAACATAAAACAGCGAGACAAACACAAATAAATTTCCCACACATTTGAGACATACATTGTATTCTTACTCCTCAACCATATTACCAAAACAAAACAAGAGTGAGAATCTGCACTTATGATAAAAGGCCAGAAAGACGGCAAAATAATCAAGATAGCAGTTATCTGATCACAAGAGAAAATTTGATGACTCATTCATGATTTCCAAACCAGCAGGATTCTCATTCCAAGACAAGTAAAAAGAGGGAAAAAGAAAATTCCAAATAAACAGAGTTATATTATTCTGGTCTGATCATTTGGTAAGCCTGCCATCTGGTTGAATCCATTACATTAGAGCCACTTCTCAGAATCTCAATAAACCAAACATATTTTGAGGATCAAACAAGTAAACCACTATTTGAGTGGTTTAAAAATGGTTCACCACCAAGGTTTTATATAAATTGCTAGTTTTCATGGTGAGAATCGAGTGCAAATGGCTATTTAATCCAGATCAAGACTAAAAATAATGGAGTAATTTCTAATAAAACATCATACTTTAGAGTAAATTGTAAAAGTATAAACACCTCACATGCATCTAGTTCAGGCCTTCAGGGGGTAACGACAACAAACACAGTAAATGTGATTCCAGCATTTGTTTGGTCATAATGAAGAAAAGGGTTTAGCTTCAAAAATTCAACCATAGCCAAATAGATAATATGAAGAGGATACCAAACAATGAACAGGTCAGTCACTTCAGAACCCCACCAAATTTCCAGGAACGGACGCTAATTGGTAGAATCGGAACAAAACAAGATACTTGCAGAATTATTGCAAGAGATGAAATGCTCGTGAGACGCTTATAGATATACCTTATCACAAAAGTCTGGAAGACCATCACGAGGATGCTCCGAGAAGTAACTTTTCAGCAGTGTCTAGTCCAGCTAGAAAAATAATTCAAGGGTTAAGTACTAAACGTGAGGAAACATTTGCTCTCTTTAGAAAGAATTTAGAGGGATATGATACTAGACCTTGGACTCATCCACTGTTATTGGAAGATTCAGTACATATTGCCCAGATCGTGCCACTTCAATCTCCTCCTCACTTGCGATTTTAAAATTACTTTTATCCATCACCTGATAGAATATTAAAAGATGAAGAATCAAGAGGAACTCATCCCACTAGATGTCTCTCTAGCAGCAGCACATGTGATTAAAATAATAGAAACAATCCTAGAACTGTCGAATCTATTCTATGCATGAAACTCTATCAGTAGCAACCAATTAATCATTTACCTCATATCATATAAATTATTCAAATCGGAGGATAACCGAGTCATTTAAGAACAAGGATGACGATTCTCTTGAGTAGGAAATTCAGAGATTGAAACAAAATGGTTGGTTAAAACACTTTGTGTGGCTGTAAAAAGAACGTCAATTGATTCAAACAAAGGCCCCATTCTTTTGTCAGCTGAAACATATAGCTGATGTCAGTTGTCAGCTGAAATTAGAAAAAGTAGAGAGAAAAAAGAGTTGATATGACAATTGATGTATGTGACATACAGAGAAAAAACTAGCTGATCAAATAAACTCGTTTGATAATATGACAAAAGAATGAGGCCAAAATCTTCTCGCATCCTTCAAGTTGAAACGATAAGCTTTATAACATGTCAAACCTGGAACATATAGCTCAAAAAATTCTACTCTAGGATATTAATTTCTGCAAGAGATAACTTCTGCTGCTCCAACTTTTGGGCTCCGCAAACATGAGCAAAGAGGGAGTACAGTTGCTGCAACAACAAACCAAGATTTAAGGGATGATTTTAACTCAGGTGGCTAACATATCTGTATGAACAAGTAAAGAATAAACTATCATCAGATCCTAAAATTGTAGTAGATACCAAGCTCGAATAGTGTACTCAATCCTCTTGCAGAGCTTCAAAATTCATCAGGATCGGAGCCATGCTCTGTAAATAGAACGCAATGATAAAAATAGTTATGCCTATGTAAAGTAGGGAACTGAGAGCAATGATGATGACATTACGTCAATAAGGAAGGTCAGCGGACCATAATCAATTACTTACCGCAAGTCAGCGGACTATAATCAATTACTTACCTCAAGGTCTACAACAGAGGCAGTGAGGTTTATGGAACTCTCTTCATTCTCTTACACTCACGCTAATTACTATCTTCATTCTCTAATTTTGTAACCCTATCTGGTGAACAAGAACATACATGCTCGCGCTTTCTCTGGATTCTCTGATTTTGCAACCCTAACTGGTGAACAAGATCATACATTCTCGCGCCTCACTGCATTCTCTAACTTTGCAACCCTAAGCGGCGAACAATTGCATACATGCTCGCGCCTCTATTCATTCTCTAATTTTGCAACCCTAACTGGAGAACAACAACATGCATGCTCGCGCCTCTCTTCAATCTCTAATTTGCAACCCTAACTGTCGAACAAGAACATACATGGTCGTGCCTTTCTTCATTCTGAAATTTTGCAACCCTAACTGGCGAACAAGAACATACCTATGGTGGCTGATGGGCGTCGGCGGTGAGCAGAGGCGGCGCAGAAGGCGTCGGCGGTGGGTGTCGACGGCGAGAGTGTGTTGTGAGCAGAAGTATAGTCAGACACTGAGAGCAATTAGAAATGAGCGCGAGAATCAATTTTTCATGAATGTATTTTCACCGGGCAAATTCTATGGTGTTCATTTTAAATTTAAACATTCCTCAAGTTTTTATATTGATTGACCATATTGGTGTAAAAGTTTCATGTATTATTGTGAAAGTTTGTCAACTTTATATGATGATTGTTCAAATTAATTATGAATAATGTTCGGGAATGTATATAAACATCGTACAACTGTTTGTATAATAGTCGGATTGTTTTCACCGGATGTGTTATTACGACAGGAGTAATACGTCTCTTTATTTTTAAAAAAAAAAACTATATGTGCTATTTTGTCGGTTTTTAAGTATAACTGGTGAAATAATCTTATTTATTTTGCTGGTTTTATTTCTCTATTTATTTTGCTGGTTTTTAAAAACCATTGAAATAGATTGTAATCGTTTTCTCTGGACCATTTATTTTGACGGTTTATAATAAAAACTGTCAAAATAGATTTTGAAAGTGTTTTATTTTGACGGTTCTTAAATAACCAGTGAAATAAAGATGTCAAAATAAACCTTTTTTTTACTAGTGCACCCAAGTATGGACTATTTTTGAGCAAATGTATGTTGTGACAAGAGAGGAAACAGCTACGACTTCTTATCAGCTCCTTGCTCAACTTTTGACTGTTTAGAATCAGATAAATTATATTAATCGTATAAATACCACAGAAACAGTGAGTGATATCACTCTTAGCAGCATAGTTATAGCAACCAAACGAGAAAATACCTACTCTACTAGAGATAGGGGAACAGTCAGACTAGAGGAAGAGGAGGTCGTAGTTACAACTTTCCTTCTCGTGGCAGAGGAGGAAATTTTAGAGGCGGCAGATCATATAATCAAAACCTTTTGACATGACAAAATGATACTGGGGAAATTTGTCAAGTGTGTACTAAAAGAGGTCATAATGCTCTCAATTGCTGGCATCGGTTTGACCACACTTTTCAGTCACACTGAAATACCCCAAACCTAAGTATGTGAATTAAACATCAAATTATGATGTAATAAGGCTAAAACATGCCTTAGAAACATTGGTAGACAATTTAAACAAAGGAAAACACAAGAAAACGCCATAAGGGCAGTTTAAGCAAAAATGTGCTCTAAGCTTGGAGTGACGTTGATTAGCACCCAAATATCATTATAAGACCTTATTAACATGCTAATGTACATGTTAAATCAATTACCAAAGAAAAACAAGCTCAAAAACAAGCTTAAACACAAAATGTGCTTTAAGACTCCTTTAAAGCACCTTTTTGAGAAATTGTCTTAGAAATGAGTTTTGAGTGGCTAAATGCCCATGATTACACCTTAATCAACATGTGTACTAATTAGTATCACATTAGAAAGGCCTAAATCAATGAGAAACCAAAAATTTCACAAATTTGTGCACTAATTTGTGAATAGTAACCAAATAGTGCCTAGTTTAGTCTTTAGTCAACTTAGTTTAGTTAGTTGGTTACCAAAGACCAAAAATACCCTTATTAACCAAGGGGGCCGATTTTAAGGTGGTGAGTCACCATAAGTAGCCAGCACATTAAGGAAAAGAGGAGGGAATAAAGGAAATTCACTATTTGCTTTTATAAGACAAATATCTTCTTTTAGCCTACCTCTCTCCTCTCTTCTTCATTTCTTTCTTTTCCACCGATTTTTCTTCTTCTTCTCTGTTCCAAAACCGTTCCAAGCAGCCCCATTCTTGCTCCACCTTCAATTGCTCACCAAATCTCCATTTTAGCTCCAAATCAAAAACTAAACACATATTATTCTTAGTTAGGTCAAGCTCTTGCTTCCTATCTTTTCAAAGTTGCAAAAGCTTCAATTTGGAGCCATGGGAAATCGCCATTAGAGGAGGAAAAATTAGCTTGAAGAGTTCATTAGCTTCTCCACTCATTCAAGGTAAGGAAAATGTAAGAAAAACTAAGTTTCCACCACTTTCCCTTCATAACCGAAAATCATCTTCTCATGGGACCTTGTTTTATCCCTTGTTATAGCTTGATTCTATTCTCCAAAGACTTGAGGAGGTCTTGCCTTGCTTCATTACCAAAGTCATTCCAAAATTCAAAGGTAAATATTCATTTTAACACCTTAAAACATATTTTTAACCTAAAATTGAATTCTATGAGTTTAGGCATGTTGCTTAATACTCATTAGATTATTTGAATGTGGATTAGAACATTGGCAAGAGGATTAAAGCCTTGGCCGATTTTCCATCAAGAAAACTAAAGGATGAAATTGAGAGATAAGCTTGAGAAAACAAAACAAGGTAAATTGCTTACCTAATGGTGGTTTAAGGTTTTAAGGGATGAGTTTTAGATAAGTACTAATGTAGCTTAAAGCTTACATTAGGTAATGGGTTATATAGCCTAGGAAAAAGAATTTAAACAAGCTTGTGAACTTGTGACTAAGGAGCCAATGGGAATGAGTTAGTAAGATAAGTATAAAGGTGAATTATGAGAACACTTATATTGCTATGGGATCATTGTTGTGTGTATTTGTAGGTTGAAAGCTTTTATATGTGGGAAATTCAATGTTTAAGTTTAAGTCATTTAAGAGCCTAAGAGCCATGTCATTTAAGAGCCTTAGTGCTATGCAATTTGAGATTATTGCACTATATTGAGTTTGTTGTGAATAGGTTGATTTGGGGGAGAAATATGATGAGAAAAAGATTTGATGTGTATGAGTTGATTGAATGAGAAAAACAATGCATATGGGCATGATAATATACTAGAGGAGCCATGGCGAAATTTGAGTAGAAAACAAAGTGTTTAAGTAGTGGTTGTGAATTAATATGACCTAGGGTTTACTAGGAACTATTAAAAGGAATTTGAGTGGAAATGAGTTACCAAAGTTGTTCTTGAGGATTAGAATGATCAAGAGTTGTCTATGAAGAATTAGAGGTTAGGTGGGTGTATTAAACACACCAAAATCATGGTATGAGGAATGTTGAGACATGAGCAAAAATCTGGAGGAAATGGTGTAATGTTTAAGATGATTTGGGTATGAACAAGAGGATATAACCATGAGAGTATTTGGGAGGCTTGTGTAAGGAAATAGAGAATACTAGTAGTGGTTTAATAAGGTTAAAGTTTGGGTGGTAATGAGTGGACTTGGATGATGGAGGTGAAAAACTATAAGAGAATGTAGTAGTTGTCAATAGGATGACTAGGAATGTATAAGAGTGTAAGATCATGAGAATGGTGAGAAATTTGAGTAAAGGAGATGGAAATGTATAAGGAGGGGTGTAGCATGGTCAAGGTAAATGAAGAACAATGTTAAGGTGTTAAGAGGATGGAAAGAAATGTATAGGTATGTTCAAGTTTAGGAGTTATGAGTAACAAATGGAAAGGAGAGAAAATTGTGCATGAAGATGCAAGATGACCTTGAGGAAGTTTTGGTAAATAAAAGAAGGATGAATGGTGATGTTTATGAAGTGGTCAAATTGTTAAGGAGGGAACATTTTGGTTAGTTGAAGTTTAGGCAAGCAATTCACATGTTGGAGGTTTAAGTGGTTTAGTGCTAAGTGTTAGGAATTTCTTGTGAGAATTGAAGAAGTGATCAATGGATTAAGTGGAGGGTTTATCAATGATTTGGTGGATGTTTTAAGGTGGGTTTATGTGCCTAAATGATGTTAGGACATATTGGAAAACTTGTGGAAGAGTTTGAAAACAATTAGACAATTTTTGGGAAGAGTCTGCACTGGACCGACCCAGGGACCGACCCTGTCTGGGTCGGTCGGACTGTAAAACACTGGGCGAAAATGTTTCTGTAATGGACCAACCCAGGGGCTGGGTCGGTCGGTGGGTCGGTCGGGCAAAATTTAACGAATAAAAATGTTTCTAGAATAGACCGACACAGAGGGTCTTGGGTCGGTCGGGCTGGCCTTGGGTCGGTCGGGTAAGTTTAGTGAACGGGGAAGGTTACTGGAATGGACCAACCCAGGGGTTGGGTCGGTCGACCCGTAAGTTGTAAAAAAAAAAAAAATAAAAATATTATTACTATTTTAAGGATGTTAAGTGGTGTTAGTAGTAAGCCATTAAGAGGGTAAGGATGATTAGATAAATAAGCATATAAGGACTTAAGGGGTTAAGTTAAGTAAATTGTTTAAGTGTTAAAGTTAAGTTATAAGAACTTAAGTGGTATTATATGGGGAACATTAATGGCTAAGTAAGCTAAGTAAGTTGGGTTAAGATTAAGTAATTAATAACCTAAAACTAAATGAATGTTTAGGACTTGAGAGTTTGGACTCCGGAGGAGAGTAAGCAACCGAACAACCGACGGTGTACGGTATGGTTTTCTTGTGACCTGCTTGCTAACGAGGTGTCCCTCGGCTTGTGTGCTATTGTTTATGTGTGCCGACTAAACAAGATAAAGCATGCAACCGGAATATTATGTTTGTTGTGTGATTGTGATGCACTAACACAACTTACCTTGAGAACTTACTAACTAATGTTTAGTAAACAATGTGTGTGAGATTAAGGAACACTCCCAAGCATTGTTTTATTAGTAACCGAAAGAGGCTATCTAACAAACACTGACTTTGAGGCTTCCACTAACTGGAACTTGGGGGGAGTGAGGAATCCGGAAACGTTCCGGCACATGTGTTTTAGGGGAGGTTGGTATCCTTATCAGGTACCGACTTCCAAATATGACTTGTCTTCGGACTCATCGCCTAGAGTTGACATAAAGACTCGGTCACCTTGATTTCTGTTCAAGGTGGGAGGCACTACTGAGGAGGTGTGGTGGGGATCTACCTAAATCCCAACTAATTCTAACAAATATGTTTATGTAAACCAATGGAGCGGATAACTCATTGGTTAGGGTTACGTGACCCGACAAATAAACAATTAATTAAGGAACAACCATTCTAATTAAAGAACAATTGACTTAATTGAGATAAGAATTGAGATAAGATTTGAGATAAGTTACAACCATTTATACTTAAAGAATGGTTTGTATTCTAAGACTGAAGGTAAGGATTAAGATTGAGGTAAGATAAGGTTGGACTGAGATTAAGAGGAAACATAACCTAAGGAGTTAAATGAATAACTCACTAATTAAGGGAACGCCTTTAACTCGTTCATTGTGTTTGAACTTGATTGATGTGTTCATATGTTGTTGTTTATTGCACTTTCTATTATGTTGTGCATCTAATCAACCTCCACGCTATTGACAATTAGTCGTCGTAGCCACGTTAGCTTGGGGGCCATGAGAGGATCGTACCAGCAAAGGTGCTGACCCCCTCGGGGGCTACTGTTTATATTTTGCAGGTGAGTGTCAGAAGGCGACTATCCTGAGAGTAAGATGGGGTAGACGCATTATGGGTTTAAGTGTGACCTACGAGTTGTGCATGTACACTCGTATGTCAATTTGAATTAGTAAGCTGTATATGATGTAAGGAGTTTATAAGAGTGTTATGTAATTGGTTAAGGCTTGTAAGTACTAGTGTTCGGTATATTCGGGTCCATCAGACCGTAGCTAGATCTTGGAGATTTTAGTACGCCTAGTTGGTCACGTCGGTGACTAACGGCGGTAACACCAAATATTGTAAGAAATCCACTGCAAAGTTAATATAAGAGAATGGAGGTTTATGAGATAAGTGTGGCATTATGAGTTGGGTGTTACACACACTCAGGGGGAATGAATGCTCATAACATTAGCCTCAACTCTCACAATATTGGAGGCTAGTTTCCAGATACTGCAACCACCAATCACTTCAACAACTTGAACTCATACTCTCTGGTTATTAGTCCTATCAAGGTCCTGACACAGTTGCCATTGGTGATGGATCGACAATACCTATCCAGAATCATAGGACATGTTCTTTCACTTTACCCTCTGGCCAGTTTACTTTATCTCAACTTCTTCATGTTCCCCGGCTAACTAAGAATCTTCTCTCTGTAAGGAGGTTTTTTCATGACAATAATAGTTACTTGAGTTCTATCCCTTTTTTTTTTTTGATCAAGGGCCTCAAAACACGGCAGACTTTTCACAAAGGGGGTTTTAAGGAAGGGCTATATCATCTCAATGGAGTTAACACCATCAAAAACACTTACTGATTGGGCAGATCAAATGATTTGTCGAGTTGACTATTCTTAGGTTTCTTGCTATATGGGCATCCCGGTTGGTTTCTACATAACCATGGGGAGGTCCAGATATTTGTGTTTTGCCCATTACCAATCTCTATTAGACACCCCAACTTATGATCTTGATCCCATTAAGAAGAGATCTCCAAATAGGACTAGTTTGAAGGCTAGTAGTGGCTTCAAGGATGCTTTTGTTTGGGAAATAAGAAGCTTTTAGGGATATTGCCACTAAGGAATTAGGATTTTGCATGATCTTCCAAATTTGTTTAGCTAACAGGGCTGAATTAAAATCTTCTATCTACTTGAAACCCAACTGAAATACCCCTAAATTAATTTATGTTAAACATTGAATTATTATATGGTATTATGGATATTAATTTAGGGTTTTCCTTTATTGAACCCTAAATAATACTATTAAACATTAAATTATTATATGGTATTATGAATTTAAATCTTGGAAAAATTTCAAGACACTCCAAATATATCATGAAGATTTTAGAAATATTTGGAACATTGATTTGAATCATAAAAGTCTATTTAAAATCAAAGAAACCTTAAAGCTCCTTAAGCCTTGCTAGGGTTGACTTTTTGAGAATGGTTTAAACTGGCCCATGAAACCTATATCAATAAAAATATTATGGAAAACCAAGAAGATTGATAAAAAGAACGTTAAAAACGGATCATCCTAGCCAAAGTTATGATATATTGAAGTTTGGAGCCAAAATTTTGGAGTTTCCTGATGTGTCCAGGGCTGTCTGACCCAACCGCGCGCCTCGGGACCCGTGCCGCGTCCAGTCAGCCAAAATCTTAACAAACTGGCTAAGTTCTTTCACCTGATTTATCAGATCGTAGGTCAAACTATAGACTCTTATTTCTCAGCCAATGCTCCACGTTTTTGGATGTCGCCTTTTGCATTTAAACCTCCTACAACTCTACTTTCGAACCATTGCCCCCACTTGACCTAACTCTCCCCGCATTAATCACAAAATCAATCGCAAGTTGCCTCCTCGAGTTCTGGAAACCCAGAAATCTATAAAGGTAACTAACTTCGCCCTATCCTATCTTCTTCATTCTTGAATAAAAACTCACGTATCATATCTTGTTTTCAAGATCTTTAACTGCTCTACAACTCTACTGAAGGAACCCCAAGCTAGTTCTCAATCGCTTGAAAGATTAAGGCGTCTAAAGTCCTCACCTCGATCAGGTCAGGTTCTTACCCAGAATTTTTCCAGAAACGACCTGGTAAACTTGGATCTTGTGAGATCTATAACTTTCTCCCTAGTTCATTAATTTCAAAGATTCTTTCACTCCTGTATAGAGTTACATACCTAGTTTAATATATGATAGGTTTCATGGATCGAGTCGCTCTCAGTTGGCACGAGTTGATCCGTGAAGTGGCCTACCTGAACTTCACATAAATATCAAACTTTATGGAAAACTCAAGGTATAAACCCGAATATTTCAACTCAGATCTCTTCGTGTGTATTACGAATTGGATCAAGATCTTTTGTCTAGTTGTAGATCTACATGTACTCTTTTGATTCAGCCCAAAACCATAGCCTAACTCGATCTATAATGAATCCTATAGATCTGCAAAGTTCGTCACTTGATTCGCCTGAAGGTTTAACCTTCCCAATAAAACCTTATCAGATTTCGTCACCCCGCTATTCCGGTATGTTTCCGATCAAATTCCACCGATATTGACACTCATTTTTACATTACCGAACACATCCTCCTATTAATTTGATCTATTACGCACTATATTGAGAGAATTTGGCAAATTCGAACCGAACTAGTATAAACCCTAATTCTATTCGAACCCATATCGTTTTCCCAGCGCCTTGCATTATAGTTCATGTAAACTGGTACCATTGAAATCGCCATTCAATTTCGAGTCGAACAAAACAAGAATCACTAAATTTCGTTATGTAGATTGAGAGAAATCAATCGATTCCCAATCGTAGTGTTTTAGGTTTATCAGATGAACTGAGGAATATGGGGCGTCAGATTGTAGTGTTAAGAGGGCGGACGCGAGATTAAAATGTAGAAGTTTAATAATGTATTAAGTTAATATAAAACATAGAATAATACTCTAACTTGCTAGGTTTATTTAATGATCTTCCCTAATGTATTTTGACTTGAAATTCTAACCATAGATTTCTTATAAAATCTAGTTTTCTTGTAAATTAATTTAGGTTTTGAGTTTTTAAACGTAAGTTATAATTTTTTTAATTTCTGAGTATTTTGGATTTATGTAGATATTTAACAAAGAGATTTTTACGAAATAAATTTTTTATAATATGTCTAAAATATCTAATTACTATATATTAAATTTGAGAATGTTTAGACAAGAGGAAATAGGTCTAAAAAAATTGTATTTCTGAAATTTTCATAAGTTACCTTATGATATATGGTTTTAATGTAATGAAAATTAAAGTATAGTGGAATAATAAACTTTATAGGTTGGAAATAATATAAGAATATTGAAGTAACATTTAATACAGAATGTCAATAAATATTTTTTTAGGTATAACCTTTTGAGTTGAAATAAAGAAATAAAAGCAATAACATACCTTATAGGAAATATAATATGAGGAAAATATTAGAGTAAATCTAATTCATACGTAACAGTTAAAATATTAAATGATAATGCGACATCTAGGTGAAACTAATAAAAGTTAGGAAATAAAGATGAATTGGACTATGCTTAGGGAATTAAATTAAAAGATAACCCTTGAATACTCTAGGATTTAATAAAACATAAGAAGAATATGTCTATAATGTTAATTATTAAAAATCCAGAGGGTATCACCAACAACAAGTATGCAAATTTAAAGTATAAATCTTGGTGGACTATTAAGAGAAATACATATCCTAAACCTAAGAACTTCAATAAGGTATTAAAGTAAATTAGTCAACTGTAACTTAAGAGTTTAATTAAGCTAAATCTATGATCAAGAGTAAGTAATTGAAATAAAATTAAATGTACACTTCAGACATACAAATTCAATAGCGTAGATGGTCAAGTCAACCCAGAACTAAATCAAGGTTGCACATTTGAAACCTCGCAAAACCCTTTTTAGAAAATTTAATCGATTAGCGAAAACGTAGCACGGACTTGGGCTATCCTACTGGCCTAAGTTCATGAACTCCAAAAGCCCACTTAAACAATTCAACGAGAGCTTGGGCAACTCTCAAGATGATACCCTAAATCATTCCAGATTAATTGAAATGGGCCTAATGAAAGACTTATTACAAAGCCTAACCCAAATCCTTATGAGAGAATAATTGTAAACTAAAAACGATAAACCATTAATAATAAAAGATGTTTAGCATTATAAGCTCCTTAGCTAATCAGTACATGAAACACCTTAATTATAGGTTATTAGTGGAAGGTCACATACCAGGTACGATTTCTTGTACTCAGATACTTCTACTAACGGACTTTAAGACAATGTTTTGAGAAACGCCAACTGAGCTTTAAACGAGTTTCAAAAGAAAACTCCTTGTATGACTAACTCAGCTTGATGTGACTAACTGAGCCTTGGATGCGTAATTGGTTATAGTCAGCTATGTCATTCATCTTAGTATTTTTGCTAGGTTGTTTGCTACCAAGTGTTCACGCCTCTGCACTCTGTATGACTGAGTGTTTTGGTATTGCACTTATGTAGTTGATGATTTAGTGAGATAGCTGGGAATTTTGGGATTTTTAATCTTGGTAAAATCTTCCTTTGACTCTAGGCACCATTTCATCCATGAGCTGAGTCTTTGGTCAACCTTCTTGAGTATGGAGTCTTTTTATTAAGTCATGCGTTGCGTCTTCGTCGATGACTGAGAACGGGTCGGTGACAGTGGAGGACTGTATATTCCTCGTCCTAAAAGGATGTTTGTGGGCGGTGGGGCTATCTCTCCCAATTGGTTTTATTCCACTCTTGAGTTGCTGGTTCTTGGATCTCTCTTTTCATTCCTAGTCCCTGTGACTACTTGAGTCTTTCTACTCCTAACTGGAATTGAATCTAACATGAGCAATGGATGTTCACTAACTCATGGTGTGGATTTTTAATTGACTAACTTTTCTTTAATGTTCTTTATCTCTATCTTCGTCCTGTTCTCTTTTCTCTATAACTTGATTGTTTTGAAGTGCCTTACTTCTCGTTTTGCTTTTAAGAGTTTCATTTCAAGTTATATTATGTTTTAAGGGTTATGTTTTAACTTCTGTTATGAGAGTAGTACCAGTTCCATTCCAGGGAACTGACTCACCCTCCCAAGGTAGGCTGCTTGGTTCATCTTGCAGATACAAAATTGTTCAAACAGGTGGCCATGAAGAGTATGAGTGATTGGGATGGGAATTAGGAGTTATGGAGAGTTATTCTATTTACTCTAAGTCATGTTTATGTTGTTTTTCTCGAGTTCAGACCGTAACGTTTGTAATTTTTAAGTTGTATTTAGTGAGGTTTTGTACCGGGTGTTTGGAATCCGATGATTTGTAATGCCAGTAGTATTTTATTTTTCTACTGCATTACTTTAAATAGGGGCGTTACACCAACCCCCTTTATCTATAGAGGAACATACACTTTCCCACTTTTTCCAATGCATGGTTCTTTTAGGAAGATCCCCCCCCCCCACCAGAAGTGAGCAAGGATGGAATTCATTTTGGCTATAACACCTTGGGGTAGTTTGAACAGAGACATGGTGAAGGTTGGTAGTGATTGAAGAACACTAGTGAGAAGGATTGATCTGGCTGATTGGGCCATAGGAATTGCCCAACTCATAACTCTTTTCCTGAGTGACTCAATGAGGTAGTTGAAAGTCAGTTTTTTGTTTCTACCAATTTTTATTGGTAATCCTAAGTACTTGGCGAAGTGAGGAACTTCTTGTACTTTGAGCTGGTTGGCTAAGGAGATTTTGACTTGACAGGGAATCTTGGAGCTAAATGTGATTTTAGACTTTTGTAGGTCTATTTCATGACCCGAGCAGGATAAGAATTTATCCAGCAGATTACCCAAGAACGTGATTTTGAACTAGTGGCTTGCCCATAAAAAAATAATATCCTAAGCAAGGCTAAGTGGGATATGGGTGGAGAATTTTTTGAGAGAGATAAACCCTGGTATTCTTTTCTTTCCATCACTGCATTCAAAGTTTAGTAAGAGATTCTTGTGCTAGGATAAAGAGGAAAGGAGAAAGAGGATCTCCTTGGCGTATGCCCCTGCTTTGGACAAATTGATTTCCTGGGGTCCCATTAACGATCACTGCCCTTTAGAAGAAATGATGCAATTCGTCACTGGGATCCTCCACAAGTCTGGGAATCCCATAGCAATAAGAATGGAGTTGATGAAAGACCATTCCAATCTATTGTAGGCTTTACTAAGGTCCATTTTACAGGAGAAGTAACCTCTTTTTTTTTGCTTGTGAATGGGATATTTTGTGGTGTAACTCACCAGCTAAGATAATTATCAGTGATCAACCTTCATTTCACAAAACCAGACTGATTATCAGAGATTATATTAGACTGATGGGTTGGATCGATTGGCTAGCACTTTGGTGGCTATTTTAGACACAAAATTACACAGAGCTATGGGTCTGAATTTGGTAATAGAAGTGGATCCGGCTTCTTTAAGATCAAGACAATGAAATACTGATTGAGGGGGGGAGGAAGAGGGTAACCTAGAAGAATGTTTTTGATGTAGATATAACTTTACCCCCAATTGAAGGCCATAAAGCTTTAAAGAATTCCTCATGAATTCATCAAGGCCCGGAGCTTTATTAGGACTTAGTTGTTTAAAAAGCTACCATGATCTCACTATCTGTGGGGGTTTCTAAGAATCTCTTTGTACTCTTTTGTTAGGATACCAGAAACCTCCTCTATGAAGAAAACTGGACTCACTACATCTCCCGCCTTAAAGAGGGCTTGAAAGTATTCTCTGGATATCTCTCAAGGTCTTTCCACTCAAATCTATAGTCCATCCTCATATTGGAGTCCAAAAAATCTCTTTCCTTCGTCTATTGGAGTTGGCCTTTTGGTGAAAATAGTTGTGTTTGTACCCCCTCAGCTATCCATTATCTCTTGACCTTTGCTTCTAAAATTTTCTCCTTTAATAGAGGAGCTCTATTTCTGTGGATACATATCTATTGACACCAGCCCGCACGGACATATTACTTCTAGTAATTTTCTCTAACTTTTTTTTCCTGAGAGATCTGTATTGAATCCTAGCAATCAACCATCCTTTCCACTGGATTAACTTCATATTACAATTGTGAATGATTATCCATCAAACTTTCTTTACTCTCCCCCCATATTTGCTTTGTACAATTTCCTTACACAGCAGTCATCCATTTTCAAAACCTGAAGATTCTCCCTTTTTTGTGGCTACCAAAGAAATTTATCAAGATTAGGCAATGATTCTGATCTTCTCTAGCCAAATGAAGAACGAAATTGAAGGAAAAAAAAGAGAAAAGGCATCTCTAGAGACCAGGGCCCTATCTAATATACTCTAAATGTATGGGGAGGATCTTGACAGTTGGTATAGTAAAAGGGTATCCCATCAAAACCCACATCTACTAACCCTAGTTTAAGGATAATTTCTCTGAAGGGCGCCATATGTTTTTCTTCTCGAACTCTCCCTCCTTTCTCTCTCTATATCAAATCAAATTTGATTAAAATCTCCTACTACTACCCAAGGTAAATGAACTTGATTGCTAAGACATTATAGAAGTTCCCACGATAAATATTTCTTTTCCCAATTTGGCCATCCATAAAACCCCGTAAAGATAAACGAGTTCATACCTGAAAAGGAAATCTCTGCTACCACATGATGATTGGAGAAGTTGCTCACCGAGACAACTATGGATTTTTTCCACAAGAGTGCTAATCCACCACTTCTGTCTTCACTATCCACCGAGATACCATTGTAGTCAGACCAATGAGCTTTGATGCGATCCATCTCAGGAATGGATCTATGGGTCTCCATAAAAAATACCAGGTGGGTTTGTGTTTCTTGAGTAAACCAGTGACCCAGACCACTACACAAGGGCGACCCCACCCTCGGCAGTTGAAGGATAAATAACTCATTTTGGCTGGCAGCCCTGTTCGGTTTCAGGGTCTGCCTTGGAATGAAAGAACTCATAATACTCAGACTCCTCCAGGTCCTCATTGGTAGGGGATCTGATAATCAGTGATCTAAGGTTAGCAAGCTTTCTCTTTTATGTTTGAAATTATCATGGTGGGATATTTTCAGTAGTGAATCAGGAAACATCTTGGCCTTTCCTTTGTCTCGGCTAGTGGAGGGATGGTTTTGAGGAGTTGATAAACTTGGACACGAGATAGGACTAGAGGGTTGACTAATAGGAGGCTGATTTTGAGTGTTCATGGCCAAAGGAGAGCTGACTTCAAGGGTATTGGGATCCAAGACGTCTTTCTTCTTTGTTTTTTAAATCCTTCTCAAACTTGTACAGGGCTGACGTCCAGTCAAAGTTTTGATATATTTTATTGTCAGCTTCATTGTTTCCTGAGGAGAAGTTAGACAAAGGGGAGCTGGAAGAATCAATCTATAAGGGTTTGTATAGAGACCAGGCTTGGAAATCCAGGAGGAGCAGATGTAGGAGAGTTAGAGGAACTTTGAGGAGACAAGGTCACTCTAGGTTGCATTTGACTTTGCATGGGAAGGCGTCTATAATCTGAGGATGTTGTTGTGGGATAGGAACAATGTCCACTGGATTGGTGGCTAGAGAGAGATCGACATTAACTATGGGTGGGTTAAACAGGGGAACAAGTTCAGCTTGCGTAGCCAGGGCTGCGATTCCATCCAAAACCCCTTCGTCCTTTTATTGGTCAAGAAGAAAGGAATCCGTGATAGAAGCTAAGGATCTAGCATATTCAGATCTTATCCAAGGACCATATCTTTTTATGAGGTTGGGTTTGGTTTTAGGGATCTTACATTCGGTGATGGTATGAGTAAGGTATCCACATCGGTAACAAAAACTAGTTAGATTTTCATATGAAACTCTACACACTTTATTACCATTCGTTTTTCACTACCAACATTCTGCACAAAGGCTTTGATAATTTAATTTCTATTTTCATTCCCAGATAATGGACCACTAGCGGATTAATATGAGAGGAGCATTATACAAATGAGCCTATTATATTGGCCATATTTATAGCTGCCAATCTATTAAAAAACGCTAGGGGGATTTTGTGAATACTAGCCCAAATTTTGATGACTTGGAGTTCATGTTCTTCAATGTGAAGGTTGGGATCAATAGCCATCACCGCCAGCAATCTATGTTGGAAGTGCCATGGACCATTCGACAAGATAATCTCGTGTCCTCCTCTAAAGCAAACTGAAAGGTGAATCTGTTAGTCCCCACTTTCGCAACTCGAAAAAGAAAAGATTTTGGTTTCCAGATGTAGACCATGACATTTTGTAAAAGTCTTGCTCCAATATGGGCTCCAGATTTTACCAAACAAAGCTTTACGAAATATGGGAGAGTCGTTGTCCATTATCAGACAACCTTCTTCGACTGATTTGGTTTCTGTGGGGTGAAGGTAAAGACGGGAACAATTTGAGATGATTGAATCCATAGATGGGGAGTAGGGGCCAAACTTTTGGATCAGACTACTAATGATTGTTACTGTCCGATGTGGCTGGGTTGATACGTATGAGAAGGATTAGAGAAGGGGGGATATATTTGGTTAGCTGGTCTATAAGATCGTCTGGGGAAACTTTACAAATCTCCGGGGATGCAATCGGCATGCAGAAGGCGGGGCGTTGAAGACAATTCCATCGGTCAGAATTAATGAGGCTGACATCTCCCATACAACCGAGATGAGAGCGTGAGAGCAGGGGATAGCAAAAGTTGCATATCCTCACTTGCATCCATTGT
Organism: Limonium bicolor; assembly: GCA_023374045.1. Lineage (NCBI taxonomy): Eukaryota > Viridiplantae > Streptophyta > Magnoliopsida > Caryophyllales > Plumbaginaceae > Limonium > Limonium bicolor. The sequence goes on from CM041782.1 coordinate 212,735,080, forward strand.
AGCACGTGAGGACCTAAACTGGTGGTAGTAGTAACTCCTCTGATGAGAAGAAGGCGCCAAGCTTGAGGAAGTCCGCATGTCGACGCCAAGTGAAGCGTAACTCCTTTGTCTTCTTTCTGAAATTCCTTCACCCTGAATATTCTCCTTGATAGGGTACGACTTTATGCCTCTCTGCGACCAAATTTGATCAAGTGATAAAGATAGGTTGCAGCAGCATCTTCGAGAAGAACTGCCCCTACTTTGGTTACTGTATATTTGACTTTGTCTTCAATCTTCGACTCCCTCTGGCGGGGATAATACGGTTGAACTCCCTTGTCGAGAGTATTCTCCTTCAAACGGGAGATAAGTGGGGGAGGCGCATGAAGAGCGCGTTCTCTTCTCTCATCAAAAAACATTCTCGGTTGAGACGAGCTGTCGATCAACATGTATGTGGTTATTGATTACAAGTATAGCAGTACCACAGTTGATGAAGCCTTGAGTTATGACAAATTTGATGTTGCTAATACAAAAGGAAAATGAAACGAAGAAAAACAATCTATTTATATACAGTATAACCAAATGTTTTGCTTTTCCAAAAATATGATGTAATTTAACGTGATGGCTAGGCTAGCAATAGTTAATGTTTCATTATCTTTCCTTTACGTCTAAGGATTAATTGGACTAATGTAAAGGCGAAAAACTATAGTACCTAGCAATTAAGGCAAGTCACATGCAATTTACCAACTTGTTCTACCTAATTTGATTCCACAAAGAATCTCTTACTCATGCTTATGTAATTGGTGTTTGACTTATCCACATTAACCGTAGCAGTTTGATATTTTGTAAGTACGCAACAATTCATACATTATTTTTCTTGAAATGATAATTTCAACATGATAAGAAAGAAAAAAAATGAAGCAATTGTGGTTAACATTCAAACTCACAATTCATCATCTTCTAGTCTCACTTGTTAAAGGAAATATTTTGTTGTTTTAATAAATTTGAATAGATTTGATTCCACAACTATTTGTTACTGTAAGTTACATTTTTCTATCAGCTTATAAAAATTAAATCTATTTTAATTCATTGTGCGTGTATATATATCACTTCGACTTTTCTTACATAAATTGCAAAAATCAGAGCCCATATGTTACAGGCCCATAAATTCCTCACCCACTAGTGTAAGTTCAAAGGGTCACAATTTTATAGGCCGAAACTTCCTCATTATAATGAATCCCTTCTATTCTATAGCAAACCAGTCTTGACTAATATTATGCCCGAATGTTTCCTAAATCAATTAAGCCCATATCGGGCCCATTAAATAAGTGCTTTAAACCCATCAATAGGTTTGTTCTCCGAATCGACGCATCTATCTCGCCACACAAAACCCTTAATTCGCCAGGGTTGTTTCTCTGGTTTCGATTCCACGCCGTCGCGCCGCTGTCCATCCCTAGAGAGAGAGAGAGAGAGAGAGAGAGACGAAGCGACATTATGGTGAAGTTTCTGAAGCCAGGGAAGGCCGTGATCCTGCTGCAAGGGCGATTCGCCGGCCGCAAAGCTGTAATAGTTCGTTCATTTGATGATGGTACTCGTGACCGTCCCTACGGTCACTGCCTGTGGCCGGGATCGCCAAATACCCCAAGAAGGTAATCCGCAAGGACTCTGCTAAGAAGCAGGCGAAGAAGTCAAGGGTCAAAACGTTTGTCAAGGTCGTCAATTACAATCACATAATGCCGACTAGGTACACCCTCGACGTCGATCTCAAGGATGTCGTCACCGGTGACGCTTTCCAGTCCCGTGACAAGAAAGTGACTGCTGCCAAGGAGGCAAAACTAGGTTCGAGGAGAGGTTCAAGACTGGAAAGAACAGGTGGTTCTTCTCCAAGCTCAGGTTTTTAAAACTAGATTTTATGGTTTTTGGTATTTTGTCTCTCTGGCACTAAAGGTTGGCTTTTTTAATGGACGCTGTATTAGAATGAAAGTGTTTTTTCTAGTGGAACCGTGAATTGATATTACTACATCGTTTGTTATTCAAGATCAGCGACCTTTTTTTTAACTTGGCGCCGGCTGGTATATTTGCTATCCTCGCTTTGGTGCTCCGGTAACCTGTTTTGGTACTGAATTTAGGGTTATATACTTAATCCTATGTTGTGTGATTTGTATTGTGTGTTGATAGCATCTCCATCTTTTATCTACTAGTGCCTTCAGAAATTGCAGAGCTGGCTGATTTTATCTTTGTCCTATTAGTGTTAATTTTATTTGAGAGATGAATTTACATACTCAGCCTAGCGTTGTTTGTGTGCTCTGCTTCTGACTGCTATCGATTCGAATGGCACAATGGATATAACTTTTTTGGTTGATTCTATGACATTTGATGTGCTCGATGCAAGTTTTGACATAGTCGGGGGGGGGGGGGGGATGTTCGTTCAATATGGTTTTCTAAGGTGGTCCTAAATGCATAATCTCAAGGCGGTTTCTACTTTGTACTCCTTGAAGCATTAGTGCAAATGTGGCATGTTATTTTTATTTCTCATGGTTTTGTTTGGTTGGGTTATTATCTTTGGGAACCATGTTTAGGTACCGCTTCCATTGTCTGGCTCCTTATGATTTCAAAGCCCATAATCTGCCATCCCTATCTGCCAGTCTTCTCTGTTCCCGCTGTTGCCAGTTTAAATTAAAGATTGGCGAAGAAGAGTGCCAAGCGCGCTTATATAATATACCGACTGTCGAAGCATTTATAACCATTTTGATCATTCAAGGTCAGAAGGTTGCTTTTGAAACAAAGTCTGTTCTTGGTGATGTATCTTGGCTTCGTAGGTTGTTCTTTTATGAAATTTTATGGTCTCGTACCTGTAGAGAACAGAACATTATTGCACATAGGATGGCTTGTGCTAGGAGGGACGGTCTTGTTGGGGTTTGGAGCGATCCTATCCCCGCAAACATTCTAGATCAACACTACGGATGAAGCTATTATTTGAAGAAAAATGTGAGATATTTTTAAAGACAAGATAATTTGTTTCTTTTGTTTATCCTAGTTACTTGAAGGTTGGGCAATTATTACTACTATCTATATTCTTGAGGATGACTCAATTAAATTGTCTTCTTAGTTACTGATTCTAGAAATTAGTCAATTTATTATCCATGGAATAGGGTTATTTGGATGGGGTAAAGACGCAGAGAACTCTTGATATAGAGGGAGGGAGATCCCTCGGTACATACCAGTGTAAGGCGAACCCCTTTATGTCAAACTTCTCGTAGTTCTTCATATATTCTAGGATAAGAATGACCTGATATTCCATTCATGTTGTAGAAGAATCCCAATAGATGTCTGTATCGCCAAACCATATCAATTTCTAAAATTTCTTTGAGGCTATGTCTTGAGGGGATGGGGTGGGCGCCATTGGGTTGTCTCATTTGAAATAAATGTCCCACTGGTATGGAGACATTTACAGGAGGATCTAAATTGTTTATTTGCTTCAATGGGGAGGCCCTACAATGAGTATGGTTCTGCTTCATGTGAATTGTTGAAATATGCTTGACCCAAATTAGGTTGACTGTAGCATCCTGGATTTGACCTTAATAAAAGCTTATGAAAACACGATTCTAACGGCGTAAGCGGATTCAAAATGTACTTCAAACGAGTCTTAAAACAACAAAACAACACTTGTCTGAACTAGTGTCCAAACATGGGAAGTTCGGACACTAGTCGAGAGTTTAGAAAACCGGAGATCGGTAATGTCTGAACTTGTGTCCGAACATGGGAAATTTGGACACAAGTCAAGAGTGTAAACAGAATGAGTCCGAGCTTGTGTTCGGACATTGAAAGTTCGGACACAAGTCAAGAGTTAACCCGTGGGTGTCTGAACGTTGGCCCGAGCTTGTAAGTTTGGACATAAGTCGAAACTCACAAGTGGATTCGTCCTCGTATGTTGTCCGAACTTTGAAGTCTGGACAGATGTTCGAGATACTCAAATCACCAAAACAAATGAACTTTCGGGGTCTGTCCGAACGTATGTTCGGACAGGTCCTGAAATGCAATTTTCATTACGAAACAGAGTTAAGAAAACACCAAAAACATTCACGAAATTGATGTCAATAGGTAGCAAAATGCTTTAGTAATATAGATAGCAGTAGGTTCCACATGAACACAACAAAAACAACACTTGATCATTTTATGAGAATCTATAAATTATTAAAGAACGTTATTTTGAACATCATAATCAAAACCTAACTTCAAATAGCGGCGGGTTTAAATTCTCCAGGGTATTACCGCCACACTCAACACCCGTTGAGTGCTCAGGCTTAATTCAGCTAAAATCAATCTCAAATATTCCAATTCAACCAATTCCAAAACGTGAGGAATAATTCCAATTTATGAAACCACAATCTAAGAATTAAATAATCCTCCAACGAGAACATAGCCAAAAACTTTTCCTCCAATTTGTAAATCACGAAGTGAAACAAACATGAACATAGAGGTTTATCTGATTCGTCAAACAACTTCAAGCGAACAACCAACAGAACTACTGGTAGCGCCCGTCGTCGTAATCGGGTCTAATATATACAATCAGTAATCAGGAACTACTAAACACAATCAAATAATTTAGTACACTAGTTAAGTAGTAGACTTTACCTGACATAATCCTAATTGGCACCAAGGAAGAGATTTGACAATGACAGGGAGAAGAGCGTGAATTTGAGAGTTTATGAGAGAATGAGCATAGTGGCATCGCGTTGAGGATGAAGAGAAAATGAAGAAGATCGATGATTTAAATAGAATTAATTTGTAAAATAAAAGGAATGCTAGTAATTAAATAAGTAATAATCAATTTAAAGGAGAAAAGAAAAATAATAATTTATTATAATTCAAAAGAGAGTTCAACTAACTAATGTTGTAGATAATTAAATGGATATAACTATTATTTAACGTTGTGGAAATCCGGAAAGAGAAACGAGATCCAGCAAATACTGGTTTAGAAATAAATAAATAATTCCCAATTCAAAATAATAGGAGGAAAGTAATTCAACGTTGTAATGAGTTAAGGCAGGGCGTAAAATATCTAGAGAAGAGCTAATATATTTATTTGATATAAGGGGAAATAGAAATAGAAATAAGTAGAAGTAGAAATAAAATAAAATCAGGAATTCCAGCAAAAGAAATATCATTACGGTAGGAGAAGAGTCTAGAACACCAACAATGAAAATATCGGTAGAAGAATAAGGGTTTAATATATATTAATTTGGAGAAGTAAAACTAGACTTGAACTCTTAAAGTTAAGAATGTTTTTCTGAGAAGAAGTAAAATTGAATTTGACTCTTAAATTGAGAATAACTAATTTAGAAGAAGTAAATCTAGAATTGAACTCTTGGGGTTAGAAAGACGTTTAAACGCCTGCGGTAGGTTGAAGTAATTATTAAATAATAATATATGGTAATAGTAGGGAATTGTAAATAATTATAAACATTTTAGGAAGAGGAAGGAAACCACATATGATTATCGTTTAACTTTCCTGGGCCCACTAACAAGACTAACCTCGAATTATCCATCCTTACCATATATTATACTCATCCTAACACGAAATTTGTGGGTGTTTCATCACACCCCCCTAAAGAAAGCTTCGTCATCGAAGCTAGAACTCCCCCCTAATGCAACCTGACTAAGTTGGTACCGACTTAAGTTATTACCTGATGAAGAGCTGTGGATACTTTTCTTCCTCATCTTCTCCTATACTTCCCTCGTAGCCTCTTCTGTCCCTGATTGACCATAGAACCTTGACCATACGAGTGGACTTCGATAAGGTCTCTCTGGTCTTGGTGTCCAGGACTCTAATAGGGTACTCCTCATAAGATAGGTTCTGCTTTAGCTCCAAAATCTCTGGCTGCAACACGTGCGAAGGGTCAGGGTATACCGCTTCATCTGGGACACATGAAATACGTTATGAACCTCTCTACTCGCTCAAGGAAGCGCCAAACATATGTCACCTCTCTAATCCTCTCCAAAACCTCATAAGGTCCTATGAACTTGGGACTGAGCTTTCCCTTCTTCCTGAATCTGGTTACCCCTCTCACAGGAGACACCTTCAGGAAGACTTTATCTCCCACCTCGAACTCTACTGGTCTTCGCTTGAGATCAGCATATGACTTATGCCTGTCCTGGGCTACCTTCATATGACTCTGATAATCTGGACCTGCTCCATGGTCTCCTCTATTAGTTTGGCCCACACAACAGTCTCGCTGATATTGCTTGCCAGCACAATGGAGTCTTTCTACACTTCCTCCCATACAATGCCTCATAGGGAGCCATCTTAATGCTGGCGTGATAAAAGTTGTTGTACGAGAACTCTAGTAGGTGTAGCATATCTGCCCACGAACCCTAGAAGTCCATCACGCACGCACGAAGCATATCCTCCAACATCTGAATAGTCATCTCTGTCTGACCATCAGTAGCTGGATGGAAGGCTGTGCTTAATTTAAGCTTGGTGCCCATCGCCTTCTGAAACTGCTGCAAAAAATGTGCCAGAAACCTTGAGTCTCGGTTTGAAATGATGGTCTCGGGTACCCCATGATATCTCACCACATTCTTGATGTACACATCCACTAGCTGACTCATCGACCAGGTATTCTTCATGTGTATGTGAAATACCCCTAACATTATAAGACTTTAATTAAAAGAAATAATTTCATAATAAGTAAGTTAAGGAACCTAAAAATAACTAGGTAGTCATATAACTCCTAAAAGATTTACGTAACATATAATAAGTTACTAAATTTAAACAAAAGCAACTGTCTGTGACCCCGGACAGACCGTTCATGGCCCGGATGTGCTGTGAATATATGGAATTAACTCTCGGCTTTGGACCGACCCAATACAGTGGGTCGGACTAGATGTCCGTGGTCCCGGACACCTACGTCCGTGGTCCTGGGCAAGCTAAAAATTTGGAATTTTGGAATGCGGTTTAGGGGAAAGTTGTAAGATGATCCAAGACAGACATAGGAACTCTTAGATGGTCAAAAATATTATTAAGGAGAAGTTAACTCCTAAATTTAATATCACATGTAACATATTAGTACATATGTTAAACACCACTAGTATACCTTAATAAATTATATGAACATTTTATATACCCTTAACAAAATTATAGACACAAACAAGTACTCATACATACACCTCTAAACCAAAAATGTGACAAGTCACTAGGTCACACATTAACATAGTCACTTATATATATACATGTACAACAGTACTATAATATTAGGAAGTGGAAATTTTCAAACTCCCCCCCCCCCTTTGTGCTACCGGCTGCTTGTATGGGAAAATGAAGACAAATCACATCATTAGACAACTTATTAAACAAAATATACTAGTACAACAAGTACAAGTATCATGTCTTAAACTACACCTTTTCCCTACCTTCTTCCACATTACCGTCAGCCCATCTCTTCATAACAAAGAGCTGCCATTCTTCTCCATTCCTAGGCGACACAATCTCAGCTGCTACCACTTCCCTTCTCCGTTTCCTCTCAACTGAAACAGAAAGGTAAGAAGCTACCTTCTTTTCTTCCTTCTTTCTCACGCTTCCTTCCCTTCTTTCAACACTCCTTCTCCCACGTTCCTGCTTCATACCATTTACTCCTCTTCTTGGTTGCAATGGACAACAACAAGGCCCCCAACCGAGCTCATTCTCGGTCCATACTCAGCAGAGCAACCACACAATAAACCGGTAATATACTATTCATCTCCTTCTCTATTTTCTTACGGTTTCAACTCCAACCCTTTACCAGATCTTCCTCCATCTTCCTACTCCATCCAGCTCAGCTTTCTTTTTTTCCATGGCAATAAACGACAGTAACGAATCCTTCCAGCTTGGGACACAAACAAGGAAAGAACAAAGGTAGAGACTCCACTTTCTTCCCTTCCTTCCATGTTGGTTGTTCCAGCATGTTTTCCCACCAGTTGTTCTGCCATTCTTATGGTGACCTATAGGGTAACATATGAGCCAAGGTATAAGCTCCAAAACCCAGCCAAAGTGCACCAGCTAGAGGGGAACTTCTTGGTCTTAACGGTAAGGAAAAACCCATTCCAAACACCACCTTTACTACCCACTTATGCAGTCCGACAATATGGAGGTTGTTTAACATCCCTTTTCTGCTCCTTGTGCTCACATTGGGAGGTCATTTCCAGCCCTTTTCTTGAGCTGAAAACCACACCCAAGGAAATGCCATGGGAGGGCTATGAGCAAGGTAAAACCAAACAAAAACCATGGTTGTTAAGCCTGCTTTTCTGCTCTATTTCCATGAAAAAAAAAACTAAAGTCTTCCTCTTTCTTTTAGTTGACCGAGGACACCTCTAGACCTAGTAAACACAAGGTGAGAAGATCTTCTTGTTAATACTTAAAATCATGCACAAACACCTCCTTAAAATAATTACTTATTAGAGTGATTAACCCACTTTGTATTTCTTGTCATAATGTCCACCGAATGGGTTTACACTCCAAAGGAAAAAACATGAAGCTGTAGAAGAGGTTACAAGAGGAGGAGGAAACAAGATTTTCTAAAGGTAAAATTGTCCTTAAAAATCTTAAGGATTATGTCATGGTTAGAGAAAAATTTGGGTACAAAAACTAATCCATGTTATGTGATTATATATGGAACCGTGAAGGTGTGAATGGCTGGTGAGAGATTAGTGGAATCTCCTTGGTGATTAAATCCAAGTAAGTACTCTTAAAATCTTAATAATGATTTAAGCTAATTAGTTGGGAAAAATAAAATGGGACCGAGAGCATGTATGTATATGGGGTGTAGTTTAGATCCTAAAAAATGTGTAAATAATTATGGTGATATGTTTAGTTTCTATACTTAAGTATAAATGACTATGAAAAATTATGTTTATAAGTAAAATGTGGGAGAAAAATAAATTTAATTAGTGAAATGCTAAATTGTGTACAAAGTCGTGAACCAGAATTTTATTTGGAGATATTTTGATGTCATTTAATACTTAATGATATGCTATGTTTAAGCCATGTATTTAGGTATTTTTAGTTTGCTATATTTAAGAGCTTTAAATAATGATTATTGAGTTTTTGGGGATAATTCAATGGATTATGTAAATCCTGGTGCAAAATATAATTTGGTGAACAAGAATCACTTGGGATATTTTGGATGAAGGTTAGTAATTTTGAGTGTTGCTTGAATTAAGAATAAGGTTCTAAGGTGTTTTAAATAAATTATAAACTTATAAGTATCTAAATAAACAAAAAATTAATTATGGGGTCAAAACATAATTAAATATATAGGGCACCAAATAAAATTAAAAACCGAGAGAAAACATTTTAGGGATTTTTGAAACATATAATATGAATTTTATGAAATTAAGGTGTTAAATGTAAAACTAGAGAAAATATTGGGATATTTGCGTAAATAAAAACAAATATGGTCAAATGGATAATTCAGGTGGTCAACCTTGACCACATGTGAGGGTTGACAAAATTGAAATGATGGAAATAATTATTTTGGGTATTTAGAGAAAAATTAAGTCAAAATAATATTTACAAAAAGAAATTGGGTAATTATGTAATTACTGAGAATTATAGGGCTGGAATAGGAATGTTAGGACCCTAGGGGTTTTTGTTTGGATTTTTAGGGATTTAGGAGGTTAGGGCTATAGTAATGGATTTATTAATTAAGGAGAATATATATATTAAGCATTAAAATATAACATTTTACAAACTTATGGGGCTAAATTGTAAAATAACCAAAAATCTAGAGAAGGAATGGAATTTAGAACAACCTTGTGGGTTGTTCGGAAATTTGGGAGAATATTGGTTGGTTTTTAGAATTAAATAAATCAATAGGTATAATATAAAGTTTTGATATTAAATTGTGAGTTATAAAATAAATGTGGGCCAAAGTATAAATAATGAAAGTTAAGGGTTAGAGTATGCTAAAAACCGAACAGGTGTGGTCTGGTTGAAATTAAGGAAAATATTGGGTTGGTTTTGGTATTTGGAATAATTGAATTGTATAATATAAAGTTTTAGGTATTAAATTGTAAGTTTACAAAATGAAGGGGGTTATAGTGTAATTAAGAGGAAATTGTGGTGAACAAATGAAGCTGAATAAACAAAGGGGTTGCTGCACAAATATACATATACATATGTATATTATAAGGTTTGAATATTATGTTATAAGTTAATAAGGTGGATAATGTAACAATATAACATATGAGATAGTTTTGTAAATAATCAAACTATGTGGGGAAGGATTGGAATTTCATAATTTTAATGGTGCTGAACGGTAATATTTATATATATATATATATATATATATATATATATATAAGAGTATAATAATGTTGGAAATGTTAGATTATAAATAAATAGGAATGAAAATGTGACAAGAATAATATTTGAGGTTGGTTTTGTAGATAAATAAAAAGAGATGGGGAAAGAATGAGATTTCCGAAAACTAGTGGTGGCTGGTTAGGAATTTTGAAAGTTGGGCAGAAAAATAAAATAAGGTTTCCAATGATATAATGTAACATTATATTAAAGTATGAAAGGATAAGTCATAAAGGGATTATTAAGGAGCAAATATGTATTATACACATTTACATAAAAATGATGGGCTAAGTTGGAGAATCTTGGAAGTATATTGTATGGTTGGAATTTATTTATGAGAGGAACTCTATAATTTATATTATGTGAATTTATAACATGGCATGAAATACCCCGAGTAATTACCACTGTAAATTAGTGAAGTTTAAATTAAATTATGTGCAATTATTACCATGAAACATTATGGTATTTAAAATATAGAATGTACATATCGTTGCGTAAAATAAATACCACTAGTGCGCCCAATAAATTGTATGAACATCCTATATACCTTGGACGAATTATAATCGTAAACGTAAACTCATACGTATACACATCTCTAGACCGAAGATGTTACGATTAATAATGCGACGCAAACATGAAAACGTCGATAGTCACTCGTATGTATATATATACATACGTACAACCAACGTACAATATCACCACGTTACGTGCACAAGTAATAACGTGACGTAATACAACAGTCGCGTAAATATACATAGGCATATATATATATATGTATAACAAAAACGCGACAAAATAAAATAGTCGTATATATATAGGTAATCAACAACGTGACAAGATAAAATAGTTACATATATGTATATGTAAGTAACAACGATAAAATAGGCATGTATATACAATTATACAAAAAAAAAGAAAAAAAAAAAGAGTAAAACAGCAACGATAAAATAGTCGTATATATATAGGTATAATCAACAACGTGACAAGATAAAATAGTTACATATATGTATATGTAAGTAACAACGATAAAATAGGCATGTATATACAATTATACAAAAAAAAGAAAAAAAAAAGAGTAAACCTGCTCTAGCCGAGATTTGAACCCGGTACCTCTCATACCTTCCTGAATGACTTAACCGGTTGAGCTATGCTCGAATTCAATAACAAATACCAACCTAATATAACTAGTATCGAGACCATTAAAGTAATTGCAATTTTTTTTAAAAAGAACACCCTGCGCTGGTTCCTTCTCAGGCGTGAAACCATCAAGCCACAATCATCAGAGATTGCTCTCCACTGACTCTACCTTCACGGACTCTTATGTTATGTCCCCTGCATGCTAATCACACCCTGTTGAACACGAGAATTCCCACACCCACTTATACCAGAGCTTGCCTTTTCTGCATATGTGGAGATCACCGTTATCAAACCCACTCGACCCCTTACATTTGCTCCCACCTGCGTATCACCCTCTGTATGGGTCGCATGTTATAATTACTCCATCCTCCGCTAGCTCATATTGCCTCACGCCATGCGCAAGTCTAGAGAAGGAACTCTCAACTTTCTGCACTGGCTGAGCTTGGTAAATCTCCTTCGCCTCTAGTTATCCCTGAATCGTTGCTTGGAAGGTCCAGTCCCTTATGGTGAGTTATTTCTTCCCTTCACGTTCTGTGTATCCGAGTTCAAGTCTGATATCCTTTTTGTTGCAGTCCGACACTGGCCTGGTGTTGCAAATCTTGGAGACGGCAAGAGACCTTCTTCATGCCCCTTATTCCTCACGAACAGAAACAACTACATTGTTACTTGCACTTCAATTCACGGTGAGACCATGATACAAACCTTGCTGCAAGTCTCTCTTTCTGTTTCCTTGTTTTATTCTGATGTCCGAAACACTACAAGGCTACTCACCCAATTATCCCTTGTTCCTGTCATGCATTAATCATTCATGCAGCCTTCGTGTATTTAACGAAGTTAACAGGGATAGGAAGCTTCTCAACACAGTGCTGAAACATAACCAGAAGGTAAAAAGCCTTACACAATTAATTTCAGGCTGCTCCATCCCATTTTCTGTTGCTGTATTTGCCAAGTCCTAACACTTGAGTTATCACCCCAGTGAGGTCGAGAGTTCAAAGGGGCTGGGTGTACATTGTGCCAAGCAGCACCAGGAAGAACCAACCCCAAAACAAAGAAAAAGAACCCAAGGTAGTGAGCTAACCAAGTGTTCTATACAGATTTCAGAATTCTGCTTTAGTGAATATCTGTGCTCATGAAAAAAAATGCTCTGAGATAAAAGTGGCTAAGGGACTAGTTGTGAGCTGGTAACTGTCTAGTGCTTTATGTAACAGATAGGTGAGCCACATATGTGTTAGAAGAAAAAAAACAGATAGCACATTAAGGAGGGAGTAAGCAGGGGTAGAGTGCAACGACTCGATCTCGGTTTCTGTGGTTTTCCTGGTTCCAGTATAAGCACACACAGTAGGTTTAACAATATTGTCTTGGGTTGTCTTGAAGCTGAAACTTTACTAAGTCATGTAACCAAGAGACTAGACAACCTAGGGGGGGGGGGTTATAAACCTGAATAAACAAAACAAAAGAGAGAGAGGGTAGCAGTTTCATGTTACAGTCCCTTTAAGTTTAGTTGGATGTTTCTGTAACATGAACGAAATTGATTTTTGGTCTGCTTCACACTCAAAAACTGCATGACACACTTAACTCAGTGAGTCAATGAGGTGGGGTAATCTGGGAAAAACAAATCAGAAAACAAAGAAAGGAGGTAGGAAATGACATAGCAGTTTTCTGTTTCAGGTTTTTTTTTTCAGTTTCTGAAGTCTTGATCTTTTTGTATGCCTCAGTTACAGAGGGTTATAGGGAGTGTTAGTGAGTGGTTCAAGAGTTTAAACCATAGCTTGAACTCGTGATTAGACAAGTGAGTATTTAGGAGTAAATGGAAAGTTAGGTTAAGTAATAGAAAAGAAAAAAAAACAAGGATAGAAATAAAGCCATATCAGTTTTCTGTTCCAGTTTTTTTTTTTTTTGCAGTTTTCTTTGCTTCTGTGTAAGGGGATTGTAATGGCTGGTTTATAAACTAAAAATCTAGCTAATACCCTTACTGAGGGTTGTGAGCACTTGGGGAAGGATTAGAGGTCAGTTAATCGATTTAAAAGTAGGATGAAGAGAAGAAGAAAGAGATTTTGTGATTCAGATTTCAGTTCTTCCTGAAAGTTTGAGTTTCTGTATAGTCTTGCTACAGAGGGCTTATAAAGGATTGTATTGAGTGTTAATGCACCTAAAACACCTATAAAACACTTAAATAAGGTTATGAACACCTTGGAAAAGAGAAATAGAAATCGATGAAAAGCAATAGAGGAGAAGTACACTGCAATGGTGTTTCAGTTTTCTTTTTTTCTCAGTCTCACCAGTCCCAGTAGAATTGAGTTACAGAGAAATATCGAGAGTGTGTATTGATTTAAGAATGAGACATTCCCAGAGATGTTCTAACAAGAGATGAAAAAATATAAGGTGATCAATTGACAATCAACTTAACAACTTAACAGAAGGAAGGAGGAAGTACTGTACAGATTCTTTTTTGTAGATTTTCAATAATCGGTAGTTTCTGTATAACTGGATTGCAGAGATGTTAAGGGTGTTGTATGGGCTTGTTAATAAACTTAAAACCTAGTTAGTACACCTAAATGGGTCTGTAAACACTTTGAGGAAAATTAGGAGTCAGATTAATAAACTGACATGAGAAGAAGGAAGAGGTGCACCAGTTTAGTTTTTTCAGTGTTCTGGTTTCAGGTGTTGTGTAACGTACTGCTCAAAGGTGTGTGTCTTGCTCTTTGGGTTGAGAATGATCTTAGAGTCTTTTAATTGACTTAACTAGGAGTGTAAACGATCTGGAGGGAGTTGCAAACCAGCTTAGAAGACAGACAAAAAGCAAAGCAAGAAAATACTTCAGTTGTGATTTCAGATTCTCTTTGATTCAGTTTGGGACATCTCGTTAACTCTGTCTGTTGTCTTGGGTCTATCTTTGATGTTATAATTCTGGAGTAGAACACTTAAGTAACTGAGTCAGCACTTTGGGAAAGACTGGGAGATCAACTCATGAACAAACAAGAAACTAGAAGAGAGGTTATAAGCTGCATGTTTCAGTTTTCAGTTTTTTTTGTTGTTTCCAGTTCTGTATAATCTTGTACAGAGAGATGTGGAGGAGTGGAACTGAGTTGCCAATGAATCTAAACCAACTCTAGCATACCCTAGCAAGTTTATAAGTGCCTAGGAAAAAAAGGAGAGAGAGAGAGAGGCTAGGATGATTAACTGCAAGCAAGAATCACACAGAAACTCCACTGATTCTGTTTCAGTTCCTTTTCTGTAATTTCCACCTCTGTATAACTGAAGTGTGGGTATTATGAGAGAGTTGTATTGGTTTATTATTAAACCCAAAACCTATCTAATGCCCTTAATTGAATCTGTTAAAAAAATTAGGTTGGGGGTTAGAAACTGATAACTAACTACAAAGGGAGGAATGGAGGAGCACATCACCGGTTTTGGTTTCAGTTTTCAGTAGCTGCTATTGTGTTATTAAGTACTGAAATTAGTGAGTGCCTTAGTGGTTTAGTCTTAGGTTTAAAGCATGGTTAACACCCTTATTCAGTGGGGTAAATACCGCGAGAAGGAATTAACTATCGGTTGGACTAATTAGGTACTAGAGCCAAGAAGAAATATGTAATTGTGGTTTCAGATTTCAATAATGTTGAAGCTTCTGTATAGCTGGGTTACAAGGGTATTATAAGTGTGATTCTAGTCTAATAATGAACCCAAATAATAGCTAACAAATATAACTGGGTTAGCGAAAAATGTTGAGAGGGTTAGACATCAATTACTACATTAAAAGTGAAGTTAGATAAGGTATTACATGGGAGTTGTGTTTCAGATTTAGAAACTTTTGGGGTTCTGTATAAATAGGTTTTAGGAGTATCTGAAAGGATATATTGTTTCGATAATTGCTAACCTATTTAGCTAAGATGGGGATACACCTTAGGTGAATTAAGATCCTTCTTGATTACACTTGTTACACGTTGGTGCTTGGAATACCCTAAAGCATTAGCTAGAGGAAAGGGCTAAGTAACGTGTAATATGACGATATAAATGTTCTAGGAGTTAGATTAAGTCTAAGGTTAGCATTTGGGGAGGTTTCCAAGAGTTAATATGAACTAAGCACTTAAAGACCCACTTAGGGAGCTTCACCCGTTAGCATAAAATAATCTAAGGAAAATGTCACAACGTTGCACATGAAATCATAAACTGATATGTTGTTTTAATTAACGTTAGGGCCATAAAGGACGCCAACCGGGACTCTGTGTTTGAGACAACTCTTGCTTCTGAATAAGGTATGGACATGTGTGGTTCGTATGTTGCCGTGTTACACAGCTTGTTTGCTGTGTGCCTTGTTTGACAATGACCATAAGATTAAAGCATGAAATTGGATTGCTTGCCTATCTTGCTTACATGATTGTTATATCATTGTTGCATATTACTTGCGCGCACACAGTAGTTTAGTCCCTTTCTCGTTATGGAACTTTGAGATGAAAACACAACGAACTACGTAAACAAGAAAATACATAAAGGGAAAACTCCTCTTTAACTATAGAGGACCGCTAATGACACCCACTATGGTGTCAAGATTATATTGATAATGAAAAGTAAAATACTAACTGGTGAAACACGAGAATAACCCGGGAAGACAACAGCTCGGGCCGCGCGGTATGGATGATCGGGAGTTGGCATCTGCATCAGATCCTTCGACCGTCTATGGTGGAACATATGTTGGGGGTCCCTGGGTGACCCCGCTTTCTCAGTACATCCTGAGGTCTAGAGGTGACCTCGCTTTCTCGACTCTTGGCGTCGGGAATGGAGGATTGGCATTTGGTGGAGCATTATCCTGGAGTCTAGAGGCGACTCCGCTTTCTCGACGGATGACGCCGGGAATGGAGGAATTTGCTATGGAGGAGACGTCCTCCAACGTGCGGTGATAAAAGTATTCACAAATAATCCTTAAAGAAACAAGGAAAGACTAGCACCTACATGATATGGTCACGGGATCTAACTATATCCCCAGACCTGGTGCAAGGAAGAGAAAGAAAATACACATTATGGGAACAAGAGAAAAGAAATGAAAACACACAATGCTCGAGTGATCCCATAGTGAGGATCACGGGTATAACATACCTACGCACGCACTTTATTATTACCTGATTGTTGTTGCTATACTAGCAGCTTGTTGTGCTTGGTTGCGTGTCTGTTGTTGCTATGATGTCAGCATGTTATGCTTGGTTGCTTGTTGCTAATGCTTACTACCTTTAAGTGTGTATGACATCATGTGGTATGGTGGTGTGCTTTACTGCTTTACTATAGCATGTAAATTTGACTTAATAATATTCGACCAAGTAGTCGTGTAGCCCGGCAACATGCGGGCTACACATGTTCATACTCAGCGTAGATTGCTGAGTCCTTTACAACCCAATTTTTACAAGTATTGTGCCGGATGATAACAAAGCGTAGGCGGAATGACTACCATGGGGGTAGCCTATCCGGGTATAAAATTTTGAGTTTGGAATAGTATGTTTAGTGTATGGGTTGTTACCAAACCTGGGTTGTACTTTTCGGTTTATGATTTATAATCATGTTGTAGACACTCGGTATTTGGAATTGTATCTTATATTGTATATGAATTTTGGTGAGGGCTGTTTCCAGTCATGCAGACCGTAACTTGGTATTGGTAATGTGTCTGTCAACCACGTGGGTGGTTGGCATCTGTAGCACCGGATAATGCTGAGAATCCGCGCTGCGTAGTTATCTTGTAATAGGGCTAGGGAGCTTTGTTGTGCTATTGGATGTTTATTCGGGGGTGTTACATGGCATAAGGGTATAATGTGGTAATCAAGTCACATACGTGGAATTATACAATTACATGTAAAGACGTGAATATAATGACAACTACATTACGACATTTACAAGAGTACAACATTTTACATGCGCGTTAAAAGGGTGCGTAAACAATAACGCAAAACAACAGCCTTAATACATGCATGCATAAGTGTATATAGAAATGTCCACACCTGTTAGTAAATATAACTACATAAGTCATTTCGTATAACGAAACGTTTAAATGTCGTGCATGTGATAAGTATTAGCATCGTAGCAGCAATTACAAACTCGTAAACTATAACGAGTAGTTAAAATCTCAATCCCTAAGATTAATGAACATTGAGTTGAACAAGAGATCAACTAAGGGTTAAACAGGATGGAAGTAAGAGTTTGGTCTAGGATGGTTAGGTGAGCTTGAATTATGTGGATACTGATATTAAAACGACGTATGTACCAGAGGTGTGGATTGATAGACACGAGTTTTTACGAGTGCTAGAGGATACGCGAGGGTGTCACGCTAGCGTTTCAATGGTGTACGGTATGTGGACGGTGTGGTCTGAATTGACCTGGGAAAGGGTTCAGACATTATTGTGTGTTAAGAATGCTATGTGTGGATGCTTATGTGCATGTGTGTATGAAATGAAAGTGTATATGTGATTGCCTATCTCGCACCATATTATTATTGCACGCGATCGTCCTTTCGGACTTATATTACGTCGACTATAGATCGACTTATATAAACATACATATATGCGTGATGTGCTGAAGTTGTGGTTACCTAATATAATACAATTAGTATTATAGTTATATAAGTAACCTAAGTAAAATGCCTAGGTATAGGACACGACAATGTCGGTCTCTAGAGCTTGGATCTCGAACAAGATTATGACCTAGATTATTTCTAGGAAGTGCGTAAGACCCTGAGGGCTGCCATACTGAAAATGAACTCTCCATAACCTAAGAATACACTTTAAGTAATTTATTAACTCATTAATCACATATCGGAGATTTGGTATATGAGGGAAATCCGCATAGTGATCACAATAGAGTGGATGACTGGTACAGGTCTACTCGTAAGGTATTCCATTCGATCGCATAGATCATTGGGCGGAGTCCCCACGTAAAGGGAATGACTATGGCCGTTTGGTGTCCCGCCATATAATAGGTGACATAAGGAGGATTCAGAGTTCCCACGTAACGGGAATGGTTACTACCGTTGGTGTCCCGCCATATAATAGGTGACAACAAGAGAATGTGTGGAGGACAAGTCATCTACTAACAAGACGTCTGTCATTGGATATTGGTAACCGAGGATACTAACTAACAAGTGTAACTTAATCGGTATTATGAGGCTTAATTCATGCTTATACGTGTGAGTAACAACTAAACGGGCCTTAAAGGCCAAGTGGCAAACGTTTTGTGTTTAACGACTCTCACACTATTTTACGGGTGTTCATTGATTGTGGTTGTATTGCGTAATGGTTACTTGTGGATTGTAGTGAACTTGATGATTGAAATACTTAATGTTTACGCATGTTTATTTACAACATTTATTATAACTGTAAACCGGACAAAGCATGAAATGAATCTAATATTAAGATGGTTAATATGATTTAAGTGACTGATAGGGTCCACCTTGCGTACTCAGCGTTTATTGTTGAGCCTCTACGACGTTTGTCAGGTGGAAGGTTGAGCTATAAAGCCGGGGCGCGGGATTTCTGGGTAGACGACGATGACCTTACTTTTATCGCGTTCTTAGAACCAGCTGTATTAAGTATGTTGTAAATTCGGGAAGCATTTTAGATGCTCACTAGTTATGTATATCGAGTTGTAATTTGATTAGTGCTATAGGCATCTCGTTCATCACTGCGGTTTGGTATTACTGTTGTGGTTATTTTTAGTTCTGCTTCTTTACCGCATGGGCGGGTAATGACATGTGACGCCCAAGTGAGGGATATGATCATTTAGACTTCCGTTGTAAGACACTTTTACTTACGCTACGAGAGAGATTATTACGAGTTTAACGAGTGGGGTGTTACAGTATGAGATGTGCAGACTTGGTGAGCCGGTCCACGATCACCCAAATCTGATTGACTCCTCCCTTCGCAGGTGGTAGTCCCATCACAAAGTCTATCGAAATGGAGTCCCACTTCCACTTCGGGACATCCAGAGGCTGTAGCAAACCTCCCATCCTCTTATGTTCGAACTTAACCTTATGGCAAGTAAGGCATTTCGACACGAACTCTGCACTTCCCTCTTCATTCGGCCACCAGAACTGCTTCTTCAGATCCTTATACAACTTGTCACCACTGGGACGAACTGAGTATGGAGTATTGTGAGCCTCCCTCATCAATTTCTCCTTCATGTCTGCACACTCCTGAGGCACGCACCATCTGCCTTTAAATCTAAGGTTGCCATCACTATGGACTTCGAAACCCTTTGTTTTACCTTCCTTCATTTTCTCCCGTATTCACTTCAACATCACATCACCGAGCTGTCCTTTGAGTATCTCCCCATAAATGCTGGAAGTGAAACTCATATGGAACAACTTTACCTCCCGGTCCACACCCCCTGACTTCATCACCTCCAGGTTCTGCTTATGGAAATCACAAACCAGCTCGTCTGGGAGAACCCACATCGCGTTCACTGAGTGACTCCTTTGTCTGCTCAGGGCATTAGCCACCAGGTTGGACTTCCCTTCATGATACAGAATCTCCAAGTCGTAGTCCTTGACGAGTTCCAACCATCTCCTTTGCCGCATGTTAAGTTATTTCTGTGTGAAGATGTAGTTGAGGCTTTTGTGGTCAGTATAGATCTTACAAGAGACGCCATAGAGGTAGTGCCTCCAGATCTTGAGGGCAAACACCATTGCTGCCAGCTCTAAATCATGCGTCGGATATCGAGTCTCGTACTCCTTCAACTGCCTCGATGCATATGCTATCACCTTCCCATTTTGCATTAGAACACATCCTAGACCGAACTTGGAAGCATCACTGAATACTTCGAATCCCTCGGTCCCTGAAGGTAGGGTTAATACTGGGGCTATGGTTAATCTTTTCTTCACTGTCTGGAATGTCGTCTCGCAATCGTCACTCCACTAAAACTTCACCACTTTCTTTATGAGATTGGTGAGCGGTCTAGCAATCTTCGAGAAATCCTTCACGAACCTTCTGTAGTATCATGCCAAGCCCAGGAAACTATGAACCTCAGTCAGGTTACTCGGTCTAGGCTACTCTTTTACTGTCTGGATCTTCGCAGGATCCACTGATATTCCATCCTTGGTAACAATGTGGCCTAGGAACGCCACTCGATCTAACTAGAAGTCGCACTTGGACAACTTTGCATAAACTGCTGCTCTCTCAAAGTCTGTAGAACCAGTCTCAGGTGCTCCCTCTCCGTCCTTGGAGTAGATTATAATGTCGTCTATGAACACCACCGCGAACTGGTCTAAATAAGGATTGAAGATCCAGTTCATGAGGCCCATAAAGACGGCTGGTGTATTCGTCAGTCCAAAGGGCATCACCAGGAATTCAAAGTGCCAATATCTGGTCCTAAAAGCAGTCTTCAGGATATCCTTCTCCGTAACTCAAAGATGGTGGTATCCCAACCTCAAATCTATCTTGGTAAAGACTCTTGCACCCTGAAGCTGATCGAAGAGGTCATCAATCCTCGGTAATGGATAGCGGTTCTTCACGGTAATCTGGTTCAGCTCCCGGTAGTCTATACACAGCCTCATGCTTCCGTCCTTCTTTTCACAAATAGTACATGGGCTCCCCACGACGATACACTCGGACAGATGTACCCCTTATCCAAGAGTCCCTTCAACTGTGCCTTCAACTCCTTCAGCTCCAACGGCGCCATTCGGTATGGGGATTTAGAGATAGGTGCGGCTCCGAGCACTAGGTCGACGCTGAACTCCACCTCTCTATCTAGTGGCATGCCAGGAATCTCCTCGGGGAAAACATCTGGAAACTCGTTCACCACCCGGATCTCCTCCAGTTTACTGGTCTCTCTGCTTAAATCCTGGACGTAGCAGAGGTACGCCTGCTGCCTCTTCTTTACTTGAGAGAGGAACGACCTTGCTTAGACAATCTTCACTCCAGGCTTCTCCTCCACATTCCTATAGGAGACCCTCTGTCCGACGGTGCTCTTAGCACGATCTTCTGCTCGCCATAGTCTATTATTCCCTTGTACTTGCTCAGCCAGTCCATCCTCAGGATGATGTCGAAGTCAGGCAGAGCAAATTGAATTAGGTCAATTACAAAGGTTTCCTAGGGCTGCCCATGGTTGGTTAACCGTCTTATTCGGTTAACTGCTTTCGGTTAACCGGGTCTTCGGTTTTTAAAAATTCAATTCCATTACCATTCCATTTAGATCGGTTAATCGGATTCGGTTAACCGTTTAATTTGGTTTTCTAAAATTCAATTCCATTACCATTCCGTTTAGGCCGGTTAACCTTTAGTTCGGTTCGGTTTTATCGGTTAACCTTGTAGCCGTATATTTTTTTTATTGATGAGACTCATACTATTAATATTATAGTATAATATTGATCATTCACCTAAATCATGAGTGACAAGTCTAATATACGTGCCAAAAAATATAATAATATGTATATTTCCTCAATAGCTAGCATAAATTATTATATAAGGTGAGCATTAATATTTGAAGTTTTTCATTGTTCATATAATCGGTTAACCACGGTTAACCATGCGGTTAACCGTTCTGGAAAATTCAATACCATTACCGAAACCGAAACCGGTCAATTTACACGGTTCGGTTAACCATACCGCAAGAACCGGTACGGTTAACCTGAAAACAGGTACGGTTCACTTCGGTTTCGGTCGGATACCGCGGTTTCGGATTTTTTTGGGCAGCCCTAGGTTTCCCCCTTGATATCTACCCCTACATCTTTTAACTCCCTAGAAGAGATTACCCTCCCCGAAGGTATAAATACGGCTACTGAAGAGATCTCACGAGCTATTATTCCCAACTTTTCAACGAAATTACTAGATAAAAATGAATATGAGGCCACCGTGTCAAACAAAATACGAGCAGGAGTACCAAGAACAATGAAGGTACCTTCGAGGACGTAGGCTTCAGCCTCCGCCTCAGCCCTACTCATGTTGTTGATCTTCCCTGGGGCTTTGTAGCTACCGCCCCGACCATCTCCTTGGGTTCTGTTGCCTCCCTCACCGTTACCGCGCTGGGGAGCATCCCCACGCTGGTTCTGATCCTGACCCCTGGACTAAGAGTCTTTCGACCTATAAGTACGGTCCCCACCGGTTCCCCTACTGGGTGCGTCCCTGAGGGTTATGGTAACATTCGAATGCTGTGTGGCCCTTCTTGCCTCACCGGAAGCATGCAACTAAGTTCCCCTCTTAATTCTTTCCTAGGTGGTCCTTGTGGCATTTCCTGTAGTAGAAGTGCCTATCTCGCTCATACTCTCCCCTCTGGACTTGCCCTGGGGTCGATCACCCTCCTTTGATCATATCTCTGGTTCCCGTCGAACCTTCGTCTCTCATCTGGATTAGGCCTCCACCTTTTCTCCTGGTTTGGCCTCTAGGGTCTATCATTGTGACTCCGGGAGTCCTCCTCATCCTTCATCCTTCTCTTCTGGCCCGCCTGGACCTCCCTCATCTTCTGCTGCACCCTGTACAGGTTCGTCGCTTTCCCATAGGCATCTTGGAGAGTCGGGATGGTCAATATGCTCAAGGCCTCCTGGAGACTTCAATTGAGTCCTCCTACGAACCTCTGCACCTTCGATGCCTCGTCTGGGACCATAGTAGGTGCGAACCTCGCCAGCTCCAGAAATTTCGAGTGGTACTCCTTCACACTCCGGGACTATTGCTTGAGCTCCAAAAATTCAAGATATTTTTACATCCAGACATGCTCTGGGTAGAAGCGCCTTCGCATAGCCTCTTTCAATGCATCCCACCCAAAGTTAGGTCTCACCAGTAGCACATCTTTGTTGGCAGACCACCAGATATCGGCCTCGCTCTTGAAGTAGTAGACGACCCCATTCACTCGTCGGTCAGCGAGGCAGTTGATTGCCTCAAAAATCTTGTCAAATTCGCCAATCCAATCCTCGAGTAGCACCGGATCCTCTTCCCCAGTGAACAAAGTGGGCTTCAGGTGGGCAATCCTTTTGGTGTAGTCCTCTAGCACGTTGTCTCGTTGTGCCTGCCGTTGGACGATCTGTCCCAATTTAGTGCGAGCTCCTGAAGCTGCCTCAATGGATCGTTGGCTACCATATTGGTCCTTCCTTCGGCTTCGACTTCTAGTGTTGTATGCAAAGTTGAGTCGGTCTGCCAGTCCTACTTTGCTTGAGCTCAAAGTGAACTCCTGCTTACGAGTCATGATTAAAGGAACTCAAATCTCTACTCCCATATTTACCCTTCAAGTTATACTAAAATTCTACTACTCCAATCCTCATGTAATAGGCATAATAACCATATAACATATACATGTAAGCAGCAACATCCACACACTTATTGCTTAAGATACGCAATACTAATTAAACAAAACTCAAAATGAAATCAATTACTTTATATATTACACAATCAAGAGTTTACAAACGAGAAACTAACAAACGAAAAATAAGCTCGTAGGCTCCAAAATACATAAGGACCATAAGGCAATCCACATACAAACTCAAATGCTAAAAGAAGAAAGCGGAAAACCTCCAACCAGTATGCTAAACAACCTTCAAGTTAGAGTCAAACAGTATAGATTGTGTCCTTCGCACTCAATTACAAGCGTAAGAGATCGACATACGGTTTATAGTGGTTCCGCCAACTTAGCCTACTTCCACGTGTTGATACAGTACTTTTATTCATCTTTCAACAATCAACTAATACAATCCTAGAGAGCATTGGAGTATTTCTCTCTCTTCTAACTTGTGTCTTTTTTCTTATAAATGAGCCCACACTCTTCTATTTATAGACTATTGATAATAAGACTAGTTTTCAAATTGCTTGTCCACATGGCATAGGGCTGGACTATTTCTTCAGGAATAACTATTCAGGGACAATCTTGCAGGAACAATCCTTCAAGTACCAATCCTTCAGGTAGTGATCCTCCCAAAATCTGAAATTTGTGATTAGTGGAAATCTAATCTCCTTATCGGTGAAGTAAGAGACATAGAGTTCCTTTGAGAATGAAATGCTATTTCCATGCCCGTTTTGGAGTTCATCGCTCTAAAACTCTGATTCATGGTGACAACTTCACGAATCTGCCTTCTAAAATGTGTCTTAATTGGGGACTAAATTCGAAGCCTGGAATGATCTTTTTCCAAAAGTTAATCGTGCTTGTTTCTGTTAAGTACCAGAGTTAAGTCTATTTATGTTAAGTGTGTTCTGGTTTAACTGTGATTAGTTTATATCTGTTAGAAAGAGTGAAACGTTGTGTTTCATTGAGTTCGGGTAACGTTGTAGTCTTTAGTTTTTGGCAGTCTATTAGGGTAAGGGACTGATAGTCTGTGTTACTCTCGTAGAGTGAAGCTCTCTGCTTTCTCTGATTTTCTTTCTTCCATATTTGATAGTATATATCAACCAACCATGCTCAAATTCCAGTGGGTATCTCTGATTCTCTATCTTTCTCTCGTAGGATGGGATTCTATTAGAAGTATTGTATTTCATTAAGAAGCAAGCAATCTACAAAAACTAATGGATAATATAAAAATATCTTTCTTCAACAAAAAAAATTAACTGCGCTAACATTTTTTACTCATTCTTCAGACTGGCCCAGCATAGTGACGATACGATAGGCCCTAGCATGCAAATGTAGTTGGAATTTGGATTCATTTACTCTCTGAATATCTATGATTACATGTGATTTTAACGAGAAAAAAATTACATTATTCTAAAGGTAAAAGATTTTGCAGTACACATAATCTTTAATTCACAGTACATCACTCAATATCCAAAGGCAAAAAACAATTTAATGTAATTATTTGCATTTGATGTGACTATTGAAATTGTACCTGGCTATAAAGGAAAGGACTTTATCATAAATGGATTAACAAAATTGCATGTGTATAGTTGTTAGTAGCAGAGGCGAAGACAAGGGTGGGTTTACAACCCCCAACTCCTCGGGTATATAGTTAAGTTAGTTTTAATTATGTTGTTGTTATAGTTTATTTATGCTAATAGATATTTATTCACCTCCATATCTTTTTGTAAAAAATCACCATGATATCACTAAATATTATTTATTATCAATTTATTTCTATTAGTATGTAAAAAAATTAGAATTATATTATAAACAATCATTTTAGTCTATACTTATTAAGGAAACTAGAAAAATGACGCATGTACCCCTACTTTTTACTTTTCCATATAGATAATAATTATTTTTGAACAAAAATAACTTCCTAAAATGACAGATATTAATTAACGGAGAGAGTATTATATAAGAAAATACTTAATATTTTTATTTTAGCAATATAGTCAAAAGCAAAACTGATTATTATGTCAATAATCATGTATCCACTGTGTTTATAATACAAATGTTTTTAGTTTTTATTACAGATTTTACAATTTTCAAAAATATTAGAATTTCTCAAAATAATATCTACAAGATTTTTGTAGAAAAAAACTAATAGTTTAGAACTATTGTTCTATATTATTGGCATTAACATATAATTTAGTATACCAAGTTTTAAAAGCTTGAAATAAAAAGAGCAAAACAAACTTCTTTATATATTAAT
Organism: Limonium bicolor; assembly: GCA_023374045.1. Lineage (NCBI taxonomy): Eukaryota > Viridiplantae > Streptophyta > Magnoliopsida > Caryophyllales > Plumbaginaceae > Limonium > Limonium bicolor. The sequence continues at coordinate 212,761,029 of CM041782.1, forward strand.
CAATATATTTTTATTTTAATTTTTTTATGTCAAATTTAATATCAATTTTAAATATAATTATGAATATTAAAAATAATATCAATTTAAAAAATTTAAATTTATTTTGATTATTAACTAATATTATTAAAAAAAAATCGTCCCCGTAAGCAAATTTCTTGGCTCCACCCCTGGTTAGTAGGACAGGTACGGTACAACTATATGATGACCTGGGCCCTGATTCTCCTACTATATATTACCTACTAATTGTTTTCTTTTGTAAAAATTTAATTTGGTATACGAGTATTATAGTATAATAGTTACTACGAGTAGCAAGATGAATAATAGTAAAATCATTTCATATTGAAGAAAAAAAGAAGTGAAATAATAACATAACAATACTTTTAAACTGAACATACTAGTGAATGTAGATGTAGTACTGGTGTACTAGTAACTCTTTTCATATGCTATCTTATTTTTTGAAATTATTTCATATGCTATCTTATATTGCTGGGAAGGATGCCAAATTTCTAGGTAACTATTTTACCGTTGCCAAACATAACACAATAAACGAAATGTTACTATCGTGTGTCTAACCTGTCCACCGACCTTTGGTTTTGGTTTGTACCATCGATGACACGACATCATGTCATGACATACAACATACTATAATATATGAATAGTGGATGACGTTCATTTTTTTTCTTCAAAAGATCATATTTCATTAAGCACAAACTGTCATCACATAATCTGGAATCATCTAAGATCCTACATCTTCCTAGTGTTGCCAAAAGATGTGCTACGGTTTTTTCCTCCCTTGGTACATAAAACCAAGAGACCATATCAAAACCATTACAAAACCGCATAATATCGTCTACCACTAAACTAATTTCTGTATCTTGTGCACCTGACCCATTTACAAAATCCACCAAACCTTTACAATCAGAATAAAAACTAACATTACTAAACCTAGCTTCCTTTGCCCACCGTGCCACTTGTAGTAGAGCTTTGGCCTCCACCAAAGTAGGAGAGCACTTGCAATCCTCTAAAAACAAATCTCTGCAACCCGCCATGACTACCTTCCTTTCCTTGTAGCCAACCACCCCTTTCCCCGCCGCCATACCTACCTTCAAACTACCATCAACATAGATCTTTGCAAAAGTCTCATTAGGTTCACTAACACGCCCTTTAACTTGAATGTCCCCTTTCCCCGCAACACCGGAAGCAGCAAGGAAAGCATCCGCTGATGCCACCCTTCCTCCACATTTCTTTCATGGCCAGAGCATATCTGACATCTTAAAAACCAAAATTTCCAAATGGCGACAACAAATTTATCGAATAAATGACCATTATAACATAGACAATAATGCATAACCCAATCGAGAAAGGCTCCATTAGTATCCAAAACAGGCGGCTTAGTAAAGGACAAACGAAACCAGAGATGATCCATAGTAGAACAATGAACAAATACATGCCGATAGGTTTCTTCATCACCATAGAAACAATTCATTGGTCTATTATCCTTAATTATAAACTTCACAATAGCACCACATGGCAAGGAACCATGCATTAGTCTCCACCAGAATACTTTAACTCTGAGTGGAACATGGTACTTTCACACTATCCTTAGTACTGCACCAATACATCCACCACCTAAACTTCATGGCACATTTTCATACTTACTAGCATATGCCATATGGTAAGTAGACCTTACTGTAAATAAACCTGATTTTATCCCATTCTAGAACCGCTAAACATCCTTTGGTGCACGCCTAAGATCTATTGAAACAATCTCTTCCACATCTTCCCTAGGGAACCACTGCTGAAGTAAAGAAGTGCACCAATAAAGACCAACTGGATCAAACAACCATGACATCCTCCCCTCAGTTCTATCCAGGGAAGGTAGCTTCCACGAAGAGGGCCTCATACCAAGCTTATGAGGAAACTAAGGAGACAAAATAATGATGGAGTCACCACTCCACTGTTAGCAAGAAATATGTGTTATATACTTCTACCAAGCAGGTACCTATCGTTTGCGGAATAGTGAATTGAGTGGGGTTGTCGATCTCAAGGACCTCGTTCAATTAATTGGCAATTTATTTACTAACTGAGATTACTAAACTAAGAAAAACAGGAAACGTCACTTTTTCAAGTTTTGCTTAATTTAATAAAAAAAGAAAGACTCAACAAACAAATCGAAAGTAACAAAATAATAAAACGGTTTAAATAAAACTAAATAAAGAAATAAAATTGAAACTCTAAAATCTAATGAAGCACCCCGGATTGTTAGCAAACCTTCACTTTATTAACCTATCAATAAACTCTTCTCTAATTCTGCAATAAACTCAGAACTATAATTAATTCGTCAACGGCTAAGTCTAACGAATCCTAACCAGTTGCTAGAACTAGCAGCAGACTAATGCTCTATCCGGACACAACTAATTGCATAAAGAACAGTTTCTATTTGAGACCGATTAACCTATAGGCGGGATCATGCTTCTAGTCGTTAATCAGGTTTAATTCCTATGTCTTGTTATCTATCTCAGCTCTCGCATGTTGATTAGAAAACTACAAAGATTGCTTTAATAATTAGCTAGAAAATAAAGCACATGAAGAACTGGAATTAAACTACTGCAATAATAAGTTAGAGAAAGATTACAAAATAAATATGAAGATCCGGTTTGCTACCCCAATCCGGGGAGCTAGACTAACTACACCAACATGACTATAAAAATAACACAAGTAATAAAGAAAGACATTAAACTGTAACAAAAATAATATAAGAGAGTGGTGGTGGTATATGGTTGTGGTGGTGTTCGTGAATGTGATGGTGGTCAGGTGGATGGATGTCTGGTGCAGGTGTTCGGAATTGAATGAATGTGAAGTGGTGGAGATATATCACGATTTGTAGCAACTGGATGGATGGATGATGGAGCAGTGGTGATGATGTTGAATTTGGAGGTGAATGAGGCATAAGCCTCCTCTCTGGTCAAGCCTCCTCCCCGTGGCCGCGTGAAGAGGTTTATTATAACCCGCTTAATAATCTTGAACAATCGCCTTCCCTTTGTAATGACGAATCTATCAATATAAAAGATACGATACTGGTTCATATCTAATATATTACTCTATTTGCTGCAGCCCTAGCCACGTGATAATGTATATCCACACACCCCCGTGCTTAACTTTGATGTGAATTTCATCCGTGAGTGAATGATGTTGATGATGTATCATGTGGATAAAATAATTTGTACGTGGTGTGATGTCAGAGTGGTCCATGTGTGACAAATATAATCGTGCAGGAATATTGTGTAGTCCGGGCAAGATTTGTACGTCCGGATCTGGACATTGAGCCGGACCGGAATATATAAGCGCTTGTGCATTCAGGATACAACTTTAAAAGGTCTAAATTCTTCGTTTGGACTCTGTTTGTTCTGTTTGTTACAATGGAATCCTCATGAGATAATCTTTGTATTTCAAGACTTTTACCTGCATTAGACACATAAAATGTATCAGTTCACATCAAACACATAATCTAAGGAAAACATAGATAAGTCGAGGAAATAAGACATGAATGTTTAAAAATATGTAAGAATTAAAGCCCTAAAAATAGATATATTTCGCACTTATCAAACTTCCTCACACTTAGCTTTTGCTTGTCCTCAAGCAAATACAGAATATGACTACTCTTAAGGGTCGTAGTATTGAAATTCAAGATCAAACAACTGCCGATGGAAACAAGCAAAATGACAATCAAAAGAATAGTTCTGCTACTAGCTGTAGGTTTTCGCAAACAGTGAAAAAGAGTGAAGTTAAAAGCATGAAGAAGTTAGATTATAAGAACTGAAAGAGAATAGTTTGGGATCTTCCACCATTTCTTTCCTCTAACCTTTGGATGACAAGGGGTGTGAAGTAACACCTTATTCCGTGATACCTTTCAACACCACATACTCATGATCAGAATAAGCAAAATGAAATACACATTTAACTATTCAAAGTTCATTTTCCTTAACATTCTGTTCTGTCATTTGCATATTTAATTCATCCCCTCAGACTTTTCTCTTCACCCATGTAGCGGCTTTGGGCCTTCTATCCCAGATCATAAGACCTTAGGTAGATGGGTGATGAAGCACCCCAAGGACTTAATAACCGAATGAAGAGGCCTGTTATGGTTCAGAAATAAATTTCAATTCAGATCAGCGGAGTACCTTGCCTTATCCTTTCATACCAAACTTTCTTATCATTCCCAAAATCCCAAACTAGACTAATTCAGTTTTCATAATCAGCTAATCCACCAAATTTCAATGAAAATAGATTCAGTTTGGATAAAACTATACATACAAACAGCCAAAAGCAGAAAGATTCTTGAGGTGGCCATCAGGCTTGTTTTCAAAACCTCAACAAAAATTTTCACCTGAATATTCAATTTATTGGCACTTAAAAGAAGCAATTCTTTCAAAACAAGAGGACAACAAAAACAAATGTGGCATTAAGTGCAATTGTCAATATTTAGAAAGTACCCTTCTTCCTCACACTTAAAGGAGCAATGTCCTCATTGTTCACAAATTAAAACCAAGAAAAGGACTTTCTAAATATTGCAAACTCATTAAGGATTTCATTCAGGACATTGATGACTAATATAAAAATAATCTTTAAGCATAAAAGTCATGACAGGCTGAACATAAATATTAAAATAAGGAGAAACTGAAACTCCCCTGATATCGTAGATTGAGGAAGGTTCCCTTCCTCACACTTAAGCTCGAACAAGGGGTAGTGTCGTTCCTCACACTTGCATTCAAGCAAGTGTCCAGCCTTGGGGGTACATCAAACACCATGATAAAATTTTCACCTGCATCCACTCACAACTACCACAAAAACGCTTAAAAGCGTTGCATTAAAGCACAGACACCATTTCCACTTCTAAATAAAAGAAAAACAAAATAAACCTAAGAAAATAAAAACAAAAACAATATAAATTTAACAACTGGGTTGCCTCCCAGTAAGCTGCCCGTCTTTATAGTCTTTGGCTAGACTCTCGCTTTGTTATCCTGGATCAAAATAAAAGTAGACAACAACTTTGCCAGGAAAACGAAATAGACAGTAATTAAAAGCAAACCACCAGGATCAAAACAAAGCGTTACTTCAGCAAATAAATAGGAAAGTAAATACTCCACAAAACCTGATGCTTGAGGAGATACTGCCGGTAACGCTGCTCAGTCAGAAGACCAGGTGTGAATGGCTCTTCTTCCACAAATTGGAGGATGTAGACATCCTCCTTCTGTTTGTGAGGCTCTTTAGGATGAGTATGAAATTGATGACCAGTTGGAGGTGGCTCTTCCTTCTGAAATTTGAGGGTGCAGACATCTTCCTCAAGTGTTAAAGGCTCTATGGAAGATTCTTGTTGACAGACAATTGCAGAGGAATCTTCATTTTCTTCAACCTCTCTGAAATAAACTACCTCTGGTATCTCTACTGGTTCGTAGACCGGATTGGACAAGATATTCTCAATCACTGGGTAGTCGGTTGAGTCGAGGTTGAGGAGGGAGGGCAATATAACTCTTCAGCACGTCCCTCAACCTCTTCACTAGGCTCCTCTTCAGCTTCAAAAATAATAGGCTTGGAATGATCTTCACCCATCAAAGTCTCTGCTTGAATTTGGTCCACTAGGTTCAAATGACTTTGATTTTGGAGAAAATTTGTCTGCTCCTGTGCTAGCTGCTGCGAGATCTGATTAGTTGTGTTTCCCAACTCTGGTTTATATCTTCTTGCTCAACAAATTTGGCATCATACCTAGATTCAATTTCAGCCAATTTAGCATTAGTGGCTTTCCTTTGCTCCAGGATCTCCGCAAGCATGCTCTCTATCTTGCTCATATCCTCCTTAGGAGGCTCCTGATAAGCGTAGAATTGTTGTTCCTCCGTCCTGCATTCTAGTCCGCTCACCTTGCCACCAATAAGGCTGTCGAAAAACGATTGTTGTGGCTGGTAATAATCTTGTCGCCTGAACTGGTTGTAACTTTGAGTACCCGACTGATTATACCTGTTCAAATTCTGCTCAATGTTCATTATTGTAATCGTCGTTTCCAACTGTGTCAACACTCTCCTCAACTCATCCATGTTATAGTCCATCTTTGCCTACAAAAACAACAAAAATAAAAAGTAAAATAGAACCAAAAATAGACTAGAACACAAAAACAAAATTAAATAATAAGAATGAAGAACAAGATTTAAATAAAAGGATATTACTAAAATAAGTAACGTAAAATAAATAAAGAAAAAGAAAATAAACTACGCACTGCTAACAAAATAGAATGTAAAATAGATACGGCTGTGAAAATTGAAAAATCAAATTTGTGTGAGGTTGACCTTGCCAAAGTGCTAGTTAGATTGAAAAGCAGGCCGTGAAATCAAGTACGACAAAATTAAACAAATAAACAAAACAAAAAGAAAAAAAAACGAAAAGCAAATAAATCCTAAAAGTGTAAACGTAATCCTAACTAATCGAAATCGGCTTTGACGTAGAATTAAACGAGTGAAAAAAAAACAACAAATCGAACAGAAAGCAAAACAAATAAAGCAAATCCTAAAAGTCTACGTGTCTAAGCAACACAAAATTTTATTCGGACTCACGAGACAAGATAAAAATCAACGAACTTATCGAAATAATACAAGAACTAAAATAAAAGAAGAAAGAATAAAATCTCAATCAGATTAAATAAATATGTAAATTAATTGTGTAAGAGGTCCCCGCAACGGCGCCAAAAACTTGTTAGCAGAAATATGTGTTACTATACTTCTACCAAGGCAGTGTACCTATCGTTTTGCGGAATAGTGAATTGAGTGGGGTTGTCGATCTCAAGGACCTCGTTCAATTAATTGGCAATTTATTTACTAACTGAGATTACTAAACTAAGAAAACAGGAAACGTCACTTTTTCAAGTTTTGCTTAATTTAATAAAAAGAAAGACTCAACAAACAAATCGAAAGTAACAAAATAATAAAACGGTAAAAATAAACTAAATAAAGAAATAAAAATTGAAACTCTAAAATCTAATGAAGCACCCCGGATTGTTCTGCAAACCTTCACTTTATTAACCTATCAATAAACTCTTCTCTAATTCTGCAATAAACTCAGAAACTATAATTAATTCGTCAACGGCTAAGTCTAGCGAATCCTAACCAGTTGCTAGAACTAGCAGCAGACTAATGCTCTAATCCGGACACAACTAATTGCATAAAGAACAGTTTCTATTTGAGACCGATTAACCTATAGGCGGGATCATGCTTCTAGTCGTTAATCAGGTTTAATTCCTATGTCTTGTTATCTATCTCAGCTCTCGCATGTTGATTAGAAACTACAAAGATTGCTTTAATAATTAGCTAGAAAATTAAAGCACATGAAGAACTGGAATTAAACTACTGCAATAATAAGTTAGAGAAAAGATTACAAAATAAATATGAAGATCCGGTTTGCTACCCCAATCCGGGAGCTAGACTAACTACACCAACATGACTATAAAAATAACACAAGTAATAAAGAACGACATTAAACTGTAACAAAAATAATATAAGAGAGTGGTGGTGGTATATGGTTGTGGTGGTGTTCGTGAATGTGATGGTGGTCAGGTGGATGGATGTCTGGTGCAGGTGTTCGGAATTGAATGAATGTGAAGTGGTGGAGATATATCACGATTTGTAGCAACTGGATGGATGGATGATGGAGCAGTGGTGATGATGTTGAATTGGAGGTGAATGAGGCATAAGCCTCCTCTCTGGTCAAGCCTCCTCCCCGTGACCGCGTGAAGAGGTTATATATAACCCGCTTAATAATCTTGAACAATCGCCTTCCCTTTTGTTAATGACGAATCTATCAATAAAAAGATACGATACTCTGTTTCATATCTAATATATTACTCTATTTGCTGCAGCCCTAGCCACGTGATAATGTATTCCACACACCCCACGTGCTTAACTTTGATGTTGAATTTCATCCGTGAGTGAATGATGTTGATGATGTATCATGTGGATAAATAATTTGTACGTGGTGTGATGTCAGAGTGGTCCATGTGTGACAAATATAATCGTGCAGGAATATTGTGTAGTCCGGGCAAGATTTGTACGTCCGGATCTGGACATTGAGCCGGACCGGAATATATAAGCGCTTGTGCATTCAGGATACAACTTAACAAGGTCTAAATTCTTCGTTTGGACTCTGTTTTGTTTCCTGTTTGTTACATTGGAATCCTCATGAGATAATCTTTGTATTTTCAAGACTTTTACCTGCATTAGACACATAATGTATCAGTTCACATCAAAACATAAATCTAAGGAAAAACATATGATAAGTGAGAAATAAGACATGAATTGTTTTAAAAATATGAAGAATTAAAGCCCTAAAAATAGATATATTTCGCACTTATCACCACTCCACCCTTCTAGTCCCACTCTTGAATAGGCCAATACATGACATAAGAGCTCTCCACACAGGAATAGCCTACACCCTAAAGTTGCAGACATGATATTACCATCTTTAAAGTACCTTACACGCAAGACCCTAGAAAGAAAAGAGTTTGGACAAGTTGTAACCCGCCAAAGTTGCCTAGTTAGCAATGTCTCATTGAAAACAGCTAGGTCCCGAAACCTCATTCCATCCAAAGACATAGGCCTACAAAGATAAGCCCACTTCCTCCAATGCAATCCCTTCCTACTACCAGAACCAATCCACCAAAACCTTGCCATTAACTTTTGTAACTCACTAATCAAGGATAAAGGCGGCCTCATAACACTCAAGACATAAGGAGGGTAGATTGTGAAACATTCTTAATAAGAATTCCCCTCCCTGGATGAGACATCAATGTACCCCAACCCTGGATCTCTTTTTGCATGTTCTCACGAATATAATAAAAAAATCTCTGCTTGCTTCTACCAATTTTCCTTGGAAAGCTGAGTTACATTCCAAATTATCTACAACTCTAGAACCCAACACAACAGCTATACCATCTTTTACCACACCTGGGACTCCATCAGAGAACAATAAACTAGACTTAAGAGGATTAATGCAATGACCAGAAGTCTTAGAAAAGTCTAACAAATATCCTTTAGAGCTCTCGCATTATCAATCGATGCATGCCCAAATAGCACACAATCATCAGCAAAAAAACAGACTCATAATCTCGCCTTCCAATCCCCACAAGTTAACCCCCTTATATAAACTAACTGTTCCCATAAATCATATAGTTGAACAAGGCCTCCATACAATAAATGAACAAATAAGGAGAGAGCGGGTCACCTCGCCTAACACCACACGTTGGATAAAAGACATTCCCAGGATATCCATTTACCAAAACAGACATAGAAACATTGGTAATACACTTCCTTATCAAATTCACACACTTAGGGTGAAAGCCCATACTATACATGATTCCCAACACAAATTCCCACTCCACTGTATCAAATGCTTTTGACATGTCAATTTCATATGTAAACAGACCCTTATCTCTAGCCCTAGATACCCGCATATAGTGAAGTAATTCATGCACAACAACAATATTGTCAATGATTTGGCGCCCAGAAACAAAAGCACCTTGGTCCTCATAAATCATACTAGACATTGCTGGCTTAATTTGGTTAACGATTGTCTTATCAATCACTCTGTACATAGTGTTACACAAGGAAATGGGCCTAATAACCGTCATTGAGCAGACTCCTTTCTTTTAGGAATAAGGACAAGATAAGTGTGATTCAAATTGGTAGATGAGTAATCAGAATTAAGAAATCAAAGGACTATATTAATGAAATCATCAGCTATAACATCTCAGAAAGTGAGCAAGAAGGTACCATTGATTCCATCCGGGCCAGGTGCCTTCCTTGGTGCATAGCGAGCAGTGCTAGAACAACATTCTCTCACGTAAAAGGCTCTCCCATGGCTAAAAAATATCATTAGGAATATGGTTCCCAACATAGGCATTAAAATGCATATTTAAATCTTCATTAGAATTAGTAAATAAGTTTTCAAAAAACCCTAGCAATACCCTCAATCCCCTCCCAATTGAAAAAAAGATTACCCGAAGAGTTTTTTAAAGCACAAATTGTATTACGGCAAGATTTAGCTTTGAACTGCTGAAAGAAATAAGAGAAGCTCCTATCACCTGCCCTCAACCAACAGGAGCGGGCACACTAACACCACCACATCTCTTCCTTTAGCAACAACCTATCACACTACTTATGCAAAAGAGACAGCCACCGGACAGAATCTTTAGAGTCCAGACAATATCCGATTAAATATCTTCCAAATTTCAACGTTCCTCCAGCAATTGAATACTTCCCCACCTCCTCAGTTCCTGACCACAGGCTTCAACCTTCAACTAGTACTGATTCTCACCTGAAACCTGCTGACTCCAAACCCTTTTCACCGTTTCTCTACAACCCATAACATTAGCCCAACAGTCCCCAAATGAAAGGGCTTTGTCCCTCTGTGTCTCATGGGCCGTAAGACCAGTTTTATGGGTCGGTGGTCAGATCGAGACCATCTTAAATGAAAGTTTGTCGCTTCTAGGTAAAGGGCCATCCACTCAACATTCACAAGAAAATGATGAAGTCTACTCTGAGTGTTCCATTGACCCCATCGCCGATTGTTGAAGGTGAAGGTTTCACCAACAATGCCAAGATCTCTTAGACCACATGTCATAGCACAATCTCTGAACACCCTCATACTAACCCGACTTCGAATTCCCATACTACACCGCTATGAGTTGAACATAATCTCATTGAGGTTGTCCCCTACCAGCCATGGTCCTTGCCACATCACATTCAAATCCTCTAATATATGCCAGGTTCGCCACCGGTCTTATCTACGTGGTCATCCATAGACCCCAGTAAAGCGCCACCCACGTCCTCAGTCATCTCTTACTAGACAGTTTATATGTCTATTGGAGAAGGAGAACAAGTGGACATCCAAATCCTCCTTCCACATAAGACATACACCCCCACTTTTCCCCCGACTGTCGCCTACAAACCATTGAAATCGTACACACCGCACTACCACATTTCCTATTTCCGAACCTACCAACCTCGTCTTAAACAAGAACACGATCCATGGTGATTGCTCATGAACCAAACGTCGGAGCCAACAAACTACTTAGGGGTCACCAAGTCCCCGATAGTTTACCAATAGACAACTCAAGGCTCTTGGAGGCCCTGGTTTCCTTCCAGGGGCGCCGATTTAGTAGACATCATCTCAACATTCCTACCTTTCTTGGAGACAAGCTCTTACTGCTCCTTCTCTAGGAATTCTTCCAGTGAAGCATCATGCTCAACCGACTCCATCTTCCTTTTCTGACCACATCTCTCAGACTGAATTGGATCAATTTGTACCAACACCGGCTCTTCAGACTGCGCGGAAACATCATGACCCTTTTCCTTCACCATCGGGGAAGCATCACCACCCCCAACATTTTCCCTACCAACATCAACAAAATTCTCTTGCATCGCCCCTGAAGTCGAAGCTTGTAAAGCTACAGCTCTAAACTTAAAAAGCGCAGACATGCCCATTTGATAAGAGGAGCATCCTCCTGCGGCTCAAGTCGTATGCGACCACCCCTAGCTCCACCCGCACGAAGCCATGATCCATAGGAGAACTAAGTGCTTGACGACTCAGATTGATTAGGGCAGTCGCGAGTTCCATGCATAAAAAGTCTAGAATGGAAGTATATACTTGGGAGCCTCTCATAGGTTAATCTGAGCATAGAAGTCTCCTCATGTAGAGGCACTGTGACATAACGATGGATTGGCCTTGTAATATCCACCTTCACTTAAATGCGCATGTCATCCCCACCACTGCGCCGGTCCTTCTCATACTCCATGAAACATCCAATTCTGTCCCCCCTACCTGTTTAGCGAAAGCTCCATGCCAAAATGGGATCCACTGGAAAACATGGTCCCTCGACGCTCTCTCAAGATCCACTTCAACCAAAGCAAGTAGACACTCGTAAAACATCCATGGGCCTCTTCCTAAAACGCCATGCAACTTCTCTTCATCCTCAAACTCGAACAGAAATAAACCCATACTCAGATTCTTGACTTTCAAGAATCCTCAATCTACCAAACCCTTCCTAACGTGCATTCCATGCCTCTGATATGAACACTTATGGCAAGAAAGAGCTTACCAATTAAACAACTTCCATAAGAAATACCCGAATCTGCATCCATTAATCCCTCAACATCCATGCAAGCTTCTTCTTCAACAGTTAAAGCTAAATCATCGCATTACGAAATGAGATCATCAATTTCTTTGTTTTTGTAGCCACGCAGAAGCGAAAAGAAAAGGAGAAAAACAGATGGAAAGTGTAACAAAAGCATATGGCTAAAACGAGAAGACAAAAGGAATTATATACACACAAGAGATAAGATGAAAAGATCCTTAATGGAAAGCATGCAAAAGTGACAGTTAATCATTCGCATGCAAGGATCTAGGCAGTACATACTCACCTCTCTCACCAACTTCATAAAAAAAACTCAGTTACTTCCATTTCCCAACACATGTATAGGGGAAGACGATGAAAAACCACCTTGGAAATGAATTTAAGCAAAAGATCTTAGTGTGTAACACACAATCTAAAACCAAATAGAGAGAAGGGAGAGATTCAGGCAGTTGCACTTTGATGCACAGAAGAAAAGTGCCCTCGCCTTAGGAAGAAGAGAGGAAGGAGAGAGAAAGAAGAGCTGGGGGTTATACTTCATTACTCAAGTGGCACTGCTGGTGGTTAGTCCTCCCTGGCCGTGGATGACGTTCACATTCAACAGAAAACTAACTATGGTTTTCACCACTGAGTGATTCATCTCTTATATATTATATATTATGTAAGTGACACTATGCTTTCATAAAATAATAATACTACTACTACTATATGTATGTAACAGTAGCATATTGTTTTTATTTTTGTTAAAATAACAATAATACATCCTTTTACTGTCTATTTAATAATACTAGTGAAAATGATGGTAAATAATCAAGAATTACAACGACTGAACACACTTTCTATTTCAATAAAAATGAAAATCAAATATTTCTTCCCCTGTGAGTCTACTTTTGATAAAAATGAAAATCAAATCAAAATCAAATAGTTATAGTCTATAATAACTTAGTACATACTACATGCATATATATCTTATCCACATAATGAAACAGCCATGGATTTACTAAAAAGGCCCTTTCGATAATCATTTTCCTAGTAAAAAAGGCTGATGTCGCTCTGCCTAAATAGTAGATACAAATAATAAATATGATAATAGTGAAGGTTCGATGCATAAATTAACTTTTACAATTGGAACATAAGGTACCGAAGTTCTGACACAAGGTACTTTAAATCTGACACAAGGTATCTACTAGGTCTTAATCGACTAAGTAGTCCATTAATGGATTTAATGAACTTATTAGATCTAATAAGTACCTTAATTAACTAATTATTCGAGTTAGATCTAATAAGCAACTTTATAAGTAGTTAAGTTCTTCATTACCTATAATAGAATAACCGTCCAGAAATGTCTATGCTTGAGTAAATAGTTTTACGAACAAATATATCGAATCGAATTAGAAAATGAAAAGATTTGTGCAAGTAAGGTCAGACACAACATAACAAATCTCTTTATGAAAAACATATCCATTTTACAAGTTTGTTACGGACAGTTCCTACAGAGGGTCGAACTAAGGACGTATACAATACTCAATGTAGATGCTACACACTTGGTTCTCATCCTTCTTTGACATCTTCTAATGCGTCATTTCTGGACTCATTCGAATTTAAAAATCAAAATGAAAATCAGAACCAGAATCAGAACCAGAACAGAACCAGAACCAGAATCAGAATCAGAATCAGAATCAGAATCAAATCAAAATCAAAATCAAATCAAAATCAAAATCAAAATCAAAATCAAAATCAAAATCAAATCAAATGGGCATATACATCTATATAAGTGCTGATGGTAAATGAAAGGTTATGAAAGACTTGAAGTAAAGACAAATTTGATGGTACTGATACAAGGAAAAAAACAAAGAAAGAACTGTCTATTTGTATACAATATAACCAAACATTTTACTTTTTCAAAAGTAGTTAAGTTGTCTAAGAATTAATTGGTCACAATGTAAAGAAGGAAAATAGTATATAGCAATTAAGGCAAGTCATATGGAATTTACCAACTCCTTCTAGCTATTTTGATTAAAAAAAGAATCTTTTTACTTATGACTATGTAATTGTCGTTGACTTATCCACATTAATTGCGCTAGTTTGATAGTATTTTGTAGACTACGCAACAATTGATACATTATTTTTCTTGAAAATATATGATAACATTTTAACATGACAAGAAAGAAAAAAAATACAGCAATTGTGGTTAACATTCAAACTCACAATCTTATAGTCTTACTTCTCAAAAAATATTCTTTTTTTATAAATTTGAGTAGATTTGATTCCATAAACTAGCACAATAAAGGAAACAACTACTGTTAGCTACACTTTTCTATCAGCTTATAAAAAATAGATCTATTTTTAACTCATTGTGTGTATATATATATATATATTAATTAATACTTCAATTTTCTTGCATAAATTGCAAAATTCTAAGCCCACATGTTACAGGCCCATGAATTCCTCACCCAACTAGTTTATGTTCAAAGGGTTACAATTTTATAGGCCGAACTTCCTCATTATAATGAAGCCCTTCTATTATATAGCAAACTAGTGTTGACTAATATTAAGCCCAACTGTTTCCTAAAACAATAAGTTAAGCCCACATCGGGCCCATTAAATAAGTGCTTAAACCCAACAATAGGTTAGTTCTCCGAATCAACGCATCCATCTCTCGCCACATAAAACCCTTAATTCGCCAGGGTTGTTTCTCTGGTTTCAATTCCACGCCGTCGCGCCGCTGTCCAGACCTAGACTGAGAGAGAGACGAAGCGACACTATGGTGAAGTTTCTGAAGCCGGGAAGGCCGTGATCCTGCTGCAAGGGCGATTTGCCGGCCGCAAAGCTGTAATAGTTCGTTCATTTGATGATGGTACTCGTGACCGTCCCTACGGTCACTGCCTGGTGGCCGGGATCGCCAAATACCCCAAGAAGGTAATCCGCAAGGACTCTGCTAAGAAGCAGGCGAAGAAGTCAAGGGTCAAAACGTTTGTCAAGGTCGTCAATTACAATCACATAATGCCGACTAGGTACACCCTCGATGTCGATCTCAAGGATGTCGTCACTGGTGACGCGTTCCAGTCCCGTGATAAGAAAGTGACTGCTGCCAAGGAGGCCAAAACTAGGTTCGAGGAGAGGTTCAAGACTGGAAAAAACAGGTGGTTCTTCTCCAAGCTCAGGTTTTAAAACTGGGTTTTGCGGTTTTGGGTATTTTGTTTCTCTGGCACTAAAAGTTGGATTTTTTAATAGAAGTTGGATTAGAATGAAAGTGTTTTGTCTAGTGGAACCGTGAATTGTTATTTACTTTTCCTTTCTTTTACGTATTTATCGACACCGTTTGTTATCCAAGATCAGCGACCTTTTTTAACTTGGCTGTAGGCTGGTTTATATACCATCTTTGCTTTGGTGCTCCGTTCACCTTGTGTGTTTCTAAATTTAGGGTTATATATACTTAACCCTATTGTGTGGATTGTACTTGTGTGCTGATAGCATCTCTATCTTTTCTCGACTAGTGTCATTTGAAGTTGCAGAGCTGGCAGACATTATATTTGTCCTGTTAGTGGTAAATTTGTTTGAGAGATGATTTACATACTCAGCCTATCGTTGTTTTATGTGCTCTGCTTCTGATTGCTTTCGATTAGAATGGCGCAATGGATACGAGTGACATGTTACTTTTAACTCTTTTGGTTGATTTTGCGACTTTTGATGTGCTCAATGCAAGTTCTAACAAAGTCGATGGGGGGAATGTTCGTTCAGTATGATTCTCTGAGGTGCTCTTAAATACATAATCTTAAGATGGTTTCTATTCCCTGAAGCATTAGTGCAAATTTAGCATGTTATCTTTTCATCTGCTCATGGTTTTGTTTGGTTGGGTTATCTTTGGCACCATGTTTAGTTACCGCTTCCATTGTATGGCTTCTTACGATTTCAAAGCTCTATTTCTTTGTCACTCTAGCTTTAATTGGTCTTTCTGTCAAATCGTGTGATCTAAAACCCATGGCTGACGACAAATGTTACTCAAGCGGGAACTAGGCTTCAGTAACTCATCAAGCATTAGCATACTAAATTGAATATCTCAACTCATAACTGTGTACTGTTAATACAAATACCAGAGCAAATGTACGAATATCCCTCTCTTTCTCCTCTCTTGTCTAGTCTGGAAGGTTGCGAGAGGTCCCTGGCCTGCTATGGGATTTGAAATGAGTATTTACATCCACGAAGGGATTGCAACGGATCTACGTTTCTCAAATCGTGTGAACTCGCAATGAAACCAATAATTGGTGTCATATGTATGACATTAACACCTGTGGGTCAATGGAATGAGGGTTAAGACAAAGTCATAATAGACTACATGAACTCGTAAGTAAGAGAGGGTACAATGAGATTTTGAGAGGACCTGCGACTGGAAGGGAGGATGAGACAACACCCCACAAACCATTGTAAACGTGGAGGGCAGTTAAAATGATCGGTACACACTATAAAATGTCGATTCTTGAGTGAATATGTAGAAACAATATGCAATTTTTAGAGTGTTTGAGGGTCTTGCCAATAGAGGAAGTTTTAAACTTGTGAGATTAGTTAAGTGTGGTTTACAAGGCAAATAAAAAGTGTGGAGAATATAGACCGCATCTTAACTAGATGTAGAATCTGGTAGGAGTAAGTAGATATGAAATTATAGCAACCAGGGTGTATATGGGATATAAGGTAGATGACTTTTTGTGAGAATCACATAATTGATTGTAAGGATGTAGAAGAGAGAGATAACTTTATGATTTAGGGTTGAACCTAAACAAAATGGTCATCCTTTCTCTCTCTTCTCTTAGCAAAGTATTCTCAAGTCAAACTTTTGGCATGCTACAAGCTTGGCTCAGGTTTCTGGCAGGAAACCACTGCCCCTGTAGGCGTCAGCTCGTTTTGACAGATCCGATCGGATGTTCATAATCTGGAGTAAAAGGATTCGAACTTTTGTATGCCGGTATCAAAAACTGATGCCTTACCAATCGCTTCCTCCGGGAAACAATTTTTCATAAAGTTATTATTTTCTATAGCTATCAAGTAATGGGAATACGCGAGATCCAAATGAAAGTCACTCTTTTTTCCTCTTGTACTTGATAAATTATTTTTTGTAAGTGGTGGGAAGGTGTTCATTTTGTTGTGTGCTTGGGTTGGGTATGGGTATGGGTGTGCGTGTGGAAATAAAAAACTTCCATTTTGATTTGGTTCAAAAGGTGCAGTTTGTATCTACTTGTTCAGGTATTTTGTTTCTCACTCAATATCCAATTTTAAGTAGAATTAGACTCGTAGTAGAAAAAATAACAAAAATAAGTTCAAATTGACTCTCAAAAGCGATCATCGGCGCCCATATCCAAGTAGGGGTGATCATTTGGATAATTCGGTTAACCGAAATCTAAATTGTAAAAAATAATTGAATTTCGGTTAAAAACCGAATTATCCAAATTAAGACCAAAATAAAATTAACCGTTATCCAAAATATCCGAAATACAATTTTTTTAAAATGAAATCCAAAATCCAAACTGAAATCCAAATTTTAACTAGTTTGGATTTCAACTAACCAAAATGTAGGGTTTGTGTTTGATTATTTGTCACTAAAGACTAGAATTAAAAAATAGAATATTCTTTTGTAAAGAAAGTTTGGATAATTAGGTTAACTGAATTAGACAAATTCAAACCAAATCCAAACCAAATTATAATTAGGATAATTCGGATAACCAAAATTTTCAATTCGGTTAAAAATCCAAAAATAAAAACGGTTAATTCATTTTTTGGATAAATCTAAAATATCCAAACTAAATGTGCACTCCTATATACAAGACAAGTGTAATACCCCTACCGCTAATCCCATTGCTATCATCTAATAGTCTCGGTCGTCAATCTAATCGCATCGGAAATTCATTACAACCGGTTGGGTGAAACAAAATAGTTAACCACCCTTGTGATTAACACGCGCCCGATCGAATAACAGTTACGGTCTGATTCCTTGAAATACCAGCTTCATTACATACCCCATCGCACACAACGTTTGATTATTGAGTACTACAAGTCTTATATTACATTCCCAAAAAACAAACAAGTGTACAACGTAGTACATAGGCCAATCAAAAAGTACTACAAGCCCGTGTACAACTAGTACACAAACCAAATAATACTAGCTAGCAAAAATACAACAGCCCGGTCTCTCTCTCGACCAATCAGTCCTGTCGGGTACCTGAAATAAAAATTGTGTTGTCGGGCTCAGCACAACTTGTTGAGTATGATGCGCATACCCCGTATGCTACCGGGGGTCCGCACGATTACTTTGTCACTAACATGAGGTTCATTTATTTAAATAAACATGGTCAAACAACAACAAGCAAAATACATGCCATGGAAAATATTCATGAATAAACACAGTACTTGGAAGTCAATGTCAATTCACCTACATTGGTCTTTCCATGTTCTTGAGGCTTTGAGATTTTCCTCTCAATTCTTAGCCTTATTCTTGTTAGACGATTACTATGCAGTTTATTCCGATATATTGAATTTGTTCTTTCAGATCAATAGACGTTCTCTGTTGTTGATCTCATCCTCTAATTCTCCTACTTCTTGGATAATTCTAGAGTTAAGTCAGTATGACTTCCGTTTGAGACACATATAGATCTCACCACCGGTTATTTCTTTCATAACCCATAATATGCAGCTTATCTTTTTAAACGGATAAGCTCTGCCTGTCTTACTCTATCGGGCACCACACTATGGCTCACGGCCCTGGACTAGAAAGTTCGACCACGAAATCAAAATTAATCTCTCTTGTTTCCTCTTTCATATACGCGTGACTCACATTACCCTAACCCATTCCCAGGGTCAGTAATACATTTAGTGAGTCAGTAGAGTTATTCTTCCAATTTAACACACCCGTGGGACATGGCGCATTTTAAGCGGTTAGGTTCCACGATTGTTAATTAGTGTCAAGTGCCGAGTTTGATTAGTTCACAGTCAGTCATCAACTCAGAAAAGAAAAACACTCAACTATTAACAAGGCATAAAGAAATGCAGTAAACATATTCGTGCATTTATCTTGATAGGTGATTGCATATAAACACATAAACACACAAACCGAGGTAACCTCGATAGAACACAGAGTATGAGAAAATTATATTGTTCACTGTCGACGTTGGTAGTCCACTCTCTTCCGGTGGTTAAGTCGGGTGGTTAATTCTCTTCATCACTAATGATTCCTGATTAATACCTGTTAATTCGCTTATGATTCATCTCAATCATATAAGTTGTTTACTTCTCATTATAACTTATACTTGTTCACATCTCTAGTGACCACAACATGTCACCAAACAAGTCTTGACATTCATATAATGACAATACTAATCAATCCCCTTCATTTAATTTCATTTACTAAACTCTCGCTGAATTCTGGGTGTGGTCCGGGACCTGGTCCGGTCCCTAACTCCCGGACCAACCCAACACAACTCTCAGCAGATTTTCACCATGGTCCGGGACCTTTTACCTGAGCTAAGTCCCGGACCTGAACTCTTGCATTATTCTCGACAGTTTTTATGTGGTGATCCGGGACCTCATGCAGGTCCTAAGCCCCGGACCATCCAATGCATACTACTCTCGGCCTATTTTCACTTGTGGTCCGGGACCTCATACAAGGGTCAGGTCCCCAGTGGCGGACCCAGGATTTCTATGTGCGGGGGGCAAAATAACAAATATAGTTTCTTAATATACAAAAAACTACAACTGTCCCCTTCGAGTCTTCATGTTTTGAAAATGGTCAATAATAACATCATCGGAAACTTGTAAAAGTACATCTTTTTCGATGAATGTGACTAAACAATCATTCAAAAATTGATCCCCAAAATGTTATGTAGCTTATTCTTCACAAAAGTCATCGCAGAAAATCATCTTTCAACACTTGTCGTCACAACAAGAAGAACCAACACTAACTTTAATAGCTTATATACTTCTGAATATATAAGATGCTTAGAAGTCTCCACCAACTTCATTGAAAGCTGACCAAGATCTTTTAGGTTTGAAAACCTAACATCTTCTCGCATATCAATAATGAAGTTATCAAGCTGATATTCAAAGTTGAGCAATTCAAAGCTTGTAAAGTCATTTTGATATAATTTTGATAATTGTAGCACCTTTTGCTTGTCAAAGGAGGAGAATGAATCGATAGGGCTCAAGCAAGCCATGCAAGTAAGCAACTCCTTGTTCGTCTCATCAAACCGATTGTTAAATTCTTGAAGCTGAAGATCAATAACTGCAAGAAACACCTCAATCTGATAGTGATGAAGATATGTGCAATGTTGAGCAAATCTCTTAGATCTTCCTTGGGGAATATATAGCATTCATATCCATAACTTCAATCTTATGTTTACAGCAAAAGTTAAGAACCTTGGAGAAAAATGTTTCCCACCCGTCATCTCTCATTTTCTGAAACTGAAGCTTGGTCATTTTGACAAGTGACATTGCATTTACAATATCTAGATCCCTTTTTTGTAAAGCAAGACTCAGTTCACGTGTATACCCAAATATGGCTAGCATCAAGTGAGCCATGAAGACAAAGTCAAATGATTCATTTTTAAACAAGGAACCTTGAGCTTTCGCTTGATCTTCTGATGGAATACTTCCCATTTTGCAAAAAACATCAATTATATCCGGATATAGAGAACAACACTTAAAATTGATTTATGATGAGATCCCCAGCGAGTATCCCCAGGTCTACTGTTGATAGATGGTAGAGATGCGATGGAGATCGATAAAGAAAACATACACAAAGGACAAGAACAAGAACACTGAGCTTTATCCTGGTTCAGCCAAAATCGCCTACATCCAGACTGAGACAATGATATTCCCTTGCTGTGAAAGAATTACACGCTCCAGACACAATCAACACTCAACTGAGTAGATCAAGGTAGAGCTCCCTCTCTTTACACTTCTCAGTTTCCCGTGTTTTCTCACTGTTTCTATTCTGTACAAGAATACACTCCAGTCCCGTGTTTCCCAGTGTCTATCTCACGCCCGCCTCTTTGCTCTCTTTGCTATCTTTATATGTAGCTGGTTCACTTATAGTGAACCCCCAAAACGATGTGTTTAGAGCTGAGAGAAGTAAAAGGAAAAATACAGCATACATGTTATAGTGTTGGATCAATATTTAACAATTCTCCTCCTTGATCCAAACTAAAACTGATAAGGAAACAAAATTGTCTACAGCTATAAAGATTATCAGATTTCTCTGATGTTGAGTAGCTCCAAACAGTGATTGAATTTACTGCTTGGAACAGGCTTGGTTAGCATATCCGCAAGATTTTCTTCTGTTGGGATCTTTACTATCTTGATTTCTCCCTGATTCACAATGTGTCTTACAAAGTGCATCTTCACATTGATGTGTTTGCATCTGTCATGGAACACTTGATGCTTCGATAGTTGAATTGCACTTTGGCTATCACAGTTCACTGATATACAATCCTGATTGTAACAAATTTCTGCCATTAATCCTTTAACCAGATGGCTTCTTTTACCGCTCTGTTACTGCCATGTATTCTGATTCTGTGGTTGATAAAGCAACTATGGACTGCAATGAAGACTTCCAGCTTATTGCTCCTCCACAGAGTGTAAACACATAGCCAGTAAGAGACTTCCTAGAATCTCTGCACCCAGCGAAATCTGCATCAACAAACCTTCAATGTGAGTTTTCTCATTTGTGTCTCTCTGATAGACTATTCCTGTGGACAGAGATCCTTTTAGGTATCTGAGAACCCATTTACTGCTTGCCAATGCTCTTTTCCTGGGTTGGACATGTATCTACTTACTACTGACATAGCATGAGCTAAGTCAGGTCTTGTGCAAATCATTGCATACATTATACTTCCAAATGCACTGGCATATGGAATTCTGTCCATTTGAGATCTCTCGAGATGGCTACTAGGAATCTGCTCCTTTGATAGTTTTGAAATGCTGAGCAAGTGGAGTTGAAACTTTCTTGGCATTTCTCATATCATATCTACTCATTACCTTTGATAGATAATTTTCTTGATGTAGACATAGGATTCCTCTTGGTCTGTTCCTTGATATGTCAATACCCAGAATTCTCTTTGCAGGACCAAGATCCTTCATATGAAATTGGTATTTCAAAATCTGTTTCATTCTCTGTATTTCTGTGTGACTAGGACTGATCAGCAACATGTCATCAACGTAAAGTAACAAATATATTGGGACTTTACTGTCATTTTTCAGATATACACACCAGTCATACCTCACTCCTCTTAAAACCATGTTTTATCATGAAGCTGCAAACTTTAAGTACCATTGCCTTGGTGACTTTTTTAATCCATACAGGAACTTCCTTAAAAGACATACCTTGTCTTTACCCCTTTCAAAACCCTCTGGTTGCTTCATGAGAATATTTTCTTTCCAGTTCCACATAGAGAAAGCTGTTTTGACGTCTAACTTCTCCAGCTCCCACTCGAATTTGAACTGTAAGTGCCAGAAGGTTCTGATTGATCCTATTTTTTGACCACAGGTGAATAGATCTCTTCAAGATAGTCTACTCCTTCTTCTTGAGTAAACCCCTTTGCCACGAGCCTTGCCTTAAACCTTGCTTCTTCAACACCTGGTATTCCTTCTTTTCTCTTGAAAATCCATTTAGATCCTATCAGTTTCTGACCTGGAATAGCAGGTACTAGATCCCAGTTTTATTTAATGCTAGAGAATCCATCTCCTCCTGCATTGCTTTCTTCCAGTTTGCACTGTCTTTGCTTGATAGAGCTTCTTTCACTGTTGATGGCTCATCGCATATTAATTCAGATGCAACAGATAGAGCAAATGATGTTACATCATCTTGAGCAAACCTTTGGGGTGGTCTGATGTTTACTCTTCTTGTTCTGTCTCTTGCCAGCTGATATTGATTTAAACTCTCCTTCTGTTCTGATTCATCTTGAGTTTCCTGACTTATGTCATCATTACCAATTTGATCAGATGCTTGGTTTTCTGACTGATCTAGCTGAGTTGATATTTCCATTTCAATCTCAACTCTACTATTATCTGTATCAGTTGCATTCAGATCAGCTTCGTTTTCTGAGATTTTTGATCTGTTCAAGAAATCAGTCTCCCTGAATGTCACATCCCTGCTTATGATGACACGCTTGAAACTTGGTTCAAGACACCACAGCTTGTAACCCTTAATCCAGGTGGATAGCCAATAAAGATGCACTTCACAGCCCTTGGTTCCAGTTTGTCCTGCCTTATGTGAGCATAAGCAGTGCAGTCAAAGACCTTTAACCATCTGTAATCGACACTGTGATCAGACCACATTTCCATGGGTGTCTTGAAGTTTAAAGCTGATGAAGGACATCTATTAATGAGGTAGCAAGCTGTGGACACAGCTTCTCCCCAGAATGATTTTGGAAGCTTGGCATGAATAAGCATGCATCTCACCCTCTCAAGTAAGGTTCTGTTAAATCTTTCTGCTAAACCATTTTGCTGAGGTGTTGAGACAACAGTGTAATGCCTGGAAATCCCATGTTCCTTACAGAACTGATTGAATTCTTTTGAACAGAACTCTAGACCATTATCAGTTCTTAACTTCTTAATCTTCCTGTTAGTTTGTGTTTCAGTTGTGACTTTCCAGTCCTTGAAACTCATCAGAGCTTCACTCTTATGCTTCAGCAAATAAACCCACAGACGCCTAGAATAATCATCTACAAGAGTCAAGATATCTGTTTCCACCATGTGAGCTTACCTTTGCTGGCCCCCACAGATCTGAATGAATATAGTCCAATATTCCCTCTGTCCTATGTACAGCTGTAGTAAAACCAGATCTAGTCATTTTCCCAAAAACACAATCTTCACAGAATTGTTGTTTCTTGAGTTCCTGATTTCCTAGATAGCCGCTTTTCCACAGAATCTGTATTCCCTTGTCACTTACGTGTCCAAGCCTGAGATGCCACAACATACTCTGATCTTCACTGACTTGATCAACAGCTGAGGAGGATCCTACTACAACACTGTTTCTCAAGAAGTACAGCCCATTTCTTCTAACTCCTGAAATGAACAACTGAGAATCTCTGTACACTTTCAGTATCCCTGAATCTGATCTCCAGTTATATCCCTGTTGTTCCAGTGTTCCTAGTGAAATTAAGTTCCTCTTAAGTTCTAGAACATGTCTCACATCAGGTAACATCTTCTCACTGTTATTTTCTCCTCGAAATCTAACAGTTCCTTTTCCAACAACCTTGCAGGCTTTATTGTTTCCTAGCGACACTGAACCTCTATCTCCCCTTTCATAGGTCTCAAACCAATCTCTATTTGGAGTCATATGGAAAGTACAACCACTATCAAGAACCCACTCTTCTTGGGAATCTCCAGTGGCTATACTTAGAACTTCTGCGCATTCATAACCTTCTTCCACAAAGGCAGCATCTGCCTTGTGAGTCACTTTTCCAAAATCCCTTCTACGCTTTGGACAATTCTTTTTCATATAACCAGTCTCATGACAATGATAGCACTTATAAGGAAATTCTTTAGAGTCACCTTTATTCTTGGTGTAATCTTTGGCCTTTCCTTTTGACCATCGTCTTCCAGACTTAAGTCTTACATTCAAACTTTCAGCTGGTGCCTTCCTCGCTATTTTGCCATCTCTTTTCTTTTGACTTCAGAGCAGTTTGCACTTCTTCTAACGTCAGAGAATCCTTGGCATACTTCATGGCTTCAACAAAATTTGAGTAAGACTTTGGCAAAGCATTAAGGAGCATGATTGCCTGATCTTCTTCTTCAATCTTGATCTCAATATTCGCCAGGTCATTAATCAGGCGATTAAATCATCAAGACTTCCGGACATGGATTTTTCTTCAGAAATCTTGAAATCATGTAGTTTTCCTTTGAGATAAACCTTGTATGCCAGAGTCTTGGTCATATAAAGCGATTCGAGCTTAAGCCAAATACCTGCGGCTGAAGTCTCTGCTGCCACCTCGCGTAAAACTTTATCTCCAAGATGCAAGACCAAGGTGCTATACGCAAGATCCATGGCTTCCTTCTTTTCGGATTCTGTCATTGTAGCTGTGAAATCTTTTTCTCCCTCCAAAACATGAGCGACTTTCAGTTGAACTAGAACTGCTCGCATCCTCATCTTCCAAAGGGCGAAATCACCCTTTCCATCGAAGCGATCAATCGTGATCTTCGTCTTCAGCATCGCGACCGTAGCTCTGATACCAATTGTTGATAGATGGTAGAGATGCGATGGAGATCGATAAAGAAAACAGAAACAAAGGACAAGAACAAGAACACCGAGCTTTATCCCGGTTCAGCCAAAATCGGCCTACATCCAGACTGAGACAATGATATTCCCTTGCTGTGAAAGAATTACACGCTCCAGACACAATCAACACTCAACTGAGTAGCTCAAGGTAGAACTCGCTCTCTTTACACTTCTCAGTTTCTCGTGTTTCCTCACTGTTTCTATTCTGTACAAGAATACACTCCAGTCCCGTGTTTCCGAGTGTCTATCTCGCGCCCGCCTCTTTGCTATCTTTTATATGTAGCTGGTTCACTTATAAGTGAACCCCCTAAAACGATGTGTTTAGAGCTGAGAGAAGTAAAAGGAAAAATACAGCATACATGTTATAGTGTTGGATCAATATTTAACATCTACTCAAGCCAAGCTCTTGATTCAAACCTGTCCCAGTTTCAAGAGTTCCCTCTTCTAAAGCCTTGGAAACTCTTTGAGTATACCTTTCTCTGAGCATTTCTTTTCTTTACAAGAAGCTCCAACCACATTCAGTAAAAGTGTCAATGAATCAAAGAAAGTCAAACATTCAATATTCTTCTTGGCAACATCAACTAATGTTAACTTAAGTTGATGAGCAAAGCAATAGATGTAATAAGCACTTGGACTTTCTTTCAAATTAGAGCCTAAGTCCGTTGAATTCAGCACTCATATTGCTAGCTCCATCATAACCTTGGCCACGAACTTTAGATAGACTCAGTGAATGCTCCATAAGCAAAGAACACACCGCTGCTTTAAGTGATAAGGCCGTGGTGTCACTAACATGTGTGATACCAATAAAGCGTTCCACTACCTTACCCTTACTATCTACATAGCATAGGAAAAGGGCCATCTGTTCCTTCTGAGATACATCACTAGATTCATCAGCCAATATCCCAAAACATTCATCACCAAGATCTTCCATGATAACCTTAATAGTTTCCTTGGCACATGCATTGATAATAATCTTTTTTTGAATTTTTGGTGAAACTAACTGATGGTTTTTCGGGCATTTTTCAAGACTATTTTCCCAACACTATCATCTATATCTGCAAGCCATTTTAGAAGTTCAAGAAAGTTACCTCTGTTACTTGAATCTTCACTTTCTTCACTTTCATCATGACCACGAAAAGCTAGCCCTTGTGCCGCAAAAGGTACCTCAAACATTTCAATGAAGCTGTCAAGCGAGCTTTATATTCTGCCTTTGTCTGATCAGACTGCTTCTCAAGTGCTTGTATGATTGATCTTTGGGGTTCTTAAGAATTCATACTTTTCAACAGCTAGATTGTGGGGACTTCTAATACCACCCACATGCTTCATCATTTCTCACTTTTTTCCAATTTCTGAATCCTTCTTCACCAAACAAATCCTCCTCTCCGGTACCAAAACTAGTTGCAACATCATTCTTGAATAGAAAACAAAAAAGCAAAATGCAGCATCCTTTTCGACACTATACTCAGCCAAAAATATTTATCATACCACATAGCATTGAACTTGCGCAAGTAAGTACGCACTTTGTTGCTGGGAAGTTGATTAATCTTGGTTGACATTGGCCTCTAAGTATGTATGCTCGTCTTACAGCATCTTGCTCATTCACATGGTATGTCGTGATTGCTCTTCTTAGTCCTGGATCATGTGGAAGCAAACTAACATCATACATGATTTTGTCACCTTGTAGTGACTTCAGAAGAGGCTCATTCAGCTCCTTGTTATCTTCACTTGCTTGCCTTTCGGGTAGAGGCTCATTATGTATTTCTTGAATTTTATTTGTTTCCTCTTTGAGTTGACAGTTTTTGTAGCAGATGAAGAAGCTCCTTGAGATTTCATTTTCTTTTCGAACAATGATTTAAGTGTCTCAAGCTTCCTTGATGATTTCTTCATTATTAATCTGAAAGTAAATTTGAACACATATATAAGGTTGAACTCACAAATATACAAAATTAGATTCATATATTAGTAATCACGACTTTACTTCGTCCCTATGTTCAGTTCACATCTTCAAGTAAAGATTTAATTTGAGTGATAAAACAAATTGTATAACACAAATCGCAAGTTAAATATGCTGCCGGTGCGGCACTATTTAGTATAAACAAATTGAATTACACAAATCACAAGTTCAAATTTCAATATGCTGCTGGTGTGGCACTATTTAGTATAAACAAATTGAATAACACAAATTACAAGTTCAATATGTTGTTGGTGCGGACACTATTTAATATAAACTAATTGATTCACCAATCACCATCATGTGCGTACTTTACTACTTATATGTTCTATTGTATATAGTATCATATAGAATATATGCAATGTGTAATCAATCGGTGAACAACAGATATAGCTATTGCAATTTATCATTATAATAATGAAATAGTTTTCAATTTAAAAAAGTAGGTTAAATACCTTATATTGTAGTCTGCAGATGGTGTGGTCCCTGGTCCGTGCACTGGAATGCTCTGTGTGTGTGGCGTGGCGCTCTTGGTGTTCTTGCTGTTGCAGAATACTAGACAACAAAGCTGGGTGGATGGGAATTAGATGAGACAAAAACAGGATGAAGTCGGCAGAGAAGTAGGGAAAAGGGAAGGGGAAAGTGAAAAGTGAATAGAACATAGAGGGTTTTAAACTTTTGTTTCCCCCGTTTCTTTTGAAACTCTGTCGTTTGACTAGTAAAAAAATTAAAAAATTGACATGGATGGAGATTGAACTCAGGTTGCTGGGTGTAAATATTACCACTCACCACTACACTATTTTAACATTATGTTTGTATAATTATATAAATACCTTTGACTGATTTTGAAAATTTGGGGGGGGGGGGCAAGGGCAAGTGCCCCCCTTGCCCCTCCCCTAAGTCCGCCACTGCAGGTCCCAGACCCTGCAATAACCTATAACATTTGACAGTTTACTTTTGCTATTCTAATCTCATTTCTTCTCATTTCTTTTCTAATCTTTCCCATGTATTAAAATACCCCAAATCTAAATAACTCGTTAAACTATCAAATAATGAAGAATTAATATAAGGATAAACCATTTCACGTACGCATGCTCATTCCTGCATGCAAACGTTTACGTAAATATTATTACACGTGCGCATGCAAACCCACGCATGCAAATGTCACGTAAAAATAGTCATTTTACCATAAACGCTAACGGGCGTAATTTTACTAAACGTATTAACGTACTTGTACAAACGTTTATGTACGATTATTAACAAGGATTAAACTCCTTACATAACTAGATCGGAGAGAGCGTCAACAAGGAAAATCAATACGAACGTGTATACAACGAGAAACGTAAATATTTTTACGAATGCCTAAGCATTTATAATGCTAAATAAATTGATATACACATTTAAATAAATGTAACAACTTATGTTTACACCTATTTTATATATCATAAAGACATAATAACTCATCAAAGGTCAAAAATATGCACTAAACATCTTAACGAAAGAATGTCCTTAAAACGCCTTAAAACGTGCGATTAAGCGCGACCTTGTAATACATAAGTCCTATGACCTTTTTAACTTAAAACAAATGGTCATACCATCATTATATGGCTATACAAACATAATCCCCAAGCAATATTTAGTTAATAACGCAAAATGCTCGGAGTGCTCACGCACGAAAGTATCGAAACCCCCGGAGATGTGTTCTAAGTTGGTATAAACTAGTTTTCTTCACTCCTAATGGTTAATTGACCATTATTTAACATTTATAAGAGAATCCTCACGCCACTTTTTCATTTAAACACAAAGTGCTTGGGGGAAGTTCTTAATGCTCCTGTTTTGGTCGGGAGTGCCCCGGTAACCCGGGAATTGTGTCACGAGTTGATATAACCCCATATAACTCAATGTAGTACCTTAATATAATCAATTGACCATAAAAATATTTTTAAACACTTGGAACTAGTTGGAACAATTTATTTTACAAAATATCCTTAGAGCACAAAAACGCACTTTCAAGTGTCGTAAAAACGCGTTTTACGCAATTACCTTGAAGTTTTTGAGGAGATACGATTGGGAATATAAATGAGATGACTTGACCATCTTAAATCAATAAAATACAGGTCTAAACCAGGAGCAAAAATAGGCCCGAAAATCATGAAGAAAAGTACTATAATTTATTCATCAGCATTTACCTTAGCAACTTTCATCTTTTACCTTGGTATAAATGTACCAAATAAATGTTGTGACCTATAACATGTTACAATATGATCTTAATATAATATAATGTGACAGAAATCAGGTTGAAAATCAACCCCACCTGGTTGCACATGTGGCCGATTTATATAAAATTCAACATGTTTTACCTATATTATGACATGAAACTTTGTGACTCATCTCTCCACATGTGGTATAAGATATTGACAAATGAAAAAAACACTCCACCTACAAAAAAACTTAACTACCGAAAATATATGGAGCTAATGAGGTCAGATTTAGCTTTGAAAAAGCATGTAATAAACTATCCAAAAGCTAGATCTATAGCTACTTTAAGTACATATTGATAGTAGTCTATTAAATTGTCAAAGAAATCAGTCTCTTCCCAGCCCCATGTTACCGTATACATACAAGGCTGAAATGGAGACTTTTGGGAGCTTAAAATAATCAAAAGTAATACACTAAACAATACCTTACCTACATTTGTTAATTATGTTGTCTGCATTGATTAACTTCAGCCACTCCTTTTCTCCCACCATGGCCGAAAGCAAGAGCTAGATTGGAACTTTTGAGTCAAAAACTAAAGAAAACATTGAATAATATACTTACCTAACTTTAGACATAATCATGTTACAATTAACAAAACAAATAATTCAATTCTAGCATAAGGCTCACGTAACATGAGCTTTCCTTCCTTCATTCTTTTTCCTCTCTTCCTTTCTTCTTCAAGCTCCATTAATGGAGTCTTAAGTTCTAACTCCATTTCTATGTTAATTTCCTAGTTAATTCTATCAGACTTGAAGCAAAATCTTTCCAAGTTTACTACAAGAATTCTGCCACCCTCTCATGCTCCAAGAAGTTGTCTTGAATCACCAACTAATCAAGGAGTACTCAAAATCATCCTAAGGTATTTTTATGCTTGAAAATCCTTAAGGTTCTAACACATGTAACCGAAAATTTCATCCTCTTAATCCAATGTTTTCTTCTTCAAATTTCATGAAGGAAAGTGGATCTCCATCTATCCTAAGGTGTGCCGAAATTATAAGGTAAAATAGCTAAGGTAAATCCCTGAAAACATCTTATAAATCTACTTATGATCTTTGTTAAGATCCAACTCCTAACCCCTTCCTTTCATGTATGGAAACCGAAAATGGGAGCATCAATTTCCATTGAAGGAAGCTTGGAAATTCAAGAGGAGTTCAAGTACTTCATCCTTGATTAAGAGTAAGTTTCCAATGGTAAACTATTATGTTTTAAGCTTTGTTTAAACTCTTAAAATTGTACAAAAATTATGTACACCTTCTTACTTAATTAGACCGAAAACTAGTGAGTTATTTACCAAGAAAATAGTATAACTCTTAGCTAAGGTATAAATTTTATTCACAAAAAAATTAATTGTGAAGAGTTTAATACATGGCCGAATATCTAGAAATAATTTGCTCCATTTTGAGCTAAAAATATTGTCTAAGACATTACAATAATTTTTAGAAGAGATATATGGCTCATATGTATTTATTATAATTATTATAAGTTATAATCAAGTTTTAGAAACTATATGGTATCATATAATTGTGGCCGAGACCTATTGGTGAAAATAGGTTTTAATGAGTTATATATGTTATTAAACGTATAATATGAATTTTGGGTAAGATAAAATGATTACTGGTGTTTAAATGACTAGTTTAATAAGTTATGTGGTAAAAATGTAATTTTTAGAAGTTATGGGAATATATGGTAACAGCCAAGAATAATATGTACTTTGGCATAATTATGATATAATGTAAGGTAGGAATTAAGATTATGAATTTTAGTTAAATTAAACATGTGCTCAAGTGTTAAAATAACAATTTATAAAGTTTTGGGGCTATTTTGTAAATTCTGGAAATTTTAGTGTACAGCCGTGATTATAGATATATTTCTGGGTACAACAATGTATTAAGTATGAAATTAGGCTTTGGTCAGAGTGTTGACCGAAAACTTTGGGTTAAAATGATTTATGACATAAAATAATAAGTTTATAAAAGTTTTGGGGTGAAATTGTAATTTATAAAGTTTATATGTAAATCTAGAATTTAAGTTGAGGCGGAAGCGTAATTAATGGAAATTTATGTGCCATTCGAAATTTAAGGAAATTAAATATTAAAACTATAATTTATAAGTTAATATAGTTATTATAAAGTTTTTGGGGTTAATATAAAATTAAGAGTTATATGTTAAAGCCAAAGGTTATAGGGTGATTTGGTAATTTATGAAGTTAATGTGTTCAACAATTCATAATTACCGAGTTTATAAGGCTAAGTTTTGTGATTTAATTGATTAAGGATTAAAACTATGTAATATAATGTATTTTGGAGTATAATGTAAAGTTTATGAATAAATGAGGTCATAATTAATAACCGAAAAGTATAGTGTTTTTATGGGATTAAAAAATATTGTAGGTCCAATATGGATATTTAGAAAATTTAGAAAAGAAAAGTATGATTTAAGGATTTATGAAATTAAAACTATGGGTTATATAGTTATAAGGAATTTAATTGTAACCATTTAGTACTACTTGTGGTTAGTTTGTAATTAATAAAAGATATGGGGAATAATACACCCACGCGTGACATGTAAATACAATTTGAGAATTTATAAAGTTGTTATGTCATTTAGACAATTAAATCGTGTATCATAATTAATAATACATGTGTATAAAATATATACATTTAAGATTTTCAAGTAAATCAAAAGGAAATGAATATAAGGAATTTAAGGTGTGAACATCAAGTAATACTTGGAAATTATAGTATATTAAATATAAAGTTAAGAGGAGAATTAATTAACATATGACCAATAAATGTCATTGACGAAGTTGTAAATTGTTATGTCGTTTGGACAAATACAACATATCATGTGAAGAATACTTGTGTATTCAAAAAAGCACATTCAAGAAAATTATATAAGTTAAGAGAAAATGATTGGTGCGGTACATAAGATCATGAAGGTAATTAAAAGAGAATTACCATACAATATAAGTCTCATAAGTAAGGACTACGATGGTTTAAATTATACAGGTAAATCTTAAACATAAATAAGGTTAAGAGGTTAAAAGAAATTATCTAAGCGTTAAAAATAAACCTGACATGAAATAACGAATACGAGGACATTTCATGATACGATAAATTATTATACGAGAGTAACATAAATTAACACTCTCAGTTAATCCTATTCTAGGACTTTGATTGGCTAGACGTTGACCGGGAATAGATGGAGTACAATCTTCGGTGAACAGTATGGATTCTTGCAACCGGTTTGCTAACGGATTACACCGGCTCGTGTGCTATCTGTTGTGTGAAATAACGACCAAAATAATTGCATGTAACATGTTGCACTTGCGTTTGTGTATCGTTGTGATTATTTTGTGCACTGCTAAGTTATTTTTATGTGCGTGAATGATACTAACTATAACGTGCATGTGCCACGCATGCAACTCTACATTACCAGTGGATTAAATACCTACGTATTATTGTACCGAGAACTTGTACTCAAGTTTCTCACTAACTTCCTTTATAAACAACGTCGTTGTCCTTGAACGTGACAACTGACAATACACAACAGTGTGCTTGTTTAACGTCCTTGTGTGACGTCTAACATATTCAATGCTACGAGAAGTGAGGAGCCCAGATGTTTCTGGCCATGCATGCAATTATGGAGGTTGTACCTGTCGCAGGTCGTCCTCAATACAGTATACGTCATGACGGTGGTTTTGGGTGTAGACTTTGTCCACTCACCGGGTTAGTACCGGAACATTTTAAGCTGGGAGAAGGACTGCATTCTCTCGAGGGTACAATACCCACATAATTTTGAAGTTGAGAGAAAGATTTCATTCTCTCGAGGGTATGATACCCACACCTATATTTAAGTACGGGAGTAGACTACGTTCTCTCCTGTGGGATTTATTACCTAACCATTAACGCGAGAATCTTATCTCGTCTGAAGGGTTTATCATACCCGATCCAAAATTAAATTTCTAACTTGACCTCTGCTGTCATGTTTCTCATTGTGATGTTATTGACCTTGTATGGCTACTTGTGTGAATTATATATGATGCATGTTTTCAGTGTTTGAAAAAAATGAACCGCAGGCTTACGACAAAGTAGTCGTGCGTGGCCCGCTAGCTTATGGGCTGCACGGGTTCATACCAGCATTATTAGCTGAGCCATTTTGATGGCTATGTTTTTCAGGTACCTGCAGAAAGAAGAGTTTACCCGACCGAGTGTAGGTGGGGTAGAATTAAGACATGGGATTATTACTATCTGTATCATTTTACAGTTTTGCACTTTTACTATTAGCTTTTGTTATGTTAAGCGGTTTGTATTCAGCGCTCAGACTGTATCGTTTGTAAGTTGTTTTGGAGTCAGCCTTGTTAGTCACATGGGTGACTAACGACATTGTAGCACCACCCGTTGTTATGTATATATATTCCGCTGCATTTCCAGTTATCTTTGGGAGCTATCGTCGTACAGGTTGTGGAGTTTTGGGTTGGGGTGTTACATGTATCCCAACATTTTCTAACACCATAATTATGCAATAAACCTTCATAATCCATTGACCAAACCCATTACTTAATCCTTGATCAATTATACTAGTTTCCACTCTCATTTCCTGCACATGCAACTTAGTTTCTAGGTTTCTAAGATGCACATTTGCTCATCACTTTACTAACTCTATTTTACTCACAATTGCTTATACTACATTATGCTTACACATCTTGGTCATGTTAAAACTTTATAATTAATTTCACTTCCTCTGCATATTATACTCCTCATTCTTAACTTTATGCACACCAGTGCATTACTAGACATTCTCATGACAGTTCACCCTTTTCACTCATATTTTTCAAGGTTTCACCACTAATGCATCATTTGTCACCCTCATGCCACCTTACCTCTTTATTACACAAATTTTACACGACTACACAACTTTCTTCTGATATAGCTCCAAGGTGAGTAGTTAACCAAATTGTTCCCCAAAAACTCCTAGTTAGCCCTACGTTATTCTTACTCGCAAAATCACTTGAAAGCTTGTTTTACACAAATTTTTCCATAGCTTCTATACTATTATAGCATGCCCAAATGCATCATACCGTTCACCTAAATCAGTTCAACAACCATGTCCATCCTGGACACTAATAACACACCAAATTCAGCACATTACAACAATAATATCAAGGTGCAATAGTCTTAAATGACCTGGTTCCAAGGCCTTTATACTTCAACATAAAGCAATGTAGGTTTAATGCCACAAGGCATTCAAAATCAGTTGAAAGGTGAACCAATTACCTTAGAACTCTTTAGTTCTCTTTTCCTTTTCTTTCCTCATTTCTTTTGTTTTTTCTTTCTTCTCTTGTTCTTGTTTAAAAACCGGCTAAGGTGGGGATTTTTCTTGATAAGCTACAGACCAATGCCAAAGGAAATACAATAATCACTAAGTAAGCACTTAGGCTCTTGGAACAACCCTAGAATGCAAAGGGAGTGCTTAAGACACTAAAATGAGGGATTACCTTCCAACTTCCAAATGAAGTATTCAGGCCACCAATCAAGAAAGGCTCCAACTACTCCCTTGAAAGTGAAACAGAGCTAGCACAAGGAGAAGAAAGGGAGTTCAAGACATGGCAATTTCCGGCCAAATGGAAAGATAGGAAAGAGGTGTTTTAAGGCTCTTCCTTACCTTAAACCAACCAAGAGGTGGTCCAGATCAAGATGTGCTGATTTTTCCTTCAAGTGGAGCTCCTCCCATGGAGTTCAACTTCAGATTTTGAGGATTTTGAGAGGTGGAGATGAAGCTTCAAGGCAAGACAAGCAAGATTATCTACTTTTTGTGACGGTTTGGCTTTAATTACGCCTTGAACAAGGAGGGAAACTCATGGCTGCTTGAAGAGCTTCCAAAATCACCAGGTAGAAGAAGGAACAGCAGTGGCCCTATGAACAAGGAAGAAAAATGGGAGAAAGAAGCAGAGAGGAATGGGAGAGAGAGTGAAAAAGTAATGTGTACTTATTTCCTTTTATTTAATTTCTCTTATCACTAATGAAGAGCCAATTTGGCTGAGAGGGGAGGAAAACGTGGGCCTATATAGGAGAAGGCGCCAGTTTTGACAGGGATGGGAAAGGAGGGGCATTTTGTTCTTTTAGCAAATAACACCCATAAACCCCGAATTGGCACTATTCATCAATCGGAGCCACTTTTCAGTTTTTTTTTTTTAATTTTAATGGTTCTTATACCTACACTAGTGTTTAATTATAGTTACATGATCGACTATAATACACACAGGTCCATTAAACCACTTAAAGTCACATTTCCGGGTTTTCCCGAAAAATGTGCTTTAAGACTTCATTTGCGTTTTTATCCCTCTATATGGATTCATTTTCTTCTGGAATCGCTCCCACATGTTTTTAGTGTGTAACTAAGTCTTAGGAATCCATATAAAACCCTATTTGAGGTCATATGCCTCCTATGGTTGCTTCACACATGTTTTTACGTTTTATGCATTTTAAGCATTTTCCTCTTTCTTTTGGTTTTACTTTCTTCACCAATGTTCTTAAGGCATAATTAGGCCTCCAAATATCATATTATAATAATTAATCACCGTAATTAAGTCAGGGGTATTTCAACAAGCGTAACGCCAACCATTTGAGAAGGGCGTCGACGTGGGCTACTCCGAATAGGTATCGACACCGGTGACATTTGCACGGCGATGATGGGGAAGAGAAAGGGGAGGCACCAACACAGAGAAGAAAGAGGCGGCGTTGGCGCATGCTGGCGTTTTTGACGGGTTTTGTGATGTTTTAACATGTTTTAGACGTTTTAGAGGTGTTTGACCTCTATGTGACATGTTTTCATTAGTTCAAACTGTTTTAATTGATTGGTTCTAACTACAATTGAACAACAATGAAATGTATTTGACCAGTATCGACTACCTTCCACCGGTCTGACTAGCTTTTAACACATTTTGACTAACATTGAACATAACAAATAGCGAGTAAGGGTAAGGGGTATTTCGGTTTCATGGGTAGGGGCAGTGGCTCATTTGGCCTTGGTGAGGTGTCATTGTCGGCCCTACGACCTCGGTAGCTAGAGATAAGAGGTGTGCACAGCACACCACGCCTCAGCTAGGAGGCATGTAGCTGAGGAGCGCCGATAAGTAGTTGAGGAGCCTGCATGTCAGAGATTTCTTGAGGAACAACAGCAATAGTTAATAACACTGCAACCTGACTTTCACAACCAGGTTGTTGACTCGGTGGTCGACGTCGACACTGTTGTGGTGTGAACCAGTAGTGGGGAGCCTTCATGGCCTGTCGACATTGAACTGAGTCGGATGGCTTCTTGTTCTTTCAATCGAGGGCGAAGAGCTATGACTTGAGCTTAGAGAGTGAGGCAGATCTAGCCTGGTTGCTCGATAAGACTTCTGTCCCCAAAGGTCCTCAGACTATGACCCTGATCCCTAACTTCGAAGGTCACGTTGTGCTTGACGTGTGGGAGGAAGTGGCATGTTCTTATCTTTTGTAAATATTTTATAACTTAAGCTAGGAATTAACATTCCAATAAAACGACTCGTAACAGAATAGCATTACAATCCTGAAATTGCAGCTAGACGGTTTGCTGGTAACTCATTGGGAATAGTATTCCCTAATGTGACGCTAGAAATCGCTATTCCAAGCGAGTGACTAGATCATCTAAATACTCGATAAAGTTAAATTATAGTATATATTTAGGTATAGTCTTTATTTATAATTATTTAGTTATATTTTAGTTATAATTCATTTATAATATATATACATATTAGGTTATATTAAAATTATTTTTTCTATATCTAAAAAATAAAGAAATAAACCACTTTTTATATATTTATTATTTATATTAGTATTAATATAAAAAAACAAGTATGTTAACTGTAAACCCCCGAATAACAATCAATAATTAAACGCCGAGCCTAACGGTGATATGAGATGTCTACGCAGCGGTTCCTACTCTAGTCGGGTGCTACAGACGCCAACCACCACGTGGTTGACAGACCACATCACTAACTCCAAGTTACGGTCTGAATGACTGGAAGTCCAACTTAACGAAATCCAAATACAATATAAAGCACAACTCAAGTACCGAGCATCTACAGTTTAGTTAATAACTTAAACAAAACACCATACATAAGAAAGCATACTACTTAAAGGTCTTGCCCAATGGACTACCCCCATGTAGTCGTTCCACCTACGCTCCGTCACGTTCAGGTGATCACCTGTAAAAATAAAGGACTCAGCAAACTATGCCGAGTATGAACGTGTGAAGCCCGCATGTTACCGGGCCACACGACTACTTGGTCGAATATTATTAAGTCATTTTACATGCTATGTTAAAGCAGTAAAGCACATCACATTACATCATAATATCAAACACACTTCAAGGTAGCATCGCAACATCAACAAACATCCAAGCATACAAGCTGGCATCATAGCCCATCAAAACGCATCCAAGCACAACAAGCTGCTAATATAGCAACAACAATCATGTAAGTCATCAGACGTGTGCATAGGTATGTTTACCAATGATCCTCACTAGGGGATCGTTCGAGCGTTGTGTGTTTTCATTTCTTTTCTCTTGTTCCCATGATGTGTATTTTCTTTTTCTTTTCCTTGCACCAGGTCTGGGGATATAGTTTAGATCCCGTGACCATATCATTTTGGTGCCAATCTTTTCTTGTTTCTTAAAGAATCACATTTGTGAATTTTCTTATTTGCTTGGTCTCATTACACATGTTTTCCTCTATTCTCTGGCACCGAGTCAGGGGTATAGATTAGATCCCGAGACTTTGTTATGTAGGTGCTATTCATTCCTTGTTTCTTTATAGGTTACTTGTGAATTCTCTTATTACCACAATTTGGAGAACGTCTTCCTCGTAGCTAATCCTCCATTCCTGGATAGCTCTTTTCTCCCTCTGTTGTTTTAAACGTTACTAGCCACTGCTCCGGATACTAAGGGTCCGTATCCCTATTCCTTCTCAATGTTACTAGCCTCTGCTCCGGATACTAAGGGTCCGTATCCCTATCCTTCTCAATGTTACTAGCCTTTGCTCCGGATACT
The DNA here is from genome assembly GCA_023374045.1 of Limonium bicolor. Classification (NCBI taxonomy): domain Eukaryota; kingdom Viridiplantae; phylum Streptophyta; class Magnoliopsida; order Caryophyllales; family Plumbaginaceae; genus Limonium; species Limonium bicolor. The sequence continues at coordinate 212,799,738 of CM041782.1, forward strand.
AAGGGTCCGTATCCCTATTCCTTCTCAATGTTACTAGCCTTGCTCCGGATACTAAGGGTCCGTATCCCTATTCCTTCTCAATGTTACTAGCCTCTGCTCCGGATACTAAGGGTCCGTATCCCTATTCCTTCTCAATGTTACTAGCCTTTGCTCCGGATACTAAGGGTCCGTATCCCTATTCCTTCTCAATGTTACTAGCCTTGCTCCGGATACTAAGGGTCCGTATCCCTATTCCTTCTCAATGTTACTAGCCTTTGCTCCGGATACTAAGGGTCCGTATCCCTATTCCTTCTCAATGTTACTAGCCTTGCTCCGGATACTAAGGGTCCGTATCCCTATTCCTTCTCAATGTTACTAGCCTTTGCTCCGGATACGGGTCCGTATCCCTATTCCTTCTCAATGTTACTAGCCTTTGCTCCGGATACTAAGGGTCCGTATCCCTATTCCTTCTCAATGTTACTAGCCTTTGCTCCGGATACTAAGGGTCCGTATCCCTATTCCTTCTCAATGTTACTAGCTTATCATCATCTTTGGTAACCCGACACCATAGTGGGTGTCTTTAGAGGTCCTCTATAGTTAAGAGGGGTTTCCTCTTTGTATAGTTCTTTTGTTTTGTCTACGTGGTTCGTCATGTCTCACCAAAGGAGACTTGTCTTCATTATCATTAAGCATGGACACCATAGTGGGTGTCATGGTAGTCCTCAATGGCTTAGAGAGGAGTTCCCCTTATAGCGTTTTCTTTGTTTACATAATTCGTAGTAGTTCTCGTATAGTTTTCCCTTTATGTAGCTTCTTTGTTTACATAGTTCGTCGAGTCTCATCTCAAAGTTCCATAACGCGAAAGGGACTAAACTACTGTGTGCGCGCAATGATATATTCCAATGATATAGAATCATACAACATGATAAACAAGCAATCCAATTTCATGCTTTGATCTTATGTCATTTTCACACAAAGCACACAGCACACAAAGCAAACAAGCCGTGTAACACGGCAACATACGAACCACACATGTCCATACCTTATTCGAAAGTACGAGTCGTCTCACACGGGTCCCGGTCGGAGTTCGCTACGGCCCTAGCGTTAATTAAAACAATGTGTCAGTTTATTATTTTATGTGACGACACTTTATATCGTATGTTACTCCTTAGGCATGTTGTTACATGCTTAGTTTAGATTGACTCTTGGAAGTTCACATGCATTAATCCTAGGCTTAACTTACTCCTAGGATAGTTCATATCTTTATTACATGTTAATCAAGCCCCTTTTCCCTTAGTTAATGTCTTAGGGCGTTTTATGGGGTAATTATGTAACAAGTTTGTATAACATAGTATGACTTATCTAATGTGTATTCTTTCCTTAGATGAATGGGTGAGTGATATTTTAACCCTTGTAACGATAATATATATCATAGGTTACCCCTAAAACCCACTTATACAGAAGTCCAAAGTTTATGAAAACGCCACATAAGTTTAATGTTTAATCTTACATTAACCTCTCTTTTAGTGTGTCAAGACATGTTTATCTTTTTCCAACCGTTTCTTTACACACAATCAGGGGAATTGGGTCTGGTTTGGGATCATTAATAAACTAACACCTCACCCATAATACTCCTACAATCCAGTTATACAGAACAGCTATAATAGTAGTAACCGAGACAACCAACTCCATGTTTCATTGGATTGTTTGTTTCTAGTTAGTTTAATTCATGTCTGTTGCTTTCCTATAGTGTTTACCCAACTAGTTATGTGTGTTAGTCTAGGTTTAAACTCAAAACTTTACTCATAAATCACTCATGTAGCTTCTGTAATTAGCTACACAGAAACAACTACATCAGAGTAAACAGAAGCAAGAAAGACTGAAACTCAGAAAACCGACAATTGTGCATATACATGTCTCTTTCTGTTTTTCATCGGTTGTTGGATCCCCCAATGATTTTGCCACTTAATTTACTCTGTAACGATGTTTCTAGTTCACAACTAAGACAACACTACACTCCTAATACCTCAGAAAAATAATCTGTTACCCAGGAAACAATTTTCAGAAACCAAAACACTCACCTTCTGTATCAGTTCCTGTTATCATTCTTGTATTCCTTCTGTACAATAACACGTTTGTCTCTGCTTCATCCCCATGTATCCCTAATCCAACTACTTGTATTATCCCCATTTTAAACTCAAGACTCCACAACTAACACTCACCTAATCCCTCTGTACAGAAACAGAAAAGATCTCCCAGAAACAACTATAAAACTGAAACAGATCTGCTAATTCCTTTGTCTTTCTTTTCTGTTCCCAATCTGTTTTATGTTGCCTTCTAAAAAAAACTGTACTTAGTTATTGAGTTGCTACGTTTTTTTTCTTTTAAAACTCAAGAACAGACCAAGAGTAACTCAGACAAATGCCCCGAAACTCCTCTGCACAAACCAGAAAAACTGATAAGTTAGATTCCAGAATCTGATAAGTTATCTTTCTGCTATCTTTACTCTCATTCCATTCTGTTACTCATCCCACTGTCTCTCAAGCTTATCCCTATGTACTCATTGCTCAGCTAAAGGTTTTAATCTCCTCTTTAGACACAAAACTACTACAATAATACTCTCTTAATTTTCTGTACAGGGAACTAACACAAATCTGAAACTGATAAACTGATTTCATTTCTTCTGTTTCACATCTGTTCCTTTGATCTTCTTTCTATCTGATATTGATCTGTGTGTTAATCTGTCTCCTAAGGTTACTCCAGATACTTTTAGCTTACTAAGGTGTGTTAATAAACCCTTAAACTTTAGACAGACCCAAACAAAACCCCAAAGCAGCATGGCTACGTTTCTGAAAAAAAAATCTTTTACACAGGACTTAAAAACCTGAAACTGATATCATGCACTGTAACCTCTTTTCTGTTATTTTGTTTCTGTTGTTTAACTCATCTCTTAGTTTCCTCTTAGCTGGTTTAGTTACCTAGCTCTTGAATTCGAAAACCAGACCCAAGTGCCACGGACAGCTCACCTGAAACTATTTACACTGAAACTGTAATGTTGTAAAATAAAGAACAGAAGGTCTTAAACCGGTATAACCTTTCTACCTTATGTGTTTGTTCACAATTTACCCTTCATTTCTTTCCCGAATTGCCTACCCAATTTGTTAAGTGTGTTATCAGGTTTTCACACCTCGAAACAGACCTGAAACAAGATGGGTTGGTTACTGAGATTGTACTGAAACAGGAGGTGTAGACTGCTACGTTATTTCCTGTTCTTTTGAGGAGCCATCTGTTTCTGGTTATTTTTCTCTTACATTCTCACGTGTACATTCTCAGTCAGGTACATCCACACGATTGTAAGTGTACTAGCACTCAAAACCATTTCAGGGCAGCAAGGATACTGAGGAGCATGTTACAGATTCTTGACAGGTTATCAAGTTGACAGAAACTTGCAACATCGGCTGTTCTGGTGTTCTCTTCTTTTTTTTTTCTTTTTCTTTACTTTCCCAACCACTACCAGATTAATTCCTACTTTAGTTGAGGGTATTAGAAAGCTTTAGATGGATATTAAGTCGACACCATGTCAGATTGCTCTCTGAAGTTATAGTTATACAAGAAAGCAATGAGTTTAAGAGAATCTGTACAGAAGGTTGGTGATTCGAATACCTTTGGTTCCCTTCTGTGTTTTGGAATTGGGTTCCTCCTGGTGATTCTTGGCGCAATACAACCTCTCAGGCTCTTGCACTCACGACTCCACTGGAATAGTTCCTCAGGTGTTATCTTCGCACAATAGAAATGACACAGATAAAGGGTTGGCGCACGAACTGAAATTTCTTGTAAGTTTTTACCTTCTGGTTTCTGCTTCAGATGAGGTAATAAGCAGCTACACTCCCGTATAGTCCTAATGAGGCTTAGACGGCTGCATGCGTGGTTGTTGCATAGCAGGAACCAGAAAGGAAATGGGTAAGAAAGTTTCTACTGTCACCACGACATAAGGGTAGAAAGACAGAACAGGGAAATTGTAATTACCTGATGCTGGTGTTTGAACCAGAGTGCTGGTTCTCAACCAAAATTTTTTTTTGAATGAAGGCGCGGCAATTTGCAAAGGAGCTTGGCTATACTGCATGAGTTCCCCTTTTGGATCAGGGAAAAAGGAGATCAGGAGGAATAGGAGTGAAAAGAAAGAAAGGAAGACAACACAAGTCCGTAGCACTTACCTACGTGCGAAAGAAGCCAGAGGGAATTGGCAAGAGTTTCTGCTCATGCAGAGCCGGTGAATGCAAGGGAAGTGAAGGGACAGATTGTATATCGACTGGCTGATGGGGGTAACGATTTCAGTTCACCAGACAGAGGTGTAGGAGTTTGCAAAACACAAACTCTGAGGCATGAACATGTGAAGCAGCAGCAGGCTATCCCTTTTACTGGAACCAAGATAATGCTCGAGAGCGTGCAACAGAAACAGGCATGTGCACAGGCCAGTGGGCTGGTATGTATATATTTTTTTGGAACTTTCAATCAATGACAAATGTACAGGAGAGGACACGGGCACAGGAGGGGTCGATGAAACAAAGAAGGGGAAAATTTATACAGTTTGAATGTTGAGGCGTTTACTGATCGGAGCAGGAATTGGGTTTACTCGATAAAGGAAGGAAGAATTCGTGAATACAGGGCGCATGTTTGTTTCTCTTTTTTTTTCTTTGATTTCTAGTTACCATAATAGATTCAGTATTAGTTTTAAATCGTTGGTAAGATTTACTGAAATCGAGCACAGCTCATCCGGTTAAGCACTCGGGGAAGGTACGAGAGGTCTCGGGTTCGAGCCTCAGCGGGAGCGTTTTCTGCTCCTTTTTTTTTTCCTTTCTTTTTGTATAAATTAAACTTGCTTATTTATATATGTAAGACTATATAATATACCGCGTTATATTTATTTATTCGTCACAAGTTATGCGACGTTATCATTTATATTACAACGTTACGATGTTATGCAACGTTACTATTTATTATTTACAACGTTATAATATCATAACGTTAGGTACATGTATTCTCGTATTCGGACATATATAAGTACGACTATATTAACATATAATGTTGCTAGATTTAATTGTTCATAAATTATTTTATGTCCGAATTATATAACGCGTTATTTTCGGAAAGTCTCCCCGCGTTTATGATTTTATGTGAGTAAACATTCAGGGGTGTTTCAACTTACCCCCCTTAAAAGAGACTTCGTCCCGAAGTCTTACTTCCTTGACTTATATTTTCTACTCCTAGTAATCTTAGGGATCCAGTCCCGCACTCATTCACGATACCCAAAGAATTAAGTCCATAACTATAATGCTCAGTGCTTCTAAGCACCATGCCACATCAGTGGCTTCACACAAGTTCTCTTAGTACCCCAAGGAGCTAGCAATGTGTATATCACGTCAAAGTGCAAGTCAAGGCACACAAGGTTCATTCATACAGAGCATATAATACGCTAAAGTGCAAACCATGGCACACAACATTCATCCATACATAGCGTACCTAACATTTCCACACACAATCCAAACACACAAACCTACCAACCAACCACGAGTGGTTGTAGGACTACATCATAATAAATCAATACACAACCAAAACAAAACGCGCTTACCCCCCTTAAAAGAGGGGTACGCCCCCGTACCCTACACTAAGCCGAAACATCGATGAAAAGGTAGGGGTACCTAGTTTTCCCTACCGGATTGATTATATGCCATTGTGTAAACGCTAGATCGGGTTTTCCCGAGTGTGAGGAGGCTTTCTACCTCTCCAGCGTTTTCCTACGGATTGAAATGGACCTTAACTAACGAGCCTCACAAACTAACCCGTAACCCCGTTTCTCAAATTTAGGTTTTCCTATACTCGGTACTCCTCTGTTCCAGTCATCAGAGCGCAACTACGCTCTGATACCACTTTCTGTAACACCCCCGAATAACACAAAAAAACGCGCCTAAAGGTGACATGAGATATCTACGCAGCGGTTCCTACTCTATTCGGGTGCTACAGACGCCAACCACCCACGTGGTTGACAGACCACCTTACTAACACCAAGTTACGGTCTGAATGACTGGAAGTCCAACTTAACGAAATCCAAATACAATATAAAGTACAACTCAAGTACCGAGCATCTACAGTTTAGTTAACAACTTAAACAACATAACTCATACATAAGAAAGCATGCCACTTAAAGTCTTGCCATAGTGGACTACCCCCATGATAGTCCTTCACCTACACTCCGTCATGATCCAGGTGATTACCTGTAAAAATAAAGGACTCAGCAAACTATGCCGAGTATGAACGTGTGAAGCCCGCATGTTACCGGGCCACACGACTACTTGGTCGAATATTATTAAGTCATTTTACATGCTATATTAAAGCAGTAAAGCACATCACATCACATCATAATATCAAACACACTTCAAGGTAGCATAGCAACATCAACAAACATCCAAGCATAGCAAGCTGGCATCATAGCCCATCAAAACGCATCCAAGCACAACAAGCTGCTAATATAGCAACAACAATCATGTAAGTCATCAGACGTGTGCATAGGTATGTTTACCAATGATCCTCACTAGGGGATCGTTCGAGCGTTGTGTGTTTTCATTTCTTTTCTCTTGTTCCCATGATGTGTATTTTCTTTTCTTTTCCTTGCACCAGGTCTGGGGATATAGTTTAGATCCCGTGACCATATCATTTTGGTGCCAATCTTTTCTTGTTTCTTAAAGAATCACATTTGTGAATTTTCTTATTTGCTTGGTCTCATTACACATGTTTTCCTCTATTCTCTGGCACCGAGTCAGGGGTATAGATTAGATCCCGAGACTTTGTTATGTAGGTGCTATTCATTCCTTGTTTCTTTATAGGTTACTTGTGAATTCTCTTATTACCACAATTTGGAGAACGTCTTCCTCGTAGCTAATCCTCCATTCCTGGATAGCTCTTTTCTCCCTCTGTTGTTTTTAAACGTTACTAGCCACTGCTCCGGATACTAAGGGTCCGTATCCCTTTCCTTCTCAATTTACTAGCCTCTGCTCCGGATACTAAGGGTCCGTATCCCTATCCTTCTCAACGTTACTAGCCTTTGCTCCGGATACTAAGGGTCCGTATCCCTATTCCTTCTCAATGTTACTAGCCTTGCTCCGGATACTAAGGGTCCGTATCCCTATTCCTTCTCAATGTTACTAGCCTTGCTCCGGATACTAAGGGTCCGTATCCCTATTCCTTCTCAATGTTACTAGCCTTTGCTCCGGATACTAAGGGTCCGTATCCCTATTCCTTCTCAATGTTACTAGCCTCTGCTCCGGATACTAAGGGTCCGTATCCCTATTCCTTCTCAATGTTACTAGCCTGCTCCGGATACTAAGGGTCCGTATCCCTATTCCTTCTCAATGTTACTAGCCTTGCTCCGGATACTAAGGGTCCGTATCCCTATTCCTTCTCAATGTTACTAGCCTTTGCTCCGGATACTAAGGGTCCGTATCCCTATTCCTTCTCAATGTTACTAGCCTTTGCTCCGGATACTAAGGGTCCGTATCCCTATTCCTTCTCAATGTTACTAGCCTTTGCTCCGGATACTAAGGGTCCGTATCCCTATTCCTTCTCAATGTTACTAGCTTATCATCATCTTTGGTAACCGACACCATAGTGGGTGTCTTTAGAGGTCCTCTATAGTTAAGAGGGGTTTCCTCTTTGTATAGTTCTTTTGTTTTGTCTACGTGGTTCGTCATGTCTCACCAAAGGAGACTTGTTCTTCATTATCATTAAGCATGGACACCATAGTGGGTGTCATGGTAGTCCTCAATGGCTTAGAGAGGAGTTCCCCTTATAGCGTTTTCTTTGTTTACATAATTCGTAGTAGTTCTCGTATAGTTTTCCCTTTATGTAGCTTCTTTGTTTACATAGTTCGTTGAGTCTCATCTCAAAGTTCCATAACGCGAAAGGGACTAAACTACTGTGTGCGCGCAATGATATATTCAACAATGATATAGAAATCATCCAACATGATAAACAAGCAATCCAATTTCATGCTTTGATCTTATGTCATTTTCACACAAGCACACAGCACACAAAGCAAACAAGCCGTGTAACACGGCAACATACGAACCACACATGTCCATACCTTATTCGAAAGTACGAGTCGTCTCACACGGGTCCCGGTCGGAGTTCGCTACGGCCCTAGCGTTAATTAAAACAATGTGTCAGTTTATTATTTTATGTGACGACACTTTATATCGTATGTTACTCCTTAGGCATGTTGTTACATGCTTAGTTTAGATTGACTCTTGGAAGTTCACATGCATTAATCCTAGGCTTAACTTACTCCTAGGATAGTTCATATCTTTATTACATGTTAATCAAGCCCCTTTTCCCTTAGTTAATGTCTTAGGGCGTTTTATGGGGTAATTATGTAACAAGTTTGTATAACATAGTATGACTTATCTAATGTGTATTCTTTCCTTAGATGAATGGGTGAGTGATATTTTACCCCTTGTAACGATATATATCATAGGTTACCCCTAAAACCCACTTATACAGAAGTCCAAAGTTTATGAAAACGCCACATAAGTTTAATGTTTAATCTTACATTAACCTCTCTTTTAGTGTGTCAAGACATGTTTATCTTTTTCCAACCGTTTCTTTACACACAATCAGGGGAATTGGGTCTGGTTTGGGATCATTAATAAACTAACACCTCACCCATAATACTCCTACAATCCAGTTATACAGAACAGCTATAATAGTAGTAACCGAGACAACCAACTCCATGTTTCATTGGATTGTTTGTTTCTAGTTAGTTTAATTCATGTCTGTTGCTTTCCTATAGTGTTTACCCAACTAGTTATGTGTGTTAGTCTAGGTTTAAACTCAAAACTTTACTCATAAATCACTCATGTAGCTTCTGTAATTAGCTACACAGAAACAACTACATCAGAGTAAACAGAAGCAAGAAAGACTGAAACTCAGAAAACCGACAATTGTGCATATACATGTCTCTTTCTGTTTTTCATCGGTTGTTGGATCCCCCTATGATTTTGCCACTTAATTTACTCTGTAGCGATGTTTCTAGTTCACAACTAAGACAACACTACACTCCTAATACCTCAGAAAAATAATCTGTTACCCAGGAAACAATTTTCAGAAACCAAAACACTCACCTTCTGTATCAGTTCCTGTTATCATTCTTGTATTCCTTCTGTACAATAACACGTTTGTCTCTGCTTCATCCCCATGTATCCCTAATCCAACTACTTGTATTATCCCCATTTTAAACTCAAGACTCCACAACTAACACTCACCTAATCCCTCTGTACAGAAACAGAAAAGATCTCCCAGAAACAACTATAAAACTGAAACAGATCTGCTAATTCCTTTGTCTTTCTTTTCTGTTCCCAATCTGTTTTATGTTGCCTTCTAAAAAAACTGTACTTAGTTATTGAGTTGCTACGTTTTTTTTCTTTTAAAACTCAAGAACAGACCAAGAGTAACTCAGACAAATGCCCCGAAACTCCTCTGCACAAACCAGAAAAACTGATAAGTTAGATTCCAGAATCTGATAAGTTATCTTTCTGCTATCTTTACTCTCATTCCATTCTGTTACTCATCCCACTGTCTCTCAAGCTTATCCCTATGTACTCATTGCTCAGCTAAAGGTTTTAATCGCCTCTTTAGACACAAAACTACTACAATAATACTCTCTTAATTTTCTGTACAGGGAACTAACACAAATCTGAAACTGATAAACTGATTTCATTTCTTCTGTTTCACATCTGTTCCTTTGATCTTCTTTCTATCTGATATTGATCTGTGTGTTAATCTGTCTCCTAAGGTTACTCCAGATACTTTTAGCTTACTAAGGTGTGTTAATAAACCCTTAAACTTTAGACAGACCCAAACAAAACCCCAAAGCAGCATGGCTACGTTTCTGAAAAAAAATCTTTTACACAGGACTTAAAAACCTGAAACTGATATCATGCACTGTAACCTCTTTTCTGTTATTTTGTTTCTGTTGTTTAACTCATCTCTTAGTTTCCTCTTAGCTGGTTTAGTTACCTAGCTCTTGAATTCGAAAACCAGACCCAAGTGCCACGGACAGCTCACCTGAAACTATTTACACTGAAACTGTAACGTTGTAAAATAAAGAACAGAAGGTCTTAAACCGGTATAACCTTTCTACCTTATGTGTTTGTTCACAATTTACCCTTCATTTCTTTCCCGAATTGCCTACCCAATTTGTTAAGTGTGTTATCATTTTCACACCTCGAAACAGACCTGAAACAAGATGGGTTGGTTACTGAGATTGTACTGAAACAGGAGGTGTAGACTGCTACGTTATTTCCTGTTCTTTTGAGGAGCCATCTGTTTCTGGTTATTTTTCTCTTACATTCTCACGTGTACATTCTCAGTCAGGTACATCCACACGATTGTAAGTGTACTAGCACTCAAAACCATTTCAGGGCAGCAAGGATACTGAGGAGCATGTTACAGATTCTTGACAGGTTATCAAGTTGACAGAAACTTGCAACATCGGCTGTTCTGGTGTTCTCTTCTTTTTTTTTTTTCTTTTTCTTTACTTTCCCAACCACTACCCGATTAACTTCCTACTTTAGTTGAGGGTATTAGAAAGCTTTAGATGGATATTAAGTCGACACCATGTCAGATTGCTCTCTGAAGTTATAGTTATACAAGAAAGCAATGAGTTTAAGAGAATCTGTACAGAAGGTTGGTGATTCGAATACCTTGGGTTCCCTTCTGTGTTTTGGAATTGGGTTCCTCCTGGTGATTCTTGGCGCAATACAACCTCTCAGGCTCTTGCACTCACGACTCCACTGGAATAGTTCCTCAGGTGTTATCTTCGGCACAATAGAAATGACACAGATAAAGGGTTGGCGCACGAACTGAAATTTCTTGTAAGTTTTTACCTTCTGGTTTCTGCTTCAGATGAGGTAATAAGCAGCTACACTCCCGTATAGTCCTAATGAGGCTTAGACGGCTGCATGCGTGGTTGTTGCATAGCAGGAACCAGAAAGGAAATGGGTAAGAAAGTTTCTACTGTCACCACGACATAAGGGTAGAAAGACAGAACAGGGAAATTGTAATTACCTGATGCTGGTGTTTGAACCAGAGTGCTGGTTCTCAACCAAAATTTTTTTTGAATGAAGGCGCGGCAATTTGCAAAGGAGCTTGGCTATACTGCATGAGTTCCCCTTTTGGATCAGGGAAAAAGGAGATCAGGAGGAATAGGAGTGAAAAGAAAGAAAGGAATACAACACAAGTCCGTAGCACTTACCTACGTGCGAAAGAAGCCAGAGGGAATTGGCAAGAGTTTCTGCTCATGCAGAGCCGGTGAATGCAAGGGAAGTGAAGGGACAGATTGTATATCGACTGGCTGATGGGGGTAACGATTTCAGTTCACCAGACAGAGGTGTAGGAGTTTGCAAAACACAAACTCTGAGGCATGAACATGTGAAGCAGCAGCAGGCTATCCCTTTTACTGGAACCAAGATAATGCTCGAGAGCGTGCAACAGAAACAGGCATGTGCACAGGCCAGTGGGCTGGTATGTATATATTTTTTTTGGAACTTTCAATCAATGACAAATGTACAGGAGAGGACACGGGCACAGGAGGGGTCGATGAAACAAAGAAGGGGAAAATTTATACAGTTTGAATGTTGAGGCGTTTACTGATCGGAGCAGGAATTGGGTTTACTCGATAAAGGAAGGAAGAATTCGTGAATACAGGGCGCATGTTTGTTTCTCTTTTTTTTTTCTTTGATTTCTAGTTACCATAATAGATTCAGTATTAGTTTTAAATCGTTGGTAAGATTTACTGAAATCGAGCACAGCTCATTCGGTTAAGCACTCGGGGAAGGTACGAGAGGTCTCGGGTTCGAGCCTCAGCGGAAGCGTTTTCTGCTCCTTTTTTTTTTCTTTCTTTTTGTATAAATTAAACTTGCTTATTTATATATGTAAGACTATATAATATACCGCGTTATATTTATTTATTCGTCACAAGCTTATGCGACGTTATCAATTATATTCCACGTTACGATGTTATGCAACGTTACTGTTATTATTTACAACGTTATAATATCATAACGTTATGTACATGTATTCTCGTACTCGGACATATATAGGTACGACTATGTTAACATAACGTTGCTAAATTTAATTGTTCATAGATTATTTTATGTCCGAATTATATAATGCGTTATTTTCGGATATTCTCCTCGCGTTTGTGATTTTATGTGAGTAAATATTTAGGGGTGTTTCAACTTACCCCCCTTAAAAGAGACTTCGTCCCGAAGTCTTTCTTCCTTAACTTATATTTTCCACCCCTGGTAATCTTAGGGATCCAGTCCCGCATTCATTATCGATACCCAAAGGGTTAAATCCATAATTATAATGCTCGGTGCTTCTAAGCACCGTGCCACATCAGTGGCTTCACACCAGTTCTCATAGTAGACCACGAAGCTAACAATGTGTATACATGCTAAAGTGCAAACCAAGGCACACGACATTCATCATCCATGGCGTACATACATTCTCACACACAATCCAAACACACAAACCTACCAACCAACCACGAGTGGTTGTAGGAATACATCACAATAAATCAACACACGTACAAAAAAAACGCGCTTACCCCCCTTAAAAGAGGGGTACGCCCCCGTACCCTACACTAAGCCGAAACATCGATGAAAAGATAGGGGTATCTAGTTTTCTTTACCGGATTGGTTATATTCCATTGTGTAAACGCCAGATCGGGTTTTCCCGAGTGTGAGGAGGCTTTCTACCTCTCCAGCGATTTCCTACGGATTGAAATGGACTCTAACTAACGAGCCTCACAAACTAACCCGTAACCCGTTTCTCAAATTTAGGTTTTCCTATACTCGGTACTTCTCTGTTCCAGTCATCAGAGCGCAACTACGCTCTGATACCACTTTCTGTAACACCCCCGAATCACAACCAACAATTAAACGACGCGCCTAAGTTAGCAGGAGAAGCCTACGCAGCGGTTTCGAACTCTTATTCGGGTGCTACAGATGCCAACCACCCACGTGGTTGACAGACCACAATACAAACTCCAAGTTACGGTCTGAATGACTGGAAGTCCAACTTAACGAAATCCAATTACATAGAAAGTACAACTCAAGTACCGAGCATCTACAGTTTAGTTATTAACTTAGACAACATGACCCATACATAAGAAAGCATACTACTTAAGAGTCTTGCCCAAATGGACTACCCCATGGTAGTCAATCCACCTACGCTCCGTCACGTTCAGATGCACCTGTAAAAATAAACTCAGCAAAACTATGCCGAGTATGAACGTGTGAAGCCGCATGTTACCGGGCCACACGACTACTTGGTCGAATATTATTAAGTCAATTTACATGCTGTAATAAAGCAGTAAAGCACACATCAGCACATCATGATACCATACACACTCATCGGTAGCATAGCAACATCAAAGACAACCAAGCATAACAGGCTGGCATCATAGCCCATCAAACGCAACCAAGCACAACAACTGCTAATATAGCACAACAATCGTGTAAGTCATCACACGTGTGTGTGTATGTTCACCAATGATCCTCACTAGGGATCGTTCGAGCGTTGTGTGTTTTCATTTCTTTTCTCTTGTTCCCATGATGTGTATTTTCTTTTCTTTCCTTGCACCAGGTCTGGGGATATAGTTTAGATCCCGTGACCATATCATTTGGTGCCAATCTTTTCTTGTTTCTTAAAGAATCACATTTGTGAATTTTCTTATTTGCTTGGTCTCATTACACATGTTTTCCTCTATTCTCTGGCACCGAGTCAGGGGTATAGATTAGATCCCGAGACTATTGTAGGTGCTATTCATTCCTTGTTTCTTTATAGGTTACTTGTGAATTCTCTTATTACCACAATTTGGAGACGTCCTTCCTAGCTAATCCTCCATTCCTGGATAGCTCTTTTCTCCCTCTGTTGTTTTTAAACGTTACTAGCCACTGCTCCGGATACTAAGGGTCCGTATCCCTATTCCTTCTCAATGTTACTAGCCTCTGCTCCGGATACTAAGGGTCCGTATCCCTATTCCTTCTCAATGTTACTAGCCTTTGCGGATACTAAGGGTCCGTATCCCTATTCCTTCTCAATGTTACTAGCCTCTGCTCCGGATACTAAGGGTCCGTATCCCTATTCCTTCTCAATGTTACTAGCCTTTGCTCCGGATACTAAGGGTCCGTATCCCTATTCCTTCTCAATGTTACTAGCCTTTGCTCCGGATACTAAGGGTCCGTATCCCTATTCCTTCTCAATGTTACTAGCCTCTGCTCCGGATACTAAGGGTCCGTATCCCTATTCCTTCTCAATGTTACTAGCCTTGCTCCGGATACTAAGGGTCCGTATCCCTATTCCTTCTCAATGTTACTAGCCTTGCTCCGGATACTAAGGGTCCGTATCCCTATTCCTTCTCAATGTTACTAGCTTCATCATCTTTGGTAACCCACATAGTGGGTGTCTTTAGAGGTCCTCTATAGTTAAGAGGGGTTTCTCTTTGTATAGTTCTTTTGTTTTGTCTACGTGGTTCGTCATGTCTCACCAAGGAGACTTGCTCTTCATTATGATTAATGATGACACCATAGTGGGTGTCATGGTAGTCCTCAATGGTTTAGAGAGGAGTTCCCCTTATAGCGTTTTCTTTATTTTCATAATTCGTAGTAGTTCTCGTATAGTTTTCCCTTTATGTAGTTTCTTTGTTTACATAGTTCGTTGAGTCTCATCTCAAAGTTCCATAACGCGAAAGGGACTAAACTACTGTGTGCGCGCAATGATATATTCAACAATGATATAGAAATCATACAACATGATAAACAAGCAATCCAATTTCATGCTTTGATCTTATGTCATTTTCACACAAAGCACACAGCACACAAAGCAAACAAGCCGTGTAACACGGCAACATACGAACCACACATGTCCATACCTTATTCGAAAGTACGAGTCGTCTCACACGGGTCCCGGTCGGAGTTCGCTACGGCCCTAGCGTTAATTAAAACAATGTGTCAGTTTATTATTTTATGTGACGACACTTTATATCGTATGTTACTCCTTAGGCATGTTGTTACATGCTTAGTTTAGATTGACTCTTGGAAGTTCACATGCATTAATCCTAGGCTTAACTTACTCCTAGGATAGTTCATATCTTTATTACATGTTAATCAAGCCCCTTTTCCCTTAGTTAATGTCTTAGGGCGTTTTATGGGGTAATTATGTAACAAGTTTGTATAACATAGTATGACTTATCTAATGTGTATTCTTTCCTTAGATGAATGGGTGAGTGATATTTTACCCTTGTAACGATAATATATCATAGGTTACCCCTAAAACCCACTTATACAGAAGTCCAAAGTTTATGAAAACGCCACATAAGTTTAATGTTTAATCTTACATTAACCTCTCTTTTAGTGTGTCAAGACATGTTTATCTTTTTCCAACCGTTTCTTTACACACAATCAGGGGAATTGGGTCTGGTTTGGGATCATTAATAAACTAACACCTCACCCATAATACTCCTACAATCCAGTTATACAGAACAGCTATAATAGTAGTAACCGAGACAACCAACTCCATGTTTCATTGGATTGTTTGTTTCTAGTTAGTTTAATTCATGTCTGTTGCTTTCCTATAGTGTTTACCCAACTAGTTATGTGTGTTAGTCTAGGTTTAAACTCAAAACTTTACTCATAAATCACTCATGTAGCTTCTGTAATTAGCTACACAGAAACAACTACATCAGAGTAAACAGAAGCAAGAAAGACTGAAACTCAGAAAACCGACAATTGTGCATATACATGTCTCTTTCTGTTTTTCATCGGTTGTTGGATCCCCCCCAGTTTTGCCACTTATTTATCTCTTAGCGATGTTTTCTCTTTACACAACTAAGACACACTACACTCCTAATACCCATAAAATAATCTGTTACCAGGAAACAATTTTCAGAAACCAAAACACTCACCTTCTGTATCCTTCCTGTTATCATCTTGTATTCTTCGTACAATAACACTTTGTCTCTGCTTCAATCCCCATGTATCCCTACTCCCTACTTGTATTATCCCATTTTAACTCCAAGACTCCACAACTAACACTCACCTAATCCCTCTGTACAGAAACAGAAAGATCTCCCAGAAACAACTATAAAACTGAAACAGATCTGCTAATTCCTTTGTGTCTTTCTTTTCTGTTCCAATCTGTTTTATGTGCCTTCTAAAAAAAACTGTACTTAGTTTATTGAGTTGCTACGTTTTTTTTTCTTTTAAAAACTCAAGAACAGACCAAGATACTCGACAAATGCCCCGAACACTCCTCCTGCAACAAACCAAAAACTGATAAGTTGATTCCAGAATCTGATAAGTATCTTTCTGCTATCTTTACTCTCATTCCATTCTGTTACTCATCCCACTGTCTCTCAAGCTATCTATCCCTATGTACTCATTGCCACTAAAGGTTTTAAATCGCCTCTTTAGCACAAAACTACTACAATAATACTCCTCTTAATTTTCTGTACAGGGAACTAACCACAAATCTGAAACTGATAACGATTTCATTTCTTCTCTTTTTCACATCTTTCCTTTGATCTTCTTTCTATCTGATATTGATCTGTGTGTTATCTGTCTCCTAAGGTTACTCCGATACTTTTGCTTACTAAGGTGTTTTAATACCTTAAACTTTAGACAGACCCAAACAAAACCCAAAGCAGCATGGCTACGTTTCTGAAAAAAAATCTTTTCACACAGGACTTAAAAACCTGAAACTGAATATCATGCACTGTAAACCTCCTTTCTGTTATTTTGTGTCTGTTGTTTAACTCATCTCTTTTTCCTCTCTTAGCTGGTTTAGTTACCTAGCTCTTGAATTCGAAAACCAGACCCAAAGTGCCACGACAGCTCACCTGAAACTATTTACACTGAAACTGTAACGTTGTAAAATAAAGAACAGAAGGTCTAAACCGGTATAACCTTTCTACCTTATGTGTTGTTCACAATTTACCCTTCATTCTTTCCCGAATTGCCTACCCAATTTGTTAAGTGTTTATCAGATTTTCACACCTCGAAACAGACCTGAAACAAGATGGGTTGGTTACTGAGATTGTACTGAAACAGGAGGTGGTAGACTGCTACTTTTTCCTGTTCTTTTGAGGAGCCATCTGTTTCTGGGTTATTTTTCTCTTACATTCTCACGTGTACATTCTCAGTCAGGTACATCCACACGATTGTAAGTGTACTAGCACTCAAAACCATTTCAGGGCAGCAAGGATACTGAGGAGCATGTTACAGATTCTTGACAGGTTATCAAGTTGACAGAAACTTGCAACATCGGCTGTTCTGTTCCTCTTCTTTTTTTTTTTTCTTTTTCTTTACTTTCCACCACTACCACTACCCGATAACTTCCTACTTTAGTTGAGGGTATTAGAAAGCTTTAGATGGATATTAAGTCGACACCATGTCAGATTGCTCTCTGAAGTTATAGTTATACAAGAAACAATGAGTTTAAGAGAATCTGTACAGAAGGTTGGTGATTCGAATACCTTGGGTTCCCTTCGTGTTTTGGAATTGGGTTCCTCCTGGTGATTCTTGGCGCAATACACAACCTCTCATGCTCTTGCACTCACGACTCCACTGGAAATAGTTCCTCAGGTGTTATCTTCGGCACAATAGAATGACACAGATAAAGGGTTGGCGCACGAACTGAAATTTCTTGTAAGTTTTTACCTTCTGGTTTCTGCTCTGCTTCAGATGAGGTAATAAGCAGCTACACTCCCGTATAGTCCAATGAGGCTTAGACGGCTGCATGCGTGGTTGTTGCATAGCAGGAACCAGAAAGGAAATGGGTAAGAAAGTTTCTACTGTCACCACGACATAAGGGTAGAAAGACAGAACAGGGAAATTGTAATTACCTGATGCTGGTGTTTGAAACCAGAGTGCTGGTTCTCAACCAAAATTTTTTTTTGAATGAAGGCGCGGCAATTTGCAAAGGAGCTTGGCATACTGCATGAGTTCCCCTTTTGGATCAGGGAAAAAGGAGATCAGGAGGAATAGGAGTGAAAAGAAAGAAAGGATACAACACAAGTCCGTAGCACTTACCTACGTGCGAAAGAAGCCAGAGGGAATTGGCAAGAGTTTCTGCTCATGCAGAGCCGTGAATGCAGGGAAGTAAGGGACAGATTGTATATCGACTGGGCTGATGGGGGTAACGATTTCAGTTCACCAGACAGAGGTGTAGGAGTTTGCAAAACACAAACGCTGAGGCATGAACATGTGAAGCAGCAGCAGGCTATCCCTTTTACTGGAACCAGATAATGCTCGAGAGCGTGCAACAGAAACGGCATGTGCACAGGCCAGTGGGCTGGTATGTATATATTTTTTTTTGGAACTTTCAATCAATGACAAATGTACAGGAGAGGACACGGGCACAGGAGGGGTCGATGAAACAAAGAAGGGGAAAATTTATACAGTTTGAATGTTGAGGCGTTTACTGATCGGAGCAGGAATTGGGTTTACTCGATAAAGGAAGAATTCGTGAATACAGGGCGCATGTTTGTTTCTCTTTTTTTTTTTTTCTTTGATTCTATTACCATAATAGATTCAGTATTAGTTTTAAATCGTTGGTAAGATTTACTGAAATCGAGCACAGCTCATTCGGTTAGCACTCGGGGAAGGTACGAGAGGTCTCGGGTTCGAGCCTCACGGAAGCGTTTTCTGCTCCTTTTTTTTTTCTTTCTTTTGTATAAATTAAACTTGCTTATTTATTATGTAAGACTATATAATATACCGCGTTATATTTATTTATTCGTCACAAGCTTATGCGACGTTATCAATTATATTCCACGTTACGATGTTATGCAACGTTACTGTTTATTATTTACAAACGTTATAATATCATAACGTTATGTACATGTATTCTCGTACTCGGACATATATAGGTACGACTATGTTAACATATAACGTTGCTAATTTAATTGTTCATAGATTATTTTATGTCCGAATTATATAATGCGTTATTTTGGATATTCTCCTCGCGTTTGTGATTTTATGTGAGTAAATATTTAGGGGTGTTTCAAAGTTAATTAGTCATCTTAACATGGGATTAATTTCATGCTGTTCCGGTTTACAGTTTATAATCAAAGTTGTAAATAACATAAGCAAACACCAAATTATCAATCAACACACATTCACCACATTTCACAAGCAATCATTTGCATAAGCGAAAGATATCGAATAAGTGCGATAAAATGTGTATCCACCTTTAGTGAACGGTATTCATATTCGTATTCGTATTCGTATCCGGCCTCTAAGGCCCCATCGTTCATCATCGTGTTTACTCTCATCATCTGTTGGGTGTCATGTTAGGACAACCCGTAATTAACTTTCAATGGACAGTCATCCCACGTACACACAAAGGTGCTCATTTGCCAAGAATTTGGAGATCCCGGGACTTCCACTTGCCTAATGAGGCGTCCATAAAAAGGCCGGAGCCAAGTACCAACAGTAGGTACAATCTGACCAACGATCTATGTAGGCTCGTTTGGAATTTAACTAGAGCGGACCCGATCCGGGTAACCCTTCAAGTGATCACTATGTGCAACCAGTCAGTCCGTAGACTGCACTGGATTTCTTCCCTCATCATATAACATTTCTCTCATAAGATTAAGTACCTTAATCAATTCCCTAAGATATACTCTTAGGTTATGGAGAATAAAATTTATATAGCCGCCATCGAGGTCTCACCCAAATCCCTAGAAGTTGTCTAGGTCATATTCAT
This sequence comes from Limonium bicolor, assembly GCA_023374045.1. NCBI lineage: Eukaryota > Viridiplantae > Streptophyta > Magnoliopsida > Caryophyllales > Plumbaginaceae > Limonium > Limonium bicolor. The sequence continues at coordinate 212,819,541 of CM041782.1, forward strand.
GTTCGAGATCCATGCTCTAGAGACCGGTATAGCCGAGTCTCATTTCTAAGTGTTTTACTTAGGTTAATTATGATGGTATATTCATCGTACTTTAATAAGTAAGACCATATTGTTGTTCGTATATATATATATATAATTATATATTATATTATATAATATATATATATAAGTTGAGCAATATTCGTATCACTCTAGTCCGGTGGACATTCGCGCACAATTAAATAACGCGAGGAAAGACGAACAAGTAATACATTCAATTTCACACATACATGCAAACACACATATTGCTCTTATGCAATTAAACACATAATGTCTGAACCCAAGGAAGCCCTCAGGATGTTCAAACCACACCAGTCACATACCTTACACCATAATAAACGCTAGCGTATTAATTTGCGCTCGTCCGGTGCTCCTCGTAGCTCTACGATCTGGAATATGCATAACGGTATGCGTTAATTCCTAATATTAACTTAATTCGGTATGTTCGAAAAACGTCATGTCCCAACAGTTAATCCCCCGTAAACTAATTAAGTTAAGTTTGTTCCGGTTTTTCGACTGTTCGGGATTCACTTAATTCCTTGTTATCAACTGATAATAAATTGTTTGTAATATCTTACCACTTAGGATTAAACCTTTATAATCCTTACAATTCATTTATAGAATATAAATCTTGATTTTATATACATACTCACTTGTGTGTTAATTGTACAAGTATATATATATAGTAACATAGTTTCATGATTATATGTCACTCTTGACCTTATAATTGTCATTATCTTTTAAAACTCTCATTTAATATGTGAGTAGGTCAACTTGACCATTTCGGTCAATTGAGTTGACTTGGTTAATTATGTTGACTTGGTTAGTTTATCCAAGTACATAATTCATATTTCAATACTTGTATTATATAAGTCATTCCCATTTAATACATTATACCTTAACATTAGAACTATATATCTAAGGTGTTATAATTTATCATCCCATCACATTATTAATATTATATGGTTCCCAACCATATCATATAATCTCATTCATTTCATACATTCTTATATATATACCTATACATATGAATTATAAGAATCATTTATCAAATGATATATATTATCATTTCAGGTAAGGTGGTTAATCTTATTTAGGTGTGTTATATTACACATACTCATTCTAAGATTATGATTATAATGTTATGTAACATTATATACTCATTATCAAACTTCCAAAGTTTATTAAATACTTCACCTTATTTTATTAATCCATTTATTCACCATTAGTCACATTATTTTATGTGAATTATCGCACTTATACTAGTTTCATTTTAATGGCATTAATACTTTATATTTGTCATAGCATTTTATAACATTATAGACTATGGTCTAAATTTTAATCCTAGTTGCTGTTATTTACGCAGCAGTCCCCAACTTCTCACTAATTACCATTTTACCACATAACATTATATAATGTTCCAATTATACACTTATATCATATAACATGATATTTTTACTCTTATAATATGTATAACCTATGGTTATATTATTTTATAATTGCCGAACAGACCCCATGGTCTGTCCAGATTTATTCTCAGCTCCCACAACTTTCTTTAATTACTAAATGACCCATTTATTCTATACTTTACAATATCATCATAAACTATATATTATACACCTTAGTTCATTTAATTCCAAATAAATCTCTAAAAATCACCAAAAATTACCAATAGACCCCTAGTCTGTTTTAAATCACATTTCTCTCCAGAAGTTTTAGAAATTACATATTTACCCCACATATTTTGTAATTTTTACATTTAACTTATAAACTTAACTTAATGTCATAAATAAATTATTTATGTCATCTAATTTGGTCAAATGCACTAATATGGTCAATGTTGACCTCCCTAATTCTGCCTTGACCATTATTTTCCAGTGTTTACGATTTTGTCCTTAATTTCTTAGAAATTATATTTTAGCCCCAAACTTTGTAATATCTTACAATTTCATTTAATTTCATTATAAGTCCTAACTTTCGGCTATATCACTCCATAACCCTCAAACTTTATTTATTTACACTTAAACCCCAAGCTTATCAACTAGAACATTCCTTAAGCTTTTAAATTGATTTTAACTCATTTATGTCATAAAAATTCCAACTTAAATATTATAAATTTGTAGGTAATATTTTACTTAAAATTTCTGGGTGATTAAAACTCACATTTAAGTTTCTAACATCACATTTTCTCACCAGACCTTATAATATACAAATACTTAGCTTAAAAAGTAAACAAAGCTTTAAATAACATAATTAAATGGCCTAAATACATGGCCTTATTACAGCCTTCATTTATAACATAAAAATGTTCATAAGGACAAGTTTATTCTTGGTTTTTTACCCAAGTAGCCCATAGTTGTTGTTAATTGCACTTTTACCCCCTTTAATTCATTTTTTTGACATTATAAGTCATGTTACACTAAGGTAACATAGCCAAATGTGATAATATATCATTTTGAACTTAAATAAGTCAAATAAACTCATTTAGTCCTAATACCCCACGACTTATTTTAATTATACACCAATAATTATCTTAAAGCTTTAAAACAAAACATAAATCATCCTTACTTGATTTAAGCGACCAAGATCAACCAAAATCTTCCACACTCTTGGCCCTATTTTACCAAGGAGCCTAGGTTAGTTTTCTAGTTCAAAACTTAAGCATTAACTTGATGATTAAGTCATTAAAACTTAAGAAATTACTTACTTTCCAAGGATAAACTTTTAAGCTTTGATTTCCACTTCTTGATTCAGATCAAAACCAAGATGAACACACCATTTCAGTACAAATTTTTACATGAAAAGAAAAGATCAACTTAGATCTTTGAAAGACTTAACAACATAAGGAGCTTTAAGGCATTAAAATGGACTTAAGAGGTTCAAGCTTTACCTTGGTGTTCCAAGGCAGATTTTGGCTTCAAAATCTAGGCCCTCTTGAAGAAAAATGCCTAAGGAAGGAATTTTAGGCACTTAGAATCCTTAAAAACCTTAAAGAGAGACTTACTCTTGAAATCTCTTGAAAGATGATTTCTTGGTGGGTTTTGGCTGAACAAATGGAGCTAGAATCCTTCATTTCATGTATGAACGATGGAAAAAGATGAGTTTAAGAACCCATATAAAGCGGCCATAATTTACAAAGAAGAGAAAAATGACTTTAAGGCATATTTTTATACCTTAAGACTTGAAAGGGCTTTCTTTGCTCCATGACTTGAAATGGACGAAATTTACACTTGAAAAACTCTTGATTCCAGCCTTGGTTGAAGAAGGGAAGTGGCTGGAATGATTCCTTAGGTGATTTGGAGTAGAAAGGTGGTGATTTTAAGGTGTTTTGGTATATAGAATTTGATTTACCATTTATGACTTTGGTGTTCTTGGTGTTCTTACTTAAGAACAAGAGGAGAAAAAGATGAAGAATAGAGCAAGAGGAATTTGGCAGCAAGGAGAGATGAGGTAAAGAGAGTGAGATATTTTACAAAGTTAGGTGTAAAAGTAAGGTAAATGAATAGTTCATCCTTAAAGCATTCTTATCATGGAAAAAAGTCTGGAATTAGGTGGTGAATCACCCTTCATTTTTCCGCCCCTTTTAGGATATTTTAGAGCTTGGTTTGACCTTTGACCAAGCTAGGAAAGTTAAGGCCTTGTTTGGCATTATTTGGGTACTATCACATTTTGGTGCCAAATTTTGGATTTTTTTTTTGTAAATTCTTTGATTAGGCTTCCTAATGTTATACTAAATAGCACACATGTTTATTAGGGTGTATAAAAGGCTATTTAGACACCCAACGTCAACTTTTGAACACTTTCATAAAAATGTGTCTTAAGGAGTTTTAGAGCTCCTTTTTGTGTTTTAACTCTTTCTAGAGTTTGGTTTGGTTTGGTAATGGTTTTATCATGTTAATACCTTATTTATAAGGTTTAGGAGTGCACTTTGGACCCTAATTAAGGTTACATAATCCTTAAGGCCTCTTTAGAGGGCAATTTGCCTTAAGTGATTTTTAAGCATGTTTTAGTTTGTATTGATCTTGGATTGTTACCCAATATTGTTAAGGCAAAGTTTAGCCTTAATAAATCATTAATAGATGTTTAAATCATACTTATTTGAAATACCCCAAACCTTAATATATTAATGAACTATCTAATTCGGATATACTAATGCTAGAACGTGCCTTAGGAACATTAGAAGAAGTGTTAAACAACAATTTACACCAAAACATGCTTTAAGAACAATTAGAGCAAAAGGTGTTTTAAAGAGCACAAATAAATTAGGGAACTACCAATAAGTTCCCAAGAGATTTCAAATGTGAAATACCTCTAAAATTGGTAATACGCATTAAACGGAATTAGCGTTTAAACCGAAAATGCACCTTAGAGCACAAAAATGTGCTTTAAAGGAAAATGTGTTTTAAGAAACCATAGAGATTTCATGACCTCAATAAGGATCCAAAGTGAATTCATAAGTCTTATAATCAAGCTAAGAACATTATGAAACCATTACCAAAGAAAACCAAGCTCAAAAACAGCTCAAGACAAAAAGATGCCATAAAAACCCCTTAAAGCATATTTTGGATATATTGTCTTATGAATGAGTCTTGGATGGTTTTAAAGGCTTGATTATATGTGAATGTACTAAAATAAAATAATAAAATTATTTTCAAAGCAAACCAAACTCTAAAAAGAGTTAAGACACAAAAAGGAGGTCGGAAACTCCTTAAAACGTGTTTTTGCGAATTGTCTTCGAAATTGGTTTTGAGTGGCTAGTTTGCCTTGTATACATACTAAAATACATGTATACTACCTAATATCATATTAGGAATTTAATTTGAAGATTTAACCAAAAATTTTACAAATATAATATTTAATGTGAATAGTAACCTCAAATAGTGCCCATTTAGTCAAATATTGACCAAGAATGGTCAATGGTCAAAAATTGACCATCCTTGGCTATTGATGTCGGCAAGGACAAAGGAGAAGGCCAGCTGCTCAATCAAGTCACAAAAATCATGTTTATGAAGTGTTAGATTACTATTCAAATGGTTACTTTATAATATAATAACATTACTTTATATTACTTTACATATCTTAACTACTTTTCTCTTCTTCTTCTTTGCTTTCCACGAATCCCTTTCATTAGCTCCTGTCCCAAACCATGAGTCTTCAACATTAGAAGCTCCATCCCTTCTCCTACATTGGTTTTCCTTCATTGTTGCCATTTAGGAGCTTAAAGAACACCTTATCTTGTAGAAATCATAACTTTCTCATCTTAAGTCCAAATAACAAGCTTGATAGCTAGTTGGAATCCTATTTCAAAGAGATTTACAACCATATCTCATGAGCCCCCAGATTCTCAGGAAAAACCACGAAGAAGTGCCTTTGATTCTCGAGGTAAAACATTGCCTTCTTGGAAACTCTTCCTTCTTTGATTTTCATCAAGGCCGAGTGCCTAGGTTTACTAACTCCTATTATTCATATTATTCTATGATTTTGGAGCCAATTTCTCTAGAAATTGCTATCAAAATTTCTAAGGAAATCAAGCTTAAATATTAAGATAATGGTTAATATACAAGGTAAATCCTACAACTACCTATTTCAAGGTTCTAATTGTTGATATATAAATAAGATCTAACATGTTCTTCATCTTATTATTTATTGCCAAAATTTTGGTGATTAATATTCAATTTTTAGCTTATTAAAAGTTAATGTTTATTAAATCTAAGAATAGATTTATACTCCTTATGATATAAGCTTCAATATAAGCTATCATAATATACAAGAAAAATTCATATACTATGATTTTGATTATGGCCGAAAATTAAGGGGTTGTAATTAAGTTAGGAAAATTATCTAACTTAGTTAAATTAAAGGAATTAGAGTAATTAAGAGTAATATGTAAAATTTAGGAAGTTTTGGTACCTAAAGGGGAATACCGAAAATTAATGGGGTCAATATAGAATTTTTGAGAGTTTAGATGATGAGAAAATAATTGTAGAATTAAGTTTACAATTTATAAAGAGTTTATAAGTATTATAAGGAATTTATAAGGTTTTTGGTATATTTAAGGTTAATAAAGGATGGTATATATATACTATAACATTAGATAATTAAATCTGGTGATTTAGAGATGTTTAAAATGATTTTTGATGTTCAAAAATCTGTAGGAAAATTAGTTACGAAAATTAGAAATTAATTAGAGTTAAATTGGTTAATAAATGAGTTAGGATAAAAGAAAAGACCACAAGGGTAAAATGGTAATTTCCCTGGTCAAACATGGTCAAACGTGGTCAAACTTGGTCAATGACGGTTTATAAAATGTTTAGAGGAGCTAGAATAAAATTTGTAGCAAAAGATTAGATATTAAAAGGATAAAGGAATAAAAAGTTAAGTTAAATTAACTTTAGGGGTAATATTGTAAATTATGGAAAGTTAGGGGGTTTGACCATAAAAGACTGGTCAAACTTGAGTATATTTTGGTAATTGACCAAAAGTATAAAAGAAATTAACTAAGTACGACTTTGGAAGAAATTAGAAATAAAAATAACAAGTTTAGAACTTATTATGAGTAAAATAGAGATTAAGAGAAAACTATGGGTAAGTAATGTAAATAACACATTTTTATGTGTTTAGAAGGTTAAGGAAGTTAAATAAAGAATTTAGAAACAAGTTGTAAAAGAAACAGAGTTAAGACGGGGTTAAACGAGACCCGTATATAACTTAAGGTATACGAGGGGTATACCCGTAATTTAATAAGTAAAGGTGAAATCAATACTTAAAGTATTTTAAAGAAAATACAAATTCTATTAGAAAAAAAAATACGTATGATACGGAGTATCATACGGACGTATACGAAAAATGTTGGTATACATGAATAGTACACATATATGTGAATAGTATCCGTATACATGAATAGGAAATACGTATGCGTGAACAGTAAAATACGAAACGTATACGTGAACAATAAAATACGAGACGTATTCATGAATAGGAAATACATATACATGAACAGTAAAATACGAGACGTATATGTGAATAGTGAAATACGGTGAATAGTAAAATACGAGGCCGTATAAATGAATAGTAGAATACAAGACCGTATAAATGAATAGTGAAATACGGATGAATAGTGAAAAATACGAAAACCTAATACAAGGTCCGTATGAGTCTAAAGTTGCTAACTGTGCAACTAAATAATTGCTAACGACGTTAGTGTGTTAATGAATTAGAATTGAGCTCGAAAACGCTCCTAAATGAACGAACCCATTTAACGGTATACTATTATACTTGGGTTAACCTAGGAAGAGGTTTAAGTTGAAAAGAGAACCAAATTAGTTCTAAGACACAGGATATGTGTTATGTGTTATTGTGATACGACCAAACAAGATTAAGCATGAAACTGATCTACTGTATTGTTATTGTGTGCCCACTGCACACTAACACGAATTAATTCAGAGCTTGTTCATTAACTATGTTTAGTAACAATTGTATAAGGTTATAAATACTCCCTGTTGTTAGTAGGTTAATACCGAGAGAGGTTTAACTAACCAATTGTCAATGAGACTTCAGCTAACTGGAACTTGGGAGGAGAGGAATCCGGGACTGACTCCAGCCATGCATGTTTAGGTTAGGAGGTTGGCATCTGTATCAGATCTGTCTTCCGCATATGGCTCGTCTACGACTTGTCGCCTAGGGTCGACAAACAGACCTGACCACCTCAAGTGAACAGTTCGAGGTGGGAGGCAAATACAGGAGGCGCGGGAGGGTCAAGCCTACTCCCCTCATAACTTAAGAATTAATGTTTACTAACCCAATGGAGCTAATAACTCATTGGCTAGGGTTACCTTGACCCGACAAAAATAAACAATTCAGTTAGAGAACAACCAGTTCTATTAAGAGAACGGTTGACACTTATAAGGTATGGTCAAACACGAGAACTAAACAATTCTCAAGCCTCAGGAGTTAGAAATCTAACGTACTCATTAATGGGCGTCCATTACGACGTTTGACTTATTTGAGCTGTGAATGTTTCACATAAATGTGTTGTTTTTTATCGTACTTCTTATTATTATTTGTATGAATAAACAATTGCATGTAAACGACAAAGTAGTCATGTGTAACCCTGCTATCTTGTGGGCTGCACGTTTTCTGTACCAGCAATATGCTGAGCCCCTTGGGGCCTGTGATTTAAACTTTGCAGGTAGGTACCAGATGAGGACTCAACCTGAGAGTAGGAGCGGGTAGAGTACTTCGGGTTGCTTTTACATTTGTTACACGAGTTGTGCATGTACACTCGTTTAGTATATTGATGAGATGTTAGTGTGATGTATTAGGATATGAGATACTCGGTATAAGTTGTGGTTTATGGATTGTAATGTTTAGATGCTCGAGTAATTATCCGGTTAGTCAGACCGTGACATGTAAGAGAATAGGCCTAGTTAGTCACGTGGGTGACTAACGGCGGTAACACCAATTTAGTTGAACTTTTCCGCTGCGTTGTTAATGTACGAGATGGACTTAGGGCGACGATCATTGTATTTGGAGATGGGGTGTTACAAAAGTGGTATCAGAGCATAGTTACGCTCTGATGACTGGAAATTACCGAGCTTAGGAATTACCGAGTTAGGAACTTTAGACTTTGGGATAAGGGTTGAGTATTAGTGCGAGAGGTGCGTTAGTTAGGATTCCCGATGTGTAACGGATATCTATAATACCTGACCCGCCCTCCGCGCCCCTGGTTCTAAGATACCAAAAATGAACGCCAGAGAGATGACAAGCTTTCTCTTACTCGGGAAAACCCGATCTGGCAGTTACTTAGCATGGTGCAAATACGAGAAACACCTCGTTATGCAATAGTCTTTCAAGACTTGAAGGTCCTAATTGGAGCGCAACGTTGAAGTAGGCACTACCAACGGAATCTCACCAATGAGAGAATAATAATTACCGGCAACTTGGGTCGACATGCTACGCAGTCGATATAACCCCGTCATACCAGTAAGAAGGAAAGTACTACAAGTGCAATGAGAGGACAAGAGAAGTGACAGAAACACCGGACAACAGTCCAAGGGAGCAATAACAGTGGGATAATACCGCGCAAGAGCATAGGAACTACCTAAAAGTCAATTATGAAGCGGGTAACTCCGAACCTACAAAAAAAGGGGTTGCAAAGACCTAACTGCAATAGCCTAGACGACTACAAATGCATATGCAAGTCATACTCCAAGATAGGACTACGACCTGACGTAGTGCCTAAAGAGAGTCAATACTCGATAACCAGGATGAAGGTGTGGAAACGAGAGTGAGAACCAAGGCGAAAGTAAAAGAAAAAGGGGTCCCCTCAGAAAGAGGAATACCCTGATAAGTAACTATACAATTAAAAGCAGTCAGGAAGCTGCCCAGATAATCAACTAACCAAAGCCAAACAGGGCAAAGAAGGAGTCCCATGGACTACCACCTACATGGAGGTTAGGAGAATGTAACATTACCGACGTACATAGTATCAATAGCCCATCTTGCATGGCGCACTTGCCTTGGCAAGTGCTGCCACAATGAAGTTGTACGGGAAGCCGTGAAGACCAAATGGTAAAAACCACAGATATAATACAAATTAACACCGGATTACAAATCCTTAAGACTGAAGAGTGAAACATTAGGAGGGCCTGACGGCCTGACCATGACAACTAAATCAATACACCAGTCAGCAGGGAGCTGGACTTGGTCAGGAAACTAAACGACGTGAGCATCAGCAACAGACAACCGACACTACAGGTAAGAACCTCAACCCAAAACCAAGCCTAACCTTGAATGGAAGAACCGAAGAGATTACTCATCAATATGAGAGGACTAAATGTAAGTAATAACCTACAAGGAAGGTATTACGACATACAATGAAGATGGAGGACATAACAACTTCCAATAAAAACGGGATGAATTCCCAGAATAATACTATTACAAGCACTCTTCATTGAAGATGTTGATAAACCCCAGAAACAGAATCAGAGAAAGCAAATTTAAGCAATGACCTACCTAGGATCAAAGTGGTGCAATCACAAAGGAGAGAACCTCAAAAGGACTACACCATAGAGTTGGTATAGTTGAGCAGAAAGAGACCCATAAATGATGGTTAGTATTGCTTGCCTAACTCATTAACACCCACGTATGATTAGTCATTAACGGGTGGCGTAGTCAACGAAAGTTGAGCAAAGTATTGACATGGCTGGCAGCACATGATATCCAAGGTAAATATCCGACTTAGACACCTGAAGGCAGAGGCCTGATGAGAACTAATCCTTAATTGCTAAAAGGCGCAAGTCTATGAGAGCGAAGGTATTGTCACTAACACTGATTAACATCGGATTACCTAACCGAACTTCCAAAGCAGGAAGCGAGATACAACAACTTATTGTTAAACCTAATAGTACATCCTATGATGTGACCTAACATTGACAGAGTTCAGAGAACAAGAGAATTACGTGGATAACCTACAGATGATTAAGAATACAACAGTGAACCGAACATCGGCTATCACTTGAGATTAATCAAGCATTAAGGGCCCACGAGCCAAGGATGCTAAATACATCAGAGCTCAAGGCGCAGGAAAGCATAAAAAGGCTTATATAGGCCATGAGTGAACTACAACTCGTACATACGAGTGGTTAAAAAAAACCTATACTAAATTGAGGAGGAATTGCCAGAAAAGGGCACCAATGAGATTGTTGAGATCGTGCTATTGACAAGGGCGGAGAACGAACCATTCCTTTTAGGGTGGGGATACCTCTCCTTGTTGTGAGGCCATGAGTGGGAATAAACCCCTCAAAAAGGGCTTTCACTTCTTAGAGATTGAATACTCTCTATTGGAGAATGGGAACCGTAGACCTTGAAATTACCTTAGAACGTTCCAGTTACACATAAATAATATGGAAGGCTGTAGAGACAAACCTCATATCCAACACCCAGGATTTAAGAATCAGCAATCGTCAGAGATAAACATTGTGAGTGCGCAGCATGGCACGTCAAGTGACCAACGCTCAAAGAGCTTGTGATTCAATGGATGACTTCTTCAGTAACCGGTTAAATTACGTGGTAAATAACATCATAAAGGATGAAAGAATGTGAGAGAAATTAGCCTACTCACAAACCTGAAATTTGAAGCAATTATCTTCGAGCTGAATGATAACAATCTTACAGTATGATGCGACAACCGCCTTACAACAAACCTGGGGTACTCCCAGTGTGTATACACCATGAAGGGGATGTAAAATAAGACAAGACGTTGAAGTAAAACGACTGAAGAATCACGCCATCAATGTGCAATATTAGAAAGCTAAAGCTACTTCGATAGTGGAGGCCCCATGAGAATAATACCTCAGGTAAATTAAGTATGGTTCACAGCAAAAGCAACCACTATATATAGTAAACCATCAATATTGACACGAAAGCAATCAGATTTATGAATTAAAAACCATGTAAGTAAGGTGAGGAAATGGGTTAGTTATAGACTGTGCAATACGCCAGTAGCCTGGACCATGTGAGGAAAGTTTCATAGGACACACTGTCCATTTCGTAAGGAACTGGAAGTGTATTCCTAGTGGAATCGACATGAGAAATAAGATAAGAGGATCTAAGGAAAGAGACCTCAAATTACTAAGGGATCGGTCCGTACCAAATACAGAAGTATAAGTTAGTTATGAACCAGTAGATGGATATTCCTTGATTAAGTTCAAGAAGAACAACATGTGCTTATTATGGAATGATGAAAGAGGATCGACAATGGAATACTTCACAAATAGCTATAACCTAGCGTGTGACAAGCACTACGAGTATACTTAAAACGAGATGTGGGACGACGCACTCCAAGGAGCTTGTGGGCCTGATGGACTTATTTATAAGTTAGTCAGGTAAGTAGCAATGTATCAGTAAGGTACCCCATATATGTAAACGTGTAGTGTAAGGAACGCGAGAAGTAGTCGACTTGTACGACAGTCAGCATGCAAACCACACCAGAACAACAATTTACCGTGAACAATTGAGGAAAAACTCAGTTAAACCAATGAGATTAAAGAGATCAGAGACTCATTCCAGGAGGAAACAATTAAGAGCTATGAAGTGCGAGGAGCATGATTAACTAAGTATGACATTTTATATGTCTCAAGATTTTTAGGAAACAGTAAGAGCAATAAGCAGTAAGTCCCGGTTACACAGGAATCTCAGACTGAGTATCAGTTAGTAGGAAACAATTCAGACGCTGAAAGCGTAATAACAGTATGAACATCAGATCTCCAGAAAACTGGATAACAAGCTATAACTCATTGAGACCGTGTATAAATAAAGATACCACACGCCATAAGAGACCATTATTCCTAAATATAATGATACAAAGGAGCTGTAAACATATTGGAAGAGGATAGGAAGGGCAAACTAAGCCCCAAGATTATCAGAGTCGCGCAACAGAAGTAGTGGACCGTATCTTAAAGGTTTTATTGCCTAACAAAAGGGAAAAAGAAAACGATGTATTGCACATCTCTTCAGTCGATAAAAATATACGACTTATCTATCAAATACTTTAGAGCCTTAGAGACTACACTTGAAACCAGTTGCAAGATTGGTATAAAGACCAATAGAATCCTTGATAGAGAGACTAAGCCATTACCATGGTGAAGACCCTCTGACCCAATCATATGTGAGATAGACTATATGGAAGCTAGAATGCTCCATGACACCTAAACATCTTGAACCTATGTCCAAGGATGATATAATGTGATTACGTGGGCGTAATCCATTTTAAGGGGGGTAGAGCGCCCAATCGCTTAGCGTATGTTTCACGTATTGAGTACCAAACCTATATGTGCATAGCACAATATAATTAGTTGTGATGTTTATCTATGTTATATAAACCAGGTATCATTCTATGTGGTTGTGGTTATTACACAAATTAAATGCGAATTCCAGATGTATTAGAGGACAACCTCGTTAACTTCGGTGTGAGAATACAGGAAAAAGAGGAGTTAAAAACTCTAGGGGAATTTGTATTGATATGAGACCAAATATGGTAATGTTATGAGGTATGAATCGGTTGAGACCGATGTAGAACCTGGTAGGAATTAAATTCTCTAATATGCTGAGAGGTGGATAAGAATGACTGATGGACTGAGTTCCTAATTTGGAGATGTATTGATTTATGATATGACTAGAAGGACTAAAGATATAAAATGCTACATGAATAATTTTTGGTTGTTTGAAGTTGACGTGGGAGGTAGAGCTTGATCTTGCCAGATCAAGGAAAACTGAACACAATTGGGGTGAAAGGATAGTTTCAACACTGATGCTGATCACATCAGGGTCGGTATTCCTGAAACTCTCTACAAGTGGTCACATTAACCACTTAAGAGGAGATGCAGTAGCATAAAGTGGAATTAGAGTTTGACATGTATTTTCTTTACTAAGTCTCCACCATGAAGGCGTGGACGTACGAGCTTTGTCTTCGGACCGTTACATGAGGAGTATACAGCACAGAATATACAAAGAGTATTTCGATTATTGAAACATACGAAAGATATGTTGTGTGGTAAGTGTGCTAAATGTAATATATATATATATATATATATATATATATATATATATATATAATATGCAGACCTTATGAGTCAGAATGCCTATAAAGATATTGAGTGATCTATAACCTTTTAGTGTGAAGTTACCTGTGTTTCTAAGAGATATTGATATATAGGAACTTTGGGGACAAAGTTCTTTTAAAGGGGGTAGATTGAAATCCTCAAACCTTAATATATTAATGAACTATCTAATTAGGATATACTAAGGCTAGAACGTGCCTTAGGACATTAGAAGAAGTGTTAAACAACAATTTACACCAAAACAACATGCTTTAGGAACAATTAGAGCAAAAGGTGTTTTAAATAAGAGCACAAAAAATTAGGGAACAACCAATAAGTTCCCAAGAGATTTCAAATGTGAAATACCTCTAAGATTGGTAATACGCATTAGCGGAATTAGCGTTTAAACCGAAAATGCACCTTAGCGCACAAAAATGTGCTTTAAAAGGAAATGTGTTTTAAGAACCATAGAGATTTCATGACCTCAATAAGGATCCAAAGTGAATTCATAAGTCTTATAAATCAAGCTAAGAACATTATGAAACCATTACCAAAGAAAACCAAGCTCAGAAACAACTCAAGACAAAAAGATGCCATAAAAAAACCCCTTAAAGCATATTTTGGATATATTGTCTTATGAATGAGTCTTGGATGGTTTTAAAAGGCTTTATATGTGACTGTACTAAAATAAAATAATAAAATTATTTAAAGCAAACCAAATTCTAAAAGAGTTAAGACACAAAAAGGAGGTCGGAAAGTCTTAAAACGTGTTTTTGCGAATTGTCTTCGAAATGGTTTTGAGTGGCTAGTTGGCCTTGTATACATACTAAAAGTTTGAGTGGCTAGTTGGCCTTGTATACATACTAAATACATGTATACTACCTATATCATATTAGGATTTAATTTGAAGATTTACCAAAACTTTTACAAATATAATATTTAATGGAATAGTACCTCAAAAGTGCCCATTTAGTCAAATATTGACCAAGAATGGTCAATGGTCAAAAATTGATCATCCTTGGCTATTGATGTCGGCACGTACAAAGGATAAGGACAGCCTGCTCAATCAAGTCATGAAAAAGCATGTTGATGAAGTGTTAGATTACTATTCAAATGGTTACTTTATAATATAATAACATTACTTTATATTACTTTACTATCTTAACTACTTTTCTCTATTCTTCTTTGCTTTCCACGAATCCCTTTCATTAGCTCCTGTCCCAAACCGTGAGTCTTCAACATTAGAAGCTCCCTCCCTTCTCCTACTTTGGTTTGCCTTCATTGTTGCCATTTAGGAGCTTAAAAACACCTTATCTTGTAGAATCATAACTTTCTCATATTAAGTTCAAATCAAACAAGCTTGATAGCTCGTTGGAATCCTCTTTCGAAGAGCTGACAACCATAGCTCATGAGCCCCCAGATTCTCAGGAAAAACCACGAAGAAGTGCCTTGATTCTCGAGGTAAAACATGCCTTTTCGAACTCTTCCTTCTTTGATTTTTCATCAAGGCCGAGTGCCTAGGGTTACTAACCCTCCTTATTCTTCATATTATTCTATGATTTTGGAGCCAATTCTCTAGCAAATTGCTGTCAAAATTTCCAAGGAAATCAAGCTTAAATATTAAGCTAATGGTTAATATACAAGGTAAATCCTACAAACTACCTATTTCAAGGTTCTAATTGTTGATATATATAAGATCTAACATGTTCTTCCTCTTATATTTATTGCCGAAATTTTGATGATTAATATTCAATTTTAGCTTATTAAAGTTAATGTTTATTAAATCTAAGAATAGATTTACACTCCTTATGATATAAGCTCAATATAAGCTATATACATATACAAGAAAAAATTCATATACTATGATTTTGATTATGGCCGAAAATTAAGGGGTTGTAATTAAGTTAGGAAAATTATCTAACTTAGTTAAATTAAAGGAATTAGAATATTAAGAGTAATATTAAAATTAGGAAAGTTTTGTACCTAAGGTGAATACCGAAAATTAATGGGTCAATATGGAATTTTTGAGAGTTTAGATGAGAGATATAGAATTTATGTCGCATTAAGTTTACATTTATAAAGCGTTTATAGTATTAGGAATTTATAAGGTTTTTGGTATATTTACGGTTTATATAGGATGGTCTCTATATACTATCATTAGATAATTAATATGGTGGTTTAGCGATGTTTAAAATGATTTTTGCTGTTCAACTGTAGGAAAATTAGTTACGAAAATTAGAAATTAATTGGTTAATAATTGGTTAATAAATGAGTTAGGATAAAGAAAAGACCACAAGGGTAAAATGTAATTTCCCTGGTCAACATGGCAAAGTTGGTCTACTTGGTGACAGTTTATAAAATGTTTAGAGGAGCTAGAATAAAATTTGTAGTCAAAAGATTATATATTAAAAGGATAAAGGAATAAAAAGTTAAGTTAAATTAACTTTAGGGGTATATTGTAAATTATGGAAAGTTAGGGGGTTTTGACCATAAAAGACTGGTCAAACTTGAGTATATTTTGGTAATTGACCAAAAGTATATGAAATACCCCGAACTTAAATATGGTGATTATATACTCTAATATGGTATTTAAGGGCCTGATAGTGCATAAGCAATTTTTGGGTAAAGAAAATAAATCCAAAGAAATGAGAAAAAACGCTTAGAAAGCGGAAAACGCTAAAATGAGCGTTAAATAACCATAGGAGGTACGAGACCTCGGTTATAGTATCATAAGGATTCCTAAGGCTTATCATGCCTAATTAGTATACGGGAATGATTCCCGAAGAAAACGGATCCGAATAATGTATTAAAACGCTAATAGAGCTTTAGCGCACGGTTTTCGAGGAACCCGAAAACGTGATTCTAAGTGGTCAAACAGACCCGTAAAAAAATTATAAACCATAAATAAAAATTATTAAGCATTTATGGAAGCTTAATAACTAATAAAAAAATTAAACGAGAAAATTCCGGAAAACGGGCCCGGTCAATGAATAGTATCAAAACCGGGTAAATAACGAGCGTTTCTGTAAAAGACAGAAAAACGCTCCAGCTAGTGTAACAGGGGGGCCGGTTTTTACTAAGGGTAAACAGCTCTCCCTCACACACACACATAAGTAACAAATAAGTAAATAAAAAAAACAAAGGGTAAAAGTACAAAAAGTAAAATAGCACTCTCTCACCTCTCATTTCTTACTTTTCCTCTTCTCTCTCCCCATTCTCTTTTCTCTCACCGTCTCCCTCCTCCCTCCTCTCATTTGGGAGATTTTGAGAGCTCTTCCATGGCTTCCATGGCTCTCCTTCCTTCTTCCTCAAGCTCTAGCTCCATTTGAGCTCCAAATGTAAAACAAAACACATATTTGAACTCCCCTCATCCTCCTCTACATTTCTATCTTTTCAAAATTCGAAAAGGGTGAGTTTCATCTCCATGGGTTTTCCCCATTTGAAGAGAAAAGCACACCATTGTGAAGCTTGGAGTCTCCTCTTTCCAACAAGGTAAAAATCCACATGAAAGACCTCACTTTTCTCCATCTCTTGGTTTGGCCGATTTTGGTCTCTCTTCCTTACCTAGTTTTTCCTCTTGTTTTGGAGCTTTGCTTCAACCCTCCAATGGTGGTGAGAACACCTTCTTGAACCAAGGGCTAAAACCCCTCCTAAAGCACTCCAAAGGTAAACCCTAGAAATTTGTATTTTGAACACTTCAATGAACTAGCATAAATACTAAGGGCTAGTGTATTAATTCTACTTGTCTTTGTGTGCTTGGGTGATGGGAATGGAGTTTGGCAACTCCATTCCCCACAAAATCGATTTGGACAAGAAAGAGAACAAGAGGAGAAATGGAAAAGAAAAGAAGGAATCAAAAGCTCAAGGTAAGAGCTCCTCCCTAAGGTAAATTCTATTGCATTAGAGTAATGGGAATGGGTAAAATATTTAAAGAACCCAAATTATTGTATTGGTTGTAGTTTGTGGAAAGTTGAGTACTAGTGAGTAAATGTGTGGATTTGTAGGCCTTAGAGCCAAAAGAAGGGTGTATGTACATTAGTGATGCTATTTGAGGAATAATGGTGTATTGGTAATGTGATTGAGGAAATATTGGTGTATTGGAACTTTACAAGAGTGCTGGTAGAACCCTTGTGGTTTGGCTAGAATAGGGATGAATTTGATGAGAAAGGATGTTGTGGATAAGTAAGGAAAGTAGATGAACTATGGCAAAATTTTTAGTAGGAATTATGTACTTGAGGATGACTTGGTGGTTGGGGGAGAACCAAGGTGTGTATCGGGATTAGTAGAGAGGTTTAGTAGCAATGGAATGGTAATTGTAGTATGAGAGATAAAGAGGTGTAAAATCTGTAGCAAAGTGTATAAGAATACATTGGAGAAGTTAGGAGAACTTAATGTGCAGAATTTGTAGGATGAGTGTTGGAACTTGGGAATAGGTAGTGCAATGGCTTGGAAATGAATTGGTATGGTAAGGAGAAGTATTTAGAATGCTAGGAATGGCATTGGTTGAGAAAGTATTGGATGGGAGAATGGAATGGTAAAATCTGTAGCATAAGTGTAACAAAAACTGTTACAAGTGCTGGAAAAGAAGTGAGGAAATTGTGTAAGTGAATTGAAGGATTAGTAATAGATTTGGTGAATGAATTAAGGTATTTTAGGAAGCCTAATTAGTGCTAAATCATATGGGATTACATGTAGGAAGATTGGGGAAGAAATGGGTAAGAAGAGAAAGAAAAAACAAAACCTGTAGCAATGTTCTGACTCCGTCCGACCCAGAGGGTGAGTCGGAGCGTGGGTCGGACATGGCTTAAATAACGAGAATCAAACTTTCTGGAACCGTCCGACCCAGAGCCGTGAGTCGGACGTGGGTCGGACGGGCCTTGAGAAAACACCGGTAATTCTTTCTGGAACCGTCCGACCAGGGCCGTGAGTCGGACGTGGGTCGGACGGGCGAAAATTTTCTCCATCGAAGTTTCTGACTTCGTCCGACCCAGAGGTTGGGTCGGACGTGGGTCGGACATGACCTGGATGACAAAATCGAAACTTTCTGGAATGGTCCGACCCAGAGGGTATGGGTCGGACGGAATAGTGCTGGGTCGGAGGGGGGGTAATTTCAGAGGACGAAAACCTACTGGAATGGTCCGACCCAGGGTTGGGTCGGACGGTGGGTCGGACGGCCCTAACTTAAAAAAAAAAATATAGAGTAACATATTAATCATATGTATGTATGTATGTAGGTCAGTACATGAATAGAGGACCTAGTAATATACCATTAATGGGACAACGATGGTGAAGAAGTAAGTATGGAAGTAGGAAACAAGTATGAAAAGTAATGAAGTAGGTAGAGAGTATGAGAACATTAAGTATACCGGGATAACGGGGTAAGTACGGGAATAGTAATTATTGGTGTATCGAAAGAGTATAGTATTAATAATCATGTTGAAATATTATCAGTGGTACAAGTACGAACCATGGAACAAGGGAACACATGGTGAATCTAACTCCGGTGAAAGGTATGATTTCCTCATGCCCCGTATGCTAACCGAGTTACGTTGATTTGTGTGCTGTATGCCGGCTAATCAAGACTAAAGCATGAAAACGGTTTATTGCCTTTCATATATGTCTTGCTGTATGTTGATTGAGCTAACCTTCTTGAATGATTGTGTGGCTTTACTTAGTGCGTAGACCGACTCATAGATGGGTCTTGTTGTGTATGACTCGTAGCGAGAGTCATGTGTGAATTACTGGAAACCGTAGCAACGCACTAAACCAACAAACCAATAAATGGTAACGTAAACCAATGAACTCACTAGAATGTGAGAGAGTGTACGGGAGTAGAGTAATAACCTCCCGATAACGGTAGGAGAAACGAAATGAATAATCCACAAGCGAACAGTAGTGGAAGTACATAAGTAACCTCTATTAGAGGAACTAATCTTAGTGCAAAGCATGAACCATGAGAGTAGAACGAATGATGAGGGATCTCCAAACCCTTAGTAATTAGTCGACCCATTATGAGAGGACCCGACTGATGTAAGTATGCACCGAGCGAGAGAGTATTCGATATGTTGGGGAAACCCTTAAATCTGAGGATACTAGACGGTGGTAATTCCCTAAGCTAACAGAGGTTACCGAGAGAGATACTTCTAGGCTAACCCATGAGGTTGTATTGTGCTCTGAGAGAAGAGTGTTGGGAATTCGTGTAGCCGGTAGTACGGACATTTGAGTATTTGAGGAGCTAAGCGTATAGCCCTCGTATTGTAGGTCCGGTGGCGAGTCTTGAGTATGACTCCGCCCAGAGGCCAAAGTAATGAGTATTGCGTATGTATGAGTAGGTAATGAGTATCGAGTAAGAAGCAAGTATGAGTATGTAAGGGGTACCGAGTATTGAGTACGTACGAGTAAGTATCGAGTATGTAAGAGTAAGTATGGAGAATCGAGTAGCGAGTATGCACTAGTATAGTAACGAGCACAGAGTAAGGATCATGTACGAGTAAGGTATTGAACATGGAGTGATGAGTATGTAAGAGTAAGGAGTAAGTATGAGAAAAGCAACGAATACCGAACACAGTACGAAGAGTAAAGAATGTATAACAAATACGAATGGTTGACTACTGAATTGTCTTCCTTAGTAGGTATTGTACTTGTGTATGTATGTAGGTATCCTTGATTGTATGTGTAGTATGAGTATGTATGTATGCATGTAAAATGAACTCCATGTATATCCGACCCAAAGTAGTCGGCGTACCGCGGTTAGCACGCGGTATATGCGGATTTCATATGCAGCGTAAGCTGACCCCCTCGGGGGACCCTTTTTTAGTGTGCAGGTACCGAAGCTGTTCACCGTTCGAGAGAGTAGGACGGGGCTGCTACGTAAGCATGGGGGTAGTTGTATAGTAGGGATCGGTACTTGTATTGTAACGCGAATTTGGAAGTTTGAACTGTATCGGTAATTTAAGGATTGTAGTACACTCGGTTATAGTATTGTATTGGAGTTGTAATTGGTTAGGGAGGAGTATGAGGAGTATGAAATGGAAAGTATTGTATTGTGTAGAGTACTCGGTATATTCATAATCATCAGACCGATAGTATGTAGTATTGTAATCCGCCTCGTTAGTCACGTGGGTGACTAACGGCATTGTACACCCGCCGTTGAGTAAGTATTATCCGCTGCGAAGGTAAGTATTGGTATAGTAATGACGGTATTAGCGGTTAGGGGTGTTACAAAAAGTGGTATCAGAGCGAAGTATCGCTCTGATGGATGAAATACCGAGTTAGGAAGTAGAGACTTAGGGCTAAGGGTTGAGTGCTAGTGTGCGAGGACGCTAGTTAGGAACTTCCGTATGAATCGGAAACCTACAACAACCATACCCGCCTCCGCAACCCCCGGTATAAAGTTGGAATAATAACGCCAGAGAGATGGAAAGACCTCTCACACTCGGGTAAAACCCGATCTGGCATTACAAAACAGGCCTTATTAAGAAAGAACCTGTCCTACGGAAGAGTCCAAGAACTGGAAGTCACGAAGACGATTCCCGTCTGATGACAAGGACCGCACTTAATGGCGGAGGAAAGAAGATCCTAAACACAAAGATAAGGGAATTTATGGCACCATGGGGCGACATGCTTCGCAGTCGCGAGAACCATGTGTAGCCAAGAAGAGAAGAGAAGCACAATCGTGCAATGAAGCAAGGGAAGATGGAGTAACAAGCCAAGACAAGAGAGTCTATGGACTGTAACCTTTGATGATACCAACAACGGTATAAAACCGACTAAGAATAGTCGAGGTTGGATTAACACCAAACCTACATGCCAAGAGGCTGTAATAACCGAACAACATAGTTCAGATAACTATGAAAGAAATCATAACACATACACCTATAGGACCACAACCTGGTTCCTAAGGATAAGTTAAGTCTCGTCAACCACACTGAAGGTGTGAGACACCCGGATGGACGACAATCATGTCAAGTATACTGAGAAGCGACTCAGGAGATCGATCACCAAGATCAAAAGATCAAAGAAAGATCTAATAAGACCACATAATAAGGATGGAAACGATACCGTAACTGGTATACGTTGACTGAAAAACAACCTACCCGCGCACTTGCCTAGGGCAAGTGTGATAAGTGCGAAATATATAGACTTTTAAGGGTTTAATTACCTTATAATTTGCAGTATTTTAAGTAATATTTCTCACTTATCTGACGATTTTCCTAGGTTTATTATTTTGATATGAATTGATATATTTTATGTGTTAAATGTAGGAAAAATCCATGTAAATGGATGGATAATCTCATGAGCTCTCCAACACAACAAACGGGGACTAAAACGGAGTCCGAACGAAGATTTTAGAGTGTTTTAAAGTTGTGTCCGAGCTTGGAATGGACCTTCAAAACTTGGACAGCATATAAAGAAAACTCTCGGCTGATTTCACCATATGGTCCGGGACCTGTTCCAAGATTTAAGTCCCGGACCACTACACATAAATATTCTCTCGGGCAATTCAAGACGCATGGTCCGGGACTCTAAACATTGCCTAAGCCCCGGACCAAAACAGAGGCGCAGTCTCGCGGTCTCATGTGAGACGTCCGCCTGGTTTGGTCGCGGTCTCATGTGAGACGTCCGCCTGGTTTGGTCGCGGACAAGTAATAGACGTCCGCCTGGCGGACAGAAGAGGCGTCCGCCTCTTATCAGGCGGACAGCACATAGATGACCACGAGGCGGACGGGACCAAACGCGCGGACAAGACATAGATGACCGCGAGGCGGACTGAGCTAGGCGCGAGGCGGACAAGCGCATTTCAGCGCACGGAACGGAATTTCGAACAGAGTTTTCTTCTTCTTCAGGCGCCGCAGTCGAACTACTTCATTAATTGCGATCGCCCACCTTAATTTGCGCGAGCGTGATGCCGGCTCTTCAATCAATGGCTGCTGCAGATCATCAATTAAATCTGTCTGAAATCAATTTCACTGCCCGATGAAATCTCAATCTTCACGGATCTGTACCAACTCCTCCGACTATCTTGATTCACCCTGTCACTTCTCCTTTGTCTGTTTCCCATGTCCTCCGCCTATATAAACCCACACTACTGGAAGCTAAAACACACAATCCATTCATCCAGTCATCCACGAATCCAACAATCGCTCCATTCACTCCATTCACTTCAGCAAAAATCCATTCATCTATCAGTCCACGAAAGAACCCATTCGCTCACGCTCCACTCATTCCATTTACCTTCATCAAAAATCATAACCCATCCACTCCATAAAATTCCCACGTAACCACATATCCCACTTTCCATTTTATTTCCACTATTACGCACCAGCTCTACAGAAATAAATTAGCAGTCAGGGGCAACGCAAGACGAAGTTGAAGCGAGGAACCGGAGTGAACTTCTAAACTGGAGTTATCTCTTACCCTTACTTTAATTTATTTAATGCATTCCTTTTCTGTTATCGTTGTTTCTGTAACGATGAGCGAGTAAGTATTTTAGCTTCCCGGGTTGGGAAGCGAACCTATTTCCTAAATTCTGTTATGTATTTCTTAAATAAATTTAGTTAACTGCAACAGTTCAATTCCTGTCCTTCAAGTGTTTTAATTATTTGGCCGGTAGTTAAAACAACCCTTGTAGTTATTTTATTAAAATGCGAGAGCTGAGATAAATAACTAGACGAAGGAAGTTGAACCTAATTAACAGCTAGAAGCCTGATCCGGCCTATAGGTTAATTAGACTCCAATAGAAACTGCTCTTTATGCGATTAATTGTGTCCGGTCTAGAGCATTAGCCTGCTGCTAGGTCTAACAATTGGTTAGGATTCATTATACTTAGTCGTTAATGAATTAATTAAAGTTTCTGAGTTATTGCAGTAAAATTAAAGGAAGAATTTAGTAACAGATATAAAAGGAATAGGTAAGCAAACAACCCGGGGTGCGCTTTTCTATTTATCACATTCACCACTCTTTAAATCCCTCTGTGTTTATTTAAGTTATTTAATTCCTTGTAGTTTAGTTTCTTTTAACAATCAATCAAAACCGAAAAAGTGATATTTCCTGTTTTCTTTAGTTTAACTTAATTTCCCAGTTAATCAAATATTTGTCAATTAATTATACGAGGTCCCTGAGATCGACAACCCCATTTAATCACTATACCCGCAAAACGATAGGTACACTGCCTATGTGGTAGAAGTAGTCACATATTTCTCCATCAAGTTTTTGGCGCCGTTGCCGGGGACCTCCGGCACGGTTAATTGACAATTATTATTTAATTGGGATAAGTTAAATTTTTCATTCTTTTATTTTTATTTTCTGTTTGATATTTTCTCTTTATTTTTGCCACGTATATAGTTAATCTAGTTTTTCCATATTCATACCAACTCGTCTCTTATGCGTCGGACCGATCTGCAGGAGAACCTATAGCTGAATTTCAGCCAGAGATCGAAAGAGTTCTCCACAGCAGGCGACAACTACAGTTTGCCATGACGACCAGACAAACTCTGGGGGAGTACCAGCAACCATCAGTAGAAGGACGATCTCTGCTATCGTCCTCCCTCAAGTGACGCAAACTGAGCTCGACGCCTGGCAATTCAAGACGAGCTTCATCACCACGTTGTACCACCAGGGACAATTCAGCGGACTTGACTCAGATGATGCCCCACACCACATCTCTGCATTCCTGGACTTCTGCAATACATTCAACAAGACGGGGAACCTGAACGAGCGCATTCGTCTACAGCTGTTCCCCTATTCTCTGAAAGACGGAGCGTCCAGGTGGCTAAGGAGTCTGCAACCGGGTAGCATCCACACTTGGGCTGACTTGGCAAACAAGTTCCTGGCGAAGTACTATCCACCGTCAAAGACAAGGGAAAGATCGCTGAAATCACAAACTTTTGTCAAGAACCAGGTGAGTCCCTGTATGATTCTTGGGATAGATTCAAGGAGCTGCAGATTCAATGCCCACACCATGGTATGAGTAGCGAAGAACTAGTACTGTCATTCTTTAAGGGATTAAATGATTCAAACAAATGGTACTAAGTTCCTCATCTGGAGGAAACTTTATGGCAAGAACTGGGGATGAAGCGATGGAGCTTTTGGACACCATGACCGCTAGTACCAGACAGTGGTGCAAGAACAAGGGGAGAGGTGAGCCAAAAGCAGGTATGTATAATATTCCCCCACAGGATCATTTATCCGCTCAACTAACAGCTCTTACTAAAGTTGTGGAAAAGTTAGCTGTAAACCAGACGCAACAGCAAACCGCGAAGGCAGCTACTTCTTCGCCTTTCCTGAATCCTTGCTGTGAGAATTGTGGAGGAGCCCACGAAACGTTCAACTGTGAAGGTCCTAGCTTGCAGGTAACCCCGAAGAGCTAAAATCGATCAACAACAGACCAGGTAACCCCTATCCTAACAATTTCAATCAGAATAATTGGAGGAACAATCAACAACCTCCATGGAGGGGTAATGATCAGTCTTAGGTAATTTTGGGTTCAATCAAAATAGACCACCTTACTTTAGACAGCAGGAGCAATCCCAAAATTCTCAAGGAGGCAGTGGTAAAATTGAGAATATGCTGGCAGAAATCCTCAAACAAGGCCAAACTACAAACTCCAGGATTGCCGAAATAGAAGCTAAACTTTCTGAACAAGCCGCTAAAAACGCTGATCAAGCTTCTATCAACCTGAGCCTAGAGAGGCAAATGAGTCAAATTTCACAACAGCTGGCACAGCGACCGACGGGGTCACTTCCCAGTCAGCCTGACCCTAACCCAAGGGAGCATGCAAAAGCAGTAACTCTGAGAAGCGGCAAGGAACTAGTTTCTGATGTTCCAGAAGTTGAAAAGATTTTAATAAGCCAGCTGAATCTCAACCTGAAGTGGAGGAAACAACAAATCCCAAGGAGAAGGAGTCTCCTGAATCTCTCACTATTAAACCTTCTCAACTCTCTTATAATCCTCCTATTCCATTCCCTAACAGACTAAAGAAAAAGAACATGGACGAGCAATATGGGAAATTTCTTAATATCTTTAAGAAATTAACTATTAATATCCCTTTTTCTGATGCTTTGTCTCAAATGCCTATGTATGCTAAATTTATGAAGGATATTTTGTCTAACAGGCGTTCTTTGCTAGAGTCTGACACAGTCAAGTTGACAGAAAGAGTATCTGCAGTTCTCCTGAAGAAACTGCCACCCAAGTTAGGAGATCCGGGTCTTCCCATCATTCCATGCGCTATCGAGAAGGTTGATTGCGGTAACGGTTTATGTGATTTAGGAGCAAGTATTAATTTGATGCCTTTATCTATTTTCAAGAAATTAGGTGTAGGTCAATGTGCTCCCATCTGTTCAGTTACAACTAGCAGACCGTTCCATAATTATCCTAAAGGAAAAGTTGAGGACCTGGTAGTTTCTATTGATAAATTTATCTTCCCTGCTGATTTTATCATCATTGATATGGAGGAAGATACAGATGTACCACTAATTTTGGGCAGACCGTTTATGAGAACTGCCCGCACTCTCATTGATGTGGAAGGAGGGAAGATTATTCTAAGATTTCATGATGAGCAGGTTGTTTTCGACATGACACGCAACATGAAGCGTCCTGCCACTGTTCAATCCTGCTTTGCTATAGATATTATTGACTCTTTAGTGCAGGAAACTATTTTAAGCAGAGAAGAAAGAGGAAGTCCTGGAAAGATGTCTTATGGCATCTTGTGAAGCTGATGATGAGGATCCAGATATGGCCCTCATGGCTGAGGAGTTAAACAAAAGGCGGCCACACTTCCACAAGTACCAGCAGCAATTTGAGAAAGTGAGCGAAGTGCTGACCGGCCAAGACCATCTATTGAAAAACCTCCTACAGTGGAGATGAAACCTCTTCCCTCTCATTTGAAATATTCTTTTCTTAATGAACCATCGGAATTACCTGTTATAATCTCTTCTGACTTGACAGGAACTCAAGAGAAGCAACTACTGGAGGTGTTGCGCAATCACACATCAGCTATTGGTTGGTCGATAGCAGATATTAAGGAATCAGCCCTCAGTTGTGTTCTCACCGAATCTATATGGAAGATAACTACCGACCATTGGCTCAGCCTCAGCGACGTCTTAACCCAGTCCTAAAAGAGGTAGTTAAGAAAGAGGTAATCAAACTACTCGATGCAGGCATTATTTACCCTATTTCAGATAGTAAATGGGTAAGTCCAGTTCAGGTAGTACCAAAGAAAGGAGGAATAACTGTGGTTCCTAATGAAAAGGGTGAGCTGATTACCCAGCGTCCCACTACAGGATGGCGGGTTTGTATTGATTATAGAAAATTAAATGATGCCACTCGTAAGGACCATTTTCCATTACCTTTCATTGATCAAATGTTGGAAAGACTAGCTGGACATGACTACTACTGCTTTCTGGATGGCTTTTCAGGTTATTTTCAATCCCTATAGCTCCTGAGGATCAGGATAAGACAACTTTTACCTGTCCGTATGGAACCTATAGTTATAAAAGAATGCCATTTGGATTATGTAATGCTCCTGCCACGTTTCAACGTTGTATGATGGCCATCTTTGCTGAATATATTGAGAAATGCATTGAGGTTTTTATGGACGATTTTTCTGTTTATGGTCTAACATTTGAATCCTGTCTAGAAAACCTTGATCTTGTGTTGTCCAGGTGTGAAGAAACCAATCTGGTGTTAAATTGGGAAAAATGCCACTTCATGGTTCGAGAAGGAATCGTCCTGGGCCACAAAATTTCTTCAAAAGGTATTGAGGTAGATCGGGCTAAAGTCGAGGTAATTGAAAAGCTCCCACCACCATCTTCTGTTAGAGATATTCGTAGTTTTCTTGGACACGCAGGTTTTTATAGAAGATTCATCAAAGATTTTTCCAAAATCTCTAAACCTCTGTGTGATCTACTTGCGAAGGATGTCAAGTTCCATTTTTCTGAAGAATGTCTGAAAGCTTTTAATTTATTAAAAGAAAAGCTAATTTCTGCACCTGTCGTTGTGTCTCCTGATTGGTCACTCCCTTTTGAGATAATGTGTGACGCTAGTGATTACGCTGTGGGAGCCGTGTTATGTCAAAAGGTTGATAAAATTCTTCGGGTAGTATATTATGCAAGTCGAACTTTAAATGATGCCCAGAAAAATTATGCGACCACAGAAAAAGAATTACTAGCTGTAGTTTTTGCTCTAGATAAGTTTCGATCTTATTTACTGGGTGGTAAAATTATTGTGCATACTGACCACTCTGCTCTTAAGTATTTGTTCGCTAAGGCAGAGTCAAAACCCAGGTTGATTAGGTGGATTCTCCTATTGCAAGAATTTGATATTGAGATCAGGGACAAAAAGGGAACACAAAATGTGGTAGCTGATCATCTGTCCAGAATGGAGCATCTGATGACGGGACTCCCATCAACGAGTCTTCCCCGATGAGTCAGCATTTGCAGCTGAAGATGTTGAGGATCCATGGTTTGCTGATATCGCTAACTACCTTGTTAGAAGATTGTTCCAGCTGATATGACTTATCAGCAGAGAAAGAGGTTCTTTTCCATTGTCAAACATTATTTTTGGGATGACCCTTATCTGTTTAAAGTCTGTGCAGATGGTATCATTAGGAGATGTGTCCAGAAGTCAGAGGTCAGAAATATTCTCCTCCATTGCCATTCCAGAGAAGCCGGTGGACATCATGGTGCCACTCGAACCGCGCTGCAAAAATACTAGAATCAGGTTTTTTCTGGAACACCCTTCACAAGGATTGTCATATGTTTGTTTCGACATGTGATCGGTGTCAAAGGCAAGGTAATCTATCTCGTCGGAATGAGCTACCACTGAATAACATGTTAGAAGTTGAGCTATTTGACGTCTGGGGTATTGATTTTATGGGTCCCTTCCCAAACTCTTTCGGTAATCTTACATCTTAGTAGCTGTTGATTATGTTTCAAAATGGGCGGAAGCCCTTGCCTGTTCTACTAATGATGCTAAAATTGTTGTGAAGTTCCTGAAGAAAAATATTTTCACTCGATTCGGCGTTCCTCGAGCCATAATCAGTGACGGTGGCTCCCATTTCTGTAACCGCCAGTTTGAAGCACTATTAAAGAAATATGGGGTTCGACATAAGGTTTCCTTACCCTACCATCCTCAAACAAATGGGCAGGCCGAAGTGACGAACCGAGAGCTCAAGTGGATCTTGCAAAAGACGGTGAACTCTTCTCGAAAGGATTGGTCACTTCGATTAGATGAAGCACTCTGGGCCTACCGCACTGCTTTCAAGACACCAATTGGCATGTCTCCCTACAAGTTGGTTTTTGGGAAGGCATGCCACTTGCCTGTGGAATTAGAATACAAGTCATATTGGGCCTGAAAGCTCTTAATTTTGACCTACAGCAAGCCGGTGATAAACGTAAGTTCCAGTTGACAGAGTTGGAGGAACTCAGGAACGAATCTTATGAGAATGCTGTAATATATAAGGAACGTACCAAGCGCTGGCATGACAAGATGATTGCCAATCGGGAACTCAAGGTGGGGGACCAAGTTACTTTTCAACTCCAGGCTCAGATTCTTCCCAGGTAAGCTGAAATCATACTGGTCAGGACCTTACCCTATTATTAGCATTTCCCCATTCGGTGCGATTGAACTCGCCAATGCAAAGGGGGAAACATTTAAAGTCAATGGGTCAAGAGTCAAGAAATTTCTGGGTACTACACTGGATCAAGCTGCTACATATGAAATATCTCTTAAAGATCCAACTGCAGGTTAGCTACTTCACAAAGTCCAGCCAATGACTATAAAGAGGGCAGCTGACTGGGAGGCAACCCAGGGGTAATTTTCAAATTCATGTTTTATAAGCTACGCATCTATTTCTCTCTAATATTTGTGTATATATATATATATATAAAAAAAAAAGGGCGAGGAAGAAAGAAGAGAAGGAGATAATTGTACCTGTGCTATTAACGCAACGCTTCCTAGCGTTATTTTGGTATTTGACAGTGTGTGTAGGTAAACCGTTTGTTGCAATCACTCCAAGCTGAACCCTTGCTTAGACTCAAGTGTGAGGAACATCGACCCCACCGCCAATGCTTTAAGTGTGAGGAAGGGCACCTTCCTCAATCTCACGATATCAGGGGAGTCTCAGTTCCTTTATTTTTAATATTTATGTTCAGCCACTCGAGCTTTAACTGTTGATTCATGAGTCTGGCATATTTTGAAAGGTCTTTTCTTGATTATTTTATGAACAATGAGGACATTGCTCCTCTTAAGTGTGAGGAAGTTTAGACCTTTCCCTGAAAATATGCCAGTAGTACCTAATGCCACACTTGTTTTATTATTATGATAGTAAGCTTCTCTAAAGGCCAATACATGTTGAATTTTCGGGCTAAAATTTTTTGTGGAAGTTTTTGAAATCGAGCCTGATGACAACCTCAAGAATCGTTCTGCTTGACGTTGTTTGTATGTATCAATTTCTTTCTTCAAAATTAATCTATTTTCACTGAAATCTGGTGGATAAGCTGATTGTGGAAATTGAGTTACCTTAGCTTGGCAATCATGGGACTAAGTGAAGTTTGGTATGGAAAGGATAAGGCAAGGTACTCCTCTGATCATATAATGAAGTTTTCTGAACCAAAACAGGCCTCGTTCATTCGGTTATTAAGTCCTTGGGGTGCCTTATCACCCATCTACCTAAGGTCTTGTGATCTGGGATAGAAGGCCCAAAACCGCTACATGGGTGAAGAGAAAAGTCTGGGGGATGAAAACAATTGTGCAAACAATGAAAAAAAAACAAAAGAGAAGAGAAAAAAAAAAAATGAACATGCAAAACTCTTAATGCTGAATAATTGTCACAATTTTTCATATTTTGATCATGAGTATGTGGTGTTGAAAGGTATCACGGAATAAGGTGTTACTTCACACCCCTTGTCATCCAAAGGTTAGAGAAAAGAAATTGGTGGAAGGTTCCAAGCTAATCTATGTTCAATTTTTACAATCTGACTTATCCATGCTCTTATTAAAAATTTTCTGTTTCACTGTTTACAAAAACCTACATCTAAGAGCAGGATTATTCTTTTGATTGCCATTTAGCTTGATTTCCTTCCACGATTGTTGAATCCCGGAGTTTGATACTGTAACCTTAGAGAAAGTTTGTTCTTTATTTGCTTGAGGACAAGCAAAAGATAAGTGTGAGGAAGTTTGATAAGTGCGAATATAGCTTTTAAGGTTTATACCTTATAATTTGCAGTATTTTAAGTAATATTTCTCACTTATCTGACGATTTTCCTAGGTTTATGTTGTTTGATATGAATTGATATATTTTATGTGTTAAATGTAGGAAAAATCCATGTAAATGGATGGATAATCCATGAGCCTCCAACACAAAAACGGGACTAAAACGGAGTCCGAACGAAGATTTTAGAGTGTTTTAAAGTTGTGTCCGAGCTTGGAATGGACCTTCAAAACTTGGACAGCATATAAAGAAAACTCTCGGCTGATTTCACCATATGGTCCGGGACCTGTTCCAAGATTTAAGTCCCGGACCACTACACATAAATATTCTCTCGGGCAATTCAAGACGCATGGTCCGGGACTCTAAACATTGCCTAAGCCCCGGACCAAAACAGAGGCGCAGTCTCGCGGTCTCATGTGAGACGTCCGCCTGGTTTGGTCGCGGTCTCATGTGAGACGTCCGCCTGGTTTGGTCGCGGACAAGTAATAGACGTCCGCCTGGCGGACAGATAAGAGGCGTCCGCCTCTTATCAGGCGGACAGCACATAGATGACCACGAGGCGGACGGGACCAAACGCGCGGACAAGACATAGATGACCGCGAGGCGGACTGAGCTAGCCGCGAGGCGGACAAGCGCATTTCAGCGCACGGAACGGAATTTCGAACAGAGTTTTCTTCTTCTTCAGGCGCCGCAGTCGAACTACTTCATTAATTGCGATCGCCCACCTTAATTTGCGCGAGCGTGATGCCGGCTCTTCAATCAATGGCTGCTGCAGATCATCAATTAAATCTGTCTGAAATCAATTTCACTGCCCGATGAAATCTCAATCTTCACGGATCTGCACCAACTCCTCCGACTATCTTGATTCACCCTGTCACTTCTCCTTTGTCTGTTTCCCATGTCCTCCGCCTATATAAACCCACACTACTGGAAGCTAAAACACACACCATCCACATCCATCATCCAGTCATCCACGAATCCATCAATCGCTCCATTCACTCCATTCACTTCAGCAAAATCCATTCATCTATCAGTCCACGACCATTCGCTCACGCTCCACTCATTCCATTACTTCATCAAAATATCACCCATCCACTCCATTAAATTCCCACGTAATACATACACCCTTTTATTTTATTTCCACTATTACGCACCAGCTCTACAGAAATAAATTAGCAGTCGGGGCAACGCAAGACGAAGTTGAAGCGAGGAACCGGAGTGAACTTCTAAACTGGAGTTATCTCTTACCCTTACTTTAATTTATTTAATGCATTCCTTTTCTGTTTCGTTGTTTCTGTAACGATGAGCGAGTAAGTATTTTAGCTTCCCGGGTTGGGAAGCGAACCTATTTCCTAAATTCTGTTATGTATTTCTTTAAATAAATTTAGTTAACTGCAACAGTTCAATTCCTGTCCTTCAAGTGTTTTAATTATTTGGCCGGTAGTTAAACAACCCTTGTAGTTATTTTATTAAAATGCGAGAGCTGAGATAAATAACTAGACGAAGGAAGTTGAACCTAATTAACAGCTAGAAGCCTGATCCGGCCTATAGGTTAATTAGACTCCAATAGAAACTGCTCTTTATGCGATTAATTGTGTCCGGTCTAGAGCATTAGCCTGCTGCTAGGTCTAACAATTGGTTAGGATTCATTATACTTAGTCGTAATGAATTAATTAAAGTTTCTGAGTTATTGCAGTAAAATTAAAGGAAGAATTTACTAACAGATATAAAAGGAATAGGTAAGCAAACAACCCGGGGTGCGCTTTTCTATTTATCACATTCACCACTCTTTAAATCCCTCTGTGTTTATTTAATTGTCTATTTTCCTTGTAGTTTAGTTTCTTTTTAAAATCAATCAAAACCGAAAAAGTGATATTTCCTGTTTCTTTAGTTTAACTTAATTTCCAGTTAATCAAATATTTGTCAATTAATTATACGAGGTCCCTGAGATCGACAACCCCATTTAATCACTATACCCGCAAAACGATAGGTACACTGCCTATGTGGTAGAAGTAGTCACATATTTCTCCATCAAGTTTTTGGCGCCGTTGCCGGGGACCTCCGGCACGGTTAATTGACAATTATTATTTAATTGGGATAAGTTAAATTTTTCATTCTTTTATTTTTATTTTCTGTTTAATTTTTCTCTTTATTTTTGCCACGTATATAGTTAATCTAGTTTTTCCATATTCATACCAACTCTCTCTTATGCGTCGGACCCGATCTGCAGGAGAACCTATAGCTGAATTTCAGCCAGAGATCGAAAGAGTTCTCCACAGCAGGCGACAACTACAGTTTGCCATGACGACCAGACAAACTCTGGGGGAGTACCAGCAACCATCAGTAGAAGGACGATCTCTGCTATCGTCCTCCCTCAAGTGACGCAAACTGAGCTCGACGCCTGGCAATTCAAGACGAGCTTCATCACCACGTTGTACCACCAGGGACAATTCAGCGGACTTGACTCAGATGATGCCCCACACCACATCTCTGCATTCCTGGACTTCTGCAATACATTCAACAAGACGGGGAACCTGAACGAGCGCATTCGTCTACAGCTGTTCCCCTATTCTCTGAAAGACGGAGCGTCCAGGTGGCTAAGGAGTCTGCAACCGGGTAGCATCCACACTTGGGCTGACTTGGCAAACAAGTTCCTGGCGAAGTACTATCCACCGTCAAAGACAAGGGAAAATCGCTGAAATCACAAACTTTTGTCAAGAACCAGGTGAGTCCCTGTATGATTCTTGGGATAGATTCAAGGAGCTGCAGATTCAATGCCCACACCATGGTATGAGTAGCGAAGAACTAGTACTGTCATTCTTTAAGGGATTAAATGATTCAAACAAATGGTACTAAGTTCCTCATCTGGAGGAAACTTTATGGCAAGAACTGGGGATGAAGCGATGGAGCTTTTGGACACCATGACCGCTAGTACCAGACAGTGGTGCAAGAACAAGGGGAGAGGTGAGCCAAAAGCAGGTATGTATAATATTCCCCCCAGGATCATTTATCCGCTCAACTAACAGCTCTTACTAAAGTTGTGGAAAAGTTAGCTGTAAACCAGACGCAACAGCAAACCGCGAAGGCAGCTACTTCTTCGCCTTTCCTGAATCCTTGCTGTGAGAATTGTGGAGGAGCCCACGAAACGTTCAACTGTGAAGGTCCTAGCTTTGCAGGTAACCCCGAAGAGCTAAAATCGATCAACAACAGACCAGGTAACCCCTATCCTAACAATTTCAATCAGAATAATTGGAGGAACAATCAACAACCTCCATGGAGGGGTAATGATCAGTCTTAGGTAATTTTGGGTTCAATCAAAATAGACCACCTTACTTTAGACAGCAGGAGCAATCCCAAAATTCTCAAGGAGGCAGTGGTAAAATTGAGAATATGCTGGCAGAAATCCTCAAACAAGGCCAAACTACAAACTCCAGGATTGCCGAAATAGAAGCTAAACTTTCTGAACAAGCCGCTAAAAACGCTGATCAAGCTTCTATCAACCTGAGCCTAGAGAGGCAAATGAGTCAAATTTCACAACAGCTGGCACAGCGACCGACGGGGTCACTTCCCAGTCAGCCTGACCCTAACCCAAGGGCATGCAAAAGCAGTAACTCTGAGAAGCGGCAAGGAACTAGTTTCTGATGTTCCAGAAGTTGAAGAAGATTTTAATAAGCCAGCTGAATCTCAACCTGAAGTGGAGGAAACAACAAATCCCAAGGAGAAGGAGTCTCCTGAATCTCTCACTATTAAACCTTCTCAACTCTCTTATAATCCTCCTATTCCATTCCCTAACAGACTAAAGAAAAAGAACATGGACGAGCAATATGGGAAATTTCTTAATATCTTTAAGAAATTAACTATTAATATCCCTTTTTCTGATGCTTTGTCTCAAATGCCTATGTATGCTAAATTTATGAAGGATATTTTGTCTAACAGGCGTTCTTTGCTAGAGTCTGACACAGTCAAGTTGACAGAAAGAGTATCTGCAGTTCTCCTGAAGAAACTGCCACCCAAGTTAGGAGATCCGGGTCTTCCCATCATTCCATGCGCTATCGAGAAGGTTGATTGCGGTAACGGTTTATGTGATTTAGGAGCAAGTATTAATTTGATGCCTTTATCTATTTTCAAGAAATTAGGTGTAGGTCAATGTGCTCCCACTTCTGTTCAGTTACAACTAGCAGACCGTTCCATAATTATCCTAAAGGAAAAGTTGAGGACCTGGTAGTTTCTATTGATAAATTTATCTTCCCTGCTGATTTTATCATCATTGATATGGAGGAAGATACAGATGTACCACTAATTTTGGGCAGACCGTTTATGAGAACTGCCCGCACTCTCATTGATGTGGAAGGAGGGAAGATTATTCTAAGATTTCATGATGAGCAGGTTGTTTTCGACATGACACGCAACATGAAGCGTCCTGCCACTGTTCAATCCTGCTTTGCTATAGATATTATTGACTCTTTAGTGCAGGAAACTATTTTAAGAGAAGAAGAGGAAGTCCTGGAAAGATGTCTTATGGCATCTTGTGAAGCTGATGATGAGGATCCAGATATGGCCCTCATGGCTGAGGAGTTAAACAAAAGGCGGCCACACTTCCACAAGTACCAGCAGCAATTTGAGAAAGTTGAGCGAAGTGCTGACCGGCCAAGACCATCTATTGAAAAACCTCCTACAGTGGAGATGAAACCTCTTCCCTCTCATTTGAAATATTCTTTTCTTAATGAACCATCGGAATTACCTGTTATAATCTCTTCTGACTTGACAGGAACTCAAGAGAAGCAACTACTGGAGGTGTTGCGCAATCACACAGCTATTGGTTGGTCATAGCAGATATTAAGGAATCAGCCCTCAGTTGTGTTCTCACCGAATCTATATGGAAGATAACTACCGACCATTGGCTCAGCCTCAGCGACGTCTTAACCCAGTCCTAAAAGAGGTAGTTAAGAAAGAGGTAATCAAACTACTCGATGCAGGCATTATACACCCTATTTCAGATAGTAAATGGGTAAGTCCAGTTCAGGTAGTACCAAAGAAAGGAGGAATAACTGTGGTTCCTAATGAAAAGGGTGAGCTGATTACCCAGCGTCCCACTACAGGATGGCGGGTTTGTATTGATTATAGAAATTAAATGATGCCACTCGTAAGGACCATTTTCCATTACCTTTCATTGATCAAATGTTGGAAAGACTAGCTGGACATGACTACTACTGCTTTCTGGATGGCTTTTCAGGTTATTTTCAATCCCTATAGCTCCTGAGGATCAGGATAAGACAACTTTTACCTGTCCGTATGGAACCTATAGTTATAAAAGAATGCCATTTGGATTATGTAATGCTCCTGCACGTTTCAACGTTGTATGATGGCCATCTTTGCTGAATATATTGAGAAATGCATTGAGGTTTTTATGGACGATTTTTCTGTTTATGGTCTAACATTTGAATCCTGTCTAGAAAACCTTGATCTTGTGTTGTCCAGGTGTGAAGAAACCAATCTGGTGTTAAATTGGGAAAAATGCCACTTCATGGTTCGAGAAGGAATCGTCCTGGGCCACAAAATTTCTTCAAAAGGTATTGAGGTAGATCGGGCTAAAGTCGAGGTAATTGAAAAGCTCCCACCACCATCTTCTGTTAGAGATATTCGTAGTTTTCTTGGACACGCAGGTTTTTATAGAAGATTCATCAAAGATTTTTCCAAAATCTCTAAACCTCTGTGTGATCTACTTGCGAAGGATGTCAAGTTCCATTTTTCTGAAGAATGTCTGAAAGCTTTTAATTTATTAAAAGAAAAGCTAATTTCTGCACCTGTCGTTGTGTCTCCTGATTGGTCACTCCCTTTTGAGATAATGTGTGACGCTAGTGATTACGCTGTGGGAGCCGTGTTATGTCAGAAGGTTGATAAAATTCTTCGGGTAGTATATTATGCAAGTCGAACTTTAAATGATGCCCAGAAAAATTATGCGACCACAGAAAAAGAATTACTAGCTGTAGTTTTTGCTCTAGATAAGTTTCGATCTTATTTACTGGGTGGTAAAATTATTGTGCATACTGACCACTCTGCTCTTAAGTATTTGTTTGCTAAAGCAGAGTCCAAACCCAGGTTAATTAGGTGGATTCTCCTATTGCAAGAATTTGATATTGAGATCAGGGACAAAAAGGGAACACAAAATGTGGTAGCTGATCATCTGTCCAGAATGGAGCATCTGATGAGGGACTCCCATCAACGAGTCTTCCCCGATGAGTCAGCATTTGCAGCTGAAGATGTTGAGGATCCATGGTTTGCTGATATCGCTAACTACCTTGTTAGAAGATTGTTCCAGCTGATATGACTTATCAGCAGAGAAAGAGGTTCTTTTCCATTGTCAAACATTATTTTTGGGATGACCCTTATCTGTTTAAAGTCTGTGCAGATGGTATCATTAGGAGATGTGTCCAGAAGTCAGAGGTCAGAAATATTCTCCTCCATTGCCATTCCAGAGAAGCCGGTGGACATCATGGCGCCACTCGAACCGCTGCAAAAATACTAGAATCAGGTTTTTTCTGGAACACCCTTCACAAGGATTGTCATGTTTGTTTCGACATGTGATCGGTGTCAAAGGCAAGGTAATCTATCTCGTCGGAATGAGCTACCACTGAATAACATGTTAGAAGTTGAGCTATTTGACGTCTGGGGTATTGATTTTATGGGTCCCTTCCCAAACTCTTTCGGTAATCTTTACATCTTAGTAGCTGTTGATTATGTTTCAAAATGGGCGGAAGCCCTTGCCTGTTCTACTAATGATGCTAAAATTGTTGTGAAGTTCCTGAAGAAAAATATTTTCACTCGATTCGGCGTTCCTCGAGCCATAATCAGTGACGGTGGCTCCCATTTCTGTAACCGCCAGTTTGAAGCACTATTAAAGAAATATGGGGTTCGACATAAGGTTTCCTTACCCTACCATCCTCAAACAAATGGGCAGGCCGAAGTGACGAACCGAGAGCTCAAGTGGATCTTGCAAAAGACGGTGAACTCTTCTCGAAAGGATTGGTCACTTCGATTAGATGAAGCACTCTGGGCCTACCGCACTGCTTTCAAGACACCAATTGGCATGTCTCCCTACAAGTTGGTTTTTGGGAAGGCATGCCACTTGCCTGTGGAATTAGAATACAAGTCATATTGGGCCTTGAAAGCTCTTAATTTTGACCTACAGCAAGCCGGTGATAAACGTAAGTTCCAGCTGACAGAGTTGGAGGAACTCAGGAACGAATCTTATGAGAATGCTGCAATATATAAGGAACGTACCAAGCGCTGGCATGACAAGATGATTGCCAATCGGGAACTCAAGGTGGGGGACCAAGTTTTACTTTTCAACTCCAGGCTCAGATTCTTCCCAGGTAAGCTGAAATCATACTGGTCAGGACCTTACCCTATTATTAGCATTTCCCCATTCGGTGCGATTGAACTCGCCAATGCAAAGGGGGAAACATTTAAAGTCAATGGGTCAAGAGTCAAGAAATTTCTGGGTACTACACTGGATCAAGCTGCTACATATGAAATATCTCTTAAAGATCCAACTGCAGGTTAGCTACTTCACAAAGTCCAGCCAATGACTATAAAGAGGGCAGCTGACTGGGAGGCAACCCAGGGTAATTTTCAAATTCATGTTTTATAAGCTACGCATCTATTTCTCTCTAATATTTTGTGATATATATATATATAAAAAAAAAAAAGGGCGAGGAAGAAAGAAGAGCAAGGAGATACTTGTACCTGTGCTATTAACGCAACGCTTCCTACGTTATTTTGGTATTTGACAATGTGTGTAGGTCACAAAACACGTTGTGTTGAAATCACTCCACCGCTAGAACCCTGCTTAGAAGCTCGTGTAGTGAGGAACATCGACCCCACCGCCAATGCTTTAAGTGTGAGGAAGGGCACCTTCCTCAATCTCACGATATCAGGGAGTCTCAGTTCCTTTTTTTTAATATTTATGTTCAGCCACTCGAGCTTTAACTGTTGATTCATGAGTCTGGCATATTTTGAAAGGTCTTTTCTTGATTATTTTATGAACAATGAGGACATTGCTCCTCTTAAGTGTGAGGAAGTTTAGACCTTTCCCTGAAAATATGCCAGTAGTACCTAATGCCACACTTGATTTTTATTATGATAGTCAGCTTCTCTAAAAGCCAATACATGTTGAATTTTCGGGCTAAATTTTTTGTGGAAGTTTTTGAAATCGAGCCTGATGACAACCTCAAGAATCGTTCTGCTTGACGTTGTTTGTATGTATCAATTTCTTTCTTCAAAAAAAATTAAATCTATTTTCACTGAAATCTGGTGGATAAGCTGATTGTGGAAATTGAGTTACCTTAGCTTGGCAATCATGGGATTAAGTGAGAGTTTGGTATGGAAAGGATAAGGCAAGGTACTCCTCTGATCATATAATGAAGTTTTCTGAACCAAAACAGGCCTCGTTCATTCGGTTATTAAGTCCTTGGGGTGCCTTATCACCCATCTACCTAAGGTCTTGTGATCTGGGATAGAAGGCCCAAAACCGCTACATGGGTGAAGAGAAAAGTCTGGGGGATGAAAACAATTGTGCAAACAGTGAAAGAAAAAAAAAACAAAAGAGAAGAGAAAAAGAAAAAAATGAACATGCAAAACTCTTACTGCTGAATAATTGTCACAATTTTTCATATTTTGATCATGAGTATGTGGTGTTGAAAGGTATCACGGAATAAGGTGTTACTTCACACCCCTTGTC
Source organism: Limonium bicolor (assembly GCA_023374045.1). NCBI lineage: Eukaryota > Viridiplantae > Streptophyta > Magnoliopsida > Caryophyllales > Plumbaginaceae > Limonium > Limonium bicolor. The sequence continues at coordinate 212,859,127 of CM041782.1, forward strand.
ATCCAAAGGTTAGAGAAAAGAAATTGGTGGAAGGTTCCAAGCTAATCTATGTTCAATTTTTACAATCTGACTTATCCATGCTCTTATTAAAAATTTTCTGTTTCACTGTTTACAAAAACCTACATCTAAGAGCAGGATTATTCTTTTGATTGTCATTTAGCTTGATTTCCTTCCACGATTGTTGAATCCCGGAGTTTGATACTGTAACCTTAGAGAAAGTTTGTTCTTTATTTGCTTGAGGACAAGCAAAAGATAAGTGTGAGGAAGTTTGATAAGTGCGAAATATATAGACTTTTAAGGGTTTAATTACCTTATAATTTGCAGTATTTTAAGTAATATTTCTCACTTATCTGACGATTTTCCTAGGTTTATGTTTTGATATGAATTGATATATTTTATGTGTTAAATGTAGGAAAAATCCATGTAAATGGATGGATAATCTCATGAGCTCTCCAACACAACAAACGGGGACTAAAACGGAGTCCGAACGAAGATTTTAGAGTGTTTTAAAGTTGTGTCCGAGCTTGGAATGGACCTTCAAAACTTGGACAGCATATAAAGAAAACTCTCGGCTGATTTCACCATATGGTCCGGGACCTGTTCCAAGATTTAAGTCCCGGACCACTACACATAAATATTCTCTCGGGCAATTCAAGACGCATGGTCCGGGACTCTAAACATTGCCTAAGCCCCGGACCAAAACAGAGGCGCAATCTCGCGGTCTCATCTGAGACGTCCGCCTGGTTTGGTCGCGGTCTCATGTGAGACGTCCGCCTGGTTTGGTCGCGGACAAGTAATAGACGTCCGCCTGGCGGACAGATAAGAGGCGTCCGCCTCTTATCAGGCGGACAGCACATAGATGACCACGAGGCGGACGGGACCAAACGCGCGACAAGACATAGATGACCGCGAGGCGGACTGAGCTAGGCGCGCGGACAAGCGCATTTCAGCGCACGGAACGGAATTTCGAACAGAGTTTTCTTCTTCTTCAGGCGCCGCGGTCGAACTACTTCATTAATTGCGATCGCCCACCTTAATTTGCGCGAGCGTGATGCCGGCTCTTCAATCAATGGCTGCTGCAGATCATCAATTAAATCTGTCTGAAATCAATTTCACTGCCCGATGAAATCTCAATCTTCACGGATCTGTACCAACTCTTCCGACTATCTTGATTCACCCTGTCACTTCTCCTTTGTCTGTTTCCCATGTCCTCCGCCTATATAAACCCACACTACTGGAAGCTAAAACACACGATCCATCCACAATCCATTCATCCAGTCATCCACGAATCCATCAATCGCTCCATTCACTCCATTCACTTCAGCAAAAATCCATTCATCTATCAGTCCACGAAAGAACCCATTCGCTCACGCTCCACTCATTCCATTTACCTTCATCAAAAATAATCACCCATCCACTCCATTAAATTCCCACGTAATACATACACCCACTCTTTATTTTATTTCCACTATTACGCACCAGCTTTACAGAAATAAATTAGCATACGGGGAAGCGCAAGACGAAGTTGAAGCGAGGAACCGGAGTGAACTTCTAAACTGGAGTTATCTCTTACCCTTACTTTAACTTATTTAATGCATTCCCTTTCTGTTATTGTTGTTTCTGTAACGATGAGCGAGTAAGTATTTTAGCTTCCCGGGTTGGGAAGCGAACCTATTTCTTAAATTCTGTTATGTACTTCTTTAAATAAATTTAGTTAACTGCAACAGTTCAATTCCTGTCCTTCAAGTGTTTTAATTATTTGGCCGGTAATTATAACAACCCTTGTAGTTATTTTATTAAAATGCGAGAGCTGAGATAAATAACTAGACGAAGGAAGTTGAACCTAATTAACAGCTAGAAGCCTGATCCGGCCTATAGGTTAATTAGACTCCAATAGAAACTGCTCTTTATGCAATTAATTGTGTCCGGTCTAGAGCATTAGCCTGCTGCTAGGTCTAACAATTGGTTAGGATTCATTATACTTAGTCGTTAATGAATTAATTAAAGTTTCTGAGTTATTGCAGTAAAATTAAAGGAAGAATTTACTAACAGATATAAAAGGAATAGGTAAGCAAACAACCCGGGATGCGTTTTTCTATTTATCACATTCACCACTCTTTAAATCCCTCTGTGTTTATTTACTCTTTTAAATTGTTCTATTTTTCCTTGCAGTATAGTTTCTTGTTAACCAATCAATCAAAACCGAAAAAGTGATATTTCCTACTTTCTTTAGTTTAACTTAATTTCCAGTTAATCAAATATTTGTCAATTAATTATACGAGGTCCCTGAGATCGACAACCCCATTTAATCACTATACCCGCAAAACGATAGGTACACTGCCTATGTGGTAGAAGTAGTCACATATTTCTCCATCACCACTACACAGACACACATAAGCCCTTACCTCCACCTCAGGCCCACATAAGTCGTTACCTCCACGCCACCACTACACAAGCCCACATAAGCCCTTACCTGCACATCATACACCACATGCATATATATGCCTTGATTATCACTCAAAAGATCTCCACATCAAACACCACACCCCACTGGTAGCATGTTCATCTCCTAGGAGATAAATTACAAGTCTGAAATCTTTAGTCAGGAATTGATAGTTTCACTTTCCTTTTTAGTAGGCAGAATTTTCTTCAAACACTGCCACGTTTGGCACCTTCATCAACAATTTCTTGTCTTGAACAATATTTCTTCAAACACTGCCATGTTTGGCACACATTCTAGAAATGCCTTGCATTGGACAATTTTCAATCCTCATCATTGCCATGTTTGACACATATTTCAATAGTTCCTTGTTTTGGACAAGCTTCCAACAAACACTATATAACTTCTGCATAATACCTCAACATTGCCACGTTTGGCACCTTTTCCAACCGTTTCCTATTTTGAACAAGTGGCTTTCATACATTTTGATTGCATACACCTTGTCATCATTGCCATGTTTGGCACTCCAGTAATCAGTTTTCATCATTTGCAAAAGATCATCACCTCTAGAGTCTTGCACCTTCCAGCACCCGAGTAGAAGAACTCACTAGAGTAGAAGAACTTACCAGAGTAAAAGAACTCACCAGAGTAGAAGAACTCACCAAAGTAGAAGAACTCACTAGAGTAGAAGAACTCACCAGAGTAGAAGAACTCACCCGAGTAGAAGAACTCACCCGAGTATAAGAACTCACCCGAGTAGAAGAACTCACCAGAGTAGAAGAACTCATCCGAGTAGAAGAACTCACCCGAGTATAAGAACTCACCAGAGTAGAAGAACTCACCAGAGTAGAAGAACTCACCCGAGTAGTAGAACTCACTAGAGTAGAAGAACTCACCAGAGTAGAAGAAATTACCCGAGTAGAAGAACTCACCCGAGTAGAAGAACTCACCAGAGTAGAAGAACTCACCCGAGTAGGCGAACTAACTTGAGGGGAAGAACTCGACCCCACACCAATTTTCAATCACTTGTAGGTAGTTAACGCCTTAGAATAGCTTGACATCATTTCATCCCTTTAGGTAGTCAACGGCTTAGAATAGCTTGACAACATTTCATCCCTTTAGGTAGTCAACACCTTAGAATTGCTTGACATTTACTTCATTATTTCATTTTACTTTTTAGGTTGTTAACGCCTTAGAATCGCTTGACATTACTTCATTTCATTATACTTATAGGTAGTCAGCGCCTTAGAATAGCTCGACGCGGCTTGTTAGTCTCTAACGGCATGCAGGGTCTATTCACGATCCGAAATTTTGGGGCATCACTCAAGCATCAACCAAACTTTTCATATTCATTACAAAGTCTAGTTGACGGGGGGCAATCTGTTATACCCAAAATTTTAACCCCCAGGGGAGAGTCTCCTAAGGTGCAAGTGCAAAAAGGGTAGTCCGGTCAAATAGCAAGGATTCTCGGTTTGATCAGCGCATTCCGGGACATCAAGGGTGGCTTAGTCGTCTTCAGGGGTATTTTTGTGATTTCTCAAGTCTCTTAAGCCCCCTATGAGCTTTATCTCTCCTCCGAAAGTGGCTCAAATCAACATCGAATGTTTTGAAATTTTAACCCAAGATAGAGGATGACATTTTAAGCATAACGGCGTTGGAATTTTGAATTTTTGAATTTCCAATAATTGTCTAGCAATTTTTGATTGAATCGGACGAGAAATTGAATTTAAAAATATTCCAACAATTAAAATTTTTGATTCCACTTCAGAAAAATCATAATTGCCATCCACGTGGCTAAAATTTCACAGCAAAATTCCTTTGGGAAGTCACTTAATTAAAATGCCAAAAAATCTTACTTTTACTAGATTTTATTTACCTTTGAGAAAGACTATATTAAGAGATAAATCTTTTGATCAAAGGGGAATCGAATAAGCTCAAAAACCCTAGGAGTCAGAAAGCACGGCCTCCCCTCTCTCTCTCTCACACACATTTTCCAGCACCCGGCCACCAAAATCATTCTAAAAATCACCCGAAATCACCATCTAAACTCGTTTTCCAATTCCCAAAGCATCAACAATCATCAAAACCCCATATAAACACCACCAAAAACGTGAATAACAGCAAGAACAACCAACAACCAGAAGCTTGGTTCGAAAACCTTTCGGGTCTGGCATCAACGGAGCACTCGACGAATCCCGACATGAAGAATCATTGTAAATCCGAAGGTAAAACATGTAGGAATCCCACTTTCCTAACTCCTACGACTTTATCAGTCTTATATCGAAATTTGGGTTCAAACTAACCTTTCATAGCTTCTGAGTTGATGTCTGTTTATGAAATACCCCAAACTAATAAAACATGGATTAAACATCTAATCACATTAATTAAGGCCTAAACATGCCTTAAAAGTCAACTGAGAACAACAGTGGTCAACACAAAGCAACATATTGCACCCTTTGACTGTTTAGGGTAAATAAATACCCAAATGAACTTCTTAGGACTTAAAACTTTGTCCTAAGCTTATTAACACATAACTAAACATATTACAATTGTTGGACAACACTCCGACCCAAAGAACAAGCATTTTCATGCTTCAAGGTCAAGTAGGGCAAACATGTGCTCTTAGAATACCTTAAAGGTCTAATGACCTCTAAATGATATAAAATTGGATACCATGATCAAATATCATGTAAGGAAAACAACAAGACTGTTCTCAAAGAAAACAGAGCTCAGAAACACCCTGTGACACAAAATGTGCACTAAAACACCTTAAAGCACGTTTTTGTGTATGAGCTCTAAGATAATGACTTTTTGTCATTTTAAAGACTGGAGTATATCATTTGTAATATTAATGTGACATGATAGACTATATTTTAAAGTCTAAATCAAAGTTTTAAAATTAAAAATCAAAAATGACAATTTAGTATGAATAGTAACCCAAATAGTGCATTTTTAAGCAATATTGACTAAGTATGGTCAATGGTCAATGAATGACCATCTTAACCCTTATGAGGTCAGCAGGCAAGGAGTATGGAAGACAGCACATTCAACTTTGACACACAATATCTAATTAAATTGATGAATCATCATTACTATTACATAAAATAACATATATTAACTTAAAAGGCAAAGTTAGCTTAACTACCTCATTCACTTCATTCCCAGCCGACACAGCAGCTCCATCCTCTCCATTTGCTTCTCTAAAACCGTGTATAACACACCAAGAACAGAGAAGAACACCTTGATACCTAGGTAAGCTTAATTAGTCATTTTATGTTCATTTTCTTCACAATTCTTTCCTCTTTCCATGGAGAAAAGCATCAACCATTTCCATCAATGTTCTTAGGTTGTTTTGGAGGTTAACTGGAGGGTATATCTCGGCCTTAACAAGGGAAGAAGGTGGAGAAAGCTAATCTTGTTCTTAAGGTATAAAAATGTGCTTTAAGCACATATCTTTTGATTTCCTTCAAATTCGGCTGTGAAACTTTGTTTCTAAGCTTATAATCTTCATCTTAACATACTTATTCAGTTGTTATATCAAGAGCTGCAAGGTATAGCCAGATCCAAGCCAAAAACACCATTTTAGGCATTTTAATCAAGGTAAAAATTAGCCATCTTCCAATCTGAGTTATACCAGTTTAAAGCTTGGTTTTAGTAGATCTTTTGACACTCTTTGCCTACTGTAAAAACAAGCCGAAGACACTTGTATTTGCCTTGGTGTTCTAAGGTAAATTTTACCTTAAAAAATGGCATTAAACACTTCTTATGATTAGATCTTTCTTGGAGACTAATCATGCCTTAATTTCTGTTTGAAAACATGTAAATAATGCTGTGGAGAAATTATCTTCAAACAGGCGTGGCCAAACAAGGCCTTAGCTTGGCAAAAACAAGGTATAAATCACTTAAACCTACACTTGGTACATTAATATGTGTTTATACATATGTATATATATTGTGCCGTGAGTGAATGGTTAATTAAGGTCTTATTTTGACCTTAGGTGATTAAGGAATGGTTTAGCAAATTGTATAACTAATTAATTAGCATAATTGTCAAATTTAAGACATTATGCGGAAAATTGGTTAATAAAGAAAATATATGTGTAAGGGCCGAGAGTTTAAGGCTTTTATGGACATTTATGTGCAATTTATTTTATAAGCTAATGTTTGTAATAAGGCCATGTACTTTAGGCCATTTTATTTATGCATTTATAAGCTTTTATTTAAGTTTAGGTGATATATAATTATTACCGCAAGGAATTGGGGTCTTAGGTGTAATTAAATTAAATTTGGGGGCTATAAAAGGATATAGCCGAAAATTAGAGGTTTAAATAAGTTTATATAAAAATTATAAGATTATATAAAGTTTTGGGGTTAAATGGTAATTTCTGAAAAGATAAGGGTATAAAACCGTAATATATGGCTATTTATGGTCAAGGAAATATTAAGGTGGTCAACCTTGACCATATGGTAGGTTTTGACCAAATTAAATAAGTTAGATAACTTATTTAAGGTTTTATTATAAGATAAGTATTTTATTGTAACAATTTTATAACATATGTGGTATATATGTTATTTCTGAAAGTTAAGGGTGTAAAATGGTATTATAAACACCCATGGGCTATTAGGAATTTTCAGGAATTTATTGGGTCGATTTTGGAATTAAGATAAACTATATATGTATAATATATAGTTATTATGTCATTATGACACTTTGGAGAAATATATGAGGTGGTATAGTAAATACCGAAAGTTTATGGGTTAATAAGGGTAATTATAACCCTTTGGTGAAATTTGGTGATTTTTAGAATTATATAAGAGTATTTAATAAGATATGTGTATAATATATAGTTTTAATGATATTACAAAACTATATGTTATAAATAGGGCCAAATGGCAATTATAAAACAGAACAAGGTCTGTTCGGAATTTACAAAAATATAACTATAGGTTATACCCTTTTTATAAGTTAGAAATGTTATATTAAATGGTATATATAACATGGTATAAATAATGGGGTGATTTTGTAAATAAAGGAAACTATGGTTTATGGAAAAGAATAAGGTTTAATATATATGCCTATGCGGCAATATATAATAGTTTTGTATAAAAAACTATAGGTTATAAGTTAAAGGAAAATAAAAATATCATATCAAATGATATTAGTATATGGTATAACATTACATAATGTTATGTGGTCAAAATAGAATTTAAATAAATTCAAGGGCTGTACCGAAATATTAAAGGTTGGAAAATGAATTTTAGACTAAGGTCTATAATGTTATAAATGTTATAACAATTATATGGTTTAGATGGAATTAATATAAGTAAGGATATTCACATTAAATAATGTGACAAACCATAAATAAACAAGGTTTATAAACTAAGGTACTCATTGACTAAACCTTAGGAGTTGTAATTATACAACAAATGGGAATAATCATCTAATATAAGACGATAAAATGTAACATATAATATAAGAGTTTATTAAACTCATGAAAATTACCTACGTGGTAAATATATACATAAACAAGAATAATGTATATAGGGATGGATATATATTATGGTTGGAAACCATATAATATAATGGTGGTGGTTATTACAAAAATAGTTACGAACTATAAGTTATGAGTTTTTGGATGCAAATCATTTGCTAAATATAATGGATTATATACTACAATGTATTATAATGGATGGTGGAAAAATAATATAATATAATAATGCATGCATACATGCAACTATAGGTTATGTACCTATATTAATGGTGCATAAGATTAAAGAAAAGTAATGAATTTAACTTAACAGTCGAAATGTTTTTGACTTCGAGTTTTAGTAACAAAGCCGACTGGTTTATAGAAAACCCTAACAAACAACTGTAAAAAACGGGGTGAACTGTCGGGGTTCTACTTTTATTGCGGAATACCGATGTAGTTGGTCATGGAGACTGACTTATAGTTATTACCGTTAGATCATCTTCACAAGGACACTTGACGAGCTGTGACTACACTGCGCATCCTATGGTCTTAGTGAACGGTATGTAAAGGGGTTTTGATTCGAGTTGTCTAAGGAAACTCCTGTGGCTCGGATTTGTTTTGATATCACTTTGTGTGTTAAGTGTTTTGGATCGTGTATGTGATTATGTGTGCTACTGCATTAATATTATGGCACGATCGTCCTACGGACTAACACTAGTCGACTATACTCGGCTTATATAACATACATATGCGTTATGTGATAACATGACGGTTACTTGATATACTACCATAGTAATTAATTTAATATATGGCCCCAAGTAAAATACTTAGGTATGTCACGACATTGTCGGTCTCTCTAAGCATGGATCTCAAACATGATATAACCGAATTACTTCTAGGGTATGCGTGACCCATGGGCCGCGGTTAATAATTATACTCTCCTAAGACTAAGAGAGATCTTAAACATTAGTAGAGAGAGATGTGTTGAGATTGAGGTGAGGAATCCAGTGTAGTTTTACGAACTATCTGGTTGCGCATTTGGGATCACTGAGGTACCTGATTGGGTTCCGCTCCAGGTTATACCCATACGAGCCCAAATTGGATCGTGGTCAGGTAGCTACAGCTTTTATATGGACGTCTTACGAGACATAAGAGAATAGTCAGGGGCCTCCGGACCTCTGGCGAAATGAGCACCTTTGTGTGTACGGGAGGACTACTGTCCATGGTGAGGTTATAGGGTTATCTTAACATGACGCCCAACTGGTATTAATAATTAAACATGGTTGGATGGATGGGGCCTTAAAGGCCAAATTAAATTAATTTGGAAATTGTACGCTACGGCGCGTACATTGTACATTATACTGATTATTTCGATATGGATGGGGCCTTGAGGCCAAATTAAATGAAATTAATAAAGGATGGCGTACGCTATGGCGATTGTACATTGTACATTATACTGTAATATTCGATACGTTCGATATACAATTGTGGTTTTGATATTAAATGAATGTTTGGATTGAATGGATGGTTAATGTTATAAATGTTTGGATGGAGGATTATGTATATTATACATGTATACAATATTGATTATAAACTGTAAAATGGTAAGCATGAAACCAATCTAATAATAAGATGGTTAAAATGACTAAGTGACCATTAGGGTCAAGGCCCGGCATACTCAGCGTCTATCGCTGATACTACACCATATGCTGGTTATTGATTATCGCCGAAGCCGAGTGCGGGAACAGGGTAATTAGAGTTATTTTAATTACCGCACATGGAGTTGTAATATGATACGGTTATGTAATATTCAGGTTTGGGTAGACGCTCACTTGTCGATGTTTAGAGTATGGACTTAGTATGATGTATAGGAGTTTTCTCGTTATCACGGCGGTTAGTAGTTTGTTTATGTTGGAAGTTGGATGTAGTTTGGCTTCGTTGCTCGCATGGGCGAGTAATGGCCGGTGACACCCGAGTGAGTATTGTTATTGTTATTAATTCTTCCGCTGTAAGACGTTTTTATTTATTGCTACGAGAGAGATTATTACGTGATTATGGAAGGGGTGTTACAAAAGTGGTATCAAAGCGGAGTACCGCTCTGATGACGAGAAAAGCATGTTACCTCGAAGATGGACGAGAAGAGCCGCAGTTAAACCAACGAGCTAAAGAAATCAAGAACCTTCAACAGAGAGCAGTAGACAGTAAACAGTACAAGGACAGAAAACCAAAGGAAAGAAACATGAGAACCCATATGGATAAATAATATGTAGAACCCTCATAAGGATCGAGCAAATTCTTGCAATCCAGAGGAAATCTACCAGTTGATGTGAACATAAACGCGTGACTACGCAATGATGAGAGACAAAGCTATTATGTTAGTAGATACCTTGAGCAAGGAACAATGGACTTGGAATGTACCACTCATAGGATAATTCACGCATCTTACCTGTTGGACTCATTAGATATTAGCTGCTGAGAGTTTACACCTCTGCACTCTGTAGGACTGAGTGTTTTGGTATTGCACTTGTGCAGTTATTAATCTAGTGGGAATACGGGAAGATGCAATGGATATCAACACGAGTGTGTAAAAAAAAAGGAACTACAACAGTGTGTTACTCCGGGACAAAACCACTAGGAGACACGGATGACAAGCTTTATCTCCGTAGACATGTAGGCTGGTACGTCTTAATATTACAAAGACAAGTGCAAAGAACACTAAGTACTAACAATGGTCGATGTCATATTACACCTCAACCTGTATATCAGTGAGAGATGACACACGCATGTATGCTAGTGATCCAAATGAGAGGATACACAGCAATGGAAAAAGGCAAACAGAGCCTATGTTCATGGGTCTGCGACTCATACAGAGCGAGTGGGCCCATTAGAACGAATTTAGGAGGGAACACAAATAGTTTAGTGCATCACCCTTTATGTATTGTGAAGCCCAGAAGGGCTAGAGTCATACCCGTCTCTCTGATATGAAGATAATCCACGAGTTGGAGAACTCTTTGAGAGCCAAGTATCCAGCGCTCCTTGTTGAGCGGCTATTGTATACTTGTGGGGTACGGGGGCGTAACCCTTTTAAGGGGGGTAGAGCCTCTTGACAGTACACGTGTGTGCACTAAGTCTTGTTGTGGTATGCGGGGCAACGAGTTTTTTTTTATTATGTGTTTCGTATGCATGGCATACAGTGAATTGGTGGTATGCGGGGCATACAAAGTTTTGTTGGTTATGTTTGGTACGCGGGGCGTACGTTGTTGGCTTGTTTGTGTGTGATGTGCACTTGTATGTATGTATCTTATGAGATACCTGTTTGAATGTTGTATTTACACCCATGTGTGTGATGCTTTTCTTATGCTACTTGTGATATATATATTTATATTGCTTTGTAGAATGATTACATATGGTATCGTCTAGATATGAAATGAATCATTAGATATGGAATGTGAAACGATGGTATGTTATGGACACCTCGGGGAGGTTGTCAGGATTTGTAGAACTGATAGGAAATAATGGTGCTGATGGATCACCTATATCCATATATGATTGAACTAACGCCACAAAGTGATGGCTATGTGCTGTATAAGCACAATACGATGTATGTAAATGATATATCACATAGATATATCATCTGTGCCTGGCATACCCGGGTTAATCGGGTGTTCAATACTCATTTACTCAAGGTCAATGACTTACAACAGTCAAGACCAATACACATACAATACTTACTTCTTACATACTTTACTTCCAATTAAGTCGGTATGACCTCCGGGCAGGGAGTACTATCTCCCACCACCGGGCTTTGAGATGGCACACTAATCCAGGATGCTACCCATACAAAGGGAATTGGTCCGAGGAAAAGATCATAGCCAGGATTCGGTTCCAACCTCTTGTTGTTATAACCCGTATAATGTGTACCTTATATTATATCTGCTACAACGTTGTTCTAAAGTTGGATTAAAAATCCCTTGCCTCAGTTGGGACGTCAGCGACATTCTTTTAATTGCCAAGGACGAGGAGGTCATTTGATTCATTAATTAAGGTAATTAATTGTTTGGTTATAAGGAAAGGAATCCTTAAATTCTTCTTTTCCTAATCATTGTTATTCACGTCAGATAGATCGTGAGAGCGTCTCTTCATCGTGCCTTCAGAGCGACAGTTTTGGCTCCTCCTTCCTCTCTCTCTCTCTCTTTTCATCTGCTGAGATTTGTAATTCTGCTGCTGCGTTTGGTTTGGAGTTCTTCGTTGCTGGTTTTCCTTCTCCTCGCTATCAGGTTTGCGCTGCAGAATTCCGAATTTCGTCGTTGGTTTCCTCTCTCTCTCAGTTCTGATTTTAGGCTTTCGATTGTGATTGAATCAGTGGCGTTGGTTCTGATTGGAGTTGCGAAGTTGCTCAGGCTGTAGACTGTTTGGACTGTGGGATTTTAGACTTCCGAATCCAGGTTTGTGTTGCAGTCTTTCGAGGTTTTGAGTTTGGGGTTCCTTCTGTGTTTTCTGATTATGGATTTGTCATTGTGGAAATCAGTGCTCGTTGATCGGTGTCTGGTTGGCGGTTTCGTTTCGTGTTGCTGTGAACTGCTCAAACCGTTGGATTGTGCTGATTATTGAGGTAGGTGGTTACTCGATTCAGTTTGGAAGTTCAGCCATGGGGTTGCAACGGTTCTGTTTCGTGTGTGTGATTTCTGTTTGGATGTCTGTTTGGTTGCGTTTTAGAATGGCTAAACCCCCATGGTTTCCTGTTTTAATGTCTGATTTGGTGTGTGTGCTTAATTGGCAATTCGTGGTGTTGAATTGTGTTGTTTTTCTGCTCTGTTCGTCTTCTGGAATTTGCAGTTTTCGCACTGTCCGAACTTCTGTCCGAGCTTTGAAGTTCGGACAGTGCGTTCTTGCCTTACTGATTTTCAAGTTCGGGGTATGTCCGAACATCTGTCCGAACATGATGTTCGGACACACCCTCAGGTTTCCCCTCTGGTTTAAGTTCGACCTGTGTCCGAACTTCGAAGTCCGGACACAAGGTCGGACCTTCCGCGTATTTTCCCGTAAAACCTGTCCGAACATCCGTCCGAACTTGGATGTTCGGACATTCTGAATTCCTCTATCTGATTTCAACTCGACTTGTGTCCGAACATTGATGTCCGGACACAAGTTCGGACATTTGGCTTTCTCTGGTTTCTGAGTCTCGACTTGTGTCCGAACTTCGACGTCCGGACACAAGTTCGGACACCCCCTGTTTTCAACATAACTTCTTCGTTTGAACTCCGATTTGAGTGCCGTCTGCGGCATTGGATTCCTTATGTTCTGTACTACTGATTTATGAGTGTTTTGGCATATTTAAATGCAACTTTGCTTCTGTTTAAGCAACCTTCTGTTTTGGGACATTGCACATTGTTTCTGAGCCGTGAATGGCTGGGTCGAGCTATTCCGTGGTATACCATGTAGACGTCGTTCTGAGTGTGGGTCATTCCCTTTCTGTTCTGTGGGGTTGACGAACCCTTTGGCTCTTTCGAGTCATTTCTGCGTTGCCGAGAGACCTGGTATGGTCTATGGGTCTTCGACCCTTCTGAGTGTGTGCATTGTGTTTTGTCCCCTTTCTGTTTAAGTGCTCTGACTGTTTCTGATGTGGGAACCCCTTGAGTTCCACTCTGTTTCTGTTCTGAAAGCTTCTGATATTGAGAATTGTGGATAAATGTTTATCTTCTCCTTCTTCTGATTTCAATTGTTTTGAGCGACCTTACTGATGACGGTCGCTGCTTACTGGGCATAGTTGTGTGCTCATTCCCCTACTTCTAACATTTTTGCAGATTGATCAGCGAGGATCATCCTAAGTTCTGGAGCTTAGTATTAGCTTTTATATTCTTCAGTTTGATACTTTGAGATGTTGTAGCCTTCGGGCCTTATGCTTTTGACTTCTGTTTCTGACTCGGTTTTGTATTTGGGATTTGGTATTTGTTCCGCTGTATTTGAGTACTTTGGTTTACAATATTTGTAAACTTGTTTTGGGCCTTTATTGCGTTTGAGTGTTTTAGAGCCTTGCGTTATTAGGTAGTAATACGCGGCGTGTAGCACCCTTAACTCTTAGGCCGGTTTTAGGGGTGTTACATTTAGTGGTATCAGAGCCAGGTTTGGCTTTCTTTGGTGTCTGTGGGTGTGTTTGCTTGTGTGAGAGTCAGTTGTGACAGTGGTTGACAGTATGAGTTAGTTCTGACAAGTTTTGGATTTGTATATCTCAGAATGGCTCCTCGTAGGACACCAGTGACCCCTCAGGGAGATGCTGCGGATGTAGTGCAGCAGTTTGTGACGCAGTTGATGCAGACGATGGCTGCAGCTGCTGGGGGAGCTGGTGGAGGAGCTGGTGGTGCTGGCCCAGCAGGGCGAATGCTGGGAGGCCGAGTCCGAGCACTCCAGGAGTTCATGAAGCTAAAGCCACCTTCTTTCGACGGCTGTGGCGACCCTCAGGAGGCGAGCCATTGGATTACTGAGGTCGAGGACCTGCTGAGAGTGATGGGGTCGGAGGACGACCAGAAGGTAGACTTCGCTACGTTCCTCTTCAAGGGGGAGGCGAAGGAGTGGTGGCGCATGGTGATGGGTAGACATCCCCAGCCTTGGACCTGGGATCAGTTCTGCTTGGAGTTCAACAAGCAGTTCTATCCGGATGTCTACAAGGACCAGAAGATCAATGAGTACAACCGGCTGCGTCAGGGGAGGATATGTCTGTAGAGGAGTATGTGAGGAAGTTTGACCCTGTCGAAGTATGCTCCGAGCCAGATGAGCATAGGAAGGCTCGTAAGTTCGAGAGCGGTTTGAGGCCAGACATCAGGTCGGCGGTGACACCTCTTCGTCACCGGACCTTCAGAGATGTGGCGGATGTCGCCTTGCTGGTAGAGGCGGACATCAGGGGCAGACAGGCGGGCAAGGACCATAAAGGGAAGAGGCGTGCTGAGGAGCCTCAGAAGAAGGAGGCTGCTCCTCCTCAGAAGAAGCAGACCTATGGAGATCGCCGGGGAGCTTCTTCATCTTCGTCAGCTGGGGGAAGTGTGGGGCTTGTGGTCGCTCCCATCCTGGTAGGGAGTGCTACAAGAAGACTGGTGCCTGCTTTAAGTGCGGGTCGATGGAGCACCGGATCGCTCAGTGCCCTCAGGCATCCAGTAGAGGCTCAGGGGAGAGAGGCACCGGCTCAGATTCAGGGGCGAGGTCCGATCAGAAGAAGCCTCAGACTCAGGCCCGGGTTTATGCTATGGCTGGAGAGCGTGATCGAGCTGGTGATCGCGTCATCTCAGGTATTCTCCAGATCCATTCTCGAGATGTTTTTGTCTGTTTGACTCTGGAGCTACGCATTCCTTTGTCTGCTATGATTTGTTGGATGATCTTGGATTGACTGCTGTGTCTAGTGAGGTAGACTTGTGTGTGAGTAGTCCATTAGGTGGGGTTGCCCCTTGTGTGTTGGATTCTGTGTGTAAGGCTTGTCCCATAGTAGTTAGGGACAAGACCTTCTTTGCTGACCTCATCCCGATGCGGATGACCTGTTTTGATGTGATTCTGGGCATGGATTGGCTAGCAGAGCACCATGCCCATATAGATGTGCGCGAGGATAGTATTCGATCTGCCAGGGGACTCGTTTTGCTTTCTCTGGGAATGCAGTTCCATGTGCGCCGGTGATTGTGTCAGCGATGCAGGCAGCCAGTTTCTTGAGGAAGGGCTGCCAGGGCTTCTTATGTTATCTGCCAGAGGTGCGTGAGGGATCTAGCTTGGAGAGCATCCCGATCGTCAGAGAGTTCCCGAGGTCTTCCAGGACGACGTGCCCGGACTTCCACCAGTGCGAGAGGTGGAGTTCACCATCGATTTAGCGCCAGAGACTCAGCCCATCTCTAGGGCCCCTTACCGTATGAGTCCGGCGGAGTTGAAGGAGCTGAAGGTCCAGCTTCAGGAGCTGTTAGATAAGGGCTTCATACGCCCTAGTGTTTCGCCTTGGGGAGCGCCAGTGCTGTTTGTGAAGAAGAAGGATGGGACCTTCCGTTTGTGCATCGACTACAGAGCTGAACAAGGTGACCATCAAGAATCGCTATCCCCTTCCGCGCATCGACGATTTGTTTGACCAGTTGGCGGGTGCCACAGTGTTCTCGAAGATAGATCTTCGTTCAGGCTACCATCAGTTGAGGATTAAGGCCGAGGATGTGCCTAAGTCCGCTTTTAGGACTCGTTATGGTCATTACGAGTTCCTAGTCATGCCGTTTGGTTGACTAATGCTCCATCAGTATTCATGGATATGATGAACCGGGTTTTCAAACCCTATCTGGATCAGTTCGTAGTGGTCTTCATAGATGATATCTTGGTGTACTCCAGGAGCGCAGAGGAGCATGAGGAGCATCTGAGGATTGTTTTGCAGACGTGAAGGATCGTGAGCTTGTATGCTAAGTTGAAGAAGTGTGACTTCTGGCTTGATCGTGTAGTATTCTTGGGACATGTGGTCTCGAAGGACGGTATCTCAGTGGATCCTGAGAAGATTAGAGCTGTGATGGAGTGGGCGAGGCCCACGAATGTTGCTGAGATTCGCAGTTTCCTTGGGTTAGCTGGGTACTACAGGAAGTTCGTTGAGGGGTTTCTAAGATTGTATCCCCGCTGACCCGTCTGTTGAGGAAGGAGATCAAGTATGAGTGGAGCGAGGCTTGTGAGCAGAGTTTCCAGGAGATTAAGAAGAGACTGACGACGCACCGATTCTGACTTTGCCTTCTGGGACCGGGATTCGAGGTCTTCTGTGATGCGTCCCATAAGGGACTGGGATGTGTTTGATGCAGCAGGGTAAGGTGGTGGCTTATGGCTCGCGGCAGCTTAAGCCCTATGAGAAGAACTACCCTACCCACGATCTGGAGTTGGCAGCTGTGTGTTCGCGCTGAAGATTTGGAGGCATTATGTATGGAGCGTCGTGTAAGGTTTACACGGACCACAAGAGTCTCAAGTATTTGTTCACTCAGAAGGAGCTGAACTTGAGACAGAGGAGGTGGTTGGAGCTACTTCATGACTACGATTTAGAGATCCTCTACCACCCGGGTAGAGCGAATGTTGTTGCAGATGCCTTGAGCCGGAGAGGTGCTTCGGGTGTAGCTTGTGCTCTGACGGAGTCAGAGGTCCGCCTTAGAGCTGCAGCGTATGGGTGTTTGGGTAGTCAGACCAGCCAGTGCCAGTGTGATAGCAGCGCTTCAGGTTCAGTCTTCGTTGGTCGACAGGATCCGGGTTGGTCAGGAGGCAGATTCAGCTTTGTGTCGGATCAGAGAGGGGCTGTCTTCAGATCAGAGTTCAGACTTCAGTGTCTCCAGTGATGGTGTCTGCGTTTCAGAGGCCGTGTATGTGTGCCAGACGATGCAGTGCTGCGCAGGAGATCCTTCAGGAGGCTCATGGAGCGCCATATCAGTTCACCCAGGAGGGGTGAAGATGTATCGAGACCTCAGAGAGTCATTCTGGTGGTCTGGGATGAAGCGTGATATCTCAGAGTTTGTTTCGAAGTGCCAGACCTGTCAGCAGATTAAGGCTGAGCACCAGAGGCCAGCGGGTTTGCTTCAGCCCCTTCCCATTCCTGAGTGGAAGTGGGAGAGTGTGGGGATGGATTTCGTCATGGGTTTGCCCAGGACTCCTTCGGGTTGTGATGCTGTTTGGGTGATAGTTGATCGTCTGACGAAGTCTGCTCATTTTCTGCCGGTGAAGAAGACCTTCAGTTTGGAGCGCCTAGCTCGTTTATCTGGATGAGATAGTGAGACTTCACGGTGTGCCTACTACTATTGTGTCTGATCGTGACCCACGTTTTGTTTCGAGATTTTGGCGCAGTTTGCATAAGGCCTTGGGTACGAATTTAGCGTTCAGTTCAGCTTACCATCCTCAGTCGGACGGCCAGACAGAGAGGACTAATCAGGTTTTGGAGGACATGCTTCGCGCATGTGTCCTGGACTTTGGAGGTAGCTGGGAGCAGCATGTGACTCTGATTGAGTTCGCCTACAACAACAGCTTTCAGGCGAGCATTGGTATGGCTCCGTTTGAAGCGTTGTACGGTAGGAGGTGCAGGTCCCCCATCTGTTGGGATGACCTGAAGGAGAGGGTCTTGGTTGGACCCGAGCTGGTGCAGGGAGCAGTAGAGAAGATCAGGACGATTCGGGAGCGTTTGCTTGTTGCTCAGAGCAGACAGAAGTGCTATGCAGACCAGAGGCGTAGGCCGCTTGAGTTCGATGTTGGTGATCATGTCTATCTGCGAGTGTCGCCGGTCAGAGGCGTGGTCGGTTTGGGAAGCGTGGGAAGCTTAGCCCGAGGTTCGTTGGACCGTTTGAGATCTTGGAGAGGATTGGCCCTGTGGCCTACCGGTTAGCATTGCCACCCGCTTTGTCTGCTGTTCATGGTGTTTTTCATGTCTCCATGTTGAGGAAGTATCTGCATGATCCGTCTCATGTGATCGACTACAGCCAGCTTCAGTTGAGAGAGGACTGCAGCTTCGAGGCGGTGCCTACTCGTATTTTAGCCAGGATGTCCGTCGGCTTCGTAGTAAGACCCTACCTATGGTGAAGGTCCAGTGGTCAGATCAGTTAGAGAGTGAAGCTACGTGGGAGCTCGAAGATGAGCTGCGTGCCAAGTATCCCTCCTGTTCGAGCAGTAAGGTGAGTTAATCTCGAGGACGAGATTCTTTTAAGGGGGAGGTGATGTTATAACCCGTATAATTTGTACCTTATATTATATCTGCTACAACGTTGTTCTAAAGTTGGATTAAAAATCCCTTGCCTCAGTTGGGACGTCAGCGACATTCTTTTAATTGCCAAGGACGAGGAGGTCATTTGATTCATTAATTAAGGTAATTAATTTTTGGTTATAAGGAAAGGAATCCTTAAATTCTTCTTTTCCTAATCATTGTTATTCACGTCAGATAGATCGTGTGAGCGTCTCTTCATCGTGCCTTCAGAGCGACAGTTTTGGCTCCTCCCTTCCTCTCTTCTCTCTCTTTTTCATCTGCTGAGATTTGTAATTCTGCTGCTGCGTTTGGTTTGGAGTTCTTCGTTGCTGGTTTTCCTTCTCCTCGCTATCAGGTTTGCGCTGCAGAATTCCGAATTTCGTCGTTGGTTTCCTCTCTCTCTCAGTTCTGATTTTAGGCTTTCGATTGTGATTGAATCAGTGGCGTTGGTTCTGATTGGAGTTGCGAAGTTGCTCAGGCTGTAGACTGTTTGGACTGTGGGATTTTAGACTTCCGAATCCAGGTTTGTGTTGCAGTCTTTCGAGGTTTTGAGTTTGGGGTTCCTTCTGTGTTTTCTGATTATGGATTTGTCATTGTGGAAATCAGTGCTCGTTGATCGGTGTCTGGTTGGCGGTTTCGTTTCGTGTTGCTGTGAACTGCTCAAACCGTTAGATTGTGCTGATTATTGAGGTAGGTGGTTACTCGATTCAGTTTGGAAGTTCAGCCATGGGGATTGCAACGGTTCTGTTTCGTGTGTGATTTCTGTTTGTGATGTCTGTTTGGTTGCGTTTTAGAATGGCTAAACCCCCATGGTTTCCTGTTTTAATGTCTGATTTGGTGTGTGTGTGCTTAATTGGCAATTCGTGGTGTTGAATTGTGTTGTTTTTCTGCTCTGTTCGTCTTCTGGAATTTGCAGTTTTCGCACTGTCCGAACTTCTGTCCGAGCTTTGAAGTTCGGACAGTGCGTTCTTGCCTTACTGATTTTCAAGTTCGGGGTATGTCCGAACATCTGTCCGAACATGATGTTCGGACACACCCTCAGTTTTCCCTCTGATTTTAAGTTCGACCTGTGTCCGAACTTCAACGTCCGGACACAAGGTCGGACCTTCCGCGTATTTTCCCGTAAAACCTGTCCGAACATCCGTCCGAACTTGGATGTTCGGACATTCTGAATTCCTCTATCTGATTTCAACTCGACTTGTGTCCGAACATTGATGTCCGGACACAAGTTCGGACATTTGGCTTTCTCTGGTTTCTGAGTCTCGACTTGTGTCCGAACTTCGACGTCCGGACACAAGTTCGGACACCCCTCTGTTTTCAACATAACTTCTTCGTTTGAACTCCGATTTGAGTGCCGTCTGCGGCATTGGATTCCTTATGTTCTGTACTACTATTTTGAGTGTTTTGGCATATTTAAATGCAACTTTGCTTCTGTTTAAGCAACCTTCTGTTTTGGGACATTGCACATTTTTCTGAGCCGTGAATGGCTGGGTCGAGCTATTCCGTGGTATACCATGTAGACGTCGTTCTGAGTGTGGGTCATTCCCTTTCTGTTCTGTGGGGTTGACGAACCCTTTGGCTCTTTCGAGTCATTTCTGCGTTGCCGAGAGACCTGGTATGGTCTATGGGTCTTCGACCCTTCTGAGTGTGTGCATTGTGTTTTGTCCCCTTTCTGTTTAAGTGCTCCGACTGTTTCTGATGTGGGAACCCCTTGAGTTCCACTCTGTTTCTGTTCTGAAAGCTTCTGATATTGAGAATTGTGGATAAATGTTTATCTTCTCCTTCTTCTGATTTCAATTGTTTTGAGCGACCTTACTGATGACGGTCGCTGCTTACTGGGCATAGTTGTGTGCTCATTCCCCTACTAACATTTTTGCAGATTGATCAGCGAGGATCATCCTAAGTTCTGGAGCTTTAGCAGTTAGCTTTTATATTCATTCAGTTTGATACTTTGAGATGTTGTAGCCTTCGGGCCTTATGCTTTTGACTTCTGTTCTGACTCGGTTTTGTATTTGGGATTTGGTATTTGTTCCGCTGTATTTGAGTACTTTGGTTTACAATATTTATGTAAACTTGTTTTGGGCCTTTATTGCGTTTGAGTGTTTTAGAGCCTTGCGTCATTAGGTAGTAATACGCGGCGTGTAGCACCCTTAACTCTTAGGCCGGTTTTAGGGGTGTTACACTTGTGGTTCCTTATCCTCACGCGTGGCCGAAACTATATCGGACTTCTACTCATTCCATTTACTCATTACTCATGTTAGGAGTTAGATTGTTAGGAATTAGCAGAAGTCAGTACTTCATTTCCATACATCCATACAATACACAAGTACACATTACATACACATACCCTTCATTCTCATTCATACATTTCGTGAATTATACAAACTAAATGTTCAAGAAGATACAATCAAGAACAAAATAGTTCATACACAATTAAGTGCATTATAATTCCGATTCGTGCATTTATCTTATTGGTGATCACATAAGCACACAAATCGGGGTAACCAGGTTAGGATACAGAGCATGAAGAAATCATACCGTTCACCGTCGAATACGTTCTACCGGTTCCTTTGGGGATCAACTATTTGATTCCTATACATCCACGAAGTAGTATGATCAATAATCTATTATTGATCTAACTTACTCCCTCGTTAATACTTTCAATGTATACTTACTACTTCTTTACATTCATACTTGGTTATAAAACCATTCTTTTCTTTACTACTTCACAAACTTGTTTTCTTACAAAATTACTTACTTCCTTACCATTATTACTCCATCAATGGTGTATTACTACATATATATGCATACGGGTATATAGGCATATATATATATATGTATATATGATTGCTATAGTCATATAATTAAAACATTTTTTTTTTGACCCGACCGACCCACCCTGGGTCGGTCCCCTGGGTCGGTCGGGTGCAGAGACTCGATTACAGAAAATTTCAGACCGACCGACCCAGCCATGGTCGGTCCACCGGGTCGGTCGGCTACAGAAAGAATCCGACTCACAATTTCTTCTCGACCGACCCAGGCAGGGTCGGTCCCCTGGGTCGGTCGGCTGCAGCGAAGTATCGCTCTGATGACTGGAAATACCGAGTCTAGGAAATACCGAGTTAGGAATTGGAAGCTTAGGGCTAAGGGCTGAGTGATAGCGTTAGAGATACGCTAATTAGGAATCACCGGAGTGTACCGGATACCTACAATACCAGTCCCGCCCGCCGCAAACCCCATTGTATAACTTGGGAAAGGACGCCAGAGAGAAGAAAAGCTTCCTCATACTCGGGGAAAACCCGATCTGGCAGTTGTGAAGCAATCACACAGTGAACGAGAACCGACGTATGGTAGATTCCAAGAAATGGAAGACCCGGAAGTGGATCCCGGTTGAACAACAATAACCGCACTTAATAGCGGTAGTATAAACACTCCAACCACAAGGAGGCTATAACTTGCGACAGCATGGGGCGACATGCTTATCAGTCGCAGAACCTAGCTAAACAACCAGCAACAGGAAAAGAAGCACTAACCGTGCAACGAAATGGAAACAGGAGCAGTAATGAAACCCAGACACAAGTCTGCGGGCAACAGTAATAGCCAAGCAACACCCACCAACGGTGAGCTAGCTGGCTAAGGACATAGTCGGGAGTGACTGACTCCAAAACTACAACGCCAAAAAGGTTACAAACCTGGCCAACATAGCTCAGACAGCTACAGGAATATTCACAAGATAAAATCTGACGTAACTACAACTGTAGTGCCTAAACCAAATCAGGCTCAGTAACCACAACAAACGTGTGGGAATAAGCAACAAGGAACAACACAACCAAGTCAAAGGGGAAGCTCCAAGGATTGGAGAAGTACCCTGATCAATGACGGCTATGTCAAACTCACTGAGAAGTTACTTAGAAGAGTGATTAACCCAAGTAAATGATCAACAAGATCAAAGGAAGAGTAAGCAAGATTACCAATTATGAATGGAAACCATACCGTGATCAGTATAGATTACCCAAAAACCCACCAGTACCGCACTTGCCACGGCAAGTGCAGTAAGGGCAGAAATATGTAAAGGAACTCTAACGCACCACAGTACATAGTAATGTACCGTGGCTACAAGAAGCAACTACAGGATCACACATCCTAACAACTAGAAGTATGGAACCTTAGAAAGGCCTAACGGCCGGATCACTGTATTTAGAACATACCGGTCAGCGAGAAGCTCGACTTGGTCAAGACCTCAAACATGGCTACACCATGAGAGACTTCTTTTAACACCGAACCATAATTTTTTTGAAACCCAAAATTCTTCTTTCAAAACCACAATTTTTCTTTAAACCTTGGATTTTAAAACCAAACCAACAGAATTACGGTGAGTATCATAGAATGATACAAGAGGAGTTGACAATAGAATACTTCACCTAAGCGTGTGACGAACACTACGAGTGTACCCAATTACGGGATGTGGGACAACCGCACTCCGAAGGAGCTTGTGGGCCTGACAATAGTCGGGTAAGTGGTAACGTATCAATAAGGTACCCCACGTATGTATACATGTAGTGTACGAAACACGGGAAGTAGTCAACTCCGTTCTACGGACCATGAGTAAGCCAAACCAGAACAACTGGAACTCCAGTCGAACAGGGAGAAGGAACTCAGCTAAGAAATAAGTATGGAAGGACTCAGAGAATCCATATGAGATAAGGAATAGGAACTAGGGAGTGCAAAGAGCACATACTAGTAAGTATAGACATTGGATATGTCTCAGGACATCAATAAATACATGGCAGCTGGAAAGTATACCCAGCCTAAACACAGTAAGCAATCGCCTAACATGAACACTATAATGCTCGACAAATGGGATAGAACGCCCAAGAGCAATCACGAGATTACCATGAAGTAAAATCTATCATCGAAGGGAATATTAAACCTAGTCTCAAGCGCTAGGAGCAAGTATAAACGGCCTACCCACGACGGGAGACGTTATAAATCTAAAGGGAATAGCTTAATACAACCCATAAGGCGGTATATAGGACAACACATGTCATAACCATCAGCCGGATGTAACGGCGTGATCCAACGGCACCCCGGAGCAATCCTTGAAGGGTCTGAGATAACAACAGTTGAACAAGTGTCTTGATAAGAGCACGAAAGCTAGAACAAACATTCGGTTAGGACACCGAAGGGATTTCACTTAACAGGAAATACCCTAAATTAGCATCAGCTTGCCTAAAGGGTCTCCTATGAACGGAAGCGTGATGTCACGACTTACCATGGAGCCTAGTAATACCTCCAACTTACGGAGTATACATGGGGTAGAAACATGTATAAGCAGCTTGCAAAGAGCATAGCTTGCACAATAAGGCTTAAAAGCCACCAACCAACTACGTTGTGTGAACTCAAACAGTGGCAAAACCCACACCATTACTAACAGGACTTGCAAGAAAATTATCCCATATGACAAGAAATCCACAACTGGACCATCAATTCAAGCTCAACCTCTTGAGTGGCTTGGAGTAATGGTCAACTCAGCATCACTGTCACTAGAGCATCAGTCTAGTATGCAGTTGACAAGCTTTAACTACCTTCATGCCTCCTGTAGAAATGATAACACAGGGGCACAGAAATCGGGATAAATGCCAACATTGGCCTAGTCCACACTTGGACACCACGAGAAACCCGAGGGAAGACACCTCTGTTAACCAAGATCACCAATGTGGTGAAGATGCGAACCCTTAGAAAAGGCCTCCATCTACTATAACAAAAACCTATGCATAGATATTGCCAAGAGACAACGAATACGGAAATGAGATTTCCAAACCACTACGCCACAGAGGCCGTGGACTGTAGAAGCACATCGCTTAAGAGCATCGAAGCTCGAAGGAGTAAGTATACTCCTTATTCACCCAATCATGTGGTGAACCATTGTATAAATACTTACACGTAAACCTTGTCATGAGACCCATGAGTGGAAACACACCCCCCAACGAGAACTTTCACCTATCAGTGATAGAACACTCTTTAATCGGAGAACGGGACCAGAAGACCCTTGAAGCTTCTTGGGATGTTCCCGTGATGTATACGCAAAAGTAAAACCGCATAGCTAGAGCCTACGATCAATGCTCAGCACTATGAGATAGTAATTGTCACAAACAATCAATGAGTGTGCACATTGCACACCATGGATGACCGGCGCTCAAGAGAGCTTGTAACCCGATAAACCACTTCATCTTTGGTCAACCAAGTTATTTGGTAAACTATATCATGAATGAGGAAGTAATGTGAGGTAAGCTAACCTACACATGAAACCTAAATTGAAATAAAACATCCCCACAATGGGAAGATAATAGTATTGCGGTATACTACGACAACCGGCATACATATGACTAGGAACCTCCTAGTGTTTGTACACCATAAGGAAATGGTGCCAACGATAATGGCAAGGAGTAAAGGTAAGCTACCACAGTAACGGAGACCGTAAAAACGATGTTGTATAGTGAGTAAGAATACGGTGCGCAACAAGCGACCGGAATGAGGAAGTAGTTGGACAATGACACGAAGTAAAGTATGAGATGACAAGCAGAAATATTCATCCTATCACATAAGTGATTTACTGCCAAGCGTTTACGCCTCTGCACTCTGTATGACTGAGTGTTTTGGTATTGCACTCGCGCAGTAATGATCTATGGCGATAGCTAGGAATATGGGAAATGTAAACCGTAGTAAACCCTTCTTTCACCAACAACATGGCATAAGCCAGTCAAGCAAGCTAGCAACAAACCGTGCGGCCTAAGGCCAAAGAAGCACGAAGAGTGTAAGCACACTAACATCACAAGATGTGAATTCCATTGGAATAAAAGGTGAAAGAAGACTAAGAAAGTCACTAGGACCGGCGCATTGAGAATGCAAGGTCATACAAGCAAAGAACACTTGTACTGAACCAGAAGAACTAGTATTATTCAGAAGCTAGTGACAATAGAGGAAGCACTGCAACTAGGTAGTGACTTAACCTCGCCCGACAACAAGTCGGAGGAACTTAATAGTACGTGTAATAGATTACCAGAGAGCTGGTTAAAATCTAAAACTCATTGAGTTCAAACAACGGTAAAAGAATACCACACTGTTAGTAAACCTTATTTCCATAATAGAGGGATAAAAAGGTGATGTATAGCACATTAAGGATAACATGAAGGGTGAGTAACCCAAGTTATCAGGGTCGCGCAGCAGAAGCTAGTGGGCCCTAGCTAGGAAATGTAATACACCAAGTAAGTATGAAAGAATGGCTATTAATGCCTTGAAGCCTAATAGGCTAGAACTGAATTAATTAGTTAAATAAACTCATATAGGAATCCTCGGTGCAAAGACTAAACCATTGGTATGGTTAAGACCCTTTGACCAGAGCATATTGCATAGTATATCGTAGTGAAGCTAAACGCTTCAGATTGCCCAAATCGAGTAAACCAATGTTTAATAGTAACATATGGTAGATTACGTGGGCGTAATCCCTTTTAAGGGGGGTAGAGCGAAAACCGCTTAATGTAAGTTTCATGAACAAACACAGAAACTATAATGTGCATAGCACAAATGAGAATCGAATTGATGATTGGTACTTATGTTAAATAAACATACGTATTCATTCATATTGTAACTGTGGTAATCGGGCACAAGAGATGCGAATACCATAGGATGAATATACCCATCTTGTAACCCCAGTGTAAAAATATTAGTAAAGAGGAGTATAGTAACTCTTGGGGAAACGATAATCCCTGTAGCGTGCGCCTATTTGAAGTTAGACATGGCATTACGATGCTTGAGTCGGTATAAAACCGATGTATAACCTAGAGGAAATTGAGTTCCCTAGGTGATTGTCTTGAGACAATTGAGAATAAGTAGTGGATGGAGCTCCACAAGTATTGTATTCTTAAAGAAGTAGTACGGATCGTCTATGAGTAGTAGAGGAATGTAGCCCACGAGTGGTGTATTCGTAAGTATGTTATTGGAAGTAAATTAAGGACAGCTGAATTTCTTAAATATTGTATTCCCTAGTCAGAATAGTAGAGAAGATTGATGAAATGAGCATTTAGGCATCAAATTCCGAGGAAAGTATTTGGGAAGTAGATGAGAATGGCTGATGGACTGAATTCCATCCTTTGGAGTTGTATGAAATTGTAATTACGACTAGGAAGAGTAAAAAGGTAGAAAATGAAAATGATTGAATTATCTGTTGTTTGAAACTGATGTGGGAAGTCGAACTTGATCCTGATCAGATCAAGGGAAACCGAACACAAATTGGGGTGGAAAGATAGTTCAACACTGATGCTGATCACATCAGGGTCGAATGATTCTTGAAGCTCCCCTCAAGTGGTCACAAGAATCACGCATAGGGTAGAAGCAATAAATACAAACTGGAATTTGGAGTTGTATGCTTTGGAAAATTTCTAAGTAGTAGTTGCGAAATAATTTTTCTTAGCCTGAAGATGAAGGATTTGCTAAGCGTATGCCTGAGAAGGCAGTAGAGTATCGTATTGTATTATTCCAAGGGCAGCGGGACATAGAAGAGTCCTGTGTCTAGATGACCTGAGTGCCTGCGGGATTGTAACGTGTATTGCATTGCTTTGGGGATAGCTTTGCACTGTATGTATGTATGAACCTTGTAATGTGGAACCGGATGGTCGGTAGTAATGCGGATCAGAGTAATTATTGTACATTGGTATGGTATGGAAAGGAGAAACCTTGAGTAACTGATTTGGGATTAGTAAGGAGGAAGAACGTATGGCTTTGGTATTGGACACGTAAGAATGAGTAAGCATTGTAAACCCATAACCTCGAACAACTTTGAGGACAAAGTTCCTAAGGGGGGTAGATTGAAATACCCCGAATTTAAATATAGGGATTAAAATTAATCTCATATGTATTTAAGGGCCTAATGGTACCCAATTAATACTAGTAAGGAAAAATAAATCCAAAAGAAATAAATAAACGCTTAAAAAGCGGAAAACGCTAAATAAGCGTTAAGTAACCATAGGAGGTATGAGACCTCGGTTAGCGTGTTATATGGATTCTAAAGGTTTAATAAGACCTAAATAATGTATGGGAACAAATCCCGGAGAAAACGGACCTTTGAAATGGGTTAGAAGCATAAACGAACCTTAAAGCACGTTTCCCGAGGAAACCGGGAAAACGTGACTTTAAGCGGGTCAAATAGACTCGTAAAAATTTTGGTCAACTAAATAGTCACTAATAAACATTAGTGAAGCTTTAGAACCAATAAAATTAATTAAATGAGAAAATTCCGGAAAACGGGTACCGGTTAGTGAAAACTGTAACAACCGGTAAGTTGTGGGGTGAGAATGCAAATAAAGAAACTTAGTGTGTCCACTTGTGTAAATAAAAGTTAAAAATCTGTTGTGTGTATGGGTGTGGGCCGATTTCCCCTCCCCCACTCTCATTCTCTTTATTGTCTTGTAACTCACAAGAAGACAAAGTAAATAAAAGCAAAAAAAAAAATTCTCTCTCTCCTCACTTCCCCCTTCCTCTCACGTGGCCATCTTCCTCTATTCTCTCTATTCTCTCTTTTTCCTCTTGCACTGCGACAGCCATGGAGAATGGGAAGAACTCACACAACTCCTCCCTTCTCTCCTCTTGTTAACCCACCAATCTTGCTCCAAAAATTACAAAATTAGTACCATTGTAATCCCCTTGCAAAGGAGAACACTTCCCTCCTTTCAAAAATCTAAAAGCTCCATTTTCGATTTTATGGGTATTCACCATTTGGAGATTTGAAGCCACCATTAGAAGCACCTTCACCTCCTTAACATTTTGAGGTAAAAAGAAGTTCGAAAATCCATGGTTTCTAGCCCTTGTTTGCATTTTAAGAATTCTCAGTTTTTGAACTCTGCTCTTCCTTGTTCCAGCCGATTTTGGCTCCTTGGTTGGGCTAGAAATCTTGTTCTCTTGCTAGTCAAGAACTTCATCCATTCATTGGAAGGTAATACTCTCTTCTAAACCTAAAACTTAAATTCTAGGGTTAGTATAAAATGAAGCTAAATGGTATTGTGTATGTGTATGTGCTGTAGCACTTGTGTGTGTTTGAGTCTCATTGGGACCGAGAACAAAGGAAGAGGAAAGGAAGAAGGAAAAAGGAAGAAAAGAAAACTAGCAAGACAAGGTAATTGTACTTACCTTGAGCTAGTTGTATATGTAGTATTGTAACAGTTTTTGGAGTAGTAGAAATGGGTAATGTATTGAGTATGAGTAGTAGTAATGTAAAAATGTATTGGAGAAAAGAATGTAACAGTTTTTGAAGTATTTAAATGAGTTTTAAAAGCTTGGGAAAACATGGGGTATTGAATGGGTATGTGCAGGATTTTATGGATGTTGTAGTGGTATTGAAATGTGTATAATGAGGATTGTGTAACAGGTTGTGAGAACATGAATTTGTGAGCTGAATTAGTGTGTGGAGAATGTTAGAAATATAGGGGAAACCATGTCAAAATTTGTGTAGAAAGGAGAGGACTTAAGTTGTTTAAGAAGAGGAAATACTTGGAGAGTTTAAATGGAGAGTTTTGTAGTTTGTAACAGATTTTGAAAGAAGTATGTTAAGGGAATGGAACTAGGATGTGAGTAATGAATTTGAGATGCCAAGAGTAGCATTAGTTGAGAGAGTAATGAAGGTTAGAAGTTTGAATGAAATCTGTAGCAATGAAGAAAGAAAATTGGTATAAGTGCTGGAATGAAGGGAGGAAATGGTGTAAGTGGATTGATGGATTTAGCAATGAGTTTGATGGATGAACGAAGGTGAACTAGAGGATTTTAATGGTGTTTAAACATGTAGGAAACATGTGGAAATGAGTAGGAAAAGATTGGGTGTGAATTGAGTAGAGTTTGGGATTCAAAATAAGTAATTAAAATGAGTACTGGGCTGGACCGACCCTAGGACCGATCCTAGCGGGTCGGTCGACCCGAAAATCAGTAATCCCGAAAGCTTCTGCATCCGACCGACCCAGAGACCGACTCTGTCTGGGTCGGTCGAGTGGGAATCTTTGGGTGGAAATGTCTCTGCAGCCGACCGACCCAGGGGACCGACCCTGCCTGGGTCGGTCGAGAAGAAATTGTGAGTCGGATTCTTTCTGTAGCCGACCGACCCGAGGGGACCCGTGGACCGACCATGGCTGGGTCGGTCGGTCTGAAATTTTCTGTAAGCGAGTCTCTGCACCCGACCGACCCAGGGGACCGACCCAGGGTGGGTCGGTCGGGTCAAAAAAAAAAGTTTTAATTATATGACTATAGCAATCATATATACAGATATATATATGCCTATATACCCGTATGCATATATATGTAGTAATACACCATTGATGGAGTAATAATGGTAAGGAAGTAAGTAATTTTGTAAGAAAACAAGTTTGTGAAGTAGTAAAGAAAAGAATGGTTTTATAACCAAGTATGAATGTAAAGAAGTAGTAAGTATACATTGAAAGTATTAATGAGGGAGTAAGTTAGATCAATAATAGATTATTGATCATACTACTTCGTGGATGTATAGGAATCAAATAGTTGATCCCCAAAGGAACCGGTAGAACGTATTCGACGGTGAACGGTATGATTTCTTCATGCTCTGTATCCTAACCTGGTTACCCCGATTTGTGTGATTATGTGATCACCAATAAGATAAATGCACGAATCGGAATTATAATGCACTTAATTGTGTTTGAACTATTTTGTTCTTGATTGTATCTTCTTGAACATTTAGTTTGTATAATTCACGAAATGTATGAATGAGAATGAAGGGTATGTGTATGTAATGTGTACTTGTGTATTGTATGGATGTATGGAAATGAAGTACTGACTTCTGCTAATTCCTAACAATCTAACTCCTAACATGAGTAATGAGTAAATGGAATGAGTAGAAGTCCGATATAGTTTCGGCCACGCGTGAGGATAAGGAACCACAAGAGGTTGGAACCGAATCCTGGCTATGATCTTTTCCTCGGACCAATTCCCTTTGTATGGGTAGCATCCTGGATTAGTGTGCCATCTCAAAGCCCGGTGGTGGGAGATAGTACTCCCTGCCCGGAGGTCATACCGACTTAACTGGAAGTAAAGTATGTAAGAAGTAAGTATTGTATGTGTATTGGTCTTGACTGTTGTAAGTCATTGACCTTGAGTAAATGAGTATTGAACACCCGATTAACCCGGGTGTGTAAAGAAGCTAACAAGCCTTCTGTATGAATTGGAGAAGTGTATCTCCGTATTGCGTATTGAGTATGTAACGAGTATGTATTGTGTATGTGTATTCTGGAGGATGGTAAGTAAGTACTGGTTGACTTGTATTGTCTTCCAAGCATGTATTGTATTGTACTGTACGTATGTATGTGTACCTTGTGTAGTATTGTAGTACCGTGAATGAAAGCATGTATGTATGTATGTATGTATGTATGAAAGTATGTATGCATGTATGTAATGCAAAATGAATTGCATGTATTCGACCAAATGGTCGGCGTACCCTCGCTAGTACGCGGGGTATACGGTTATCATATTCAGCGTAAGCTGACCCCCTCGGGGGACCATTTTTAGTGTGCAGGTACCTGGAGCGAATACGGTCAAGGTAAGAGACCGGTGGCGCGCCTAGTAATTAGAAGTACCTAGTTTGTGAGGAATGGGTAGCAGATTGATTCCTAGTAAGTGTGTATGAATTTGGGAGAAGTATTGTATTGATTTTGGAACCTAGTAAACTCGGTATGCGTAGTGTATTATCTTGTACGGAATTTTGGAGTATTGTATTGAATGAAGTAATGTATCGAATGGAGTATTGTAGTATCCAGTATGTAATGAGAGTATGTATTGTATTAAGTAGTACTCGGATATTCCGGTCCATCAGACCGATGCTGTATGTAGCAGTAGTAGCCTTGTTAGTCACGTGGGTGACTAACGGCATTGTATCACCCGATGTATGTAAGTATGTATCCGCTGCGTGACTCGGGAAGCACGAGGAGCTTGGACGGTAATGATTGAATTAATAGTAGGGGTGTTACAATGGGAATCATGGGTAGTTATATATATTATATACATGCCTATTTGATTAAGCAACTTCGGGACGAAGTCCTTTTAAGGGGGGTAGACTAAAATACCCCAAATTAATAAACATGGATTAAACATCTAATCACATTAATTAAGGCCTAAACATGCCTTAAAAGTCAACTGAGAACAATAGTGGTCAACACAAAGCAACATATTGCACCCTTTGACTGTTTAGGGTAAATAAATACCCAAATGAACTTCTTAGGACTTAAAACTTTGTCCTAATATTATTAACACATTACTAAACATATTACAATTGTTGGACAACACTCCGACACAAAGAACAAGCATTTTCATGCTTCAAGGTCAAGTAGGGCAAACATGTGCTCTTAGAATACCTTAAAGGTCTAATGACCTCTAAATGATATAAAATTGGATACCATGATCAAATATCATGTAAGGAACACAACAAGACTGTTCTCAAAGAAAACAGAGCTCGGAAACACCCTGTGACACAAAATGTGCACTAAAACACCTTAAAGCACGTTTTTGTGTATGAGCTCTAAGATAATGACTTTTTGTCATTTTAAAGACTGGAGTATATCATTTATAATATTAATGTGACATGATAGACTATATTTTAAAGTCTATATCAAATTTGAAAATTAAAAATCAAAAATGACAATTTAGTATGAATAGTAACCCAAATAGTGCATTTTTAAGCAATATTGACTAAGTATGGTCAATGGTCAATGAATGACCATCTTAGCCCTTATGAGGTAGGCAGGCAAGGAGTATGGAAGACAGCACATTCAACTTTGACACAAAATATCTAATTAAATTGATGAATCATCATTACTATTACATAAAATAACATATATTAACTTAAAAGGCAAAGTTAGCTTAATTACCTCATTCTCTTCATTCCCAGCCGACACAGCAGCTCCATCCTCTCCATTTTCTTCTCTAAAACCGTGGATAACACACCAAGAACAGAGAATAACACCTTGATACCTAGGTAAGCTTAATTAGTCAGTTTAAGTTCATTTTCTTCACAATTCTTTCCTCTTTCCATGGAGCAAAGCATTAACCATTTCCATCAATGTTCTTAGGTTGTTTTGGAGGTTAAATGGAGGGTATATCTCGGCCTTAACAAGGGAAGAAGGTGGAGAAAGCTAATCTTGTTCTTAAGGTATAAAAATGTGCTTTAAGCACTTATCTTTTGATTTCCTTCAAATTCGGCTGTGAAACTTTGTTTCTAAGCTTATAATCTTCATCTTAACATACTTATTCAGTTGGTATATCAAGAGCTTCAAGGTATAGCCAGATCCAAGCCAAAAACACCATTTTAGGTATTTTAATCAAGGTAAAAATTAGCCATCTTCCAATCTGAGTTATACCAGTTTAAAGCTTTGTTTTAGTAGCTCTTTTGACACTCTTTGCCTACTGTAAAAACAGGCCGAAGACACTTGTATTTGCCTTGGTGTTCTAAGGTAAATTTTACCTTGAAAATTGGCATTAAACACTTCTTATGATTAGATCTTGCTTGGAGACTAATCATGCCTTAATTGCTGTTTGAAAACGTGTAAATAATGCTGTGGAGAAATTATCTTCAAACAGGCGTGGCCAAATAAGGCCTTAGCTTGGCCAAAACAAGGTATAAATCACTTAAACCTACACTTGGTACATTAATATGTGTTTATACATATGTATATATATTTGTGCCATGAGTGAATGGTTAATTAAGGTCTTATTTTGACCTTAGGTGATTAAGGAATGGTTTAGCAAATTGTATAACTAATTAATTAGCATAATTGTCAAATTTAAGACATTATGTGGAAAATTGGTAAATTAAGATAATATATGTGTAAGGGCCGAGAGTTTAAGGCTTTTATGGACATTTATGTGTAATTTATTTTATAAGCTAATGTTTGTAATAAGGCCATGTACTTTAGGCCATTTTATTTATGCATTTATAAGCTTTTATTTAAGTTTAGGTGATAAATAATTATTACCGCAAGGAATTGGGGTCTTAGGTGTAATTAAATTAAATTTGGGGGCTATAAAAGGATATAGCCGAAAATTAGAGGTTTAAATAAGTTTATATAAAAATTATAAGATTATATAAAGTTTTGGGGTTAAATGGTAATTTCTGAAAAGATAAGGGTATAAAACCATAATATATGGCTATTCATGGTCAAGGAAATATTAAGGTGGTCAACCTTGACCATATGGTAGGTTTTGACCAAATTAAATAAGTTAGATAACTTATTTAAGGTTTTATTATAAGATAAGTATTTTATTGTAACAATTTTATAACATATGTGGTATATATGTTATTTCCGAAAGTTAAGGGTGTAAAATGGTATTAAAACACCCATGGGCTATTAGGAATTTTAGGAATTTATTGGGTTGATTTTGGAATTAAGATAAACTATATATGTATAATATATAGTTATTATGTCATTATGACACTTTGGGAAATATATGAGGTGGTATAGTAAATACCGAAAGTTTATAGGTTAATAAGGGTAATTATAACCCTTTGGTGAAATTTGGTGATTTTTAGAATTATATAAGAGTATTTAATAAGATATGTGTATAATATATAGTTTTAATGATATTAAAAACTATATGTTATAAATAGGGCCAAATGGCAATTATAAAACAGA
Source organism: Limonium bicolor (assembly GCA_023374045.1). Taxonomy (NCBI): domain Eukaryota; kingdom Viridiplantae; phylum Streptophyta; class Magnoliopsida; order Caryophyllales; family Plumbaginaceae; genus Limonium; species Limonium bicolor. The sequence goes on from CM041782.1 coordinate 212,893,435, forward strand.
ACAAGGTCTGTTCGGAATTTACAAAAATATAACTATAGGTTATACCCTTTTATAAGTTAGAAATGTTATATTAAATGGTATATAACATGGTATAAATAATGGGGTGATTTTGTAAATAAAGGAAACATGGTTTATGGAAAAGAATAAGGTTTAATATATATATGCCTATGCGGCAATATATAATAGTTTTGTATAAAAAACTATAGGTTATAAGTTAAAGGAAAATAAAAATATCATATCAAATGATATTAGTATATGGTATAACATTACATAATGTTATGTGGTCAAAATAGAATTTAAATAAATTCAAGGGTTGTAAGGTTGGAAAATGAATTTTAGACTAAGGTCTATAATGTTATAAATGTTATAACAATTATATGGTTTAGATGGAATTAATATAAGTAAGGATATTCACATTAAATAATGTGACAAACCATAACTAAACAAGGTTTATAAACTAAGGTATTCATTGACTAAACCTTAGGAGTTGTAATTATACAACAAATGGGAATAATCATCTAATATAAGATGATAAAATGTAACATATAATATAAGAGTTTATTAAACTCATGAAAATTACCTACATGGTAAATATATACATACACATGAATAATGTATATAGGGATGGATATATATTATGGTTGGAAACCATATAATATAATGGTGGTGGTTATTACAAAAATAGTTACGAACTATAAGTTATGAGTTTTTGGATGCAAATATTATTTGCTAAATATAATGGATTATATACTACAATGTATTATAATAGATGGTGGAAAAATAATATAATATAATAATGCATGCATATATGCAACTATAGGTTATGTACCTATATTAATGGTGGATAAGATTAAAGAAAAGTAATGAATTTAACTTAACAGTCGAAATGTTTTGACATTCGAGTTTTAGTAACAAAGCCGACTGGTTTAGAGAAACCCGTAACAAACAACTGTAGAAAACAGGGGTAAACTGTCGGGGTTACTTGTTATTCGGAAATACCGGATGTAGTTGGTCATGGAGACTGACTTATAGTTTATTACCGTTTAGATCATACTTCAGACAAGGACACTTGACGAGCTAGTGGACTACACTGCGCATCCTAGGTCTTGGTGAACGGTATGTAAAGGGGTTTGATTCGAGTTGTCCTAAGGAAACTCCTTGGGCTCGGATTTGTTTGATATCACTTGTGTGTTAAGTGTTTTGGATACGTGTATGTGATTATGTGTGCTACTGCATTAAATATTATGCACGAGCGTCCTACGGGACTAACACTACGTCGACTATAGATCGGCTTATATAAACATACATATGCGTTAATGTGATAACATGACGGTTACTTGATATAATACCATAGTATTAATATTAAGTATATGGCAACCTAAGTAAAATACTTAGGTATGAGTCACGACATTGTCGGTCTCTAGAGCATGGATCTCGAACATGAATATAACCGAGATTACTTCTAGGTATGCGTGACCCATTGGGCCGCTGGTTAATAAATTATACTCTCCATAAGACTAAGAGAAGATCTTAAACATTATGAGAGAGAGATGGTGTGAGATTGAGGTGAGGAATCCAGTGTAGTTTACGAACTATCTGGTTGCGCATTTGTGATCACTGAGGGGTACCTGATTGGGTTCCGCTCCAGGTTATACCCATACGAGCCCAAATTGGATCGTGGGTCAGGTAGCTACAGCTTTTATATGGACGTCTTACGAGACATAAGAGAATAGTCAGGGGCCTCCGGACCTCTGGCGAAATGAGCACCTTTGTGTGTACGGGAGGACTACTGTCCATGGTGAGGTTATAGGGTTATCTTAACATGACGCCCAACTGGTATTAATAATTAAACATGGTTTGGATGGATGGGGCCTTAAAGGCCAAATTAAATTAATTATGGAAATTGTACGCTACGGCGATTGTACATTGTACATTATACTGCGATTATTTCGATATGGATGGGGCCTTGAAGGCCAAATTAAATGAAATTAATAAAGGATGGCGTACGCTATGGCGATTGTACATTGTACATTATACTGTAAATATTCGATACGTTCGATATACAATTGTGGTTTGTGATATTAAATGAATGTTTGGATTGAATGGATGGTTAAATGTTATAAATGTTTGGATGGAGGATTATGTATATTATACATGTATATACAGTATTGATTATAACTGTAAAATGGTAAAGCATGAAACCAATCTAATAATAAGATGGTTAAAATGACTAAGTGACCATTAGGGTCAAGGCCCGGCATACTCAGCGTCTATCGCTGATACTACACCATATGCTGGTTATTGATTATCGCCGAAGCCGAAGTGCGGGAACAGGGTAATTAGAGTTTATTTTAATTACCGCACATGGAGTTGTAATATGATACGGTTATGTATATTCAGGTTTGGGTAGACGCTCACTTGTCGATGTTTATGAGTATGGACTTAGTATGATGTATAGGAGTTTTCTCGTTATCACGGCGGTTAGTAGTTTGTTTATGTTGGAAGTTGGATGTAGTTTGGCTTCGTTGCTCGCATGGGCGAGTAATGGCCGGTGACACCCGAGTGAGTATTGTTATTGTTATTAATTCTTCCGCTGTAAGACGTTTTATTTATTGCTACGAGAGAGATTATTACGTGATTATGGAGAGGGGTGTTACAAAAGTGGTATCAAAGCGGAGTACCGCTCTGATGACGAGAAAAGCATGTTACCTCGAAGATGGACGAGAAGAGCCGCAGTTAAACCAACGAGCTAAAGAAATCAAGAACCTTCAACAGAGAGCAGTAGACAGTAAACAGTACAAGGACAGAAAACCAAAGGAAAGAAACATGAGAACCCATATGGATAAATAATATGTAGAACCCTCATAAGGATCGAGCAAATTCTTGCAATCCAGAGGAAATCTACCAGTTGATGTGAACATAAACGCGTGACTACGCAATGATGAGAGACAAAGCTATTATGTTAGTAGATACCTTGAGCAAGGAACAATGGACTTGGAATGTACCACTCATAGGATAATTCACGCATCTTACCTGTTGGACTCATTATTTAGCTGCTGAGAGTTTACACCTCTGCACTCTGTAGGACTGAGTGTTTTGGTATTGCACTTGTGCAGTTATTAATCTAGTGGGAATACGGGAAGATGCAATGGATATCAACACGAGTGTGTAAAAAAAAAGGAACTACAACAGTGTGTTACTCCGGGACAAAACCACTAGGAGACACGGATGACAAGCTTTATCTCCGTAGCATGTAGGCTGGTACGTCTTAATATTACAAAGACAAGTGCAGAACACTACGTACTAACAATGGTCGATGTCCTATTACACCTCAACCTGTATATCAGTGAGAGATGACACACGCATGTATGCTAGTGATCCAAATGAGAGGATACACAGCAATGGAAAAAGGCAAACAGAGCCTATGTTCATGGGTCTGCGACTCATACAGAGCGAGTGGGCCCATTAGAACGAATTTAGGAGGGAACACAAATAGTTTAGTGCATCACCCTTTATGTATTGTGAAGCCCAGAAGGGCTAGAGTCATACCCGTCTCTCTGATATGAAGATAATCCACGAGTTGGAGAACTCTTTGAGAGCCAAGTATCCAGCGCTCCTTGTTGAGCGGCTATTGTATACTTGTGGGGTACGGGGGCGTAACCCTTTTAAGGGGGGTAGAGCCTCTTGACAGTACACGTGTGTGCACTAAGTCTTGTTGTGGTATGCGGGGCATACGAGGTTTTTTTATTATGTGTTTCGTATGCATGGCATACAGTGAATTGGTGGTATGCGGGGCATACAAAGTTTTGTTGGTTATGTTTGGTACGCGGGGCGTACGTTGTTGGCTTGTTTGTGTGTGTTGCACTTGTATGTATGTATCTTATGAGATACCTGTTTGAATGTTGTATTTACACCCAGTGTGTGTGCTTTTCTTATGCAACTTGTGATATATATATTATATTGCTCTTGTAGAATGATTACATATGGTATCGTCTAGATATGAATGAATCATTAGATATGGAATGTGAAACGATGGTATGTTTGGACACCGGGGAGGTTGTCAGGATTTGGAACTGATAGGAAATAATGGTGCTGATGGATCACCTATATCCATATATGATTGAACTAACGCCACAAAGTGATGGCTATGTGCTGTATAAGCACAATACGATGTATGTAAATGATATATCACATAGATATACATTATGGGAATCATGGGTAGTTATATATATTATATACATGCCTATTTGATTAAGCAACTTCGGGACGAAGTCCTTTTAAGGGGGGTAGACTAAAATACCCCAAATTAATAAAACATGGATTAAACATCTAATCACATTAATTAAGGCCTAAACATGCCTTAAAAGTCAACTGAGAACAATAGTGGTCAACACAAAGCAACATATTGCACCCTTTGACTGTTTAGGGTAAATAAATACCCAAATGAACTTCTTAGGACTTAAAACTTTGTCCTAAGATTATTAACACATTACTAAACATATTACAATTGTTGGACAACACTCCGACACAAAGAACAAGCATTTTCATGCTTCAAGGTCAAGTAGGGCAAACATGTGCTCTTAGAATACCTTAAAGGTCTAATGACCTCTAAATGATATAAAATTAGATACCATGATCAAATATCATGTAAGGAACAAAACAAGACTGTTCTCAAAGAAAACAGAGCTCGGAAACACCTTGTGACACAAAATGTGCACTAAAACACCTTAAAGCACGTTTTTGTGTATGAGCTCTAAGATAATGACTTTTTGTCATTTTAAAGACTGGAGTATATCATTTATAATATTAATGTGACATGATAGACTATATTTTAAAGTCTATATCAAATTTGAAAATTAAAAATCAAAAATGACAATTTAGTATGAATAGTAACCCAAATAGTGCATTTTTAAGCAATATTGACTAAGTATGGTCAATGGTCAATGAATGACCATCTTAGCCCTTATGAGGTAGGCAGGCAGGGAGTATGGAAGACAGCACATTCAACTTTGACACAAAATATCTAATTAAATTGATGAATCATCATTACTATTACATAAAATAACATATATTAACTTAAAAGGCAAAGTTAGCTTAATTACCTCATTCTCTTCATTCCCAGCCGACACAGCAGCTCCATCCTCTCCATTTTCTTCTCTAAAACCGTGGATAACACACCAAGAACAGAGAATAACACCTTGATACCTAGGTAAGCTAATTAGTCAGTTTAAGTTCATTTTCTTCACAATTCTTTCCTCTTTCCACGGAGCAAAGCATTAACCATTTCCATAATGTTCTTAGGTTGTTTTGGAGGTTAAATGGAGGGTATATCTCGGCCTTAACAAGGGAAGAAGGTGGAGAAAGCTAATTTGTTCGTAAGGTATAAAAATGTGCTTTAAGCACTTATCTTTGATTTCCTTCAAAATTCGGCTGTGAAACTTTGTTTCTAAGCGATAACTTCATCTTAATACTTATTCAGTTGGTATATTCAAGAGCTTCAAGGTATAGCCAGATCCAAGCCAAAAACACCATTTTAGGATTTTAATCAAGGTAAAATTAGCCATCTTTCCAATCTGAGTATACCAGTTTAAAGCTTTGTTTTAGTAGCTATTTTTCACTCGGTCTCTGCTGTTTTTGTCGCATTACTGTAAAACAGGCCGAAGACACTTGTTTGCCTTGGTGTTCTAAGGTAAATTTACCTTGAAAATTGGCATTAAACACTTCTTATGATTAGATCTTGCTTGGAGACTAATCATTCCTTAATTGCTGTTTGAAAACGTGTAAATAATGCTGTGGAGAAATTATCTTCAAACAGGCGGGCCAAATAAGGCCTTAGCTTGGCCAAAACAAGGTATAAATCACTTAAACCTACACTTGGTACATTAATATGTGTTTATACATATGTATATATATTTGTGCCATGAGTGAATGGTTAATTAAGGTCTTATTTTGACCTTAGGTGATTAAGGAATGGTTTAGCAAATTGTAAACTAATTAATTAGCATAATTGTCAAATTTAAGACATTATGTGGAAAATTGGTAAATTAAGATAATATATGTGTAAGGGCCGAGAGTTTAAGGCTTTTATGGACATTTATGTGTAATTTATTTATAAGCTAATGTTTGTAATAAGGCCATGTACTTTAGGCCATTTATTTATGCATTTATAAGCTTTTATTTAAGTTTAGGTGATAAATAATTATTACCGCAAGGAATTGGGGTCTTAGGTGTAATTAAATTAAATTTGGGGGCTATAAAAGGATATAGCCGAAAATTAGAGGTTTAAATAAGTTTATATAAAAATTATAAGATTATATAAAGTTTTGGGGTTAAATGGTAATTTCTGAAAAGATAAGGGTATAAAACCATAATATATGGCTATTCATGGTCAAGGAAATATTAAGGTGGTCAACCTTGACCATATGGTAGGTTTTGACCAAATTAAATAAGTTAGATAACTTATTTAAGGTTTTATTATAAGATAAGTATTTTATTGTAACAATTTTATAACATATGTGGTATATATGTTATTTCTGAAAGTTAAGGGTGTAAAATGGTATTATAAACACCCATGGGCTATTAGGAATTTTTAGGAATTTATTGGGTTGATTTTGGAATTAAGATAAACTATATATGTATAATATATAGTTATTATGTCATTATGACACTTTGGGGAAATATATGAGGTGGTATAGTAAATACCGAAAGTTTATAGGTTAATAAGGGTAATTATAACCCTTTGGTGAAATTTGGTGATTTTTAGAATTATATAAGAGTATTTAATAAGATATGTGTATAATATATAGTTTTAATGATATTATAAAACTATATGTTATAAATAGGGCCAAATGGCAATTATAAAACAGAACAAGGTCTGTTCGGAATTTACAAAAATATAACTATAGGTTATACCCTTTTATAAGTTAGAAATGTTATATTAAATGGTATATATAACATGGTATAAATAATGGGGTGATTTTGTAAATAAAGGAAACAATGGTTTATGGAAAAGAATAAGGTTTAATATATATATATGCCTATGCGGCAATATATAATAGTTTTGTATAAAAAACTATAGGTTATAAGTTAAAGGAAAATAAAAATATCATATCAAATGATATTAGTATATGGTATAACATTACATAATGTTATGTGGTCAAAATAGAATTTAAATAAATTCAAGGGTTGTAAGGTTGGAAAATGAATTTTAGACTAAGGTCTATAATGTTATAAATGTTATAACAATTATATGGTTTAGATGGAATTAATATAAGTAAGGATATTCACATTAAATAATGTGACAAACCAAACTAAACAAGGTTTATAAACTAAGGTATTCATTGACTAAACCTTAGGAGTTGTAATTATACAACAAATGGGAATAATCATCTAATATAAGATGATAAAATGTAACATATAATATAAGAGTTTATTAAACTCATGAAAATTACCTACATGGTAAATATATACATACACATGAATAATGTATATAGGGATGGATATATATTATGGTTGGAAACCATATAATATAATGGTGGTGGTTATTACAAAAATAGTTACGAACTATAAGTTATGAGTTTTTGGATGCAAATATTATTTGCTAAATATAATGGATTATATACTACAATGTATTATAATAGATGGTGGAAAAATAATATAATATAATAATGCATGCATATATGCAACTATAGGTTATGTACCTATATTAATGGTGGATAAGATTAAAGAAAAATAATGAATTTAACTTAACAGTCGAAATGTTTTGACATTCGAGTTTTAGTAACAAAGCCGACTGGTTTAGAGAAACCCGTAACAAACAACTGTAGAAAACAGGGGTAAACTGTCGGGGTTACTTGTTATTCGGAAATACCGGATGTAGTTGGTCATTGAGACTAGCTTATAGTTTATTACCGTTTAGATCATACTTCAGACAAGGACGCTTGACGAGCTAGTGGACTACACTGCGCATCCTAGGTCTTGGTGAACGGGATGTAATGGGGTTTGATTCGAGTTGTCCTAAGGAAACTCCTTGGGCTCGGATTTGTTTGTTATCACTTGTGTGTTAAGTGTTTTGGATACGTGTATGTGATTATGTGTGCTACTGCATTAAATATTATGCACGAGCGTCCTACGGGACTAAAACTACGTCAACTATAGATCGGCTTATATAAACATACATATGCGTTAATGTGATAACATGACGGTTACTTGATATAATACCATAGTATTAATATTAAGTATATGGCAACCTAAGTAAAATACTTAGGTATGAGTCACGACATTGTCGGTCTCTAGAGTATGGATCTCGAACATGAATATAACCTAGATTACTTCTAGGTATGCGTGACCCATTGGGCCGCTGGTTAATAAATTATACTCTCCATAAGACTAAGAGCAGATCTTAAACATTATGAGAGAGAGATGGTGTGAGATTGAGGTGAGGAATCCAGTGTAGATTACGAACTATCTGGTTGCGCATTTGTGATCACTGAGGGGTACCCGATTGGGTTCCGCTCCAGGTTATACCCATACGAGCCCAAATTGGATCATGGGTCAGGTAGCTACGGCTTTTATATGGACGTCTTACGAGACATAAGAGAATAGTCAGGGGCCTCCAGACCTCTGGCGAAATGAGCACCTTTGTGTGTACGGGAGGACTACTGTCCATGGTGAGGTTATAGGGTTGTCTTAACATGACGCCCAACTGGTATTAATAATTAAACATGGTTTGGATGGATGGGGCCTTAAAGGCCAAATTAAATTAATTATGGAAACTGTACGCTACGGCGATTGTACATTGTACATTATACTGCGATTATTTCGATATGGATGGGGCCTTGAAGGCCAAATTAAATTAAACTAATAAAGGGTGGTGTACGCTACGACGATTGTACATTGTACATTATACTGTAAATATTCGATACGTTCGATATACAATTGTGGTTTGTGATATTAAATGAATGTTTGGATTGGATGGATGGTTAAATGTTATAAATGTTTGGATGGAGGATTAAGTATATTATACATGTATATACAGTATTGATTATAACTGTAAAATGGTAAAGCATGAAACCAATCTAATAATAAGATGGTTAAAATGACTAAGTGACCATTAGGGTCCAGGCCCGGCATACTCAGCGTCTATCGCTGATACTACACCATATGCAGGTTGTTGATTATCGCCGAAGCCGAAGTGCGGGAACAGGGTAATTAGAGTTTATTTTAATTACCGCACATGGAGTTGTAATATGTACGTGATTATGTATATTCAGGTTTGGGTAGACGCTCACTTGTCGATGTTTATGAGTATGGACTTAGTATGATGTATAGGAGTTTTCTCGTTATCACGGCGGTTAGTAGTTTGTTTATGTTGGAAGTTGGATGTAGTTTGGCTTCGTTGCTCGCATGGGCGAGTAATGGCTGGTGACACCCGAGTGAGTATTGTTATTATTATTAATTCTTCCGCTGTAAGACATTTTATTTATTGCTACGAGAGAGATTATTACGTGATTATGGAGAGGGGTGTTACAGTTTAAGCTTCTACCCAATTACTTGTTAGTTAAGTTTCACATTAAATTCAACTTCAAACTGATAACTTTTAACCACTAACATCTTGTACATCTTTCAGGCTACAAGTACATAAATTTTGAGCTAAAAACACCGTCGGGAATCATCAAGAACCCACTGTCCGTGGGTGTTCCGTGACCTCAGACGCATGGTCCGGGACCACGGACGGGTTGTCCGTGACCACGGACACCCATGGATAGTGGCGGGTTTTCTTATTTTCCAATTTTGCAAATTTTAGGGTTTCTGACAATACATGTCCGGGCCCACGGACACCCTGTCCGTGGCCCCGGACTTTTCAAGTTTATGTTTTTATTTTAATTCTGTTTTCGTAATCATGTAATTTAATTGGTGTCCGTGGTCTCGTACATTAGGTCCGTGGCTACGGATGTAATTAAAATTTGACCTAATTCTGCCTCCGAAACCCTTGTTTAGGTTTTCTTAGTTTCCACTTTTATTTTTTGTCAAAAAATGTTAAAAATACAAAAAAAGCAAAAGCGCGCACTTAGGTTAAAATGACTCGTAATAAGTCGTAATTAAACTAAGTTGAGGAAAAATGACTTCTGGGTAAGGAAAGTAATTGCACCCTAACTAAGTCGAATATCAAGCCCCCGAACCCGAACTCTCCTTTCCTAATTTGATCTAGGTAAAAATTAGGTGGCGACTCATAATAGGTTCCAGTGAGCTAGCTTATGTTGTAATAATTAATGTTATATGACATAATTATTAATCTTAGGTTATAAGTGGACCTAAAACCCAACTAGATCCTACTCAACTTAATCAACATAGGGTAGGGTTTAAAAATCGAGGCTCACAGACTGGCGACTCTGCTGGGGACAAACTCTTAATTTTAACTTGTTTAATTTTAAGAAAGAGGGCTTAACTCGAAAAATTGTTTATTTATGGCTTTATTACTTTGTTTTTTTTACTTTCGTTCGCACTTTTATTTTCTGTAGCTTTACACACATCCGTTGGAGGCATCGGAGCAACTAGTTGCCCTTTTACTATGTCTCCAATGTGGGCAACATCGATGAACTTTCCGGGTGGTGGGTAAATTACAAACCAGTTGGAAGACCAGTTGCCCTCTAGATCACACGGTTGAAGAAGGTATACCTAGGTGTCGCTAAAATGGATATATCCTCTTCAGTGGCAGTGGAGTTCACCCTGGTCGTGAAAAAATTCACGAACTCATGGGTGTCGGGAGTAATTTCACCATCAACACAAACAGCCAAAAAAGCGTGTTGACATCCTAGGGCGTTAGGATTCAAATGAGCTAGTGTACACTGGTGACGCGATAGAAACCCGAGAATAAAAGGGTGAGGAGGAAGACATAGTCTGTGGTTGAAATGTTCCTGGTACACCACGAACCCCAGCCCGAAGTTGTCGAACGGGTGAGCCATCGGCGCCGGCACATGAATCTTCATCCTCAGTGGGACTTGAACCCCTTTCATGACCTTCTTCACGTATTTAACATAAAGGCTGGAACCAGTACCCTGCTGTGAGGATCCTTAGCCTTCCTCTGCGATCGGTTTCGCAACAGCGTCTTGAATGCAACCTTCGCCGTCAACATATATCATGGGGTTTCCTGACGCCGGAGTATAAGGGTTAGAATTCGCAGGCTCCATTGAAACACCAGAGTAAAATTGCAGAAGTTTAAGGATCGAAGGAAGAGAGAAACATCCAGAGCAAGAAGGCGCGAAAGCAAAACACAGAATTTCAAAAGTAGAGACAGGCGGAGGGGGGTGGATCGCTTTAAATAAGCCGTGAGGAAGCGTGCTTTATCAAAAGTAATTATAGCCTACACGCAGCCATATCAGACTGTGTCGTAGTTTCAGAAGATGAAGAGACAATGACTGAAAAGGTGCGCTACCGCAAGACCCCCAATGGAAAAAATTCAAAAATTAACTAAAAGACCTTTTAATTTAAATTCTTTAAAAGGAAAGGTCTTGTGGGACTAAGGTGGACAGAGCATAAAACAAAAATATCAAAAGCTTACATTTAAATAAGATCTTCCCTTGGAGCCAAGGAAAGATCTTGTGGGACTAATGAAGTGAGATGCTACCGGACGTGACAACCAAGCTACTATCGAAGGCAATGAGAAAACCTCCTACCGGTAGGAGTGTGAAGGTACGGTCAGACGTGGTAGAGAAACGGCCTTACCAGTTGTGAAAGGCAAGGAGTCTCATGGATATCCCTACCTATAGTAATAAGTAAAAGTCCTTACTGGTAGTCTTGAAGCGTCGGAAAGCTACAAATAGAGAATAAACTGTAAAATAGCCTCATATATTATAAAACATTCTAGAATAGTGGTCGGCCCAAAGAGGCAGTTATACTTCAAAACAAGTCTATAAATAGGGACCATAGGCTGTGTAAAAGGGACACGCTCACATTAATACATTGGCAAATACTCTTTTCATTGTCGTTCAGAGAAAAAAAGAGAAGTGGGATCCATTGCAATTTCAATCTCGAACCCAATCCGGAACCGACTCCGGCGAAGCTCCAAAAGACACCCGACGTAAAGAATTCAGTCAATCCCGAAGTCAAAACAGGTTGGAATCCTGATTTCCTAAATCCCCACGACTTGTTTAACCTTGTAATTAAATTTGAGTTCAAACTGACTCTTTTCGGCTTCTGAATGGTTGTTTGTTTTTGCTTATGTCCATTAACTTGTTTGTTAAGTTTTGTCATTAATTTGAAGTTGAATTAAAAATCTTTGATTACTAACATCTTGGAAATTTCTCAGGCTACGCATCCATAAATTTTGAGCTGAAAACACCATCATGAACCATCTAAAACCCGCCGTCCGTGGGTGGCCCGCAGCCCCGGACTCTGTGTCTGGGCTCACGGATGAGTAGTACGTGGTCATGGACACCCTCGGACGGCGCGGGATTTTAAATTTTCAAAAATTTAAGGTTTTATAAGCATGTCCGGGCCCACGTAAGTCCTGTTTGTGGCCCCTGACATTTCAAAATTTTGTTTCTGTTTAAATTCGACTTTAATTTTCACTTAGGTTAACTTGGGTCCGTGGGTTCGGACATTAGGTCCGTGGCCACGAACGGAAACAAAATTCGACCTAATTCTGCCTCTGAAACCCTAGTTTAGGTAATTTCAATTTTCACTTTAATTTTCTATCAAAAAATGTTTAAAATAAAAGAAATTAGAAGTTCGCACACTTAGGTTAAAACGGCTCGTAGTTAGTCGTAAATAAACTAAGTAGAGGAAAAACGACTTCGAAGGGTAGAGAAAGTAATTTGAACCCTGAAAAAGTCGAATACCAAGCCCCCGAATCCGAACTCTCCTTTCCTAATTTAATCAAGGTTAAAATTAGGTGGCGACTCATTATAGGTTCCAGTGACCTAACTCAGGATTTAATAATTAGTGTTATATGACATAGTTATTAATATTAGGTTATAAGTGGACCTAGAACCCGATCAAATCCTAATCAACCTGAGTTAACATAGGATAGAGGTTCAAAAGTCAAGGCTCACAATTATTTCTTATGAATAAACTATTAGGTATGTGTGAGTGACCGAAATCCCAGTAGTCTTTTATTAAGTAAAGGTGTACTTTTTTATTAGTTTTTCCCTTCCTATTGTTATTTTATCGAAGTCAGGTGTGGCGTTCCACACCTATCAATTCACCCATTATAGGTGACCAGAGTTCCTCATGGATCTAAAGATGATTTTTGGCTGGCATGATGGCCCGGCATGATAGCCCCGAGATTTTACGATTTCAAGGCATAATAGCCTGTTTTGGCATGATGGTCGGGTGTGATAGCGCTAGGATTTTTCTTTTCAAGGCATAATATCATGTACAGGCACGATGGACAGGTGTGATATCCCTAAGATTTTGTTTTTCAAGGCATGATAGCATGTATTGGCACGATGGCCGAGCGTGATAGCCCTAAGACTTTTCTTCCCAAGGCATGATAGCCTGTATTGACACGATGGTCGGGCATGATAGTCCTAAGATTTTACATTTCAAGGCATGATAGCCTGTATCGGCATGATGGTCGGGCATCATAGCCCTGAGATTTTCCTTTTCAAGGCATGGTAGCTTGTATTGGCATGATGGCCGGGCGTGATAGCCATTAGATTTTACTTTTCAAGGCATGATAGCCTGTGTTAATTGGTATGATGGCCGAGCGTGATAGGCCTGAGATTTTGCTTTTCAAGGCATGATAGCCTGTATTGGCATGATGGTCAGGCGTGATAGCTATTGCTTAGCCTCTACGATCCGCCATCCTGCTTGCCTTTCTTCTTATACTCGTATTTTGACCTGAGCTCCTTGGCGAGGGTGGCATAGTTGATTATTCTGTGGCTTCAGTTTCCATGAAATTCGTAGAATGCCTCATAAACTTCTCCTTGTTGTAGCCTTTTTAGTGGGGGGGAGGAAGCCTCCCTTTACCGCTTCCGAGTACTTCCCTGGGTCGATCTGGATAATCCTGGCGTTTTGATAAAGATTTCCCTGAGAAGGAGCGGCAGAGGCGGGAGCTTTGAAGTAGGGTTTGTGATCCCCTGGTCGAGGAACTCTCGGTCACGACACCTCCCCAGGATTGATTTTCTTCTCAGTAATGGTCGGTTAAAGCTTGAAATACCCTAAATATTAATTTGTTTTATTAATAAGGAAATAATTAAATATGAGAGGTTAATCAAGGTTAGTCATGGAATAAAAAAGACTAATGAACCTTTTTTTCATTTGAAATACCCCAAACCTTAGTATGTTGTTTAAGCATTTAAATATGGTATATTAAGACTAAAAAGAGTCTTAGAAACATTAGTAAACAATTTAAACCATAGAAAACCCAAATAAGTACCTTAAAGTCAATTAGGGCTAAAATGTGCCCTAAGCTTGGGATAAGCTTGATTAAGACCTAATAAGCTTATCAAGACTTCATTTAGGTGTTAATGAATATAATAAAGCAATTACCAAAGAAAACCAAGCTTGAAAACAAGTTAAAACACAAAATATGCTTTAAGGAGTCTTAAAGCACATTTTTGAAAAATTGTCTTGTAAATGAGTTTTGAATGGCTAAATGTCCATCATTACTCTTTAATTAATATGTGTACTACTTAGTATCACATTTGGAAGTCTATATCAATGGGAAATCAAAAATTTCACATCCATGTGCCTTGTTTTAGTGAATAGTAACTAAAATAAGCTAGATTATAACATATGTCAATATAAGTAATTTAATTGGTCAACAAGGACTAAAATACCCCTAAGAACATTAGGGGGCCGGTTTTCTTAGTGGTGAGTCACCACTCTTGTTAGCTTGTTAAACAAATAAAGAGTGACTACTTAAGTTACTATTTGCTTTAGCATATAAATATCTCTTAAAAGCAAACTTATCTTCATTCTCTCATTTCCCACGCCTCCAACCTCTCTTCTACTTGCTTCTTTCTCTCATTCACGGTTTTGCAATAGTACCACCACCATATATCATCTTCAACCTCTTGTAATTCCTAGCTCACTTTGCCAAATCAAAAACTAAGGCCACCATTCTCTTTGTCTCATCAAGCTCTTCATTCATATCTTTTCAAAATCTCAAGAGCTCCATTTCGGTGCCAAGAGGAATCTCCATGGGAGGAGCTTGAGCTCACCTTTTCACATATTATTGTTCTCCTTTGCTTCTAGGTAAGGAAACTCAAATAAAAACTCCATTTCCTTCTTGTTTTGATGTTGACCGAGAATCACCATTGATGGGGTTCTTTATATTGCTTTGTTCTAGCTTCATTTCAACCTTTCATGGACTAGGTGGAGTCCTCTCTTACTACATATCCAAACTCTCTTTTGTATCCAAGGTAAAACAACTATCTTAATGTTTTGAAACAATGTATAATTTAGGGTTTACAATGAGATGAAGCATAAAGCTTGTATACTCATTTTATCATTTGTATAATGTTGAGAAGTTGACAAGCAACTAAAATCCTTACCGATTTAGTCAAGGAAACAAGAAAGAAGTTGTGAGGAAAAGAGGTAAATGTGCTAACCTAATGTAGTTTAAAGTCTTAGGAGAAATGAGGTTATGTTGCTTATTAAAATGATCTAAGGAGCAAATGGTGAATGACTTAGTAAAATGTTCTCAAGGAGACTAGTAAAAGGGCATATGTGTTGTTGAGTGTATTTGCAGGTCAAAGGCAAATATATTGTGGAAATTCAGTGTTTATGGTTTGTGCATCTTAAGGGCCTAAGAGCCATGTTATTTAAGGGCCTAAGTGCCATGCAATTTAAATTATGCACTATATTGTGATGTAGTGTTAAATGAGTGAAGTTTTGTGTACAAGGATGTTCTTGATGGATTTTAGTGTTCTTGGATGTTTAATGGTGAAAACAATGTGTTTTGGCTTGGTAATGTTCTAGGAGAACCCATGTCGAAATTTAGATAAATGTATAAGAAGCTTTAGGTGTTTAAAATGAGTTTTGGTAAGTTAGGAAGTGTTTAGAATGGTTAAGTGTTCTACTAGTGAAAGAAACATGCATTAAGGTGTTTTAAGGTGTAAAAGGGACTTAAGCATTATTTTAGAGGATTTAGAGTGCAAATGAGTGTTTTGGGATACTTCAAGATCATGGTGAGATTGTGTTTAGGACTTGTGCAATGTTGGTGAATAAGGTAGAAGTGATTTGTTGTATGAAGGAGCTATAAACTTGTAGAGATATTCAAGGAGTTTGGTTAAGAAGAAAAGATGCTTGGGAGATGATGTTGTAGTGGTGAGAAAACATTTGGGAATAGTGGAAGTTGTAGGTATGAAACACCACATAGAAACTTAGTGAAAAACAATACAAGTGTAAACCTTTTTATAAGAAATTGTGTAATGCTTGAGGAGGATTTTAGTGAATGATTTAAGGAGTTTAATGGAGGTCTTGAGGTGTGTTTTAAGGGCCCAAATAAGGTTAGAATATACTAGGATATATGTGGGGAAGTTTGGAGTTAAATGGGCAATTAAAAACAAGGGTCTGGAGCAGACCGACCTTGGGGACCGGACCTGCAAGGTCGGTCGAGCCCAGTTTACCCTGCGAGAAATGGTTTCTGGAATGGACCGACCTTGGGGACCGGACTTGCAAGGTCGGTCGGGCATGGATTTTTAGTACGGATTGAGTCTCTGGAATAGACCGACCTTGGGACCGAACTTACAAGGTCGGTCATGCCTAAATTTTTGTACGCAAGTGAGTCTCGGGAATCGACCGATCTTGCGACCGGACTTGCCTAGATCGGTCGGGCCTGAGTTTTCAACGGGGAAAAACTCTCGGGAATAGACCGAACTTGTGGACCGAACTTGCAAGGTCGGTCGGAGTAGAAATTTTGACGGTAATGTGTGTTCTGGAATGGACCGACCTTGTGTAAGGTCGGTCGGTAAGTTCGGTCGGACCAAAACTTGTAAAAAAAAACAAACAAAGTGTGGCTTAAGTAGTTAACCCTAGGGGGTATAATGTAGGTAATCAAGGATAAGTTTGGGCATTAAAACATGTCATATAACCATGTTAAACACTTAGTGAATTTGAAGTTAAGTAAGTTAATTAACCGACATTCTTAAACATGTATAGGAGTGACCTACGGTGGAAATCAATCGAAGCAAGGACCGAGGTATGGTTTTCTTGCAGTCTGTTGCCTACCGGTTTATACCGGCTTGTGTGTTGTTTGTTTTTTTCTGAGTGTTTATGACGTTATAAGACTTAACCATGTAATGAGTTTACAGTCGTTTATACTATTGTGATGTTATGACATGACTCATTTCCCTTGTGTGTGTCTAACATGACTTACCACTTGCTTGTGAATTGTTGTTAAGTTCCACTGTTGAACTTCTAACAAGTGCTAACTGGGGAGTGAGGAATCCGGTTGTCCGGTCATGCATGTAAGTTTAAGAGTAGAAATCTGTATCAGATTCGACTCTTATGTTGTTAAGATTGTTCTCCTTTATTTGGCGTTCGATCTCCCGCTAGCTTCCTCCAAAGCTTACCTATTCTGACTTATGATCGGTTTAGTGGGAACATGTGTTTGTGTGGTGTGTTCGGGTCACAATATCCGAACCATCTGTGACTTAAGTTACTCGTACGACTAACAGAACGGTAATGAGTGTGTGTAACAAGCTTAACATGAGAGTGAACCATTCTCTAGGCTTCTCATGTTGATTAACCTTCTTGGTTTGTTGTTGTGGGAAGTGTACCCACTATGTATGTTATGTTGTGCTATGCAATATTGTTGCTATGCCATATGTATATGTTATGTGTTAAAATGAATGGCATGTCATCATGACAATTAGTTGCGCGTATCCCGGTAGCCAATGGGCTGCGCGTTAACCATACCAGCCAAGGGTTGCTGACCCCCTCGGGGGCTCCATATTTTTACTGCAGGATGAGGATCGAGGAAGCGGAATGGCTATAGGTTCTAGGCTGCAGAATTACTTTTGGTTATTTTGGATGTCGAGCCCGGGATGCGCCTGTGCTCACGTGGCGTTATGTTTTGGTATTGTTCGTGTTGCAGTGACGATCGTTACAGTGACAGTGGAGTTTATGTGTACAGTTTTCAGTGACGGTTTGTATTAAATACTCGGTATGTTGGTTATGTATATATGGATGTTGTTACCTAATGCTCGGGAGTCTGATCA
Source organism: Limonium bicolor (assembly GCA_023374045.1). Taxonomy (NCBI): domain Eukaryota; kingdom Viridiplantae; phylum Streptophyta; class Magnoliopsida; order Caryophyllales; family Plumbaginaceae; genus Limonium; species Limonium bicolor. Next base: position 212,911,605 of record CM041782.1, read on the forward strand.
TCAGACCGGTACACTTGTATTTATTCTGCCTTGTTAACCACGTGGGTGGTTGACGGCGTTGTAGCACCGAATCGTTTAGTTATTGTTTAGTTGTTTTCCGCTGTGATTTCATTTTATGTTAAATGTGTAGTACGGGTGTTACAAAAAGTGGTATCAGAGCGAAGTATCGCTCTGATGACTAGAATACCGAGCTTAGGAATATACCGAGTTAGGAAACCTAACCACAGTTACCTAAGTGAGCAGTTGTGTAAAGGTTAACCACTAACTAAGTGTGGAGATACCTTGTTGTCAGGAAGACGTTACAACCGTTGGAACCGATAAGTGTGTAAGCACAATGCTAATAAGTGTTCGTGTGAATACAGATGTCAGGTAGACCACGAGGTCGAGGCTGCGGGCGCGGCATTGGTGATACTGGGAACCAGGGGGAGAACCCTACGGCGCAAGTCATGGCTGACGCTGTTGCGGCCGTCGTAGCCCAGATGGTCCCACAACTAGTAGCTGCAATTCAGTAGGGGTAACAGCCCGAAGTTCAACCACCACCGCCACCGCCACGAGAGACCAACTGGGTTAAGGCGTTGGCAGATTTGTGACCCCCGTCGTTTCATGGGGAGACCGACCCACGTAAGCTAGAGGCGTACATCTCCGAGTTGGAGACCGCCTACGAGACCTTGGATGTGCCTGCTGGAGCCAAGGTCTGTCTTGCCGCCTACTACCTGAAGGGTTCGGCACAAAGTTGGTGGAAGCTTGTGAGAGAGGACCGGATGGCGGATCCTCAGTTTGGTTGGAGAGAGTATACGGCTCTACTGCGAGCCAAATATTATCATGTGCATGTGCAAGAGGCCAAGCGCCTAGAGCTGGATAGTCTGAGGTAGGGGGATAAGATGATGGTCGATGACTACTACACCGCCTTCACCGGCCTTATCCACCTGTTACCGGACCTGGGATACTCGAACCGGGTGCTGGTAAACCGTTTCTACAACGGTCTCAGCCACCGTCTTCACTACGGGATGGGGCCAGCTGAGTATACTACCTTGCAGGTAATTAGAATACAGTGTGATGTGAATAAGTGTAATCCGTAAGTGAGTATTAATGTGAGTTTGTGAGTATGTTTTGCAGGGCATGACTGACATCCTAAATTCAGGAGTGCTATCATGCCGCTGCTAAGGTTGAGATTACCATCCGTCTAAGGGACGAGGAGAATGCGCACAAGCGCAAGGCCACGAGCGAGGGCTAGAGTCTGCAAGGGTACGGGGGAGGAAAGAAGAAGAAGAAGCCTTACCCCCAGCCCCAGAAGAGTCAGCACCAGGGTGACAAGGGCCAAGCCCAGACCACCACAGCTGAGGAGCCGCTGAAGCTCACGTATGCATATGCGGCGAAACCCCTACGCTCTTACCCGCCTAAGGGTAATTATTTAATCATGTGTGTCAAGTTGAAGAGTATGTTGTTAAGTTATAAAGTAGGTATTGATTGTGTACTGTGATAGCAGCTAGCGCGGGTTCTGGACCGGAGCGCCACTACTACTGTAAGTGGTGTAACGGAGACCACCCCGGCAAAGACTGCAAGGGAAATGACGTGCAGTGTCGCTACTGCGAGAAGTGGGGTCACCGTGACTATGAGTGTTACTGGAACCCCAACAGCAGAGTCAACAAGCCCAAGGGGCAGTGGAAGGGTAAGGCCACAGCGACCGTCGATGGCCCGAAGTCGGCTAACCAGCCACCCGCAGATCAGAGGAACACTGATTCCCAGAAAGGGAAAGGGTCGGGACCTAGCAAGGCCGCCCTGCATGTGGTGGACCGGTCTGAGGCGCCAGGGCCCTCTACTAGACCAGGTACCGCCTAAACTATTGAGTGAAATAAGTGATTGCATACCGCATTTCATGCATGTGTTTTAGTGAGTCTAAGTGTACTACCATGTGGGTAAAGAATTAAAGTATAATGTGGAAGTCACCTAAATAGGTAACTTGGAAATCTAGGAACCTTCAATATTTGTTATCCAATCCCACCCGCACCAAACCCTGAAGAAACCACCATCAACATCACTGACTTTCCAATGGAGCAATGTCAGGTTATCCAACCAGGTATGATACTCTTAAATGGATACCTGACACCGGAAGCACAAATCCACATCATCAAACGATGCAATGAACTAGGAGCAGCACCCGGACGTTTCTACACGCCCGAATACCCGAACGGATCGAGAATGAAATTGAAGATGATGTGCATGGGTAAGGACTGGAATCCTTACACCAAGACATATCAAGAAGTGCGAGCTGAAGATGGAGCAACTGTACCGATAATACCTGAGGAGTTCCTTGCGGTCGTTAACCACGCCGTGGAAATTGCTCAGCAAGTTGAAACGGATTCAATTCCGAGTGTTAAAGCAGATTTATGTATTGTGAACTTCTACCAGAAAGGTGGACGATTGGGTTTACACCAAGATAAGGACGAGTCACCCGAGTCTCTAAGTAAGGGAGTACCCGTGGTGTCTTGGTCCATTGGTGATACCGCAGTGTTTATATATGGCGAGCAGAAGCGTGCTGATCTCGCAAAGAAGCTAGTGTTGAAATCAGGAGATGTGTTAATCATGGGTGGGCAGTCAAGGATGCTATATCATGGCATCAGGAAGATCAGATTGAATACCGCACCATCGGCAGTGATCAATGCCACACACATGAAACCCGGACGTTTGAATTTGACCTTCCGACAGTTTTAAAGCCTTGTATAATCATGTAATGTATTAAACCAGTGTATGTTAAGGATGTTGTATGTGTTAGTTATGTCAACAATGTAAACCAACGTCTGATGTAAGAAGGGAGTGTTAATCAATAAAGTGGAGTTGTTCGAAGTATATAAACCGTGTTATTACCAAATACTTATTAGTTTGCCAATGAATTAGGCTGTGCACTCGGAACGGGAGGTATACTGAGTGTCTGCAATGAGGCAGAAGCCGGCAAGAGCGGCACAATCCTCACCGGTGCCTTTCCAGTCAATGGCGTGGACGCTTCGATATTGTTCGACTCCGGAGCCTCACATACATTTATTTCGCTATCCTTTGCGAAGAGGCTGGGGTTAGACGGTGATGAGATGCCAGACTTCCTAGTCACTCTCCCGTCGAAAGAGCGGATCAGGTGTACCCGCTACCACCGAGATGTTGTTGTACGAATCAGAGATGAGGAGTTTCTGATCGACTTGATAGAGTTCGACGGACTTGGTTTTGATGTGATTGTCGGGATGAACTGGTTGGAGTGGTACAAGGGCAGAATCCTGTGTGCCGAGCATCGTCTGCTTCTTCGGAGTCCGTCTAGGGTTACTATATCTTACCGCCAGAGGCCCAGGGAGCCTTCGACTCAGATCATCACCGCCATGGCCATGTATCGTGAATTAGGACGTGGGAATGATGTATACCTCTGCTATGTCCAGGACATAGAGAGAGACCCAGAGTTTAGCCCAGATGTGCCGGTAGTGTCGGAGTTTCCTAATGTATTTCCTAAGGAACTGCCAGGCATGCCGCCAGCACGGGAAGTTGAGTTTGAAATTGATTTGGTTCCGAGCACCGGACCAATTGCGAAGGCGCCCTATCGTATGGCTCCAGCCGAGATGACAGAGCTCAAGGAGCAGCTGAGAGACCTACTCGACAAGGGATTTATCCGCCCTAGCGTTTCACCATGGGGAGCGCCGGTCCTCTTCGTGAAGAAGAAGGACAGTAGCCTCCGCCTGTGTATTGACTATCGAGAGCTGAATGCAGTTACGGTGAAGAACCGTTACCCTTTACCACGCATTGACGACTTATTTGATCAGTTGAGAGGAGCATCAGTATTCTCCAAGATAGATCTACGATCCGGATACCACCAGATTGCCATCTGTGACAGTGACATTGAGAAGACAGCATTCAGAACCAGATATGGACATTATGAGTTTACGGTTATGCCGTTTGGTTTATCCAATGCACCAGCTAAGTTCATGGACTTAATGAACCGCTTGTTCCAAGATCAGTTGGACAAGTCAGTGGTAGTCTTCATCGACGATACTCTTGTTTACTCGAAATCGAGAGGTGAGCATGAAAGCCACCTAAGAAATGTGTTACAAACATTAAGAAAGAATCAGTTATATGCTAAGTTTTCAAAGTGTGAATTTTGGTTGAACCAAGTATTTTTTCTTGGTCATGTGATTTCTGAGGCCGGGATCGCTGTTGATCCGGCAAAGATTGATGCAGTGCGCACCTGGCCTAGGCCGAAGACAGTTACTGACATCTGGAGCTTCCTCGGTCTAGCTATATTATAGGAGGTTTGTGAAGGACTTCTCCAGTGTCTCGAAGCCGATGACTTCCTTGATGAAGAAGGATGCACCATTCGAGTGGACAGTCGATTGTGAGAGTTCTTTCCAGAGTCTCAAGGATGCTCTGACATCTGCACCAGTCCTGACTATACCAGACGGTCCAGATGGTTTTGAGGTCTATTGCGACGCATCAGGCAGAGGTATGGGTTGTGTGTTGATGCAACACGGGAAGGTCGTAGCATACGCCTCCCGACAGCTGAAGAAGCATGAAGAGAACTACCCTACCCACGATTTAGAACTGGGTACCATTGTCTTTGCATTGAAGATATGGCGACATTATTTGTATGGGGTAAGTGTGACAATTTATTCTGACCACAAAAGTTTAAAGTACTTGTTCACTCAGAAGGAGTTGAACATGAGACAAAGAAGGTGGGTCGAGTTCTTAAACGACTACGACATTAATTTACAGTACAAAGAGGGTAAGGCAAATGTGGTAGCTGACGCATTGAGTCGCCGAGCACACTCTCTCCATTCGCTAGTCTCTCATACTGGCTTGGTTGAAGAGGTGCGGAGTGCTCAGATGACGGATCAGTATATGTTGGAAATCAGGCAGAAGCTTATTGATGGCACATTCGAGGGTCAGAAGTACGACTTCTGACTCCATGATGATGACCTGATTAGGCTCAATGGCCGACTGTGTGTTCCGAGGAGTAGCGCTGAACTGAAGGAGTGCATACTAAGTGAATCCCATTGTTCTACGACTTCGATTCACCCCGGAGCTTCAAAGATGTACAAGGGTATGAAACGTTATTTTTGGTGGACTGGAATGAAAAAGGATGTAAATGATTATGTATTGAGGTGTCTCACTTGCCAAAAGGTCAAGTTTGAGCACCGACGGCCTGGTGGTATGGTACAGCCAATGCCAGTGCCTGAGTGGAAGTTCCATGACATTTCAATGGACTTCGTAGTAGGGCTTCCGCCTACAAGGGGAGGTCTGAATATGATTTGGGTTGTTGTTGACCAACTGACCAAGGTGGCTCGATTCATATCGATGAAGGACACCTGGAAAGTGGCAAAACTAGCAGAGCTCTTCGACAAAGAGATTGTAAGACATCATGGGGTACCGAAAACAATAGTGTCTGACAGGGATACCAGATTCCTCTCAAGATATTGGAAATCCACACGGGAAGCGCTTGGTACCGAGCTGAAGCTAAGTACAGCGTTCCACCCACAGACTGATGGTCAGAGTGAGCGCACTATCCAGACACTTGAGGATATGTTACGTGCATGTGCACTTGATTTTCAGACCAGCTGGATTGACTAGTTACATCTGATTGAGTTTAGTTACAACAACAGTTACCATGCTTCGATCAAGATGTCTCCCTTCCAGGCTTTGTACGGTAGTCCATGCCGCACGCCATTATGCTGGGATGAGTCGAGTGAGACGGTCATTATAGGACCAGAGTATTTGGAACAAGTTCAAGCAGAAGTACGCCAAATCCGGGCTAACATGAAGGCAGCTCAGGATAGGCAGAAATCATACGCCGATGTGCGCAGACATGACCTGGAGTTCGCCGTGGGCGATCAGGTATTTCTTAGGGTATCCCCCATGAAGGGAGTATTTCGTTTTGGCCAGAAAGGCAAGTTGAGCCCAAAATATGTCGGGCCTTATGTTGTGACGAAGCGGATCGGCCCGGTAGCTTACAGACTTGATTTACCCGCCGAGTTGGGCAAGGTGCATGATGTATTTCATGTGTCCCAGTTGAAGAAATATATGTCTCATCCGTCTCATGTGCTTCAGCCTGAAAGGCTAACCTTAGAGCCGACCATGCGATCAGTGGAGACTCCGGTACGGATTCTGGATACTAAGACTCGAGACACTCGCCATAAGTCTGTGAGACTGGTGAAGGTTCTCTGGTCTAACTAGGACGTTGAGGAGGCCACTTGGGAGCTGGAAGCTAAGATGAAGGCGAAGTACCCGTCATTGTTTACTTCTTAGTGTTTATGTGTATAGGGTACGGGGCATACCCTTTTTAAGGGGGGTAGAGCCGTTTTCGGTTATGTGTGTACGACGTGTATTTAAATACATCGTCTATGTTATGTTGTTATGTTACAGACCGTTGTGTCTGAATGATGTTATGTTATTTGGACCTTGTGTCCGATGTTATGTAAGTATGTTGTTAATGTTGTTGTGGAAGAATTGTTTATATGTATTCCCGTGTTCTAATATTTAAGATATGTGGGAAGTATGAACTTTAGGGACAAAGTTCTTTTAAGGGGGGTAGATTGAAATACCCCAAACCTTAGTATGTTGTTTAAGCATTTAAATATGGTATATTAAGACTAAAAAAGAGTCTTAGAAACATTAGTAAACAATTTAAACCATAGAAAACCTAAATAAGTACCTTAAAGTCAATTAGGGCTAAAATGTGCCCTAAGCTTGGGATAAGCTTGATTAAGACCTAATAAGCTTATCAAGACTTCATTTAGGTGTTAATTAATATAATAAAGCAATTACCAAAGAAAACCAAGCTTGAAAACAAGTTAAAACATAAAATGTGCTTTAAGGAGTCTTAAAGCACATTTTTGAAAAATTGTCTTGTAAATGAGTTTTGAATGGCTAAATGTCCATCATTACTCTTTAATTAATATTTGTACTACTTAGTATCACATTTGGAAGTCTATATCAATGGGAAATCAAAAATTTCACATCTATGTGCCTTGTTTTAGTGAATAGTAACTAAAATAAGCTAGATTATAACATATGTCAATATAAGTAATTTAATTGGTCAACAAGGATTAAAATACCCCTAAGAACATTAAGGGGGCCGGTTTTCTTAGTGGTGAGTCACCACTCTTGTTAGCTTGTTAAACAAATAAAGAGTGACTACTTAAGTTACTATTTGCTTTAGCATATAAATATCTCTTAAAAGCAAACTTATCTTCATTCTCTCATTTCCCTCTTCATTTCCCACGCCTCCAGCCTCTCTTCTACCTTGCTTCTTTTTCTTATTCACGGTTTTGCAATAGTACCACCATCATATATCATCTTCAACCTCTTGTAATTCCTAGCTCACTTTGCCAAATCAAAAACTAAGGCCACCATTCTCTTTGTCTCATCAAGCTCTTCATTACTATCTTTTCAAAATCTCAAGAGATCCATTTCGGTGCCAAGAGGAATCTCCATGGGAGGAGCTTGTGCTCACCTTTTCACATATTATTGTTCTCCTTTGCTTCTAGGTAAGGAAACTCAAATAAAAACTCCATTTCCTTCTTGTTTTGATGTTGACCGAGAATCACCATTGATGGGGTTCTTTATATTGCTTTGTTCTAGCTTCATTTCAACCTTTCATGGACTAGGTGGAGTCCTCTCTTGCTACATATCCAAACTCTCTTTTGTATCCAAGGTAAAACAACTATCTTAATGTTTTGAAACAATGTATAATCTAGGGTTTACAATGAGATGAAGCATAAGCTTGTATACTCATTTTATCATTTGTATAATGTTTAGAAGTTGACAAGCAACTAAAAGCCTTGCCGATTTAGTCAAGGAAACAAGAAAGAAGTTGTGAGGAAAAGAGGTAAATGTGCTAACCTAATGTAGTTTAAAGTCTTAGGAGAAATGAGGTTATGTTGCTTATTAAAATGATCTAAGGAGCAAATGGTGAATGACTTAGTAAAATGTTCTCAAGGAGACTAGTAAAAGGGCATATGTGTTGTTGAGTGTATTTGCAGGTCAAAGGCAAATATATTATGGAAATTTAGTGTTTATGGTTTGTGCATCTTAAGGGCCTAAGAGCCATGTTATTTAAGGGCCTAAGTGCCATGCAATTTAAATTATGCACTAATTGTGATGTAGTGTTAAATGAGTGAGTTTTGTGTACAAGGATGTTCTTGATGGATTTTAGGTTATGGATGTTTAATGGTGAAAACAATGTGTTTTGGCTTGGTAATGTTCTAGGAGAACCCATGTCGAAATTTAGATAAATGTATAAGAAGCTTTAGGTGTTTAAAATGAGTTTTGGTAAGTTAGGAAGTGTTTAGAATGGTTAAGTGTTCTACTAGTGAAAGAAACATGCATTAAGGTGTTTTAAGGTGTAAAAGGGACTTAAGCATTATTTTAGAGGATTTAGAGTGCAAATGAGTGTTTTGGGATACTTCAAGATCATGGTGAGATTGTGTTTAGGACTTGTGCAATGTTGGTGAATAAGGTAGAAGTGATTTGTTGTATGAAGGAGCTATAAACTTGTAGAGATATTCAAGGAGTTTGGTTAAGAAGAAAAGATGCTTGGGAGATGATGTTGTAGTGGTGAGAAAACATTTGGGAATAGTGGAAGTTGTAGGTATGAAACACCACATAGAAACTTAGTGAAAAACAATACAAGTGTAAACCTTTTTATAAGAAATTGTGTAATGCTTGAGGAGGATTTTAGTGAATGATTTAAGGAGTTTAATGGAGGTCTTGAGGTGTGTTTGAAGTGCCCAAATAAGGTTAGAATATACTAGGATATATGTGGGGAAGTTTGGAGTTAAATGGGCAATTAAAAACAAGGGTCTGGAGCAAACCGACCTTGGGGACGGACCTGCAAGGTCGGTCGAGCCCAGTTTACCCTGCGAGAAATGGTTCTGGAATGGACCGACCTTGGGGACCGGACTTGCAAGGTCGGTCGGGCATGGATTTTTAGTACGGATTGAGTCTCTGGAATAGACCGACCTTGGGACCGAACTTACAAGGTCGGTCATGCCTAAATTTTTGAACGCAAGTGAGTCTCAGGAATCGACCGATCTTGCGACCGGACTTGCCAAGATCGGTCGGGTCTGAGTTTTCAAAGGGGAAAAACTCTCGGGAATAGCCGAACTTGTGGACCGAACTTGCAAGGTTGGTCGGAGTAGAAATTTTGACGGTAATGTGTTCTGGAATGGACCGACCTTGTGTAAGGTCAGTCGGTAAGTTCGGTCGGACCAAAACTTGTAAAAAAAACAAACAAAGTATGGCTTAAGTAGTTAACCCTAGGGGGTAAAATGTAGGTAATCAAGGATAAGTTTGGGCATTAAAACATGTCATATAACCATGTTAAACACTTAGTGAATTTGAAGTTAAGTAAGTTAATTAACCGACATTCTTAAACATGTATAGGAGTGACCTACGGTGGAAATCAATCGAAGCAAGGACCGAGGTATGGTTTTCTTGCAATCTTTTGCCTACCGGTTTACACCGGCTTGTGTGTTGTTTGTTTTTTTCTGAGTGTTTATGACGTTATAAGACTTAACCATGTAATGAGTTTACAGTCGTTTATACTATTGTGATGTTATGACGTGACTCATTTCCCTTGTGTGTGTCTAACATGACTTACCACTTGCTTGTGAATTGTTGTTAAGTTCCACTATTGAACTTCTAACAAGTGCTAACTGGGGAGTGTAACACCCCAACCCGAAATCTAATAACCTGAACGATGATAGCTCCCAAAGATAACTAGAAATGCAGCGGAAAATATATACATAACAACGGGTGGTGCTACAATGCCGCTAGTCACCCATGTGACTAACAAGGCTAACTCCAAAATAACTTACAAATGCTACGGTCTGAGCACTGAATACAAACCTCTTAAAACAACAAAAGTAAATAATAAAAGTACAGTACTGTAAAATGATTCCGGTGATAACAGTCCCCTGTCTTAGTTCTACCCCGCCTACACTCGGTCGGGTAACCTCTTCATTCTTCAGGTACCTGGAATTGTTTAGCCATGTAATGGCTCAGCAAAATAATTTGCTGGTATGAAAAACGTGCAGCCCTCAAGCTACTGGGCCACACCAACTATTTTGTCGAATACATGCAAGTCATTTTTTTATAAAGCTGTAAATAAGCATCATAACATAATCATAACAAGCATCCATACAAGGATAACAATGTCACACAGAACAAGACTGCAGAAGGTCAAGTTAGATGTCCTGTAATTATCCACCTGTAGTCAGATCCTCACAATGGGACTAACATGTATATAAGAGTACTTCACAGCAGTGGAGGTATGGTGACCTCGTTAACCTCCTTCGTGGAGTAAGATGGTCGGGTATGATAAACCCTTAGACGAGATGGGACTCTCGTACATTAGGTGGGTAATTAGTCCCTCGGAAGCTAACGTAGTTAACTCCTGTACTATAGAAAGGTGGGAATCGAACCCTCGAGAGGAATAAAGTCTTCCTCCCCACTTGAACTGTTGGGAATTGAACCCTCGAGAGGAATAAAGTATTCCTCCCCACTTGTACTGTTGGGAATTGAACCCTCTAGAGGAATGAAGTCTTCCTCCCCACTTGAACTGTTCTGTCGCGACGTAAATTGTATAGGAGACGACCTGTGTCAGGTACAACTCCGGTAGCATGCATGGCCAGCTCCAACTGGGCTCCTCGTTCTCGTAGTATAGAATTGTTAAATGTCACTCAAGGACAATGATCAAGAACATAATGTGTATTGTCGGTTGTCACGTTTAGGACAACGGCGTTTGTTATAAAGTGAAGTTAGTGAGAAACTTGAGTACAAGTTCTCGGTATAATAAAGCGCAGGTATTTAATCCACTGGTAAGGTAGTGTTGTATGCGTGGGACATACACGTTACAGTTAGCAACATCACGCACATAGAATAACACAACATTGCACAAGAGTAATACAACATTTTACAACAATTATCTTGGTCGTTATTTCAAACAACAGATAGCACACAAGCCGGTGTAATCCGGTAGAAAGCAGACTGCAAGAATTCCATACCGTTCACCGTAGACTGTACTTGTTTAGTTCCGGTCAACGTCTGGTCAAACAATGTCCTAGAATAGGATTAATCTGAGAGTGTTAATTTATGTAACTCTCGTATAATAATTTTATTGATTCATGAAACGATTTCATATTCGTTATTTTATGTGAGGTTTATTTTCTTTATACTTAGGTAGTTTCTTTAACCTCCTTTCCTTATTATTATTTAAGGTATTTATATATTTCCAAAACATGTAGTCCTAATTTATAAGACTTATATTGTGTGGTAATTTCTTTTAATTACCTCATGATTGGATGTATAACTTATTTGTTATTTCCTTTGACTTATCTTTAAATCCTTTAATGTATATAACTATATATTCATTTACCATTTATGTTACATGTTTTACCATTGTCCCAATGACATAGTAATTTATAATTTTATCAATGACATTTATTGGTCATATGTTTAGTTAATCCTCCTCCTAGCTTTATTTTAAAATATACTATAACTCCAAATATTATTTGGCGTTTCCACATTAAATTCCTTTTATTCGTTTCCTTTTGATTTACTTAAAATCTAAAATATATATATTTCATACACATGTATTATTTATGATACTTTATATATAATTGTCTAAATGACATAACCACTTAATAAATCTTCAAACTATATTTACATCTCATACATGGACATATTATTCCCATATCTTTTATTATTCACAAACTAACCCCAACAAATATTATTTCTTTACAAATGAATTACTTGTACTTGTATATCATATAGTTTTAATTTCATAAATCCTTAAATCATAATTTCCTTTTCTATATTTCCTAAATATCCATATAGGTCCTACAAATATTTTTATTCCCATAAATACTACATACCTTTCGGTTATCTTATTATAACCACATTTATTTCTTAAACTTTACATTATACTCCAAATACATTATAATACATAGTTTTATTTTCTTAATTAATTAATTCACTAAACAACCACTATAAGTTTAATAATAATTATTTGAACACCATGACTTTAAGAAATCTCCAATTAGCCACATTCATTTTCGGCTTTGCCATATTTTTCTTATAATTACATTTCAACTCTAATCTCATTATATTATATAGTTTTAATTCCTTATTTAATTATATTACAAGACCACCATTAATATTTTGGTATATGACTTTTGAACATTATAACTTTTCGAAAATTACAAGTTGGCCCCTCAAACTTTCGGCCTTAATATAATATTTTCAATAATTACAATTTACCCACAAAATCTTATAACCTTTACATAATGTCTTATAAGCTATAGTTTTAATCTTTGTTCTTCTTAATGCTGAATTATACATATAAATTCTTAAATTACAAAACTAGCCCAAAGTAATTCGGCTTTGGTCATGTACTTTCCATTAATTGCATTTTCACCCCAAAACTTTATAATAGTTATTTAATAACTTATAAACTATAGTTTAAATATTTAATTCCTCAAAATTTCGAAAGTGAACTTCATGATTCTCTTAATTATGAATTCGCCCCATTTAAATTCCAAACTTTCATATAACTTTTATAAATTACATAATAGCCCAAAACTTTATAAATGTTATTTTAACACTTGTTAAATTATCTAAAAATTCAGAAACTAATCCTAACCTTATATTTATCATAATTACCCAACATACCCTTAACTCGGCTTCACAATATATACACCAAACTTTGTAAAAATTACATTTTAGCCACATAACTTAATTAATTAGCCATTTAAGCACTAAAAATATTTTTAACTCTCCAAACTTTATAATATAGGTTTATATACCTAAGTAGGTCATTAATACCTATTTATCCCTTAGACCATTCGGCCATAAATAATTAGTGATCTATAGTATATAAAAGTGGATTATATGTCAAAATAATTATACATAAATTCATAGGAGTTATATAACTCATGTAAAAATTATTGTAATGTCTTATATTGATTCCTAGCTCAAAATAGAACATTTTTACCCTTGCAATTCGGCTTGAATTGATATGTAACAAATAAATTTTGTGACACAAAAATGTGTCTTAAGGTAAATATTTTCCATATGTTATAGATTATATTTTTGGTATATTATACCATGTAGTTTTGGTTTTATATAACCAAGGAGATGTACATAATTTTTGTATAATTTTTTAGAAGCTTAACAAAGCTTAAAACATAAAGATTAACTTAGTAAACTTACTTCCTAACAAAGGTGGTTAAGTGCTTGAACTCTTCTTGAATCTCCAAGCTTTCTCCAAGGTAATCTTGATGCTCCTCTTCGGTTTTATGCAAGTGGTGAAGGTGTTTAGGAGTTAGATCTTTAACAAAGATCTTAAGTAGATTTATAAGTAGTTTTCCAAGAATTTACCTTAAGCTTTTCTCCTTATAAATTCGGCTCACTTATGGAGGATGAAGAACAAGTTTTCCTTCATGAAAATGAAGAAGAAAAGAACCTTAGAAGAAGTAGAAATCGGTTACACACAAAAATGTGCTTTAAGGATTTTCAAGCATGAAAACTACCTTAAGATAACTTTGAGATGCTCCTTGGATTAATGTTGGTTTAGACAACCTTCTTGGAGCATTAGTTGATGCCGAATCCTTGTAGGTATGCTAGGAAGAGTTTTGCTTCAAGGCTTGACAAGAAATGCTAGGAAATTACCTTAAAGATGAAGATAGAAGTTAAAACTCCATTGATGGACTTAAGAGCTTCAAAGGAAGAAGATGAAGGAAGAAGAGAGAGTTAGGAACCTTACCAATTTGGAAATGAAGTGGGCAAGGGAAGGAATGAGTGCAACCGTATAACATAAGGTATGTTTGCTTGATTTTTGTTTTGTTAATTTTTAATGTCAATTGACTATTCTTTTTCCTTGGTTTATTACATAGATTATTGGCTCAATAAATGCCCATGTTAGGTGCATGTTTTAGGCCATGTGGTGTGACAAGGCAAGATGGAAGAAAATAATGTGAGCTAGAAGACAAGGAAATTTAGGTGAGTTTGTTCTTTTGATTTTTCTATGTTTTGCTTGTCTTCTTCTTCTCTTGTAGGTGGCCGAATTCAAAGCTCAAATGGGGGGTCTCAATCGGTAATGAAGAGCCATGGACAAGCATGTTAGGTCACTTGAATTATAAGGAATCAAAAAAGGTGGAATAAGAATCCACTTTTTGCTTTTAGCATTTTGTTTTTGTCTAGCCAACATGGCCTTGTTCCCTTGCATTATTTCGACATATTGGTGGTCAAATGAGACCTACATACTTTGACATTAAGTATTATAACACATGGGAAGGTGAGTCATCATGTCTTATGCCTTTTATAAATTTTTAATGTAAGTTTTATACTAGTTTTTGGACATAAAATCGGCCCCTATAGAGCACCTTGTTTGAAACTGCCTTTAATTGATTTAGAGGGTAATTTTAACCCTATTTAGTATTCTTAATTCGTGGCATGTGAAAAACTACAAGGTAGTTGCGTAAAACGTATTTTAGTGACACCCGAAGGTTCGTTTTTGTGCTCTAAGGAAATTTGGGAAAAACTCTTTATGAGTTACAAGTGTTTATAAACACTTATTATAGTAATAATGATATATTAAGATGTACATTGAGTTATATGGGGTTACATCAACCCATGACATAATTTACGGGCCATCGGGACACTCCCGGGCAAAAAGGAGCGTTAAGAAATCCCCCTGAGGTTTTGTTGAATTTTGAGAACCCCTTCGTGTGTTCTCTTTAGGATGGTTATTAATGATGGTAGGAACTCTAATAATTAATTTTATAGGAGTTCGTGCCACTCGGCACTCCTCCGGGCTTTTCGTGCTTTAAGGGGCGTGCGTGAGCACTCCCGAGCGTTTTGCGTATTTGACTAAATATAGCTTAGGAATCATGTTATATATTCATATAATGAGTGTATGACCATTGGTTTGAGTTTTAGAAGGTCATACAAGGTCATGCTTAATCGCCTGTTTCTAAGGCGTTTTACGAATGTTCTTCTTGTCAAGATGTTTAGTGCGCATCTTGACCTTTGATGAGTTATTATATCTTCATAATATACAATAGGTGTAACATAATTTGTTACATTTATCTAATTGTGTATTTCAATTTATTGTAGCATTTATAGATGCTTAGGCATTCGTAAAGTTTACGTTGCTCGTTTGTATACACGTTGGTTGTTCTTTCTTGTGACGCTCTTTATATCGAGCTAGTTATGCAAGAAGTTTAGTCCTTGTTAATAATTTTACATGAACGTTTGTACGAATATGTTAGTAAAATTACGCTAGTTAGCGTTTATGGTTAAAACGACTGTTTTTCGTGTTTGCATGCGTGAGTTTGCATGCGCACGTGTAATAACATTAATTCATGTAACGTTTGCATGTATAGATTAGCATGTGTAAATAAAACGATCTGTTTCTAGATCAATTCTCCATTATTTAATAATAAACAAGTATTAATTAGATTCGGGGTATTTGAGGGAGTGAGGAATCCGGTTGTCCGGTCATGCATGTAAGTTTAAGAGTAGATATCTGTATCAGATTCGACTCTTATGTTGTTAAGATTGTTCTCCTTTATTTGGCATTCGATCTCCCGCTAGCTTCCTCCAAAGCTTACCTATTCTGACTTATGATCGGTTTAGTGGGAACATGTGTTTGTGTGGTGTGTTCGGGTCACAATATCCGAACCATCTGTGACTTAAGTTACTCGTTCGACTAACAGAACGGTAATGAGTGTGTGTAACAAGCTTAACATGAGAGTGAACCATTCTCTAGGCTTCTCATGTTGATTAACCTTCTTGGTTTGTTGTTGTGGGAAGTGTACCCACTATGTATGTTATGATGTGCTATGCAATATTGTTGCTATGCCATATGTATATGTTATGTGTTAAAATGAATGCCATGTCATCATGACAATTAGTTGCGCGTATCCCGGTAGCCAATGGGCTGCGTGTTAACCATACCAGCCAAGGGTTGCTGACCCCCTCGGGGGCTCCATATTTTTACTGTAGGATGAGGATCGAGGAAGCGGAATGGCTATAGGTTCTAGGCTGCAGAATTACTTTTGGTTATTTTGGATGTCGAGCCCGGGATGCGCCTGTGCTCCCGTGGCGTTATGTTTTGGTATTGTTCGTGTTGCAGTGACGGTCGTTACAGTGACAGTGGAGTTTATGTGTACAGTTTTCAGTGACGGTTTGTATTAAATACTCGGTATGTTGGTTATGTATATATGGATGTTGTTACCTAATGCTCGGGAGTCTGATCATCAGACCGGTACACTTGTATTTATTCTGCCTTGTTAACCACGT
The DNA here is from genome assembly GCA_023374045.1 of Limonium bicolor. NCBI lineage: Eukaryota > Viridiplantae > Streptophyta > Magnoliopsida > Caryophyllales > Plumbaginaceae > Limonium > Limonium bicolor. Next base: position 212,927,937 of record CM041782.1, read on the forward strand.
GGGTGGTTGATGGCGTTGTAGCACCGAATCGTTCAGTTATTGTTTAGTTGTTTTCCGCTGCGATTTCATTTATGTTAAGTGTGTAGCAGGGGTGTTACATCATTAAAGAATTATAAAACCTCTAAACATACATATATAAATAAATATGTATAGTCCAAATGGGTATTAAACCCAACATGAAATAATGGACTAAAGAGAGAGCATTTTTAAGGAGCAAATAGCTCCCAAAGTTAATGTAAACATATAATACATTAATACATGATTTAAGATCAAAATCATGTGAGATAAATATTTAACACACATTATATTGTTACAATGAATAGTAAAATATACCAAATACTCAAAAGCACAAAAACAAAAAGAGAAATACACCTTAGGACAATGTAACAACACATGCTACAACGTTGCACATGAAATAAGTCCATTTGTACAACATTCAAGTCTTTAATATTATAAGACAAATATGACTCATCAAACCCCTTAAAATATCTCAATTGGGCGGAAATGCAATGAATAGTCCCCCATGAGTCATCCAAACTTGCTTTAAGGAGATAAATATCTAGAATAAGTCATGACTCACCATTTCATTCATTAAGGAAAAGTAAGGCTAGACTTCATTCCTCCCTCCTCTCTCATCCAGTTGAGAATACACCTTCATCCTCCCTTGTTCTTCCTCGTTTCCCTTGTGTTCTTCAAGAACTCTTCCACTGTAACACCCCTACCGGTAATCCAGTCATTATCCCCTGATCTGTCTCAATTACCAATACTCAAGCAGCGGAATTCCAATACAACCGGGGGTGATACAATGCCGTTAGTCACCCATGTGACTAACAAAACCAATCCAAATTCAAATTCAACAGTCTATTTACAATATCGGTCTGATGACGAATATATCGAGTATTCTAATAGAAACAATATTTCCAATCCTTAGTCAAATCACAATACAATTACAGCCTCAACTTAATCCTTATACAGGGTGATATCCATTCAATACTATACCGAGTATTTAAATCCCTCAAGTTTGACGATAACAAATCGGTCTTACAATTAAACATTCACAATTACAATTCAATACAAATGTTCTTAATCATCTACCCACGCTTATGTACCAACCCCGTCCTACTCTCGAACGGTGTTCAGCTTCAAGTACCTGGAAAACAAAAACGGTGCCCATAGGGGCTCAGCGAATTGCTGCATATGAAATTCGCATACCCCGCGTGCTAACGAGGGTACACTGACTATTTGGTCGAGAACATGCAATTCATTTTAATCCAATCAACATGCAAGGCAACAATACATTATATATGTACATTGGCACAAACAATATTCGACTATGAATACAAACACTAACTCACACTTCAAGGGGTTAGTTTATATTATGCTACACATAGGCCTCGAGGGTTTCTACCTCACTATGCCTTAATCAATTCATTAATGTCTTACCCACTCTCTTGGGTTACTCTTAATCAAGTTCCCTTCTCTACTCAAGGCTCAATTCTCAAGTTACTAACTCAAATCTCAATTCGTAATCTCATTATCAAATTCTCAAACTCAATCTCTATTCTCAATTCTCAACTCAAGTTCTCAATTCAAATTCTCAAATACTCAAAGGCATCTTTTAAGTCATTTCCCATGACCTCCGGGCAGAGTCATACACAAGGCTCACCAACGGGCTTACAATCAACGTAACTATACAATTAGCTCCTCAAATTCTCAAATGTCTGGTTCTCTACCGGGCTACTCAAATTCCTAAAACTCCTCTCTCAGAGTTGTTTCACAATCTCATAGATTAGTCTAGAAGTATCTCTCTCAATATCCTCCATTAGCTTAGGGAATTCTCAATGTCTAGTATTCTCGGATTTAAGGTTTTACCCAACTTATCGAATACTCTCATGTTCGGGACATTGTTCATGTTAGTCGGATCCTCTCATTGTGGGCCGACTATCTTTCTAAGGGGTTTGGTGATCCCTTACCATTCTTTACTCTTCTTAAGGTTCATGTCTTGAACAATCATCAATCCTCTAAATAGAGGTTACTTATATACTTCCACTATTGATTGTTTGTGGATTAATTTAATTTGGTTCTCTAACCATTATCGAGAGTTTACTAATTTCCCGTGCAATTCTCTCACATTCTAGTGAGTTCATAGGTTTACGTTATCGTTTCTTGGTTTGATAGGTTTAGTGTGTTTCCACGTTTTCATTAATTCGCAACATGACTCTTTCTACGAGCCGCTAAACCAACAAGACTCAACTATGAGTCGAACTATAGTGCACATTCAACATCCAAGCACCTTATCCACAAACATACATTTCATGAATTATATAAACTTAAAATTCAATAAACAATTCAACAAGGAACAATACAATTCAAGCACAAGATAGTGCAAACAATCCGATTCGTGCATTTATCTTGTTTAGGTGATCACACAAGCACACAAATCAGAGTAACACCGGTAGCATACAGGGCATGATAAAATCATACCTTTCACCATGGGTTACTTTACTATGCCACCTTACACTCCTCGGGCTGTTCTCGAACCACTGATAACATTTCAAGTGGTTCTGTTAATATCAAGATACTACGGTATGTAAAACTAATACTCCCGTAATTAACCCCGTTATCCCGTTAGTCTTAGGTTTGCTCAAGTGTATTCAAATTTACAACTTCTCATTCACCCCTCACACTTGTTCACCTAGGTTTCTTAGGTGCATATTCTTACCACCATCATTACACTCTGTAGACGTTATATCGTGAGTGGTTACAACTGGTGTAAGTAATACAATTGAGAAAGAAATTAATACTCAAAATATCCGTCGGGCTGCGAATAAAACCCGGTCGCAGTAGTATAGTAAGACATAAGCGGCCGGGGTCAAACCGTGGGACTTATAGTGAAATAAAGTAGTACCTAAGCTTGTCACAAAAGGGGGGAATTAATTGACTTGTTTTTGAAAAGTAAATAACAGATTAATTTAGTGAATTATGATAAATTAAACGGAACTCCGGGTTCAAGTTAATATGATCTGATTAATTATGCTATCTCTACCGGTTTATTTATATAGTTGGCAAAATTCCTGTTATTATCCTAAGGACTAAGTCATAGACTCATAAGAACTCGTTTACCAGAAAATGCTCGGTCTAATCCAGGTTCGAGCAAAATATAAATAAACGGACATTAGGTGCGAGGAATTATATTTGCATCTGAAAATATTAACTTATTAAATCATAATAAGCTTTCTCCAGATTTACGGCTTAATTAACCTGCCTATTTATCACCGGTCTGATCAAAATAGACTTTGTAAAGCATTTTAATAAATCGATGAAATTTATTAAAAAGGTGAGAGATAAACTTTAATCGTAACAAACTGTATTTATTTTAACCGGTAGAAATATAAATTACACAACTAAACAAACCATAATTAAACCTTCACCCGGAGTAATCCTCCTTAGCCTGACATATTAACTGGTAATAAGTCAGACAGAGGTTGGACGTAATAATAATAGAGATGCGTGGATGGAGAATGGAGAAAATGAAGAGAAAGAAGTGGGAGCGTACGTAGATTTTATGTAAATGATGGAGATTTGGAGTGTTGAGTTTGGGGGTGGAATGTGTATTTGGTTGAAGGTGCAGTGTGTTTATATAGAGGAAGGGAAGATGCAGATCTGGAGTGGAAGAGCATTGATTGCTCATTAATTGCAGGGGACAGAGCTGAAGACGCGTGAGGGAATTAAGGTAGGCGGTGCGGAGTAGATGGATATGGCAGAAGCAATGTCGACGGGCGAAGAAGAAAACTGGCGCGCGTTGATTTTTAGTCACGTCCGCTTGTTGTCCGCATTGGCGTCCGCCTCTGAAACCATGCGGACGTCTCTGTCTGTTTCTGTCCGCGTGGCGTCCGCCTCATTTCATGCGAACGTCTCATACTCTCTCGCCCGCGGTCTCCATCTCTTGTCCGCCTTGTTAACTCACTCACGTCCGCCTTGTTAACTCACTCACGTCCGCCTTGTTAACTCACTCACGTCCGCCTAAGTCCATGCGGTTGCATGTGTTTGACTTATTTTCTTCTACGAACTTTGACCGGCTCTAGATTCTTCGTTTGGACTCCGTTTTCTGAGCCGTTTGCGTCTATGCGTTCGTCTCTTCGTCTACTTTACTCCCAGCTTGGTTTTCCTCATGTTTAAACAATAAATTTGTGAGATAACAATAAAACATAAACTAGAGGAAAACTAACCGAAGTGGAGAAATGAGCAAGAAAAAGTGCTAATATAATATATGAAATACACCTATAAATCATGCTCATTTGGACACTTATCACACCCCCACACTTATCTTTTTGCTTGTCCTCAAGCAAAACCACGTACCCAAGTAAGTAGGGAATGCTCAATACTAACAAATATTAATATGAAGGGTAGGATAAACATGATCTTTTTAACTTATTGAGGAGTGTGATCCATCAACTGCTGGTGGCATAGGTGTGCTCAGGGTAAAAATAAAATATAGAGTTTCGGGGTATGATCCAAGGTACTTCAATGTTTCTTTTGTTTAGGTGACTCTGAGAACTTTTACCATGGCCAACTTCTCTCAAGAATGGGCATTTGAGGAGAAAACAAAAGGAAAAATAGATTCATGCATTTGTTTCGCTTTTGCATAAGAGATGAGAAAATGTAGGCATCACGCCTTTGTATTTAAGAACACTCAACTCTCTTTGTTGGTTACCAATGGTGTCTCGCAAGTCCCTTATTTTTTGTATTTTTCTTTCTTTTTTTTTTAACAGAGAAGCACCCCTTAGCAATCCCTAAGAGAGAAGACAGAAAGAAACCCTGAGCAATAAAATCCAACCATTTGCAGATTATTTGGTCACACCGCATATAAAATGCTCCTCAAAAGTAATCAAAATTTTAAAATTTGTACCATTTATCCCACAATTCATAACAGTATTTATTCTTAAAGAGAACAACCTACATTAGCAGGGTACATAATTTTAATTTTTGAACAAATGCAAGATAAGTAGAGAGATTTAAACATTTTAAGCACAGAATGCCCTGAAAAGGCTCTTCCCCCACACTTAAGTTCAAGCAATGCCCTCATTGCGTAGATGGTATTAAATTCACAAGGCATGCAATAAATAAAGGAAAGAGTGTACTCCCCAAATTCCGTAGAGTCTGTTGAGCTCCCCCACACTTGAGTGCAGCTGTGGAATGTCATGAAATGAACCTGTAAAGAATATTCTACACAGCCAGAAGAACTCAAGTAAAACCTGCATTTTATTATAACATATAAAAGGGAAATATAGTACAAAAGGAAAATAACATTAAATTAAAGGAAAGACAAAAGATAGATAGTGGGTTGCCTCCCACCAAGCTGCCCGGGTTTAACGTCTCTAGCTAGACGTATTTGACCAAGCTTTAGGTTGGAGAAGAGTTTGAGGGCGAGTTGTCCTGCTGTTCTTGGACAAGATAAATTCTAAATAAGTCAGTTGAAATATCAGAATGAGAATTATACCTTTTAAGACGTGCCCCATTGACCTTGAAAGTTTCGCCCTGTTTGTTTTGGAGTTCAAAGGCACCGTATGGGGTCACACTAACAATCTGGATAGGACCAGCCCAATGCGATTTGAGTTTCCCAGGGAAGATCCTTAATCTTGAGTTATATAGGAGAACCCAATCACCAATTTCGAAGTCTCTCTTGAGGATCATCCTGTCATGGAACTTCTTGGTGCGCTCCTTATAAATCTTAGCATTTTGGTAAGCCTGATCTCTCAACTCTTCTAACTCAGAAAGTTGGAATTTCCTTTTTTCTCCCGCGGCTTCTAGATCGAAGTTTAGGGCCTTGAGTGCCCAATATGCCTTATGTTCCAGCTCTACAGGCAGGTGACAAGATTTCCCATAAACAAGCTTAAAAGGAGACATCCCGATGGGAGTCTTGAATGCGGTACGGTAAGCCCAAAGCGCATCATCTAACTTAAGTGCCTAATCCTTTCGTGATGAGTTAACCATTTTCTGGAGAATCCATTTTAACTCACGGTTCAAAACTTCTGCTTGGCCGTTTGTCTGGGGGTGATAAGGTAGAGCTACCTTATGACGTACCCCGTACTTACCCATAAGCGCTTCAAATGAACGGTTGCAGAAGTGAGATCCTCCGTCACTGATAATAATTCTAGGCACGCCAAAACGAGTAAAGATGTGCTTCTTAAGGAATCTGGTTACGGTCTTTGCATCAGCATGATGACAGGGTATGGCTTCTACCCATTTCGACACGTAATCCACTGCCACTAAAACATATTGGTGGCCCTGCGAGGAAGGGAACGGTCCCATAAAATCAATGCCCCAACAATCAAAGAGTTCCACTTCTAGTATTCCCTGTTGTGGCATTTCATGTCTCCTAGATGTGTTACCCATTCTCTGACAATTATCACATTGTTTGCAGAATTGGTAAACATCTTTGTGAAGAGTCGGCCAATAAAATCCTGAGGCCAGGATCTTAGCAGCGGTCCTTGTGGGTCCATGGTGACCTCCGGCTTCCCGTGAGTGACAAAAATGTATGACGCTGTAAACCTCATCTTCAGGGAGACACCGACGAATCAACCCATCAGCACAGACTCGGAACAAATACGGATCTTCCCAGAAATAATGCTTTGAATCAGAAAGAAATTTCTTCTTCTGGGAGTAAGATAGATCATAGGGTATTGTTCCAGAGACTAGATAATTGGCCAGGTCCGCATACCATGGCTCCTGTACCTTGGTGATTGAAAAGACAGTCTCATCGGGGAAGAATTCGTTGATAGGCACACTATCCGTAGGAGTTACCAATCTGGAGAGATGGTCAGCGACGACATTTAATTTTCCGCTCTTGTCTTTGACTTCGATGTCAAACTCTTGCAGTAGAAGAATCCAGCGCAATAAGCGAGGCTTGGCTTCTTGTTTTGCAAATAGGTATTTGAGAGCGGAGTGGTCTGTGTGCACTATGACTTTGCTTCCCCATAAGTACGACCTGAACTTATCAAGGGAGAATACTATAGCCAGAAGCTCTTTTTCAGTGGTCGTATAGTTCTTCTGGGCGTCGTTTAGTGTCCTGCTGGCATAAGCAATCACTCTTAGAATCTTCTCTTTTTTCTGGCATAGAGCTGCCCCCACTGCATGGTCACTCGCATCACACATGATCTCAAACGGGAGAGACCAGTGGGGTGGTATGACAACAGGTGCTGATACCAATTTTTGTGTTATAGTTTTGAAAGCAGCTGGACACCTTTCATCAAAATGAAACGGGGCATCTTTCTGTAGCAGGTCGGTCAATGGTTTAGTGATTTTTGAGAAGTCTTTTATAAACCGCCGATGGAATCCTGCATGCCCGAGAAACGCTTGAATGTCTTTAACAGTAGTTGGTGTAGGTAATTTCTCGATAACCTCTACCTTGGCTTTATCCACCTCTATTCCTTCTGCGATATTTTATGTCCAAGGACAATCCCGTCCTTGACCATAAAATGACATTTTTCCCAGTTCAAAACGAGATTTGTATCCTCACACCGTCCTAGGATCAAATCAAGTTGTGCCAAGCATTTATCAAAACTAGAGCCATAGACCGAGAAGTCATCCATAAAGACTTCTATGCTTTGTTCGATGAAATCAGCGAATATTGCTTGCATGCATCTCTGGAAGGTAGCAGGGGCATTACATAGACCGAAGGGCATTCGTCTGTATGCAAAGGTACCGTATGGACAAGTGAAGGTTGTCTTATCCTGGTCCTCTGGTGCGATTGGTATTTGGAAATACCCTGAGAACCCATCTAAAAAGCAGTAGTACTCTTTCCCTGCTAGTCGCTCCAACATCTGATTGATAAAGGGGAGAGGGAAATGATCCTTCCTGGTTTCCAAGTTTAAGCGCCGATAGTCGATACACATGCGCCAACCTGTGATCTTTCTTTGAGGGATAGCCTCTCCCTTATCATTCACAACTGCCTCGATGCCCCCTTCTTCGGGACAACTTGTACCGGGCTTACCCATGGACTGTCAGAAATAGGATAAATGATGTTCGCATCTAGGAGTTTCAGAACCTCCTTTTTAACTACCTCCTTTAGGTTAGGGTTTAGCCGACGTTGAGGTTGCCTGACAGTTTTGTAATTGTCCTCCATATAGATGTGATGCGTGCAGTAGGAGGGATCAATTCCTTTGATGTCAGCAATAGTCCACCCGATTGCCGTCTTATGCTTCTTAGCACTTCGAGTAGCCTCGTTTCCTCCCCGGAATTCAGAGAAGAGGAAATAATGACAGGCAAATGGTCATTTTCAGCTAAAAAGGCATACTTGAGTTTAGAAGGCAGTTCCTTAAGCTCGAGCTCTGGTGGTTGTTCTATTGATGGAACTGATTTTTGAGGTTTTCTGTCGAGTGTTTCGATTGGTGGCCGGTAGGCTTGATAACCAGTCTTTCCTTTTTCTACATACGCCAGCATGGCGTTAACTTCCGGATCCTCCACCTTTTCTTCTAGAGAAGTAAATAATACTTGCTCTAGTGGTTCAGCTTCAACCTTCGGGATGGAAGATAGGGAATACATGTCCTCATCTGTAGAAAAATCGCCTTCCTCCTCCTCATCATCTGTTAATCCCACTGTCTTAGCATGAGGAGAAAAGTTAGAACTCTTCTTCATCATTTTCTGCATGTCGAATTCGATCGTTTCGTCCTCGTACCGCAGAGTGATTTTCCCATCGTGGACGTCAATGATGGCTTTGGCAGTACTTAGAAACGGTCGACCTAGAATCAGGGGAACCTCAACATCGTCATCCATTTCTAAAATGACGAAGTCAGCTGGAAAGATAAAGCGAGATACTCCAACTACCAGATCCCGGACTATGCCCATGGGCTTGATCTCTGATCTGTCTGCTAGTTGGAGTTTGAAAGGAACGGGTTGCATTTCTACTCCTTTTACTTTCAAGAAGGTGGCGTAGGGCATGATATTAATGCTGGCTCCCAGGTCGCATAAACCGCTTCCACAGTCCACTCCTCCTATAAAACACGGGATTACGGGATTTCCCGGATCTGTTTGTTTGGGAGGGAGTGCTCGAAGAAGGGCAGCTGAGCATTCCTCCGTGAGATGCACTGTTTCTTTTCCAGGTTTCTTTTTCTTCTTTGTTAAGAGATCCTTAAGAAATTTGGCGTAGTTAGGCATCTCTTGCAAAGCATCAATAAGAGGTATGTCGAGGGTCAGTTTCTTGAAAATGCTCAAGAATTTGGAGAACTGCTCATCTAGGTGTTTCTTTTTCATTCTGTTGGGAAATGGGAGTTCACTGTTTTTAGGAGATGAGGATGGAATGTCGATGGTAACTCGAGATGGAGGTGGAGTTTCAGGAGTAGGAACTTGGATTTCTGAGGGAGGTGAGGCTGGATTGGTTGTGTCTTCATCATTGATGTAGGCCTCTTCATGATTTTCTTTTTCTTTTCCTTTTCTGGTGGCAAGTTCCCTTCCGCTCCTTAAGGAGACTGCACTCAAGTTTGTTGATTGGGATGTGCCATCTTTTATAAGGATTGAATTTGCTTGTTCTCTTGGATTGGGGTTTGTCTGTGAAGGGAATTGACCAGGTGGTCTTTGTTGGGTGAGTAACTGTTGAATCTGAGATTGCAAGGCTTTTTGGTCTTTGTGCAGAGCTGCGACCTCTTCTTGCGTATCTCGGGACTTACCCATCATAGCTTTAAACATCTCTTGCATTTGAGACATTTCAGACTCAGGATTCGAAGGAGGTTGAGTTGGTCGACTCGAAGAAGCGTCATTGCCATAAGGCTGTTGTTGATATTGCCTTTGGCCTCCTTGGAAATTGGACTGAGGTCTGTAATTTTGAGATGGTTGATGTGTATGTGGGTTTTGGATATTGTCGGTGTTTGAGTAGCGAATGTTGGATTGCATGTTACGTTGCCAAGGTTGTCTGTATCCTGAATTGTTGGTGAGATAGATTGCCTCCTCTGCTGCTTTTAATTCTTGTAGTTGGGGGCATTGTTCATAGTCATGAGGCCCGCCACATTGCGTACAAGAAATAACAGGAGATGATTGGGACAGAGGTGCATAGCCTGGAGGGATTGTAGATGATCGGGAAATCATCGACTTAGCTTGCTGGGGGTAGGAATTCATAGAGTACTGACTTTTGTTGCCTGCTGAGCATTGCTTTCCATGAGTTGCTCATGGCTTTTCATCAGCTGGTCAAACTTGTTATCACTTTCCCCAACATGATATAAACCTGGAGTACCGCTCCTTGATCCACCGGAGGCCCAGTCTCTGATTTCTTCACAAAGAGACTCCATGCTATTCAGAAATTGTGCTCCTGGCTTTTTCAGAATGTCAGCCCCTAACGAGGACAGTACCATTGTTCTGCATGGACCGATCAAGCCTTTGTAGAACAATTGTGATACTTGTTCTTTCGTCAGACCATGGTGAGGACAAGTAAGTAGTAGTCCTTTGAAACGATCCCAAGTTTCACAAATATTCTCCGACCCAGGTTGCTTGAAATTATAGATTTCAGCAATCATTTCCAACGTTTGGCTCGGGGGTAGGAATTTGTCGTAGAACTTGGTGGCCATGTCATCCCAAGTACCAATAGTACTTGGTGTCAGGCTATGATACCACTTGCTCGCACTTCCCGTCAGGCTGTGAGGGAATAATGACAATCTTGCGTACTGAAGTACTGCGTCGGTTGCAGTAAGATTGTTGGCATGTTGCAAGAATTTTGTAACATGTAACAGGGCTTCGTCTGGACTGGAACCATCAAACATGCCCAGCTCCTTCACACATCGGATCTGATGATATGGCTTCAGCTTCTGCCACTCATTGTATTCGGATGGGCTAAGGTGAGGAAGGATGATAGCAGGCTGTTGTCCTTGGTTAGACGGCCTGTTGATATTTCGAACTGTCGCTGGTGTAGATGCCATGTCAGCTTCCGGGTCAGATTCTATCACTGTGGTGGTAATGTTTTGTTGAGTTCGTCTCTGCCTTAGGGTGCGCAGAGGTTCTCTCGATCTCTGGAATGTAACCAACCGTGTGATTATTAATATTTTCTGGGAGGCTGTTTGACCTGGTAAAAGGCATTCACCACTCAAAACAGAGAAAAGAAACTCGTTATGTGTTAGAATAAATAAAAATGTTAGGAATTAGTTGACAGAAATTATAAGTTAGTAGTTAGAGACAATGGAAAGAAATGACAGAAAATTGAAATGACAATGGAAAGAAATGACAAAAAATTAAAGTTAGTAGTTAGTATACTGGAAATTATAAGTTAGTATACTGGAAATTGAAGGACAATGGAAATTAAATGTTAAGGACAATGGAAATTAAATGACAATAATATAAAGAGTTAGTAATTAGATGTCCAAAGTCAGAAGTCCGAAGTCAGGTATCCAATTAATATTAACAGATTATTATAATATAACAGGTGAATTAACCGGGGCTTAGGGACTAGAATAAATCAAGTCCCCGGCAACGGCGCCATTTTGCAGACGTTATATCGTGAGTGGTTAGAACTGGTGTAATTAATACAATTGAGAAAGAAATTAATACTCAAAATATCCGTCGGGCTGCAAATAAAACCCGGTCGCAGTAGTATAGTAAGACTGAAGCGGGGGGTCAAACCGTGGGACTTATAGTGAAATAAAGTAGTACCTAAGCTTGTCACAAAAGGGGGGAATTAATTGACTTGTTTTTGAAAAGTAAATAACAGATTAATTTAGTGAATTATGATAAATTAAACGGAACTCCGGGTTCAAGTTAATATGATCTGATTAATTATGCTATCTCTACCGGTTTATTTATATAGTTGGCAAAATTCTTGTTATTATCCTAAGGACTAAGTCATAGACTCATAAGAACTCGTTTACCAGAAAATGCTCGGTCTAATCCAGGTTCGAGCAAAATATAAATAAACGGACATTAGGTGCGAGGAATTATATTTGCATCTGAAAATATTAACTTATTAAATCATAATAAGCTTTCTCCATATTTACGGCTTAATTAACTTGTCTATTTATCACTGGTCTGATCAAAATAGACTTTGTAAAGCATTTTAATAAATCGATGAAATTTATTAAAAAGGTGAGAGATAAACTTTAATTGTAACAAATTGTATTTATTTTAACCGGTAGAAATATAAATTACACAACTAAACAAACCATAATTAAACCTTCACCCGGAGTAAATCCTCTTTAGCCTGACATATTAACTGGTAATAAGTCAGACAGAGGTTGGACGTAATAATAATAAGAGTGCGAGAGGTGTGGATGGTGAATGGAGAAATGAAGAGAAAGAAGAGAGGAGAGCGTACGTAAGATTTCTGTAAATGGAATGAGAGATTTGGAGTGTTGAGTTCGGGGGTGGAACGTGTATTTGGTTGAAGGTGCAGTGTGTTTATATAGAGGAAGGGAAGATGCAGATCTGGAGTGGAAGAGCATTGATTGCTCATTAATTGCAGGGGACAGAGCTGAAGACACGTGAGGGAATTAAGGTAGGCGGTGCGGAGTAGATGGATATGGCAGAAGCAATGTCGACGGGCGAAGAAGAAAACTGGCGCGCGTTGATTTTTAGTCACGTCCGCTTGTTGTCCGCATTGGCGTCCGCCTCTGAAACCATGCGGACGTCTCTGTCTGTTTCTGTCCGCTCCTCTGTCCACGTGGGCGTCCGCCTCATTTCATGCGGACGTCTCATACTCTCTCGCCCGCGGTCTCCATCTCTTGTCCGCCTTGTTAACTCACTCACGTCCGCCTTGTTAACTCACTCACGTCCGCCTAAGTCCATGCGGTTGCATGTGTTTGACTCATTTTCTTCTACGAACTTTGACCGGCTCTAGATTCTTCGTTTGGACTCCGTTTTCTGAGTCGTTTGTGTCTATGCGTTCGTCTCTTCGTCTACTTTACTCCCAGCTTGGTTTTCCTCATGTTTAAACAATAAATTTGTGAGATAACAATAAAACATAAACTAGAGGAAAATCTAACCGAAGTGGAGAAATGAGCAAGAAAAAGTGCTAATATAATATATGAAATACACCTATAAATCATGCTCATTTGGACACTTATCACACTCCCAATGGCTTATTACTGATGCCATTTTTTTTACCCGACCGGCCCACCCTGGGTCGGTCCCCTGGGTCGGTCAGGTGCAGAGGCATTAGGTTCCAAAAATTCTAGTCCGACCGACCCAATCTGGGTCGGTCCCTTGGGTCGGTCGGATGCAGAAGGCTCTGAGGTTGCAGATTTAAAGCCGATCGACCCTACCAGGGTCGGTCCATCCCAATACCCATTTTTATTCCTCACTTTGAACTCCAAATTCACCTCAATTCTCACCTAATCTTTTCCTTATCATTCCCATATGTTTTACACATGTTTAGACACCCTAAAACCCTCCTTAAACATTCCTAAATCATTAGTCCAATCCTTACTCAACCTTTTGCTCAAATCCTACAAATTTCCATTCTCATTTTTGCATCTTGCACACTTGTGCGTTTCTAAACTCCTCTTGGTAGTATACACTTTGTTCTCTCTCATTTTGACCATTCCAAAACCTTCCTAAACAATTGCATCAACTATGCTCAAGTTCATTCATTCCCTTCAAGGCTTTACAATTTAGTTTCTCTCCAAGCTCCAAGGCAGTTATACACCATTTTGCTACAAATTTTCCCTCTTCCTTTTCCAACCCTTATATCCACTCAAGAGTGGTTAACTAACACATATAAATCCCTTACAATACCTAGTTCATTCCCTAGGGTAATCTCACTCATTACCACACTTAAAACACTTTATTTCTACCAAACTTTTGCCATAACTTTCCCGTAAACCTAACATATCCAAACTCATCCATTCTCGCCAAAATCAATCCTAATCTAGCAACACCCATACAAGGGTCCTATCAGCACATAAGTTCAATTTAAAATTCACCAAACAACAACATAAACACAATTCCCAAATCACTTGGCTCCAAGGTTCTTAATTTAACAAGTTCACAATTGTAACACCCCAACCGCTAATCCTATGCTTACCGTCCAATCGTCCTATTAATCCTACGAGTTCGCAGCGGAATTATTACATACTTACTACGGCGGGTGAAACAATGCCGCTAACCGCCCATACGGCTAGCTAGGCTACTAATACTTACAGTCACGGTCTGATGAACATAACGTACCGAGCTACTAAATTACTTACCAAAATAACATATGCCAAATACTTACATCCTGGATCACCGAGTATTTAGAGTATATTCAATTACAACCTTTCAAGTTACCAAAAGAATGAGTTTCTAAAGCTACTCATCTATACCAATGCTCCTTTCCCAATATCCAAAAAGGTGTACCCCATGGTACACCGGCTAATCAAAACTGTAGCCCTGTACTACTTAGTACACCCATCATGAATTCAGTGTTTACATTCCAAAAAGAAGATAAAGAAATAGAACTATGCCCTCAGCATCTTCATCAATCTCTAGTACCTGCGTGTAGTAAAAATGGTGCCCCAAGGGGCTCAGCAAAAGCTGCATATGGACTCCGCATATACCGCGTGCTAGCTAGGGCACGCCGACTATTTGACGTCCACTAAACATGCCATTCATTACTCATACATACATGCTCTTCATACAATATACATGCTATACAATTCATTACACAATCAAGATAACATTACAAGTACACATCTTACTTACCTTCACAAGGTTAGCCAAATTATGCATCCGGGTTAATCGGAATGCTTTACTCTTTTACTCATTACTTACTTCTTCTTGCATACATTTACTTACTTCCTTTTTACTTTACTTACTCATTCTTACTTACTTACTTATACTCAAGTCAAGTCGTCGGACCTCCGGCCTTGGGGACTACACCGTCCCACATCCGGGATTTACTTGACTCACTAATCCGGGATGCTACCCACTTAAGGGATTTGGGCCGCGGACCAGTTTAAGAGTCAGGAATTGGAGCCAACCTCTCGTGACTCCGCATCCTCACGCGTGGCCGAAACTATATCGGACTTCTACTCATTCCAATTTAATTACCATTTTAAGTTAGGATGGTTAGTTTGTTAGGAACAAGTTAGAAGTCCAAACACAATGAATAACGGTCACGGTACAATACAACATACATACATACATTCATATCATCCATACATTTCATGAAGTATACAAACTAAGGATTAAAGAAAGTATACAACATCATACAACACTACATAATCACAAGTATGCATATTAACTCCGATTCGTGCATTTATCTTATTTGGTGATCAATTAGCACACAACACACAAATCAGAGTAACCAAGATAGCACCCGGGGCATGAGGAATCCATACCGTTCACCGTCGTACGTGTTTCCAAACGTGCTTCCGGTGTCACAAATCAAATCCTATTACATACATACAATTAAATGATTAATTATCTACAATTACTTAACTCATACTTACTATGTCCTTATACCTCTTACACTTACACTTTACTTACTTACTTTTCCTTTACTTAAGTTCCTATCTTCTTACTTAAGGTTGGCATGCTTACACACATGTACATATACATATGTATGGGTATACATATACATATATATACAATTGTTATTTAAATTAAAATAATTTTTTTTTTTGTCAGGACCGGACTTGCGACCGACCTTGGCAAGTCCGGTCCATTCCAGTAGGTTTCATCGGGAAAATTTTTGGTCCGACCGGACTTGCATGTCCGGTCGCAAGTCCGGTCGATTCCAGTAACATTCTTACGGAGAATTTTTCTGCTCGACCGGACTTGCAAGTCCGGTCGCAAGTCCGGTCGATTCCAGTAGCATACCGAGGGGAAATTTTTCTGCTCGACCGGACTTGCAAGTCCGGTCGCAAGTCCGGTCGATTCCAGTAGCATACTGACGGGAAAATTTTCTGCTCGACCGGACTTGCAGGTCCGGTCGCAAGTCCGGTCGATCCACGTGCATTTTAATTTCTGTTTTCAGTCCTTCTTTCACCCATTATTCCCCATTGTTCCTACACTTAATCCTACATGTTTTAACACCATTTAAACCTCCTAATAACACCCGTTATTTCCTAACTCCTTACACAATTTTATACTCATTCACTCATCTAATTTTCTAAGTTTCAACTCAACACTCAAACTAGTTTCTTCTCTAGTTACCTTATGCTACAGATTTCAACACTACACTCTCCTCTACATCTCCCTCTTCAAATGTCATTTTTAACACTCCTAGCACATTACAATTACATTAACTATCTCTCTCAACTTATCCTCTATCTTCCTTAATCAAAATCTGTTACAACATATATCTCTCACCTTAGTCACCTAGTTTAATTCTCTAAGTGTTCTAATCCTAGACAAATTTTGCCATAGCCTCCCCTATAATTTTATACTCTCACCACCTATTCTAGTACACATTTCAACACTTATTCCACCTGTTACAATAGACATCAAAATACAACTCCCATACACAAATACTAATACCAAACAACACTAAAATTTCCTGCACTCAAGATACCATTCCCAATCTGTTTTAAATGAGTTTTACACATCTTTTAAAGCTTCCAAAATACTTATATTCTCTTACACATTACACTACTAGTACATTACCATTTTACAATACCCATTTTCATTCTTAAAAATCTGTTACATATACAATTATATACAAGGCTACACAATGAGCATTCTTACCTTGTTTCTTCTCTAGCTTTTCTTTTCTTCTTCCTTCACTCTTTCTCCACCGGTTTTGCTAATCCAACTTCTCTAACTCTACAACCCATTACATATACATTTCAATACACCTTTCATACTAAAACTAACCTTGAACATTAATCAAGTTGTAATGTACATTCTAGGGTTTAGAATTTATATTACCTTGCAAGGGTTCAAATGGAGCTTGGAGTGGCTCAAAAACAATATTTCCAACTCCACCAACAAGCCAAAATCGGCTAGAACAAGAGGAAGAACAAGGTTTAGTTCATGAATCTGTTTTGCCCACAAGGGCTAGAAAAAGATGGAGTTTTCGAAATATTTTACCTTAGAAGAACAAGGAGACCAAGGTGGCTCTAATGGTGGTGTTGAAACTCCAAATGGTGCATACCCATAAAATCGAAAATGGTGATTTTCGGATTTTGAAAGGATGAAAGTGTAGCTCTTGGTGAGAGGATTACAATGGTGTAATTTTTATAATTTTTGGAAGAGTATTGAGGGAGTTACAAAGGAGAGAAGTAAGGTTTTGTGGGTGTTCTCTTATTTCTCCATGTCCATCGGTGGAGGTAGAAGAAGAGGAAAAAGAGAGAGTGGTGAGGGGTTCTTACGTGAGAGAAGAGAATGAGAGGAGGAGAGAGAATTGTGAGTGAGGAAATAAAGTAATAAGTGAGGTGTTATTGTTTTTGTTTGTTTGTAATAAGAGAGTGTGAGTGAGTGTGTGAGAGAGGGAATAGAGGGGGGGCGGCTGGCATACACACACACACACACATTTCACTTTTTATTTTAAAAGTGGACACATAAGTTTTGTCTATTTATACTTCTACCCCACAACTTACCGTTTTTGACAGTTTTTACTAATTCTCGTTTCTTGATTTTATTGGTCCTAAAGCTTCACTAATATTTATTAATGATTATTTAGTTGACCAAAACTGTTACGAGTCTATTTGACCCGCTTAAAGACACGTTTTCCCGGTTACCTCGAAAAACGCGCTTTAAGGTTCGGTAATGTTTTTAAACCGTTTTAAAGGTCCGTTTTCTTCGGGATTTGTTCCCTAATAATTATTTACACTTAATTAAGCTTCTAAATTACTTGTTAGCTTAATTAATCACTGTTCTTAATTACGGGGTATTTCAATCTACCCCCCTTAAGAAACTTTGCCCTCAAAGTTGCTCAAGGTTAATAGTTTTATAATTCTACTCATTAGGCAACCAATTGTCCTAATGTGTCTTACTACACCTATGAGGTGTTTACTTCATTCCACATTACAAGCATACACAACTCGAGTGCAATACACAATTCACAATTCACATACACAATCCATCATTCTCATTCATACCATACCACAATACATCATACACCATTATCATCCACAATACACATTACACCAATACATCATACATTACACATACACATCGTTCATTACACACTACACATACATACACATCCATACTAAATTCATTCGCACTACATGTGCCATACAAAATGCAATGCTTACCCCGAAGCAATGCTAAAGCAAAGGGTTCTACCCCCCTTAAAAGGGGTACGACCCGTACCCGTATACTAAATACTAGACTCTCTAGTCTATGAATAACTGCGGGTATTTAGCCTTCATGGCATCTTCCAACTCCCATGTCGCTTCTTCGACATCATGGTTAGACCATAGGACCTTCACCATTCGTATAGACTTATGGCGAGTGTCTCTGGTCTTCCTATCAAGGATTCTCACTGGGGTTTCGACATATCGCATGTTTGGCTCAATGGATAAGTGCTCGGGCTCCAACACATGAGAAGGATCAGCCATATACTTCTTGAGTTGTGACACATGAAATACATCATGGACACGTCCCAAGTCCTCAGGTAGTGCTAACCTGTAGGCTACTGAACCAACTCTTTCGGTGATAGTGTACGGCCCTACAAACTTTGGGCTTAGCTTGCCCTTCTGACCAAATCTGAAGACACCCTTCATAGGTGAAACTCGCAAGAACACTTGGTCGCCCACGGCGAACTCAAGGTCGCGTCGTCTCACATCCGCATAGGATTTCTGTCTATCTTGGGCTGCCTTCATGTTAGCTCGGATTTGTTGCACTTCGGCTTGCACTTGCTCAAGGTATTCCGGTCCTATTATGACCGCTTCACTTGACTCATCCCAACACAAGGGTGTACGGCAAGGTCTACCGTATAGAGCTTGGAAAGGCGACATCTTAATCGAGGCGTGATAACTATTATTATACGAGAACTCGATAAGATGAAGCTTATCTAACCAACTCCCCTGAAAGTCCAAGGCACATGCCCGAAGCATGTCCTCCAGTGTCTGGATGGTCCTTTCTGTCTGACCGTCGGTCTGAGGATGGAAGGCGGTACTCAACTTCAGTTCTGTACCCAACGCTTCCCTTGTAGCTCTCCAGTATCTCGAAAGAAACCTGGTGTCGCGGTCAGATACTATGGTCTTAGGGACTCCGTGGTGTCTGATGATCTCCTTATCAAAAAGCTCTGCTAGCTTAACTACCTTCCAGGTGTCCTTCATCGGTATGAATCTGGCAACCTTGGTAAGGCGATCTACTACAACCCAGATCATGTTGAGTCCTCCCCTAGCAGGTGGGAGTCCTACAACAAAATCCATGGAGATATCATGAAATTTCCACTCCGGAATTGGCATTGATTGTACCATTCCGCCCGGTCTACGGTGTTCAAATTTTACCTTCTGGCATGTCAAGCATCTCAATAAAAATTCCATCACATCTGACTTCATTCCAGACCACCAGAAGTACCTCTTCATGTCTTTGTACATCTTGGAGGCTCCCGGATGGACTGATAATGTAGAACTATGTGACTCTCGCAGGATGCGATCCCTTAGCTCAGCATTGCTTCGGGGGACGCATAGCCTGCCATTCAACCGAATCAAACCATCTTCATGTAGCTTAAAATCATACTTTTTCTTCTCAAATGTACCATTCTCGATCTTGTGTCTGATTTCGGTTAGGTAAGGGTCGCTCAACTGAGCGTCTCGCACCTCGTCAACCAAGCTAGAAGAAGCGAGTAGCGAATGGAGCGAGTGTGCTCGACGGCTCAGGGCGTCGGCTACAATGTTTGCCTTCCCTTCCTTATACTGCAGGTTGATGTCGTAGTCTGAGAAACTCCATCCCCTTCTCTGTCTCAATTGAGTTCTTTCTGAGTGAATACATACTGTAAGCTCTTATGTCGGAGTAGATGGTGATGCTTACCCCATAGAGATAGTGTCGCCATATCTTCAAGGCGAAGACAATGGCTCCTAACTCTAAGTCGTGAGTCGGGTAATTCTCCTCATGTTTCTTCAGCTGGCGGGAGGCATAAGCAACACCTTGCCATGCTGCATGAGTACGCATCCCATTCCTTTGCCTGATGCATCACAGTATACCTCAAATCCCTCTGTGCCCTCTGGAAGAGTAAGGACGGGCGCTGAGGTCAATGAGTCTTTCAGCTTCTGAAATGATAGCTCGCACTCGTCTGTCCATACAAACGGTGCATCCTTCTTCATCAATGTAGTCATGGGCTTGGCGACTTTCGAGAAGTCCCTTACAAATCTCCGGTAGTAACCGGCTAGACCAAGAAAGCTCCTAATGTCGGTAACAGTCTTGGGTCTAGGCCATGATCGTACAGCTTCTACTTTAGAAGGGTCAACCGAGATACCTGCGCTCGAGATGACATGTCCAAGGAATGATACCTGATCAAGCCAAAACTCGCATTTGGAGAACTTCGCATAAAGCTGGTTCTCGCGCAGTGTCTCAAGCACTTTCCTCAAGTGAATTTCATGTTCCTCTGGTGACTTAGAATATACAAGGATGTCGTCGATGAAGACCACAACCGAAGTGTCCAACTGCTCACTGAATAAACGATTCATGAGGTCCATGAATTTTGCCGGTGCGTTTGACAAACCGAATGGCATCACTGTGAATTCGTAGTGGCCATATCTGGTACGGAATGCCTTTTTCTCAATGTCTTGTTCCTTGATTGCAATCTGATGGTACCCTGAACGGAGGTCGATCTTGGAGAAGACTGAGGCTCCTTTCAATTGGTCGAATAGGTCATCGATGCGTGGTAGTGGGTATTTATTTTTGACTGTGACCGCATTCAGCTCGCGGTAGTCAATGCATAGTCGGAGGCTACCGTCCTTCTTCTTCACGAAGAGAACCGGTGCTCCCCAGGGTGATACGCTCGGGCGTATAAACCCTTTGTCTAGAAGATCTCTCAACTGTTCTTTCAATTCGGTCATCTCTGCTGGTGCCATGCGGTACGGTGCCCTAGCAATGGGACCGGTACCTGGCAATAGATCAATTTCGAATTCCACTGCTCTCGGTGGTGGCATGCCGGGTAGCTCCTTAGGGAATACATCGGGATACTCGGATACAATAGGTACTTCATCACTGAACTCTGGATCTCGCTCCAGGTCTTGTACATAACAAAGATACACTTCTTGGCCCTTTCTGAGCTCCCGGTACATAGCCATGGCAGATATAAGGGTGGTCGAAGGCTCTCTCGGTCTCTGGCGGTAAGATACGGTAACCCCAGAAGGACTCTTGAGCAGCAAACGATGCTCGGCGCAGAGGATTCTACCCTTGTGCCGCTCCAACCAATTCATCCCAATGATTACGTCGAATCCCAATCCGTTGAATTCGATGAAGGAAAGGGGAAACGATTCGCCTTTGATTTGGATTGTGGCTGATTGATAGTATTTGGTGCACTTTACTCGCTCCTTCGATGGGAGAGTAACCATGAAGTTCGGTAGCTCATCCGCATCTAGCTTCAACCTCTTCACAAAGGATGGTGATACGAAAGTGTGAGAGGCGCCGGAGTCGAATAAACATTGGCATCAATGCCATTTACTGGGAAGGTTCCCGTTAGAATGGTGCCGCTTCTGCCGGCTTGTGCTTCGGTGAGGATGCTCAGGTTACCTTCGGTACCGAGTCCACAACCTATTGGATTCACAATTGGATAAGTATTGATGGTGGACACAAGTGGAATTAAATCAACACTGCTCTTTATTGATAAACCAACCATCATACATACCGTGTCTCTAATACACGTTACTAATAGATTACATGATACTAGGAATTTAATACTTTCTAAAGGTAAGGTTCAGGCGTCCTGGTTTCATGTGTGTGGCATTGATTATTGCCGGTGGTGCCGTGTTCAACTTGATCTTGTTGATCCCGTGATACAGCATCCTAGAGTTTCCACCCATGATTAGGACATCTCCTGATCTCAATACCAGTTTCTGTGCGAGGTCCACACGCTTCTGCTCGCTATACAGGAATACGGCGTCATCACCAATGGACCAAGACACTACGGGCACTCCTTGTTCAAGAGATTCCGCTGTCTCGTCCTTGTCTTGGTGTAACCCAAGTCGTCCTTCTTTTTCATAGAAGTTGACGATACAAAGGTCCGCTTCAAGTGCGGGGATTGGTTCAGATTCACATTGTTGTGCAAGTTCAACTGCTTGAGTGATGAGGGTCTGAAATTCTGGTGGTATTGTCGGTGGCGTCGCTCCATCTTGTGTTCGTGTCTCCTGGTATGTCTTGGTATAAGGATTCCAGTCCTTTCCCAAGCACATCATCTTCAGCTTCATCTTCGCTCCACCGGGGAATTCGGGTGTGTAAAATCCACCTTGACCCGTTCCTAGCTCGTTGCATCGTCGAATAATTGAGATTTGCGCTTCGGGTGTCAGGTATCCCCTTAATAAGATCATACCTGGTCGGATGACCTGACACTGTTTGTTGGTGTAGTCGTGGTTGGTGATGTCGATCTCTTCTTGATTCAAGGTTACCGGTATTGGGTAACAGATACTAAAGTTTCCTATGGTTACAAATTTCATCTACGGTGAGTACTAGTTTCAACTACTCCATTTCATGCTTAATATACACTTCATTTATTTACTCATGCATTCACTCATACAGTTACTCTACTACTAGGCATGCTATTTCAAGGATTAAAGGTTTAGGTGATTACCTTGGCCGGATTTCGAACCGGGCCCATCGCGGTCAATCACATGGAGAACAGGCTGCCTCTGAGGTGCGCCTCTCTGAGGGCCCCGGGATCCCTGTCCCTGAGGTGCCTGCTGGGCCGGTGCATCGCCAGATGCCACCTCCTTGCCCTCTCTCTGCTTGTAGTTCTGGAAGGTACCCTTCGGCTTTCCACTCTCTGGGCACTTGTTAGCTGTGTGTCCCAGCTTCTGGCAGTTGTAGCATTTGATCTCCCTCCATAGCAGTCCTTACCAGGATGGTCCTGGTTGCACTTTCTGCACACATAGGTGCGGCCGTCGGAGAAGGTTTTGGCGGCTCCGGAGCTAGAACCTGAGGTTAGAGGGTTAGCACATGTGTGCGTGGATATACTAGATACGATACTTATATGAATACGAATTGGAAATAGAATTTACCCTTAGGAGGGTGTGATCTCAGTGGCTTAGCTGCCACCGGTGCAGAATAACCAAGCTGAAGGATCTCAGCTGGTTTGCCCTGCTCAGCATGGGCACTGCTCTCACTTGGGGACTTCTTCTGAGAAAAGAAGTTCCCTTTCTTCTTCCAGCTTTTACCCTGGTTCTGCTCCTCAGTGCTGGTATTTTTGTTATTGGCCTTGCGCTTCAGCGCGGTTTCTTCATCCCTCAGTTGGCAAGTGATCTCAACGCGAGAAGCCGCGTGATAACACTCCTGAAATTTCAGGTGTTAGCCGGGATTCTCATTTAAGGAAAGGATAAGGAAAAGTTTCAAGGAATTCAAGGAAATTAAGGAATTGACATGATACTAAGGGTTAACCGTTTATTTACCTGAAGGGAGGTAAATCTGGTGTAGCCCATACCGTACCGTAGGCGATGGCTCAGACCGCCATAGAAGCGATCGACCAACACCTGGCCGGTGTATCCTAGATCAGGGAGGAGACGGAGAATGGAGGTGAAAGTCCGATAGTACTCATCCACAGACATCTTGTCTGTCATCTTTAAGGCGTCGAGTTCAAGCCTCTTCTTGGTCTTGACATGTTCTGGATAGTACTTAGATCGGAGAAGTGATGTAAAAGACTCCCAATCGAAGGTGGGGTCGTTGACGTGTTCGTGCTTGATCAATTTCCACCAATCCATAGCAGCATCCTTCAAGTAGTAAGCAGCTACTCTGACTCGAACTCCAGCAGGAGCTTCGAGTGTTTCAAAAGCAGTCTCCATCTCGGAGATGTATGCTTCTAGCTTAGCCGGATCACTCTCGCCCCTAAAGCAGGGAGGGCGGAGCTCCGCTACAGCTTTTACCCAATTAGCTTCTCTGGGTGGAGGGGGAGGGATTGGCCCCGTTTGAGCTTGCTGGTTCTGTTGGGTTTGTTGAACAGCTTGGATTACTTGGGGTAGCATTTGTGCTACCGTGGCGGCAACGATCTCAGCTATCGTTTGCGCGCCGGTTTCTCCTGAGGCTTCGCCTCTAGGTCGGCCTCGGCCTCGTCCTGACATCTGAATGTTTAACAGTTACATTAGGCTCGCAAGATATAACTCAAGGTCTTGGAATTTAAGCAAGGTATCGTTCCTAAGAACGTTAAGGGTATCCGTTACTAATAACGGTAGTTCCTAGTTAGGTTTCTAGTATCCGTCTTAAGACGGTTGAAATCCTAACTCGGTAATTCCCTATGCTCGGTACTATGGACATCAGAGCGTAACTACGCTCTGATACCACTTTTTGTAACACCCCAACCGCTAATCCTATGCTTACCGTCTAATCGTCCTATTAATCCTACGAGTTCGCAGCGGAATTATTACATACTTACTACGGCGGGTGAAACAATGCCGCTAACCGCCCATACGGCTAGCTAGGCTACTAATACTTACAGTCACGGTCTGATGAACATAACGTACCAAGCTACTAAATTACTTACCAAAATAACAATGCCAAATACTTACATCCTGGATCACCGAGTATTTAAGTATTCAATTACAACCTTTCAAGTTACCAAAAGAATGAGTTTCTAAAGCTACTCATCTATACCAATGCTCCTTTCCCAATATCCAAAAAGGTGTACCCCATGGTACACCGGCTAATCAAAACTGTAGCCCTGTACTACTTAGTACACCCATCATGAATTCATGTTTACATTCCAAAAAGAAGATAAAGAAATAGAACTATGCCCTCAGCATCTTCATCAATCTCTAGTACCTGCGTGTAGTAAAAATGGTGCCCCAAGGGGCTCAGCAAAAGCTGCATATGGACTCCGCATATACCGCGTGCTAGCTAGGGCACGCCGACTATTTGACGTCCACTAAACATGCCATTCATTACTCATACATACATGCTCTTCATACAATATACATGCTATACAATTCATTACACAATCAAGCAACATTACAAGTACACATCTTACTTACCTTCACAAGGTTAGCCAAATTATGCATCCGGGTTAATCGGAATGCTTTACTCTTTTACTCATTACTTACTTCTTCTTGCATACATTACTTACTTCCTTTTTACTTTACTATTCTTACTTACTTACTTATACTCAAGTCAAGTCGTCGGGACCTCCGGCCTTGGGGACTACACCGTCCCACATCCGGGATTTACTTGACTCACTAATCCGGGATGCTACCCACTTAAGGGATTTGGGCCGCGGACCAGTTTAAGAGTCAGGAATTGGAGCCAACCTCTCGTGACTCCGCATCCTCACGCGTGGCCGAAACTATATCGGACTTCTACTCATTCCAATTTAATTACCATTTTAAGTTAGGATGGTTAGTTGTTAGGAACAAGTTAGAAGTCCAAACACAATGAATAACGGTCACGGTACAATACAACATACATACATACATTCATATCATCCATACATTTCATGAAGTATACAAACTAAGATTAAAAAATATACAACATCATACAACACTACATATCACAAGTATGCATATTAACTCCGATTCGTGCATTTATCTTATTTGGTGATCAATTAGCACACAACACACAAATCAGAGTAACCAAGATAGCACCCGGGGCATGAGGAATCCATACCGTTCACCGTGTACGTGTTTCCAAACGTGCTTCCGGTGTCACAAATCAAATCCTATTACATACATACAATTAAATGATTAATTATACATTACTTAACTCATACTTACTATGTCCTTATACTCTTACACTTACACTTTACTTACTTACTTTTCCTTTACTTAAGTTCCTATCTTCTTACTTAAGGTTGGCATGCTTACACACATGTACATATACATATATGTATGGGTATACATATACATATATATATACAATTGTTATTTAAATTAAAATATTTTTTTTTTTTGTCAGGACCGGACTTGCGACCGACCTTGGCAAGTCCGGTCCATTCCAGTAGGTTTCATCGGGAAAATTTTTGGTCCGACCGGACTTGCATGTCCGGTCGCAAGTCCGGTCGATTCCAGTAACATTCTTACGGAGAATTTTTCTGCTCGACCGGACTTGCAAGTCCGGTCGCAAGTCCGGTCGATTCCAGTAGCATACCGAGGGGAAATTTTTCTGCTCGACCGGACTTGCAAGTCCGGTCGCAAGTCCGGTCGATTCCAGTAGCATACTGACGGGAAAATTTTCTGCTCGACCGGACTTGCAGGTCCGGTCGCAAGTCCGGTCGATCCCAGTGTTTGCATTTTAATTTCTGTTTTCAGTCCTCTCTTTCACCCATTACCTCCCCATTGTTCCTACACTTAATCCTACATGTTTTAACACCATTTAAACCTCCTAATACACCCTAGTTCATTTCCCCTCGGTATGCTACTGGAATCGACCGGACTTGCGACCGGACTTGCAAGTCCGGTCGCAAGTCGGTCGATTCCAGTAGCATACTGACGGGAAAATTTTCTGCTCGACCGGACTTGCAGGTCCGGTCGCAAGTCCGGTCGATCCCAGTGTTTGCATTTTAATTTCTGTTTTCAGTCCTCTCTTTCACCATTACCTCCCATTGTTCCTACACTTAATCCTACATGTTTTAACACCATTTAAACCTCCTAATACACCCTAGTTCATTTCCTAACTCCTTACACAATTTTATACTCATTCACTCATCTAATTTTCTAAGTTTCAACTCAACACTCAAACTAGTTTCTTCTCTAGTTACCTTATGCTACAGATTTCAACACCTACACTTCTCCTCTACATCTCCCTCTTCAAATGTCATTTTAACACTCCTAGCACATTACAATTACATTAACTATCTCTCTCAACTTATCCTCTATCTTCCTTAATCAAAATCTGTTACAACATATATCTCTCACCTTAGTCACCTAGTTTAATTCTCTAAGTGTTCTAATCCTAGACAAATTTTGCCATAGCCTCCCCTATAATTTTATACTCTCACCACCTATTCTAGTACACATTTCAACACTTATTCCACCTGTTACAATAGACATCAAAATACAACTCCCATACACAAATACTAATACCAAACAACACTAAAATTTCCTGCACTCAAGATACCATTCCCAATCTGTTTTAATGAGTTTTACACATCTTTTAAAGCTTCCAAAATACTTATATTCTCTTACACATTACACTACTAGTACATTACCATTTTACAATACCCATTTTCATTCTTAAAAATCTGTTACATATACAATTATATACAAGGCTACACAATGAGCATTCTTACCTTGTTTCTTCTCTAGCTTTTCTTTCTCTTCTTCCTTCACTCTTTCTCCACCGGTTTTGCTAATCCAACTTCTCTAACTCTACAACCCATTTACATATACATTTCAATACACCATTCTCATACTAAAACTAACCTTGAACATTAATCAAGTTGTAATGTACATTCTAGGGTTTAGAATTTATATTACCTTGCAAGGGTTCAAATGGAGCTTGGAGTGGCTCAAAAACAATATTTCCAACTCCACCAACAAGCCAAAATCGGCTAGAACAAGAGGAAGAACAAGGTTTTAGTTCATGAATCTCGTTTTGCCCACAAGGGCTAGAAAAAAGATGGAGTTTTCGAAATATTTTTACCTTAGAAGAACAAGGAGACCAAGGTGGCTCTAATGGTGGTGTTGAAACTCCAAATGGTGCATACCCATAAAATCGAAAATGGTGATTTTCGGATTTTGAAAGGATGAAAGTGTAGCTCTTGGTGAGAGGATTACAATGTGTGTAATTTTTATAATTTTTGGAAGAGTATTGAGGGAGTTACAGAGGAGAGAAGTAAGGTTTTGTGGGTGTTCTCTTATTTCTCCATGTCCATCGGCTGGAGGTAGAAGAAGAGGAAAAAGAGAGAGTGCTGGTGAGGGGTTCTTACATGAGAGAAGAGAATGAGAGGAGGAGAGAGAATTGTGAGTGAGGGAAATAAAGTAATAAGTGAGGTGTTATTGTTTTTGTTTGTTTGTAAATAAGAGAGTGTGAGTGAGTGTGTGAGAGAGGGAATTAGAGGGGGGGGCGGCTGGCATACACACACACACACATTTCACTTTTATTTTAAAAGTGGACACATAAGTTTTGTCTATTTATACTTCTACCCCACAACTTACCGTTTTTGGCAGTTTTTACTAATTTCTCGTTTTCTTGATTTTATTGGTCCTAAAGCTTCACTAATATTATTAATGATTATTTAGTTGACCAAAACTGTTACGAGTCTATTTGACCCGCTTAAAGGCACGTTTTCCCGGTTACCTCGAAAAACGCGCTTTAAGGTTCGGTAATGTTTTTAAACTGTTTTAAAGGTCCGTTTTCTTCGGGATTTGTTCCCTAATAATTATTTACACTTAATTAAGCTTCTAAATTACTTGTTAGCTTAATTAATCACTGTTCTTAATTACGGGGTATTTCAACAATTCTCTCAAATTTTCTCCAAACACATTCCTAGCACAAATCTTGGTTTCATTCCTTTAATTACCCATCCCAAGTTCTAAAACAATGGAAATAAACATTAAGGTGAGTTTCTTAGCTTAACTTATAATTTCCTCTTTCATTTTCTAATCTCCTCCTTCCCTCTTTCTTGATCAAAATCGGCCATGTTGGCCAATCACTTGCCAACCTCAAAATCAACATTCAAATGGGGAATTAGGCTCTAACTAATACCCTTTTGCATTTTAATCTAGCTTGGATGCAAAGGAAGGTGCTTAAAGAACAAAAATGAAGGATTACCTTGAAACCCTAAGTTGGGCTTTTGGTCATGAATCAAAGAGAAGCTCCAACCACCATTGAAGGCTTGGAATAAGCTCAAGCAAGGAAATAACAAGGCATAAGAATGGGGCAAAAACGGCCAAGACCAAGATGGGGAAAAAATGAGATTTTTCTTGGAATTTTTACCTTAGAAGAATGAGGAAACTCCAAACTTCAAGAATATGCCATCTTCTTCACAAATGGGGGTATACCCATGGAGGTCAACTATCTCTATTTGAGATTTTAAAAAGAGAGGATGATTGAGCTTGGTGAGAGGAAGAAGAATATGTAGTTTGTTTGCATTCGGAGCTTTAATGGAGCTTAGGCAAGCAAAGAAAGCTTGAGTAGCCATGGGAGAATGGAGGCTGGCGCAAGGAAGGAGAAAGGGGGGAAGAAATCGGCTGGGAGGAAGGCCACCGTGGGGGAGGGAAAGAAATCGGAAAGTGAGAGGAGAGAGAGATAGATAGAGAGAGAGAGAGAGAGAGAGAGCAAAAGAGGGTATATGTTGCTTTTTACTTTTTGCTTTATTGTTTTTTGACTTATTTAATTAGCTAGCTAGTCAAGAGTGCGTGAGAGCTGATTTACATATTAAAACCGGCCCCCACATATATATATATATATATATATATATATATATATATACAAGCTGGAGCATTTTTCGTCTTTTACAGAAAATGCTCGTTAATTTACCCGGTTTTAGCACTATTCACTAACCGGACCCGTTTTCCGGATTTTTCTCATTTCTTTAATTTTAATGCTTTTTAATCTTCCATTAATGCTTAATATAGTTATTTGATGAACCATAATTTTTTTCGGGTTCGTTTGACCACTCAAAGTCACGTTTTTGGGTTTTCTTGAAAAACGTGCGCTAAAGCTTTAATAGCGTTTTTAATTCATTTTATGGATCCGTTTTCTTTGAGGATTGTTCCCGTATATTAATTAGGCATTATTAAGCCTTATAAATTAATCTAAGACCATTTTCGAGGTCGTATTCCTCCTATGGTCACATAACGCTCCTTTTAGCATTTTCGCTTTTTAAGCGTTTTCTCCGTTCTTTTGGATTTATTTCCTTTACCAGAATTCTTTAGGCACTAATAGGCCCTAAAATATCATAGTAGAGTAATGTAATCACCCTAATTAAGTTCGGGGTATTTCACCATGGTGGACATGGTAGATTGAGTTTCGTTCACCCTTTCCACTCAAAAATATCTTTTCTTCATCTACAAGCCAAGGGGAGCATAGACCTACCTTCCATCTGGTCAAAAACTAAAATTCCAGCACCAATTTAAGCAGGAACATTCAGCAATCAGCAACGAAATGGAGTAGTAGCTCAACTTCACTAAGATAAGGTAAAATGTGCTTTAAGATCTAAGGACCTCGCTAACACATGTTTCTCCACCTTTTTTTTGACATAAATTTTGTTCATCTTCAACACCCAAAAGGGCCAAAAATCAGCCATGGTTTCTACCTAAGGTATATCCTTCCATATTAAGGTTTTAAGTGCTATTTCATGATTTTACTCTTGAATCTGCTCAAAGCTCATTTCCTACATGTGAATCATCTTCTTAATGCACATTAAGGTTTCTATCTAGCTAACCGAAAGTTTTAAGGAGCTAGATTCCATATTGTAAGCCTTAAGGTGAATCATCTTCTTAATGCACATTTTGTGCTCTAAAGCCTCTGATCTTTCTATCCTGGTGTTAAGGTGTCGTAAGACCCTGACTTTGTATTCATTGTCTTTGTTTTAACCGTGGCTGAAAGGGACTCCAGGGAAAGTCTAAGATATGCCAAGAGTTCAAGGAATTTCTAGAGAGAAATCTACCTTAAAGAAACTAAGCTAATATTCTAAGCCTTTAGTGCATTAAACCTTCAATAATCACTTTGGTTGAGCAAGAAAATCACCTTAGACCCTTAAATTGATTTAGGGGTGAGAGAAAAGCTTGGACAACTTTAATTTGGGCATAAGAAGGTAAGTCCCAATGTTAAGGTTAATTTTGTTGTTAAGTTGATTATTGTTGGAGTTGGAATCATGACCAAGAGCCTAGGAAAGAAATGATCAAAATTGACCAAGAAATCAACTTAAAACAACATTGGAACATTTGGCTTAGTTAAGTGATTACTAATGTAAAAAACATTAAGTTAAAAGGGCTAAAATGGAATTATTGGAAAACTCTGGGGTATAAATATTTAAACCCAAGAAATGAATTTAGTTTGTGTATATTTTGGTGCATTTTAAGCATAGATTAATGTTTGTATCATTGCCAAATGTTTAGGCTTGCATTTATAAGGTTCTTGTAACATAAAATGCTATAAAAGCATATATTATAAAATCTAATGCTATGTGTGGAAATTTAAGGGTTATTTGATGATTTAAGATGTTTTGAGGACTTTAGAAAAATATCTAAGTGATTAGAAAGTGTTTGGTGAATTTAAGTACAAAATTACTTTAAAATGAATTATAAAAGATTATTGAATGAATTAATAATAAACTTAGGACAAAGTAAAGGTGGTAAAATGAAAATAAAATAAAGTTAAGGTGCTAAGAACATAAATAGACCGAAAGTGTAATGTTTGGTTGGAAGGAAATGGAGAATGTAAGTTTAAGGAGTTTTAGGGGCTAATTCTAATTTCAAGAAATTGTGGGGGCCAAACCGTAATTATACAAAGTTCTAGGTTTTGTGAGAAAATGAGGTCAAATATAGGTTGGGTCAAAGTGTTGACCAAGCTTGAGGAATAAATAATGATAATTAAAATTAAATAAGAAATATAGTTATGAGCCTCAATTTTTGAACCCTATCCTATGTTGATTCAAGTTGATTAGGATCTGCTCGGGTTCTAGGTCCACTTATAACCTAAGTTAAATAACTAAGTCATATAACTATAATTATTAAAGCCTAAGTTATCTCACTGGAACCTATTATGAGTCACCACCTAATTTTAACCTAGACCAAATTAGGAAAGGAGAGTTCGGGTTCGAGGGCTTGGTATTCGACTTATTTAGGGTTCAATTACTTTCATTACCCTTCGAAGTCATTTTTACTCTACTTAATTTAATTACGGCTTATTACGAGTCGTTTTAACCTAAGTGCGAACTTCTTATTTTTTTATATTTTTATCATTTTTTTACATAAATTTAAAGTGAAAAGTGAAATTACCTAATCTAGGATTTCGGAGGCCGAATTAGGTCAAAATTTATTTTTGCTCGTGGCCACGGACCTAATGTCCGAACCCCAAACCCC
This sequence comes from Limonium bicolor, assembly GCA_023374045.1. Taxonomy (NCBI): domain Eukaryota; kingdom Viridiplantae; phylum Streptophyta; class Magnoliopsida; order Caryophyllales; family Plumbaginaceae; genus Limonium; species Limonium bicolor. The sequence goes on from CM041782.1 coordinate 212,959,952, forward strand.
AATTAAACTAGTTGTACAGAAAAGTCGAATTGAAGAAAAAATGAAAATTTGAAAAGTCTGAGGCCACGGGTAGGATGTCTGTGGCACCGGACATGCTTTGTAAAACCCTAAATTTTAAAAAATTCAAAATCTCGCGCCGTTCGAGGGTGTCCGAGGCCACAGACTACCCGTCTGTGGGCCTGGACACAACGTCCAAGGCTATAGACCACCCACGGACAGTGGGTTTTAGGTGGTTCCCGGTGGTGTTTTAAGCTCTAATTTATGGACGCATAGCCTGAGAAATTTCCAAGATGTTAGTAAGCAAAGATTTTCAATTTGAAGTCGAATTAAACACAAAACTTTACAAACAAGTTAAACGGTAGAAACTGAAACAAATGGCAATTCAAAAGCTATAAAAGGTTAGTTTTCACCCAAAATTTGACAGAATACTAATGAAGTTGTAGGGTTTTAGAAAAATATGATTATAACCTGTTTAAACCTCTTGATCAATGAAGCTCTTCACGTGGGGATTCTTTCGGTGCTCCGTTGAAGTCGGTTCTGGATTGAGTTCGAACCGGCTTATGACTATTGATTGTAGATGGTGTTCTTCACGTTTTGGTGGTCTTGTTGTGGATGTTGGATGATGACTGATGTTGTGGGGATTGAAAAACGTGTTTTGGTGTTGATTTTGGAAGGATTTTGGTATGATTTTGGGGCTCGGGAGTGCAAAAACGAGAGGGACTTGTGACGGCTAGGTCTTCTGATTGCTTGGGGTTCTTGAAGCTCTAGTTTGATCAAGGGTTAAGGTCCCTTAACTAGACCTCACTAAAGATAGAAAAAATCCGGTAAAAACCGAGATTTATCGATGTTTTAGCTCAAAGGCTTCTAAAAGGAATTTGACTATGAAATTTTAACCATGTGTATAGGAGGATATTTCTAATTTTTCCAAGGTGGAATCTAATTTTTTAGATATTGTAATATTTTTAAATTCAGTTTCTTGTCAGATTCAATCAGAACTTGCTAGAAAATTGTTGGAAGTTCAAAAAATCAAAATTCTAAATCTATTATGCTCAAAATGTCATCCTCTATCATGGGTTATAATTTCAAAGCATTTCGAGTTGATTTAAGCCATTCTCGAAGGAGAGAGAAAGCCTATAGGGGGCTTAGGAGCCTTGAAAAATTAAGAAAATGCCCTAAAGATGACTAAGTTGTCCTTAGCACTCCGGAATGTGCTGATCAAACTAGGAATCCTTGCTGCTTGATCAAAACTACCCTTTTAGTACCTGCGCCTTAAGAGACTCTCTTCCGGGGGTTAAAATTTTGGGTATAACAGATTGCCCCCGTCAACTTCGCTTTGTAATGAGAATGAAAGACTAGTTAATGTCTGAGTGATGCCCCAAAACTATGACATGTAGTGAAGAATGAATTTGATTTCTGCTGAAAGTCGGATGATTGTGATGTGCTATTATGAGACACTAGCTACCTACGAGAGAAGTATGAAATTATTGGGCTATTATGAGGTGTCAACTTCCAAAAGAGAAGCTTGAGTTTATTAGGCTATTATGAGGCGCCAACTACCTAAGAGTGAAGCTTGAATTTATTGGGCTATTAAGGCGCCAACTACCTAAGAGAGAAGCTTGAAATTATTGGATTATTATGAGGCGCCAACTACCTGAGAACGTGGAGAATGAGTTGAACTAATAATGAAATAAGCTAAACCAGCATCTGAGGTGTCGGGAACCTGGAAGTGAATGAACTGAGCTGAGCATAAAGGTGTCCAGGTAACGAATGAAAAGAGGTGTGATATGCATGAGATTGATGCATTGTGTTTGATGAGTGCAATGTGAGTAGGGATTATGTGTGCCTAAGGTGGGTGAATGTAAGGTGAAATGAATACAGGGTAACATAGGTGCAGGTAGGGCTTATGTGTGCCTTGGGTGTTTTTTGTGGTGGTAAGACTTATGTGCGCCTGAAGGGGATGAATGCAAGGTAGGAATTATGGGTGCCTTAAATGATTTAATGTTAGGTAGGTCTTATGTGTGCCTAAAGTGAATGAATGTAAGGGAGGTCTTATGAGTACCTGAAATGATTGAATGTAAGGTAGGTCTTATGGGTGTCTGAAAGGATTGAATGTAATGTAGGTCTTATGGGTGCCTAAAAGGATTGAATGTAACATAGGTCTTATGAGTGCCTGAAAGGATTGAATGTAAGGTAGGTCTTATGGATGCCTGATGTTGTGTTTTCTGGCAATAAGACTTAAGTGTGCCTAAAGTTTGGAAGTGAAACCCATCCTAACTCGGTTGCTTATGGAGACTGAGACCCATCAAACTCAGTTGCTATGGAGACTAAGATCCATCTAACTCAATTGCTTATGGAGATGAAATCTGTCTAACTCAGTTGTTTATGGAGACTAAGATCCATCTAACTCTGTTGCTTATGGAGACTGAGATCCATCTAACTCAGTTGCTTATGGAGACTGAAATCCGTCTAACTCAGTTGCTTATGGAGACTGAGATCCATTCTAAACTTCACCATGCTATTTTGAAGAATGCGATATACTTGATGATGCGAGGATTCAAAGTATCTTTTATGAAAATGATTGTGATGAAAGTCGATTGTGAAAATGCCAAACCTGGCAATGATAAGGTGCATGTCAAAATGTAATCAAAGTGTACGTAAGACACTTGTTCAAAACAGGAAACCATTGAAAATGTGATGAACATGGCAATTGAGGTGTTGTGCAGAAGTTGTAAAATGCAATTACAGTGTTTGTTGGAAACTTGCCCAAACCAAAAAACTGTTGAAATAGGTGCCAAATATGGCAGTGTGTGAGAAAAACCTTGTCTATTGAAAAAGGAAAGTGAAATCATCATTTCCTGACTAAAGACTTCAGACTTGCAATTTGTTTCTTAGGAGATGAACATGCCACTGGTGGGAGTGTGTGGTGTTTGTTGTGGTGCTGAGCTTTCACTAGTGTTCAAGATTTATGACAAGCCCGAGGTTAGGTTTTAATTTTGAAAGGTGATCAGGATTATGACGAGCCTGATGTTTTGGAGGTAAGACTAATGACGGGCCTAAGAGTGTTTTGTAGAGGTTAAGGCTTATATGTGCCTGTGTGATATAATGTGGAGGTAAGGGCTTATGTGGGCTTGTGTGGTGGTGGTGTTGCTGCTTGAGCTTTGCGTTCCAATTGGTGTTATCATAGCAATTGTTGGAACCAACAATTGCCCCAGTATTTTTCTTTATGACAATCTATGCTAGAGTTTTTGGCAATCGATCGAGATGATCGATTGCCCCCAGTGTTTTCTTTTATTAATGTGTGAATAAGTCCTATCCTTACAAGCTCAAGGCTTATGTTTTGATGTGGTGCTTCCTAACCTACACTCGACATGTTTGGTGTTTGCACTTGTTTCTTGCTTACGGTCAAAACATATGGACCATTGAATTTGACATTTATTGGATTTACGCATTCGATCTGTTATTTCACGTGATTGGACACATAACTACCAAGTCGCAAGTCTTTAAAGCTTATAACGTGGCCATGGGGTGTGATGAAAGACAACGGGATTATGGAGGGATTTTGAGGTATGTGAAGCATGTAGGGGTGACCAAAGCTGCAACTTGCGTCTGCCCTCGGATTTGCCTTCATTATCTTGAATTCGTTTGGCTGCTTTGAGTTAACATTGTTTTCGAGCTTCTGGACTTGGACTTTGGAGTCGTCCTTTACACCATTTCTCTTTTTCTGTCATTCGGATGTCTTCGAGGTACTTCGAGTTTGCCTCTTTTTTTATCCTTTCTTGACTTTACTTTCGGGTTCTCATGTCTCCCGGTTTTGAGCTTTGAGAGCTATTTTGAAGTGAGCTTTTTGGATCCTGTGTCACTCTGGGACCATTTGCGGATCGCTTCGTCATGCTGATAGCGGCATTACCTATTTGGACTGATGAAAACGTTATTTGAGAGTCAGGCTCCTCACTTCCTTTTCACCAGGTCGGACATTCATCATTGGCTGGGTTATTTTGTGAAGTTCATAATATCAAATAGGGATATATGAAAGGCTCAACGGGGGTGCCTAGGGTTTAATGTCAGGGTTCACAAGCTTTTAGCTATGTGGTGCTATACCAGGTGCTTCGTCATCCCTAATAGTTGTGTGTCGTTCTTTGTTACTTTTCGCAGGTCTAAGAGTAAATTTACAAATTATCTCTCTCGGTCAAAGTTATGTCGTTTACCTTACCTTTGAATGTGGTCTCACCGGAGTGGTGTGAAAATGACACACTCATTCGCTCATGGTTTTTCCGCTCAAGGCACTCTCGTGAATTGTCGCTCGAAGACTTGTTCACACGTTTAAATGAATGATTAAAGATGACAAACTTAAACTCAAATTGCCCCCAGTATTGATTTGGGGTTTTATGATAACACTTAAACAGATGTGGAACTTGGACCGCTTTGTGGATTGTTTTGAATGTTCCGTGATGGTGTTTGGACGGACATGTTCACCCTTTTGGAAGCAAAAAGATGAATCATTTTGTTCTCCAGGAGAGATTGTTTCAAGCGCCTTTATCAAAAGACGTACTCAATCCATTTTTTTTGTTTTGTTGGAGAAAGAGCATTTATTTACAAAGCATTTGCATGACTTTCTTTAAGATGTGAAGAATGCAAAAGATTTATTAATGGAAAATATATTCAACAGTGCTAAGTACATACATCGAAAAGCTACTCAAAGTATACTAAAAGGGAAACTGAATGGAAACAAATATCCTAAAGTCTAAACTAAGAACTGTGAATTTAAAGTGATTTCTAATAAGAACATTCTCCTAAATATCGTCACATTGAAATCCCTGTCAAAGAGGTCCTGGATCGTGTGCCTGAAAGCCTTGCAATCATCGGTTTCATGGCCGGGTAATTGGTGGTATTGACAAAACTGACTTAGATTCCTTCCTTTTTGAGGGACCCTAAGCCAGGGGGAGAGGTTGTAGCATGTTACGCTCCTGGAGGTTTTTAAATGCCTGGCTCAACTGCTAGCCGATGTCTGTAAACTCTCTCTGACGGAGGTTCTGTCTGGGTGGTTCTACTGCTCCAACGGCCCAACCTGGTCCTCTTAACCGTCGAACGGTGTTCACCTCATACTGCCTAGTTCTCTTTCGGGTGCCACTTTGGATGCAAGCTGCTGTTCTTGAACCATTTCCGGTGTTTTAATGTTCCCAAGCTTTAATTCTCCCTTATGGATCCTGTCCTCTAACACTGATTTGTCCCATTAGCATGTCAAAATCAGGAAAGTATGTATATTTCAGTTCATCGATGTACTACCTCTGCATGTTCTCAATTATCATGCGGATTCGCTCTTGTTTATCCATCTGTGTGACCATAGCGGCTGCCTTCGTCCTCCAACGCTTAACGAAGTCGGACATTAGTTCACCCTCACTCTGTCGAGTGCTTGCAAGGTCAGCCCTGGTGACTCCGAAACTTTTAGCTTACTCAAAATGATGCAGAAAAGCTTCACAGCTTCCTCGTAGGTCTTGATATTCATCCTTTGAGTTATGTACCAACACTGAGGAGTCTCATCAACGTAGCGAGCAAATACCTTAACCTTCTGCATGTCGTTTTAGCATAAGGATGGACATTTCTCTATCGAACATTGCCAAATGAAGATGTGGGTTGGAGGAACCTTTGTACATAGAAGTGTTGGCAACTAAAACTTTGGAAGGAGATCAACCTTGGGATAATCCAGTGGAAAGTAGTCAAACCGGTTGGCTTGTTCGCCCTCTTCATGCGCTCAATCTTTTTCAGCATCCCCTTGAATTCTACAGCTAACTGGTCATTGGGAGCAATTTCTCTTACACATGCTTAATTGTGAATCCTGGGCTCCCATAGAATCTACCTCAATATAGTCATATTCATGCGGGGAGTTGATGGGCCTGCCTACTGGTCTATCTTGAACTCAACGATCAGCCTCGAGAGAGTTGACCTTGTTCCTTAATTCTTTCATCTCGGACTCCATGGCAGTCAACTTGGCCCCTATGTTGGTTGGTTTTTCCTGCCCTGCCATGCTTAGGATTTGGGTTTTCCTGTTTCCAAAGTGTCCATCATTAGCTAACAAAAGGAAGTGGGCTGAGGTTCTAGATTGAGAATTAGCACTTTATAAGGTAGCACCGAAGACTGGAAGAGGCTTAGACTGAAAGCGAGTGGGCCAGAATACCTAGAAAAAGAGGTTCTTGGGCGGGAGTATATTTTTGGACTGTGAATCGGAACTTGGGCCAAAACCTAAACGGTTGGTTCTGATTGGGCCAAAAAGATGACATCTAGATCCCAAATGGGCCTAACTTTCTTTGGGCCAGAGAAGATGGTTGAGAATGTGTTTGGGCTTGACATCACAAATCGGCCAGGGTCTGGCTAAAAGCTTATCTAGACTAGAATGAGCCTTTGGGCCGGAATGTTGAGAATGTGTTTGAGCTTGAAGTAAAGCATATTGGCTGGAATGAACCCTAAATCACAAATGGGCCTAACTTTCGTTGGGTCAGAGAAGATGGTTGCTGAGCCAAAAAAAAGGACTTCAAGAGTAAGACCTTATTTCAGATGATTGATTTTCAGGACTTATGAGTTATTTCAAGTTCAGGTGGACTTTTTTTTGTGACCCTATAACTTAATGGTAAATCAAATTGGACCAAAAAGAATAAAACCGCAAATTCGGGTTGGGCTGAGTTGTTGTAGGAGAAGTTCCTATCAATTTCTAGGCTTGGTAGTGGGTCGAACATATAAGAAAACAAGGCCCACACAAGTTCAACATGTCCTCACTTGACGCCTTAACCAATTCGGGTATGGATCGATCCGAAGAGGTGCACGTTATTCTCTTTGGGCTTCCCTACTCTTTTCACATCACCTAAAGATGTGTGTCTACGGTCAGGTCTTTGAATGACTAAACAAGGCTATGTAAGGGCACTGCCAGGAAAATGCTTAGGGCTAAAGCCCAGGTATTAAGGGGATGTGGTTAGACGACATCCTCCACGTTTCCCCCACTTATCACACCACCTTAAAAGGTGTGATCCCTGATAAGGGACCCTAAGGCAGGTCCCGGGGTGAAATCGGTTTGTGTAAACCCTCGCTCTTATATGATGCAAGATTGCAAAATTTTAAATTGCACACGAAAGTAAACAAGCAACGTAATAAAGCCATAAATAAATAATTTTCGAGTGAAGCCCTCTTTGTTAAAATTAAACAAGTTAATATTAAAAATTTGTCCCCAGCAGCGACACCATTCTGTGAGCCTCAATTTTTGAACCCTATCCTATGTTGATTCAAGTTGATTAGGATCTGGTCGGGTTCTAGGTCCACTTATAACCTAAGTTTAATAACTAAGTCATATAACTATAATTATTAAAGCCTAAGTTAACTCACTGGAACCTATTATGAGTCGCCACCTAATGTTAACCTAGATCAAATTAGGAAAGGAGAGTTCGGGTTCAAGGGCTTGGTATTCAACTTATTTAGTGTTCAATTACTTTCATTACCCTTCTAGGTCGTTTTTCCTCTACTTAGTTTAATTACAGCTTATTACGAGTTGTTTTAACCTAAGTGCATGAACTTCTGATATTTTTATATTTTTATCATTTTTTGACAGAACTTTAAAGTGAAAAATGAAATTACCTGATCTAGGATTTCGGAGGCAGAATTAGGTCAAAATTTATTTTTGTCCGTGGCCACGAACCTAATGTCTGAACCCACAGACCCCAATTAAACTAGTTATACAGAAAAGTCGAATTGAAGAAAAAATGAAATTTTGAAAAGTCCGTGGGCTCGGACATGCTTTGTAAACCCCTAAATTTTCAAAAATTCAAAATCAGGCCGCCATCCGAGGGTGTCCGTGGGCCCGTACACAGCGTCCGGGGCTGCGGACCACCCATGGATGGCGGGTTTTAGGTGATTCCCGACGGTTTTTTAAGCTCAAAATTTATGGACGTGTAGCCTGAGAAATTTCCAAGATGCTAGTAAGCAAAGATTTTCAATTTGACGTCGAATTAAACACGAAACTTAACAAACAAGTTAAAGGGCAGAAACTGAAACAAATGACAATTCGGAAGCTATAAAAGGTTAGCTTGCACCCAAAATTTGACACAAGACTAATGAAGTCGTAGGGTTTCAGAAAAATATGATTATAACCTGTTTAAACTTCTGGATGAATGAAGCTCTTCACGTCGGGATTCTTCTGGTACTTTGTTGAAGTCGGTTCTGGATTGAGTTCGAACCCGGCTTCTAACTATTGATTGTAGATGGTGTTCTTCATGTTTTGGTGGTGTTGTTGTGGATGTTGGATGATGATTGATGTTGTGGGAGTTGAAAAACATGTTTTGGTGTTGATTTCGGAAAGATTTTGGTATGATTTCGGGGCTCAGGAGTGCAAAAACGAGAGGGACTCACGACGGCTAGGTCTTTTGATTGCTTGGGATTCTTGGAGCTCTGGTTTGATCAAGGGTTAAGGTCCCTTAAGTAGGCCTCACTAAAGATAGAAAAAATTCGGTAAAAACCGAGATTTACTGATGTTTTAGCTCAAAGGCTTCCAAGAGGAATTTGACTATGAAATTTTAACCATGTGTAAATGAGGATATTCCTGATTTTTCCAAGGCGGAATCAAATTTTTTGGATATTAGAATATATTTAAATTCAATTTCTCGTCAGATTCAATCAGAAATTGCTAGAAAATTATTGGAAGTTTGAAAAATCAAAATTCCATAGTCATTATGCTCAAAATGTCATCCTTTATCATGGGTTATAATTTCAAGCATTTCGAGTATTTAAGCCATTCTCGGAGGAGAGAAAGCTTATAGGGGGCTTAGGAGCCTTGAAAAATACGAAAATGCCCCTGAAGATGACTAAGTTGTCCTTAGCACTCCGGAATGTGCCGATCGAACTGGAAATCCTTGCTGCTTGACCAAAATACCCTTTTAGTACGTGTGCCTTAAGAGTCTCTTTCGAGGGGTTAAATTTTGGGTATAACAATAGTATAAATGTAAAGAATATAAATTTGGTGGGGTGAAATTGTAAATAAGGAAAAGTTTATGTAGTAGCCAAATGACAAATGGTTTTGTACTATAATTTTTGAAAGTTAAGGCTGAGATGGAAGTTTAAGTATAAGAGTTAAAATTATAGGTTAAAAAGAAATTATGACATAATTGTAAAGTTGTAACACTTGAGGGGTTAAACTTAAATATGGGAAATATTGTGAATAGGCAAAGAATTTGGGTTGTGGCCAATAGGTAATTACCGAAAGTTTAGGAAATTTTTTGCCGTTTATTAAAGATAGAAATAAATTAAGAGATAATGAATTTTGTGGTAAATTGTAAGATTATAAAAGTAGTGTGGTCACAATTTAATATCTAAAATTATTGGGGAATAAATTGAATTTAAGGAAATTATAGGTTCTGTTTGGAGGTTGGAAGAATTTAGAAGTGGAATTCAGAATATATATATATAAGTAAGTAAATGGAAACTATATGTTATACAAGTATTACTGTATTTAATTGTAAGACATTGGATGATATTTGGGGTTATAGTGTAATAAATGAAATATTATAGGTTAAAAAGAGTTAAAATTATAGGTTAAAAAAATTATGACGTAGTTGTAAAAGTTGTACAACTTGAGGGGTCAAAACATAAATATGGGAAATATTGTGACTAACCAAGATTTTGGGTTGTGGCCAGTAGATAATTACCGAAAGTTTAGGAAAAACATTTGGAGTTTATAAAAAATAGAAATAAAATTAAAAGATAGTGAAATTTCTAGTAAATTGTAAGATTACAAAAAGTAATTTGTTCAAAATGTAATATCCAAAATTATTGGGGAATAAATCAAATTTAAGGAAAGTTAGGTTCTGTTTGGAGGTTGAAAGAATTTAGAAGTGGAATTTTGGAGTAATAAGTAAGAATGGAAACTATAGGTTATTAAGTATAGGTATTTAATTGTAAGACTTTGGATGATATTTGGAGTTATAGTGTAATAAATGAAATATTAGATTATACAGGCATAAGTGTAGCACCCCCAAATTTTTTGAGATTTTTTTTTTAGGACAGTGGAAGACTAACTTGATCTGGGTGTTATCGCCATGCCCAAAAGGGCGCTAAAGCTATAAGTTAACAAATTCCAATTTAGAAAAATCTTAATCCAATTAAAACTTATCTTTAGAAGAAATTTATCAAGACCCATTTATTGCTTTAATCACCACTGTTCCCGACATAAAAGTAACATAAGATAATTAAACTAAACGCCTTAACATCCCCTAAAGTTACAAATTCAATTACAAGCCAAACTTTAAGACTAGTTTTATTCTGGTCTTAACTCTATGCAATTTGACATCCTAGTGTTAGGTAATCACTCCCCATGCCCACGCACTCAATCCTGATCGTTACCTGCTTAACAATACATTTTAAACAACACACGAAAAACAATATAGTCAGCAAAGCTGTGTAACACTAGCGTCATATACAAACTGTTAATGTGGAGAAATTATGGCCTTATAGCATATGATATCCATCCCATTTCTCATAACCAATTAAGATACCATTAAAATATTCAGTATTGACAACCAAACCACATGCTCACTTTTTATCAACCAATTTTTAACCATCGATCCAAAATAATTTAACCTCGCTCAAGTTATTCACTGGAGCTTGCTGTTGGGCTCTCCACGAGACACCGACACTAAACCATTCATAATCATCAAGATATAGTAATTTAACCTCACTCTAGTTTTAACACTGGAGCTTGCTGTCAGGCTCTCCACGAGACACTAACGCCACCACCTCACTCTAGCATCCTTAGGTGTGCACACCCCCCAGATAGCTTGAAAACTATAAGGAGTAGATTACTAGAGCTTAAGATCCGGGCCCTCCGCGGGTGACCGGTAAAACTAAACCATATTATTCCATAATAACCAAATATTAACTATAAATCAAGCCAGAGTAATTTAACCTCACTCCAGTTTAACACTGGAGCTTACTGTCGGTCTCTCTACGAGACACCAACGCCACCACCTCACTCTAGCATCCTTAAGTGTGCACACCCCCCGGATAGCTCGAAAACTAAAAGGAGTAGATTACTAGAGCTTAAGACCGGGCCCTCCGCGGGTAACCGGAAAATACCAAACCATTTCATTTCATAATAACCAAATAATAGCCATAAACTTTGCCAATTGATCTCAAACTCAACCATTCCATAAAAATTTTCATCACACATTTTCATAGAAAAATATTACTTTACCGCTTAAGACCGGGCCCTCCACGGGTAACCGGAAAATACCAAACCATGTCATTTCATAATAACCAAATAATAACCTTAAACTTTGCCAACTGATCTCAAACTTAACCATTCCATAAAATTTGTCATCACACATTTCCATAGAAAAATATTACTTTACCTTTACCATGTCAATCCATTGCTTTTGAATCACAAAAATCAAAGTTTTATCATATCAATGTCAAAATATCTAAGCGATAAAATGCATAATTCAACACATTTACAGAAAGCATAGTTGTCCCCAAGAACAACTAGATGTCTAGGTTACCTTTTGAAGTTAAAACTCACAAACTGTTTCTATGGTTCACCAGGTTAACCGGATGCTTCACAGAAACAATGGCACCTTGGAAGGTTTCCTCAAAAATTATGCACTCAAGAGGAAGGAGTTGATGGCGATGCCTACTAGAAGAATTCTTGAACCAGCTGAGATTACCAATTACTAGGATGGAGAAGGATTGAGGTGTGTGAGAAAACGTATCGGTTTACATCCCTATATATAGTGCAAGGAGGTGAGAGAATACCTAGGTAATTTAGAGGTGTTTGAAAACTTTTGGGTAGTTGGAAAATTTAATAGGGTGGAGACTCATTTAAAACGGAATGTAATTTAAAATAACCAGTCTAAATACTTAATGAGGAGTAATGAGTCGCTTGGAGATAGACCATGGAAATCTAAAGGTCATTATGACAATTAAGGCATTAGTGGGATGTAATTCAGTGACCGCAAGAAGAGATGGTAATTATCTTTGAATATTGAATCTCAAGTCTTATTTAATAGTGATGAGTTCTGTAGCACTGGAAAATGATGGCCCAAAGTCAAAGATAAGTCCAATGTTTTAATGACAATTAAGGTTTAAAGAGGATTGCATTGGTAAAAGGGATACTTTGACTATTGATATTCCTGAATTAATTAAGAAAGAAGGCATTTGAAAATTGGAAAAAGAAGACCAAAGGTCAAAATGAGACTTTAAAGCCATTAATGATATTATTTTTGTGTGTCCAGGAATTAAAGAGGGTTTGATTTGGTAAAAGGGATGGGAAATTTTGAATATTGATCTTATTGGATTAATAAGAGAGTGAAGGCATTTGAAAACATTAAAAGAATACCAAAGGTCAAGATATGACTTTAAGACCATTAATGACATTTTTGTGCTTTAAGGCATTAAAGAGGATGCAACTGTTAAATGTTGAGTGAAACATCTGTTTAAATGGATTAGCTAATCTGGAATTAAATAAATGTTTCCAGCACATTTAGTAACCAACCAAGAATACTAAATTATTTAAAGGACACCAAGTCACTTTTCGTGCTTTAAAGGATTAATGAGGATTTTATCATGTAAATATTAAATGCTGAGTAGAAATTGTTTTTCTAACTTAAGTAAGAGTATAAAAGTCCTGGTAGCACATTAAATAACCACCAGAAGGATAAATTCTCTTTTAAGGACAAATGGATACTTTTGTGCTTTAAATAAGATATCGTCTTTAAGATAAGGTAACTTCCCACCAATTTATTTTAGCTCATTAATTTGTTAGTGGAATTTAGACATGTCAATATACCATGGTGGACCAATTTCTCGACTTGGGTAAATTACCAAAATATCCCTGGTGGTCTTATAAAGTGAGTGGTTTAAGAGGTGTAATTAAAATTAAGGAAAAGAAATTAAAACTCAAATTAAACGTCGGGCTGCAAACAAATCCCGGTCGCAGTAGTATAGTGAAAATTGTAAGCAACCGGATGTCGAACCGTGGGACTAATGTACATATAATAGTACCTAAGCGTGTCACAGGAGGGGGGATTAATTGACTTGTAAAATAAATAAAAAGAAAGAATAAAATAAACTAAGTTGACAGATAAATAAAATGGAACTCTGGGTCAGGTTAATATAATCTGCATAAGCTATCTATCTCTACTGGTTTAATATTTGGCAAGGTTCCTGTAATTATCTTAAGGACTAAGTCATAGCCTGATAAGAACTCGTTCACCTGTAATGCAAGGTTCTAATCAAGGTTCAAGCAAAAGCCTGCGAACGGCAGAGGAGTATTGAGGAATTACATTTGCAACTGAATACTAACTTATTAAATCATAACAAGTTTCCTCCAGTTTTACGTCTTAATTAACCTATCTATTTATCACCGGTCTGATCAAAATAGACTTAGGAAAGCAATTTAATAAACTCATGACATTTATTAAAAAGGTGCGAGATAACCTTTAAAACGTAACAAACTATATATAATTAAAACCAGTAAAAATAATGCATAATTAATACAAACACATAATAACCATTCCCAGAGTACACGTAAACTAGCCTAACATATTAAATAGAAAGACAGAGACAAGAGTAATAGAAATCATCCGTAATCACTCCGGCTCACTCTGCTATTTTGTATACGTAGGCTAGAGGTGGATTTTGTGGAATGTAAAATAAATAAAATGGAGAAGGCGGGAGAAGAGAAATGAGATGGCGTGAGGTTTGTGGTGAAGTGGAGCGATTGAATTAATGGTCCATTTATTGGGTGAAGCTCGTGGGTTTATATAGAGAAAAGAAGAAAAGGAAGGAAGAGGCAGCAGAGAAGATAGACAGACGCGTGAGCAAATGATTGAGGCGGTGGAAGAATCGTTTGATTGCAGCTCACTGATTTCTTCATTGAATGCAAGGGACAGAGCGTGTGGAGAGGCGTGAATTAAGGTAGGCGCTGCAAGTTGGACGAGTTGCAGACAGCAGACGACGACGACGACGGGCGAAGAAGATAAGCTCGCGACGAGTTTTAGTCTGGTCCGCCTTGTGTCGCTTTGGTACCGCCTCGCGGTTGTGCCTGCCCGTTCCGCCTCCAAGACCGCCCATTAAGAGGCGGTAGCCTCTGTCCCGTCCGCCAGCTAGCAGGCGGTTGCCATGCTCTGTTCCGCCTCCAAGACCAGGCGGTTGGTGGTGTGGTGTCCGCCCCCAAGACCAGGCGGTTGGTGGTGAGTGGTCCGCCAATTACAAGGTGGTTGCATGCAAATATGCATGCGTATTCCTCCTCCACGTGACCTTATTTAATCCTTTATAAACATATGTATGTTTTAGGTATTTTTCCTACAATTTAACACATATAATACATCAGTTAATATAATAACATAATTATAGGAAAAACTCTAGATAAGTGTGAAACATTACTAAAAATGCTACAATTAATAAGGTGATTAAACCTTAATAAGTCTATATGTTTTGCACTTATCAAACTTCCTCACACTTGACTTTTGCTTGTCCTCAAGCAAATAAGGAATATAATTATCTCTAAGCCATAATAACAAAACAAGATTAAATAAATGTAGAAGGGAATTTAGACAAAGTGACAATTGAAAGAATAATTATGCTCTTAGAAGTAGGTTTTATAAACAGTGAAGAAGAACAATTTAATAAAGCATAGAGAAACTAGACTGCAGAAAACAAGTTAGATTAACCTGGGATTTTCAACCAATTTCATTCTCTAGCCCGGGATGACAAGGGGTGTGAAGTAATGCCTTATTCCGCAATACCTTTCAACACCACGTACTCATGTTCATAAATATAAATTGTAATTTTTTATTTACATCTCTTTTTTTTTCTTTTGAATGCAAAAAATTGTATATACAAAACATACAAAATTTTAAAATTGCATTATTTTTTTGTACCCCAGACTTTTCTCTCTATCCTTGTAGCGGTGTTGGGTCTTCTATCCCAGATCACGAGACCTTAGGTAGATAGGTGTTAAAGCACCCCGAAGAACTTAATAACCGGATAGACGAGGCCTGTTTTGGTTAGAAAAATTCATAAACAGCGGAGTACCTTGTCTTTGTCCTTTTCTTTCCTTGACTTTCCACATATTCCATAATCCCAAGCTAAACTAAATTGGTTTTTACAATTAGCAGATCTATCATTTTTTCGAGTAAAAATAGAGTATTTTGAAGGAAAATAATTTTATACAAACTCCTAAAAATAAAACTATCTTTCAGTTGTCACTTGACATAATTTCAGACACTTCTACAATTATTTATCTCATTTTTCAATTTTTTTTAGGCAGTTTAGAGTAGCAAAAAGCGAGTGTGGCATTATCGAACAACTGTCATATTTTCAGGGAAAGGTCTCTCCTTCCTCACACTTAAGAGGAGCAATGTCCTCATTGATCAAAATTAAATCAAGAAAAGGACCTTTCAAAATATGACAGACTCATAAAGGATTAAAGAAAGGAAGAACTGAAACTCCCCTTGTATCGTAGATTGAGGAAGGTATCCTTCCTCACATTTAAAGCTTTGGTAGGGGTGAGACGTTCCTCACATTTAAGTTCAGCCGTCGAATTGTGTAAGATGTTCCTGTAATAATATTCTAAACAGCCAGAAGAACTCAAGTTAATTCTCCTCGTTCTCTCTCCTTTCTTTTCTTTATTAAAAAACATATATAGAAATAATTATGGAACAAAACATAAAACAAAAATAGTAGGAAAATAAAAGCAAATAAAAGTTCATCCGGGTTGCCTCCCGGGAAGCTGCCCTTTTTTAACGTCTTTGGCTAGACGCCCGCTTTGTTATCCTGGATCAAAACAAAACATTACCTCGGCATATAAAATAAGAAAATTAATACTCCACAAAATCAGGTGTTTGAGGAGGTACTGCCGGGAACATAGTTCTAACAGAAGACCCGGCGGTGCTAATTTTTCTTCCTCAAATTGGAGGATGTAAACATCGACCTCTTGGAGGTGAGGCTTGTAGAAAGAACGCTCGATATCATCTTCAGAGAAAGTTAATTCTTCGAAGGTGATAGTGGCGTTTTGTTTGGATATGTTGGCGGGAGGTGATGGCAATTCCTTCTCTTCATTCTTGAGGATGTAAGTATCCTCATTGTCTGGGTATATTATAGAGAAGGATGGAAGATAGCGGTAATTGATTTTAGAGGGAGGGGTCTCTATGAATGGCTCGTTTGTAGTGGGGTGTTCTTCCTCTTGAACTGTTTCGCTCATTGATTGCTCTAGTAGTTGAGCGATTCTCTCCAGGTAGTCTGGTTGTTCTTCTAACCAGAGTTGCTCTTGGACTATGAGACAATCCTCAAAATCATGAGCTCCCCTACATACGGAGCAGTATAAATCCTGCCAAAATTCAAACGCTTCTTCCATTTGCCACGTACAGAGATTTTTTTTTTGTGTTTTTCTGTATAAAACAAAACTACTGAAAAAGATTAGAAAATAAAATGATTAGAAACAAACATAATAATAATATAACAAAATAAAAAGATAATAAATATAAACAACAAACAAAAATAATATAAACAAAATATTCTAATAATACAAGTGAATAATCCGGGGCTTAGGGACTAGAATAAACTAGTCCCCGGCAACGGCGCCATTTTGCAGACGTTATAAAGTGAGTGGTTTAAGTGGTGTAATTAAAATTAAGGAAAAGAAATTAAACTCAAATTAAACGTCGGGCTGCAAAAACAAATCCCGGTCGCAGTAGTAGTATAGTGAAAATTGTAAGCAACCGGATGTCGAACCGTGGGACTAAACATATAATAGTACCTAAGCGTGTCACAGGAGGGGGGATTAATTGACTTGTAAAATAAATAAAAAGAAAGAATAAAATAAACTAAGTTGACAGATAAATAAAATGGAACTCTGGGTCAGGTTAATATAATCTGCATAATTAAGCTATCTCTACTGGTTTAATAATTTGGCAAGGTTCCTGTAATTATCTTAAGGACTAAGTCATAGCCTCATAAGAACTCGTTCACCTGTAATGCAAGGTTCTAATCAAGGTTCAAGCAAAAGCCTGCGAACGGCAGAGGAGTATGAGGACATTACATTTGCAACTGAATACTAACTTATTAAATCATAACAAGTTTCCTCCAGTTTTACGTCTTAATTAACCTATCTATTTATCACCGGTCTGATCAAAATAGACTTAGGAAAGCAATTTAATAAACTCATGACATTTTTAAAAAAGGTGCGAGATAACCTTTAAAACGTAACAAACTATATATAATTAAAACCAGTAAAAATAATGCATAATTAATACAAACACATAATAACCATTCCCAGAGTACACGTAAACTAGCCTAACATATTAAATAGAAAGACAGAGACAAGAGTAATAGAAATCATCCGTAATCACTCCGGCTCACTCTGCTATTTTGTATACGTAGGCTAGAGGTGGTTTTGTGGAATGTAAAATAAATAAAATGGAGAAGGCGGGAGAAGAGAAATGAGATGGCGTGAGGTTTGTGGTGAAGTGGAGCGATTGAATTAATGGTCCATTTATTGGGTGAAGCTGGGGTTTATATAGAGAAAAGAGAGAAAAGGAAGGAAGAGGCAGCAGAGAAGATAGACAGACGCGTGAGCAAATGATTGAGGCGGGGTGGAAGAATCGTTTGATTGCAGCTCACTGATTTCTTCATTGATTGCAGGGGACAGAGCGTGTGGAGAGGCGTGAATTAAGGTAGGCGCTGCAAGTTGGACGAGTTGCAGACAGCAGACGACGAGACGACAGGGCGAAGAAGATAAGCTCGCGACGAGTTTTAGTCTGGTCCGCCTTGTGTCGCTTTGGTACCGCCTCGCGGTGTGCCTGCCCGTTCCGCCTCCAAGACCGCCCATTAAGAGGCGGTAGCCTCTGTCCCGTCCGCCAGCTAGCAGGCGATTGCCATGCTCTGTTCCGCCTCCAAGACCAGGCGGTTGGTGTGTGGTGTCCGCCCCAAGACCAGGCGGTTGGTGGTGAGTGGTCGCCAATTACAAGGCGGTTGCATGCAAATATGCATGCGTATTCCTCCTCCACGTGACCTTATTTAATCCCTTATAAACATATGTATGTTTTAGGTATTTTTCCTACAATTTAACACATATAATACATCAGTTAATATAATAACATAATTATAGGAAAAACTCTAGATAAGTGTGAAACATTACTAAAAATGCTACAATTAATAAGGTGATTAAACCTTAATAAGTCTATATGTTTTGCACTTATCATGGTCAAAGTCAACTTTTGGGTCAAAATTACCAAATACCCGTTTTGATCAACTGAAGAAAAAATACATTCTGAACCCAATGGAACGCATCTCATCCCTTAAAAATGCTTCATAAAGTCTCTATTCCTGAATTACCCTCAAAAGTGACCAAAATAATAATTTAAGGCGTTCAAACTCTTAGATAGATTTTTGGGATATTTCAATAAGTATGTGTGACATATCAAGAAAATATCATAAGGTTTAGTAAGATAATTATGTGACATTTGGAAGAATAAAACATATCATATAAACAATTATAAGTGTATGTAATTTATATATATATATTGGATTATAATATAAGCTAAGAGGAGTAATATATTATAAAAGTCACATTTAGGATTATAAGAAGATATATATATATACATAATATATATAGTTAGTACGTTTTAATTAACAGGAAAACGTTATACGAGAGAAACGTTATACGAAAGAAAAGTAATACGAGAAAACCGTTAAACGAGAGCAATAAATAATTAACACTCTTGGTTAATCCAATTATAGGAACGGGATAGTCAGGACGGTAGTCGAGATGACAGTCGGGGATTAGACGACCTTCTACTTCGGTGTACGGTATGGGTTTGTTATACCCTGCGTGCTATCGAGTTATCTCGGCTTGTGTGTTGTTTGTTGTGTGTGACGACTAATAAGATAACTGCATCGAAATGGAACATTCTATTGTTTGGGTTATTGTATTTTCTAACATTGACCCTTATGTGGTGTGCTACTAATAACACATTAGATTAGACATAAACACATACGGTACATATGATAATGATTAAAGAATTTTAGAAGTTCGAATATACGAACTATCTAATGGTGAAATTGTTTGAGGATTGTTCTCACTAACTTCTCTTAAACACTTAGTCGACATCCATGAATGGGATGGTCGGACTAATACTAGAAGTAGGACTAATGTTCCCTTAATTGTAACGAGCTTGGAGTAATTATGAATAGGAGTTCGGGATGGTTCCAGCAGCGCACATATTTGTTTTAGAGAGCGGTATCTACATTTGACCTTTCCGATGGACTGTGTCTTCGGACATGGTCATCTTCAGTTAGGTGGTGACTTTGATTGCCCATCAGCATAGTGCTATAGGGGTGGTTATTGTTTCCTTGAGTTAGTGATTGCCTCCGATCGTCTATCAGCTTACTGCTACCGGGCGTGATTTGAACTTACGTCACAGTGACGGTTGTTCATTTGATAATTTAATACTCATCCAACAGGGTCCATACATACCCGCATGATTTGTATTTGACTTGGATTGAGATAATCCCATTGTGAGGATTTGGTAGTTTGAGGTCGCATAACGAGATTCTAATTATAATCTCCCGACCTTGGTGTGGACAAAGACTAACTTATTATATTCGAGGTCGTACTCTTGTTTATTGTATTGATTGATTGTGTTTGTTATTTACATGATATCATGATGCGTGTTTACTGCACTACTTATGTTGTTTAATAAATTAACCGCATGTTTACTAGATAATTAGTTGAGTGCAGCCCAGTACCACTCGGGTTACATGTTAACATACTCATCAAGTTGTGTTGCGCCCGTTGGGACCTAACCATTTTAGGTACTTGATCGTTGACGGGACCTGTTCGGAGTGTAGACTGGGTAGAAAGCTTTTGGGTATACCTTTTGGATGTAAATATATTTTGGGCTTCTTTGAACGCATGTGTACTTGTTAACTAAGAAGAAAGTGGACTTGTATTTTGGGATTGAAAACTAGTATGACTTGGTATGTTATTGTAAATGGTGTTTATGTTGGATTTCCAGTTATTCAGACTGTGACTTATTGTTGAAAGCCCTTGTCAGTCACATGGGTGACTGACGGCGGTAACACCGGTTATTAAATTTTTATTTTCCGTTGCAATTTAATGGTTGTTGGTACGGTTAATTAGACGTTAATATCCGGATTACGAGTTGGGGTGTTACAAAGCTTTTTGCTAAGTCCTTGGCCTTGTTCTCGGCTATTTTTGACTTTAAAAAGTCATGGAGCATCTCGTCCAATTCTCCATGTGTTTTTGGAGCTTTCGATGCTATTTTTTCAGCAAGTCGAGGATGACCCAATCCGTTGCCAAATGCTTTTATTAGAATTTTTTCTGTGGAACCGTTCACTATATTCCTTCACTGATTCTCCTTTCCATTGCTTTATGTCCATTAGCTCAATCGTTTCTTTATTGACTTTCTTGCTGGCAGCGAAGTACTGCTGGAATTCTTCGATCAGTTGCTTAAAGCTTGAGATGGATTGTTGAGGCCTTGTAGAGATTCAACTCAATGCACGTCCCTGGAAACAAGTTGCATAGAGCGAGGGAGGTGATCCCCGCTGTTCATGGCGAACATGAACTTCTTGATATGCTGGACCAAGTCTCCTGTTCCATCATATTTCTCCATTATTGGGGCGACAAAGCAAGGAGGGAGTTTGGCCTTTTTTAATATTCTGTTAAAAGGATATCGACTCATGTTAATGGAGCCTTCTTCTTCCATCTCTTCCTCGATTGTTATTGGAGTCTCCTTCCGCTCTTCTTTCTTTCTTCCATTGCTCCCTTCTGAATCCCTGCCTTTCAATAGCTCGATAGGCTCAGCCATTTCCTCCCATCGTTTCCGATAATCTTCATCCCTCTATATAAGCTCTTGTCGTAGTAGTTCGTTGCCTTCTACGATTCTCTCGTCGATCACTCTGGTTAGCCCCTTCAACATCTCCTCTAAATCTTTCTTGAAGATAGAATCAGAGGCCTCAATGTTGACTTCCGGTGCTCTTCTTGTTCTTAAAGCCATTCTTCACCTGGACCTGCAAAAAAATATTTCTCTTTTCTCAGATCTTGGCGTTTTATTGCTACGGAAATCCTACTCTTATCGTGGTGGATTCGTGGTTGCTATATCTGAACTGTTCACTTCCCACAGACAACGTCAAATGAAAAGTCGTTAACCTTCCCTAATCATCTATTCAATCTAAGTCTCTATGATCCTAGGCTTTTGTTGGTGTTCTTGTCGAATTACCTGGTTCGTCAGGTTGTATCGGGTTAGAAAAAGAGTTCGTAACAGAGGTAAAGAATCAAGGCAAAATGATGCCCCAGTTGTGATAGCGTATGTATTCCCTTGGAATGAACACCACCAATAAAATAGAAAAGAAAAAAAATCAGTGCAGACGCAAAAGGCTCAAAAGAGAATTGTTGATATATTAACCACCGCTTTTTTTACAACCTAGATGCTCACCTACTTGGTAGGTGGTAAAAACAATACGAGGATTATCCCCAATTGTAGGAAAATGTCATGTTCATTTTCATAAAAGGAAAATGTCATCGAAATGCACAATAAGTGATACTAACTCCGATTCGTCATAAATGTCTGTATGCTTTTTGATATGTTTTTCCACTTCAATATTAAACATATAAAATAAAATAATTTTTAAAAATTAAATTATATAATATATAGTTTTTTATATAAAAATTCTATTATAAAACATAAATTTATAAAATATATTATCTTATGTTAAATATTAAAGTCGAAGTATAGATACTTACTGGACAGATTAATGACAGAGCATAGAGGAAGTAGGAACCATCCCTTCTTTAATATCAAAATTTACAGTGTCCCACGGTGTCTCCCCTATCCCCACAATCCCTTTCTTACTACAACTAGAGACGAAAATAAATAGCCACTCAACCAAACTAGAACTACACACGAAAATGAAAGACCGCCCCCTTAACTACTACACTACTCCCACATCCAAACCAACTTAAACTTATTTTATTTTGCCTACTGTATTCATTAGAGTACAAGCAACAACCTCATCTAAATTAACAAAAAAAAACAACCTCATCTAAATTAACAAAAAAAAAACCTCATCTAAATTTTCATCCCAATCAAATACATAAACCGCAGCGTTTTCCATTTCCCCTTCTTTTACCTCTATACAAAACTACTACTACTAATACACCATTTTCGAAATTAGAGTACGGTAGGATCAGAACTGGAATTGGGTGAAGAGGAATAGTGAAACGCCATCCGCATCTGCAAAACTTTCTTGTGCGAATTTGAATGCTTGTAGCTGACAAAAGTGGGGCTTTTTGCCGGCCTATACTCCGGTAAGAGCTTTCCGGACTTGAAGTACCTCACCACCACAAGCGTTACAAAGTGTCTTTGGACCCATCGGACCCGCTCTCCACTGAGGTGTCTTCTGAGCTTGGCAATGAGTGCATCTCCTTGCTGGCTGTTGAAATTGTTGCTGGTCGACCTTATCTCCTACGACTAATCTATCACCACCACCGTTGTTGTTGTTCTCTTTCCCTCTTACACCTTCCTCCCTGCCTGTAACTTCTTTTATGTCAGGCTTCTTCATGGGGAGGATGAGCTCGCTGTCGGCTAACCAGTAGGCTTGTTCTAACAGAGGGGGGTCGGAGAAGCCCAATTGAAGAGGTGACTGAGGCGCGGAATCGTATAAGTTATTAAATTGGTCCGGCCAAGGTCTAATTAAATATGGGTTTTTAAGGGTTCTGGGAAATGGGTCGTCGGTGGATGCAGGAGTGGTGTTTGGTAACCTTTTTCCTTTGGCTTCTGGGTTTTCCGGGAAGTCCTGAATTCCGGTGGGTTGTTTTGTGTTGGTTTTGAAGAGTGGTTTAGTTTTGCCGGAGCGTCGGTTGTGGTGGTTGAGGATGCGGCGGAAGTAGGTGTGGAAATTGGAAGACATGAGTAATTTCCGGCGCTGGAGAGACATTCTTCGACGAAACTTGAGAGCCATTCTGAGCTCACATCAACGTCCTGTAGCCAGCCGAAGCAGATAAACCAAAACCCCACACCCAAAAAAAACAGAGAGAGAATTTTGAACAAATTAGAGCCTTCGTTAATGTGAAAATATGGTATAAAGCATGCATTGATTTTGAACTCCTTGAGATAAAAGTAGAGGGGAAAAAAGGAAAATGAAATGAACAATTGTCCACAAAAAAAGAAGAGAAATTGATAGTCTTACCTTATACTGGTCAAGAAAAATGTCACCGCCAAGCTGGATTGACTCGCCGCCGAGGAGAGTAGAGCAAGCGGTGGCAGTGAAGACTGGACATGGTAGATGTTGTTCGGTTGCAAGACGCCTCCTCCGCCACCTCCAACACTAGTACCACCGCCAGAATGAAGTGAGCCGTTTGGGTAAGGAGACCATCAGCTTGAGAGGGAAAAAGATTAGAAGAGGGACAGAGAGACTGGTGATAAAGAGAGAAAGACGGAGAAGGGACCAGCTAGCTAGCGAAGAAGAAAAAGGCAGGCAAAGGCTGTGAGTGTGGGTTTGGTTTGAGTGGGTGTCGGCAGACAGTAGAGAGATTGAAGAGAAAAGAAGAGGAGAAAGAAAGAAAGAAAGAGTGGTAGAGTTAGATGTTAGATGAATCATTCAATGGAGAAAACCCACATGACCCATCATGCTCCCTCACTCACCCCACCAATGATCAACACGAAAACGCTCTCGTCCCCTCTTTTCCTCTTTTCCTTTTTCAAAATTCAAAATCGAAAGATAAGGTGTTTTTTTAGTAAGAATTCAAAATCAAAAGTTGGGTGGTGAGACATAGGATGGGTTCGGGTTGCACTTTATGTGCATTTTTTGACAGCATAAATATGCAGCATATGTTGTTTTGGACTCCTTTATTTGATTTTGTTGTTCGGCTAAAACAGCATAAATGTCAGCATAAATATCAGCATAAATGTCAGCATAAATGCCCGAGCAAATGATACTTTTCGTTTTCGTGCTTTCACTTCCGTTTCTTTACTCACCTCATAATGCAATTACTGTAACTATTGATTTTAAAAAAAATAAATTTTTTACGAGTTACTTTATTTATTACAAATTACATAATGCTTTAAATAATTTATAAAAAATAGTACTACATTTTTAGTCAAATTTACAAAAAATCACATTTATAATATAAATCTATAATATATTATTTGTAATACCACATAAATTAATAAAATTAAAAAAATGAATAAATATACACACTTGTTGATATTTAAATTAAAATATTAAAATAGTATATAGAAATATGAATGCATATAAATTTATTAACATACAAAGTTACAAAAATATTATATATTATTAAAAGTTATAATTTCACTAAATAAATTCACATAACATTATCAGAAAATTTGAAACGCTTTTTCTCTTTTTTACGCTTTTATATTTGTAAGAATTATAAAATTTAGATAATAAAAATATATTGTTTAGGAGTTACAAGTTTTGCTTAAATAATAGAAATAAAAATTTTATTGTTTGTGAATTTTTTTATTTATTTTTACTAACAAAATAAAGTTACGTAGTGTAATATAATAAATTATAATTGTAATACAAAAACGGTAAACGCACTACATATAACTAACTTAACCAAACATGCTGCATATATGCTGCACTACCAAACAGCAGTTTTCAAAACAGCTGCATTTATGCCAGCACATTCCTGCCAGCAAATATGCTGCATTTATGCCAGCGCATTCCTGCTGCCAAATATGCTGCATTTATGCTGCCAAAACATCCATGCCGAACAGAGCCATTATAATATAAGTAACCGTAACTCAGAAATATAAACGAATCATAGCGGAAAGTGTATGAAATGTCGGTGGATTTGCTAATTAAAAAGTTAAAAAATGATATAATATGTTTTTCTTGAAATTAAAAAGACAAAAAAATATTTATATGCTAATAAATATATTTAAAATTAACAATATATTATTAAGGTTCCTAAAAAATGGAATTATTGTAACACCCCAACCGCTAATCCTATGCTTACCGTCTAATCGTCCTATTAATCCTACGAGTTCGCAGCGGAATTATTACATACTTACTACGGCGGGTGAAACAATGCCGCTAACCGCCCATACGGCTAGCTAGGCTACTAATACTTACAGTCACGGTCTGATGAACATAACGTACCGAGCTACTAAATTACTTGCCAAAATACCATATGCCAATTACTTACATCCTGGATCACCGAGTATTTAAAGTATATTCAATTACAACCTTTCAAGCTTACCAAAAGAATGAGTTTCTAAAGCTACTCATCTATACCCATGCTCCTTTCCCAATATCCAAAAAGGTGTACCCCATGGTACACCGGCTAACCAAAAGTTACAGCCATGTACTACTTAGTACACCCATCATAAATTCATTGTTTACAATCAAAAGAAGATAAAGAAATAGAACTATGTCCTCAGCGTCTTCATCAATCTCGAGTACCTACGTGTAGTAAAAATGGTGCCCCAAGGGGCTTAGCAAACGCTGCATATGGACTCCGCATATACCGCGTGCTAGCTAGGGCACGCCGACTATTTGACGTCCACTAAACATGCAGTTCATTTATTTCATACATACATGCTTCTCATACATCATACATGCTATACAATCCGTTACACAATTCAAGGCAACAATATCATAACATACATCGCACTTACCTTCACAAGGTTAGCCAAATTATGCATCCGGGTTAATCGGAATGCTTTACTCTTTTACTCATTACTTACTTTTTCTTCCTTACAATTACTTACTTTCTTTTGCTTTACTTACTCATTCTTACTTACTTACTTATACTCAAGTCAAGTCGTCGGGACCTCCGGCCTTGGGGACTACACCGTCCCACATCCGGGATTTACTTGACTCACCAATCCGGGATGCTACCCACTTAAGGGATTTGGGCCGCGGACCAGTTTAAGAGTCAGGAATTGGAGCCAACCTCTCGTGACTCCGCATCCTCACGCGTGGCCGAAACTATATCAGACTTCTACTCATTCCAATTTAATTACCATTTTAAGTTAGGATGGTTAGCTCGTTAGGAACAAGTTAGAAGTCCAAGCACAATAAATAACGGTCACGGTACAATACAACCTACATACACACATTCATTATCATCCATACATTTCATGAATTATACAAACTATGATTTAAGAAAATGTACAACATCATACAACACTACATATTCACAAGTATGCATATTAACTCCGATTCGTGCATTTATCTTATTGGGTGATCAATTAGCACACAACACACAAATCTGAGTAACCAAGATAGCATACGGGGCATGAGGAATCCATACCGTTCACCGTTGTACGTAATTCCAAACGTCCTTCGATGTCACAAATCAAGTCCTATCACATACATACAATCGAATGATTAATCTAACTATCATTACTTAACTCATACTTACTATGTCTTTATACTTCTTACACTTACACATTACTTACTCATTTTTCATTACTAAAGTTTCTATTTTCTTACTTAAGGTTTGCATGCTTAAGCACATGTACATATACATATATGTATGGGTATACATATACATATATATATACAATTATTATTTAAATTAAAATAAATTTTTTTTTGTCAGGATTGGGCCGTCCGACCCACCGTCCGACCCAAGCCCTAGGTCGGACCATTCCAGTAAGATTCGGTTCCAGAAAATTACCCTGTCCGACCCAGCACTATTCCGACCGACCCATACCCTCTGGGTCGGACCATTCCAGAAGGTTTTGGTCTCGAGTCTCAGCTCCGTCCGACCCACGTCCGACTCACCGTCTGGGTCGGACGAAGTCAGAAACTTCGACCATTATATTTTTTTTTGCCTGTCCGACCCACGTCCGATCCACCGTCCTGGGTCGGACCATTACAGAATGTCTTATTTCGAAATTTAAGCCATGTCCGACCCACGTCCGACTCACGGCTCTGGGTCGGACCATTACAGAAAGTTTTCTAAGCCGTGTCCGACCCACGTCCGACTCACGGCTCTGGGTCGGACCATTCCAGAAAGTCTGGTTTTCGTTTCTTAAGCCCCGTCCGACCCACGTCCGACTCACCGTCTGGGTCGGACGGTTCCAGAACCTTGTTACAGTTTTATTTTTCTTTCCCAATTTCACTCATTGCTTCCCCAATTTTCCTACATACATCCTAACATGTTTTTGTACAATTTAAACACCCTAAATCATGCTAATTCATTCCCTAATTCATTACACAACTTTATACTCATTCACTCACATACTTTTTTCTAAGTTTCAACTCACACTTTCACTAGTTGTTTCCTAATTGTGTTTTGCTACAGATTTTAACTCTAACACTCTCCATCTACAACTCCCTCTTCTAATGTCATTTCTAACACCTCTAATACATTACAATTACATTAACTATCTCTCCCCATCTTCCCTCTATCAATCTATTTCAAAATCTGTTACAACTTACATTATTCACCTAGTTTAAAATTCACTAAGTGTTATAATTCTAGATGAATTTTGACATAACCTCCCCTATATTTTTACACTCTCACCACACATTCTAGTTCACAATTCGACACTCTTTTCACCTGTTTCAACAACCAAAACTATACAAGCTCTCATATACCAACTCAATACTAAAACAACACTAAAAACACTACAAAATTTCCTGCACACAAACACTAATCCCCAATCTGTTTTGTAACAGTTTTACATGTCCTTTAAAGCTTCAAAATACTTATATTCTCTTACACATTATACTACTAATGCATTATCATTTTACAATACCAATTTTCATTCCTAAAAATCTGTTACATTATACATATACATAAGGTTACACAATGAGCATTCTTACCTTACTTCACTTCTAGATTTCCTTTCTTCTTCTTTCTCCTTCCTTCTCTCTCTACCGGCTTTGGTATTCAACAAATCTAACATTATCACCCATATATACACACACATTCAATACCAAAACTACTCTTAATATTATTTAAGCTTCCAATGTAGATTTCTAGGGTTTAGAATTTATATTACCTTGCAAGGGTTCAAATGGAGCTTGGAGTGGCTCAAGAACAATATTTCCAACTCCACCAACAAGCCAAAATCGGCTAGAACAAGAGGAAGAACAAGGGTTTAGTTCATGAATCTCGTTTTGCCCATAAGGGCTAGAAAAAGATGGAGTTTTCGAAATATTTTTACCTTAGAAGAACAAGGAGAAGGAGGGCCTTCTAATGGTGGTGTTGAAACTCCAAATGGGATATACCCATACAATCGAAAGTAGGTGTTTTCGAATTTTGGAAAGATGGAAATGTAGCTCTTGAGGAGAGGAGTACAATGGTGGTGTTTTTATAATTTTTGGAGGAGTTTGGAGAGAGTTACAAAGGAGAGAAGATGAGTTTTGTGTTGTTCTTCTTGTTCACCATGGAAATCGTGAGAGAGGTAGAAGAAGAAGAAAAGAGAGAGTGAGGGAGGAGGGTGCATGCGTGAGAGAAGAGAATGAGAGGAGGAGAGAGAATAAAGTGAGGTAGTATAGGGTGAGTGAGGTTGTTTAATTATTTTTGTCTTTTGTAAATAGAGAGGAGTGTGAGGGGAGGGTCCCAATCGGACACACACACACACATATAACACTTTTACTTTTTATTTTCAAAGTGGACACATAACTCTTGGTTATTTAAGTTTCTACCCCACAACTTCCTGTTTTTAACAGTTTTTGCTAATCTCTCGTTTTATTGATTTAATTGGTTCTAAAGCTTCACTAATATTTATTAATGATTATTTAGTTGACCAAAATTGTTACGAGTCTATTTGACCCGCTTAAAGACATGTTTTCCCGGTTACCTCGAAAAGCGTGCTTTAAGGTTCGGTAATGTTTTTAAACCGTTTTAAAGGTCCGTTTTCTTCGGGATTTGCTCCCTTATGATTATTTACACTTAATTAAGCTTCTAAATTACTTATTAGCCTAATTAATCACTATTTTTAATTACGGGGTATTTCAATCTACCCCCCTTAAGAAACTTTGCCCTTAAAGTTGCTCAAGGTTATAGTTTATTGCAATTATACTCATTAGGCAAACCAATTGCACTAATGTGTCTTACTACCACCTATGAGGTGTTTACTTCATCCCACATTGCAAGCATACACATTTCAACATCATACGCAATTCACATACACAGTACATCATTTCCATTCATACCATACCACAATACACATTACACCCATACACCATACATTGCACATACCCATCATTCATTACACATTACACATACATACACATCCATACTAAATTCACTTGCACTACATGTGCCATACCAAATCTATTATAATACCTACACACTAAGCGATGCTTACCCCGAAGCAATGCTAGAGCAAAAGGGTTCTACCCCCTTAAAAGGGGTACGACCCGTACCCGTATTCTAAATACTAGACTCTCTAGTCTATGAATAACTGCGGGTATTTAGCCTTCATGGCATCTTCCAACTCCCATGTCGCTTCTTCGACATCATGGTTAGACCATAGGACCTTCACCATTCGTATAGACTTATGGCGAGTGTCTCTGGTCTTCCTATCAAGGATTCTCACTGGGGTTTCGACATATCTCATGTTTGGCTCAATGGATAGTCTCTCGGGCTCCAACACATGAGAAGGATCAGCCATATACTTCTTGAGTTGTGACACATGAAATACATCATGGACACGTCCCAAGTCCTCAGGTAATGACAACCTGTAGGCTACTGAACCAACTCTTTCGGTGATAGTGTACGGCCCTACAAATTTTGGGCTTAGCTTGCCCTTCTGACCAAATCTGAAGACACCCTTCATAGGTGAAACTCGCAAGAACACTTGGTCGCCCACGGCGAACTCAAGGTCGCGTCGTCTCACATCCGCATAGGATTTTTGTCTATCTTGGGCTGCCTTCATGTTAGCTCGGATTTGTTGCACTTCGGCTTGCACTTGCTCAAGGTACTCCGGTCCTATTATGACCGCTTCACTTGACTCATCCCAACACAAGGGTGTACGGCAAGGTCTACCGTATAGAGCTTGGAAAGGCGACATCTTAATCGAGGCGTGATAACTATTATTATACGAGAACTCGATAAGATGAAGCTTATCTAACCAACTCCCCTGAAAGTCCAAGGCACATGCCCGAAGCATGTCCTCCAGTGTCTGGATGGTCCTTTCTGTCTGACCGTCGGTCTGAGGATGGAAGGCGGTACTCAACTTCAATTCTGTACCCAACGCTTCCCTTGTAGCTCTCCAGTATCTCGAAAGAAATCTGGTGTCGCGGTCAGATACTATGGTCTTAGGGACTCCGTGGTGTCTGATAATCTCCTTATCAAAACTCAGCTAGCTTTACTACCTTCCAGGTGTCCTTCATCGGTATGAATCTGGCAACCTTGGTAAGGCGATCTACTACAACCCAGATCATGTTGAGTCCTCCCCTAGCAGGTGGGAGTCCTACAACAAAATCCATGGAGATATCATGAAATTTCCACTCCGGAATTGGCATCGATTGTACCATTCCGCCCGGTCTACGGTGTTCAAATTTTACCTTCTGGCATGTTAAGCATCTCAATACAAATTCTGTCACATCTGACTTCATTCCAGACCACCAGAAGTACCTCTTCATGTCTTTGTACATCTTGGAGGCTCCCGGATGGACTGATAATGTAGAACTATGTGACTCTCGCAGGATGCGATCCCTTAGCTCAGCATTGCTTCGGGGGACGCATAGCCTGCCATTCAACCGAATCAAACCATCTTCATGTAGCTTAAAATCATACTTTTTCTTCTCAAATGTACCATTCTCGATCTTGTGTCTGATTTCGGTTAGGTAAGGGTCGCTCAACTGAGCGTCTCGCACCTCGTCAACCAAGCTAGAAGAAGCGAGTAGCGAATGGAGCGAGTGTGCTCGACGGCTCAGGGCGTCGGCTACAATGTTTGCCTTCCCTTCCTTATACTGCAGATTGATGTCGTAGTCTGAGAGAAACTCCATCCACCTTCTCTGTCTCAAGTTGAGTTCTTTCTGAGTGAATACATACTGTAAGCTCTTATGATCGGAGTAGATGGTGATGCTTACCCCATAGAGATAGTGTCGCCATATCTTCAAG
Source organism: Limonium bicolor (assembly GCA_023374045.1). NCBI lineage: Eukaryota > Viridiplantae > Streptophyta > Magnoliopsida > Caryophyllales > Plumbaginaceae > Limonium > Limonium bicolor. The sequence goes on from CM041782.1 coordinate 212,991,060, forward strand.
GCGAAGACAATGGCTCCTAACTCTAAGTCGTGAGTCGGGTAATTCTCCTCATGTTTCTTCAGCTGGCGGGAGGCATAAGCAACAACCTTGCCATGCTGCATGAGTACGCATCCCATTCCTTTGCCTGATGCATCACAGTACACCTCAAATCCCTCTGTGCCCTCTGGAAGAGTAAGGACGGGCGCTGAGGTCAATGAGTCTTTCAGTTTCTGAAATGATAACTCGCACTCGTCTGTCCATACAAACGGTGCATCTTTCTTCATCAATGTAGTCATGGGCTTGGCGACTTTCGAGAAGTCCCTTACAAATCTCCGGTAGTAACCGGCTAGACCAAGAAAGCTCCTAATGTCGGTAACAGTCTTGGGTCTAGGCCATGATCGTACAGCTTCTACCTTAGAAGGGTCAACCGAGATACCTGCGCTCGAGATGACATGTCCAAGGAATGATACCTGATCAAGCCAAAACTCGCATTTGGAGAACTTCGCATAAAGCTGGTTCTCGCGCAGTGTCTCAAGCACTTTCCTCAAGTGGATTTCATGTTCCTCTGGTGATTTGGAATATACAAGGATGTCGTCGATGAAGACCACAACCGAAGTGTCCAACTGCTCACTGAATAAACGATTCATGAGGTCCATGAATTTTGCCGGTGCGTTTGACAAACCGAATGGCATCACTGTGAATTCGTAGTGGCCATATCTGGTACGGAATGCCGTTTTCTCAATGTCTTGTTCCTTGATTGCAATCTGATGATACCCTGAACGGAGGTCGATCTTGGAGAAGACTGAGGCTCCTTTCAACTGGTCGAATAGGTCGTCGATACGTGGTAGTGGGTATTTATTTTGACTGTGACCGCATTCAGCTCGCGGTAGTCAATGCAAGTCGGAGGCTACCGTCCTTCTTCTTCACGAAGAGAACCGGTGCTCCCCAGGGTGATACGCTCGGGCGTATAAACCCTTTGTCTAGAAGATCTCTCAACTGTTCTTTCAATTCGGTCATCTCTGCTGGTGCCATGCGGTACGGTGCCCTAGCAATGGGACCGGTACCTGGCAATAGATCAATTCAATTCCACTGCTCTCGGTGGTGGCATGCCGGGTAGCTCCTTAGGGAATACATCGGGATACTCGGATACAATGGTACTTCATCACTGAACTCTGGATCTCGCTCCAGGTCTTGTACATAACAAAGATACACCTCTTGGCCCTTTCTGAGCTCCCGGTACATAGCCATGGCAGATATAAGTGTGGTCGAAGGCTCTCTCGGTCTCTGGCGGTAAGATACGGTAACCCCAGAAGGACTCTTGAGCAGCAAACGATGCTCGGCGCAGAGGATTCTACCCTTGTGCCGCTCCAACCAATTCATCCCAATGATTACGTCGAATCCCAATCCATTGAATTCGATGAAGGAAATGGGAAACGATTCGCCTTTGATTTGGATTGTGGCTGATTGATAGTATTTGGTGCACTTTACTCGCTCCTTCGATGGGAGAGTAACCATGAAGTTCGGTAGCTCATCCGCATCTAGCTTCAACCTCTTCACAAAGGATGGTGATACGAAAGTGTGAGAGGCGCCGGAGTCGAATAATACATTGGCATCAATGCCATTTACTGGGAAGGTTCCCGTTAGAATGGTGCCGCTTCTGCCGGCTTGTGCTTCGGTGAGGATGCTCAGGTTACCTTCGGTACCGAGTCCACAACCTATTGGATTCACAATTGGATAAGTATTGATGGTGGACACAAGTGGAATTAAATCAACACTGCTCTTTATTGATAAACCAACCATCATACATGTCGTGTCTCTAATACACGTTACTAATAGATTACATGATACTAGGAATTTAATACTTTCTAAAGGTAAGGTTCAGGCGTCCTGGTTTCATGTGTGTGGCATTGATTATTGCCGGCGGTGCCGTATTCAACTTGATCTTGTTGATCCCGTGATACAGCATCCTAGAGTTTCCACCCATGATTAGGACATCTCCTGATCTCAATACCAGTTTCTGTGCGAGGTCCACACGCTTCTGCTCGCTATACAGGAATACGGCGTCATCACCAATGGACCAAGACACTACGGGCACTCCTTGTTCAAGAGATTCCGCTGTCTCGTCCTTGTCTTGGTGTAACCCAAGTCGTCCTTCTTTTCATAGAAGTTGACGATACAAAGGTCCGCTTCAAGTGCGGGGATTGGTTCAGGTTCACATTGTTTGCAAGTTCTACTGCTTGTGTGATGAGGGTCTGAAACTCTGGTGGTATTGTCGGTGGCGTCGCTCCGTCTTGTGTTCGTGTCTCCTGGTATGTCTTGGTATAAGGATTCCAGTCCTTTCCCAAGCACATCATCTTCAGCTTCATCTTCGCTCCACCGGGGAATTCGGGTGTGTAAAATCCACCTTGACCCGTTCCTAGCTCGTTGCATCGTCGGATGATTGAGATTTGTGCGTCGGGTGTCAGGTATCCCTTTAATAAATCATACCTGGGGATGACCTGACACTGTTTGTTGGTGTAGTCGTGGTTGGTGATGTCGATCTCTTCTTGATTCAAGGTTACCGGTATCGGGTAACAGATACTAAAGTTTCCTATGGTTACAAATTTCATCTACGGTGAGTACTAGTTTCAACTACTACATTTCATGCTTAATATACACTTCATTTATTTACTCATGCATTCACTCATACAGTTACTCTACTACTAGGCATGCTATTTCAAGGATTAAAGGTTTAGGTGATTACCTTGGCCGGATTTCGAACCGGGCCCATCGCGGTCAATCACATGGAACAGGCTGCCTCTGAGGTGCGCCCTCTGAGGGCCCCGGGATCCCTGTCCCTGAGGTGCCTGCTGGGCCGGTGCATCGCCAGATGCCACCTCCTTGCCCTCTCTCTGCTTGTAGTTCTGGAAGGTACCCTCGGCTTTCCACTCTCTGGGCACTTGTTAGCTGTGTGTCCCAGCTTCTGGCAGTTGTAGCATTTGATCTCCCTCCCGTAGCAGTCCTTACCAGGATGGTCCTGGTTGCACTTTCTGCACACATAGGTGCGGCCGTCGGAGAAGGTTTTGGCGGCTCCGGAGCTAGAACCTGAGGTTAGAGGGTTAGCACATGTGTGCGTGGATACTAGATGATACTTATACGATACTTACGAATAAATTGGATTAGGAATTTACCCTTTGGTGGTGTGATCTCAGTGGCTTAGCTGCCACCGGTGCAGAATAACCAAGCTGAAGTAACTCAGATGGTTTGCCCTGCTCAGCATGGGCACTGCTCTCACCCTGGGATTTCTTTGGGATTGCTGAAAGAAATTCCCCTTTTTCTTTTTCCAGCTCTTCCCCTGGTTCTGCTCCTCAGTGCTGGTATTTTGTTGTTAGCTTTGCGCTTCAGCGCGGTCTCTTCATCCCTTAGTTGGCAAGTGATCTCAACGCGAGAAGCCGCGTGATAACACTCCTGAAATTTCAGGTATTAGCCGGGATTCTCATTTAAGGAGGATAAAAAAGATTCAAAGAATTCAAGGAATTTAAGGAATTGAAATGATACTAAGGGTTAACCGTTATTTACCTGAAGGGAGGTAAACTGGTATAGCCCATACCGTACCGAAGGCGATGGCTCAGACCGCCATAGAAGCGATCGACCAACACCTGCCGGTGTATCCAAGATCAGGGAGGAGACGGAGAATGGAGGTAAGGTACGGTAGTACTCATCGACAGACATCTTCTCTGTCATTTTCAAGGCGTCCAGCTCTAGCCTCTTCTTGGTTTTCACATGTTCAGGATAGTATTTTGATCGGAGGAGAGAAGTGAAACTCCCCAATCAAGGTGGGGTCGTTGACGTGCTCTTGCTTGCTTAGCTTCCACCAATCCATGGCGCATCCTTTCAGTAGTAAGCAGCAACTCTGACTCGAACTCCAGCAGGAGCTTCGAGGTCTCAAAGCCGTCTCCATTTCGGAGATGTAGGCTCTAGCTTAGCCGGATCACTCTCGCCCCTAAAGCAAGGAGGGCGGAGTTCCGCTACAGCTTTACCCAATTAGCTTCTCTGGGTGGAGGGGGAGGGACTGGCCCCGCTTGAGTTTGGTTCTGCTGAGTTTGTTGTACAGCCTGGATTACTTGGGGCAGCATCTGTGCTACCGTGGCGGCGACGATCTCAGCTATCGTCTGCGCGCCGGTTCCATCTGAGGCTTCGCCTCTAGGTCGGCCTCGGCCTCGTCCTGACATCTGAATGTTTAACAGTTACATTAGGCTTGCAAGATGTGACTCAAAGGTCTTGGAATTTAAGCAAGGTATCGTTCCTAAGAACGTAAGGGTATCCGTTTAACAACGGTAGTTCCTAGTTAGGTTTCTAAGTATCCGTCTTAAGACGGTTGAAATCCTAACTCGGTAATCTCCTATGCTCGGTACTATGGACATCAGAGCGTAACTACGCTCTGATACCACTTTTTGTAACACCCCAACCGCTAATCCTATGCTTACCATCTAATCGTCCTATTAATCCTACGAGTTCACAGCGGAATATTTACATACTTACTACGGCGGTGTGAAACAATGCCGCTAACCGCCCATACGGTAGCTAGGCTACTAATACTTACAGTCACGGTCTGATGAACATAACGTACCGAGCTACTAAATTACTTGCCAAAATACCATATGCCAATACTTACATCCTGGATCACCGAGTATTTAAGTATATTCAATTACAACCTTTAAGCTTACCAAAAGAATGAGTTTCTAAAGCTACTCATCTATACCCATGCTCCTTTCCCAATATCCAAAAAGGTGTACCCCATGGTACACGGCTAACCAAAAGTTACAGCCATGTACTATTAGTAACCCATCATAAATTCATTGTTTACAATCAAAAGAAGATAAAGAAATAGAACTATGTCCTCAGCGTCTTCATCAATCTCGAGTACCTGCGTGTAGTAAAAATGGTGCCCCAAGGGGCTCAGCAAACGCTGCATATGGACTCCGCATATACCGCGTGCTAGCTAGGGCACGCGACTATTTGACGTCCACTAAACATGCAGTTCATTTATTCATACATACATGCTTCTCAACATCATACATGCTATACAATCCGTTACACAATTCAAGGCAACAATATCATAACATACATCGCACTTACCTTCACAAGGTTAGCCAAATTATGCATCCGGGTTAATCGGAATGCTTTACTCTTTTACTCATTACTTACTTTTTCTTACTTACAATTACTTACTTTCTTTTGCTTTACTTACTCATTCTTACTTACTTACTTATACTCAAGTCAAGTCGTCGGGACCTCCGGCCTTGGGGACTACACCATCCCACATCCAGGATTTACTTGACTCACCAATCCGGGATGCTACCCACTTAAGGGATTTGGGCCGCGGACCAGTTTAAGAGTCAGGAATTGGAGCCAACCTCTCGTGACTCCGCATCCTCAGCGTGGCCGAAACTATATCGGACTTCTACTCATTCCAATTTAATTACCATTTTAAGTTAGGATGGTTAGCTAGGAACAAGTTAGAAGTCCAAGCACATAAATAACGGTCACGGTACAATACAACTACATACACACATTCATTATCATCCATACATTTCATGAATATACAAACATGATTTAAGAAAATGTACAACATCATACAACACTACATATTCACAAGTATGCATATTAACTCCGATTCGTGCATTTATCTTATTTGGTGATCAATTAGCACACAACACACAAATCAGAGTAACCAAGATAGCATACGGGGCATGAGGAATCCATACCGTTCACCGTTGTACGTAATTCCAAACGTCCTTCGATGTCACAAATCAAGTCCTATCACATACATACAATCGAATGATTAATCTAACTATCATTACTTAACTCATACTTACTATGTCTTTATACTTCTTACACTTACACATTACTTACTCATTTTTCATTACTAAAGTTTCTATTTTCTTACTTAAGGTTTGCATGCTTACGCACATGTACATATACATATATGTATGGGTATACATATACATATATATATACAATTATTATTTAAATTAAAATAATTTTTTTTTGTCAGGATTGGGCCGTCCGACCCACCGTCCGACCCAAGCCCTGGGTCGGACCATTCCAGTAAGATTCGGTTCCAGAAAATTACCCTGTCCGACCCAGCACTATACCGTCCAACCCATACCCTCTGGGTCGGACCATTCCAGAAGGTTTTGGTCTCGAGTCTCAGCTCGTCGACCCACGTCCGACTCACCGTCTGGGTCGGACGAAGTCAGAAACTTCGACCATTATATTTTTTTTTGCCTGTCCGACCCACGTCCGATCCACCGTCCTGGGTCGGACCATTACAGAATGTCTTATTTCGAAATTTAAGCCATGTCCGACCCACGTCCGACTCACGGCTCTAGGTCGGACCATTACAGAAAGTTTTCTAAGCCGTGTCCGAGCCACGTCCGACTCACGGCTCTGGGTCGGACCATTCCAGAAAGTCTGGTTTTCGTTTCTAAGCCCGTCGACCACGTCGATCACCGTCTGGGTCGGACGGTTCCAGAACCTTGTTACAATTTTATTTTTCTTTCCCAATTTCACCCATGCTTCCCCAATTTTCCTACATACATCCTAAACATGTTTTTGTACAATTAAACACCCTAAATCATGCAATTCATTCCCTAATTCATTACACAACTTTATACTCATTCACTCACATACTTTTTCTAAGTTTCAACTCAAATTTCACTAGTTGTTCCTAATTGTGTTTGATACAGATTTTAACTCTAACACTCTCCATCTACAACTCCCTCTTCTAATGTCATTTACACCTCTAATACATTACAATTACATTACTATCTCTCCCCATCTTCCCTCTATCAATCTATTTCAAAATCTGTTACAACTTACATTATTCACCTAGTTTAAAATTCACTAAGTGTTATATTCTAGATGAATTTGACATAACCTCCCCTATATTTTTACACTCTCACCACACATCTTAGTTCACAATTTGACACTCTTTTCACCTGTTTCAACAACCAAAAACTATACAGCTCTCATATACCAACTCAATACTAAAACAACACTAAAAACATACAAAATTTCCTGCACACAAACACTAATCCCCAATCTGTTTTGTAACAGTTTTACATGTCCTTTAAAGCTTAAATACTTATTTCTTACACATTATACTACTAATGCATTATCATTTTACAATACCAATTTTCATTCCTAAAAATCTGTACATTATACATATACATAAGGTTACACAATGAGCATTCTTACCTTACTTCACTTCTAGATTCCTTTCTTCTTTATTTCTCCTTCCTTCTATCTCTACCGGTTTTGGTATTCAACAAATCTAACATTATCACCCAGATATACACACACATTCAATACCAAAACTACTCTTAATATTATTTAAGCTTCCAATGTAGATTTCTAGGGTTTAGAATTATATTACCTTGCAAGGGTTCAAATGGAGCTTGGAGGGCTCAAGAACAATATTTCCAACTCACCAACAAGCCAAAATCGGCTAGAACAAGAGGAAGAACAAGGGTTTAGTTCATGAATCTGTTTTGCCATAAGGGCTAGAAAAAGATGGAGTTTTCGAAATATTTTTACCTTAGAAGAAAAGGAGAAGGAGGGCCTTTAATGGTGGTGTTGAAACTCCAAATGGGATATACCCATACAATCGAAAGTAGGTGTTTTCGAATTTGGAAAGATGGAAATGTAGCTCTTGAGGAGAGGAGTACAATGGTGGTGTTTATAATTTTGGAGGAGTTGGAGAGAGTTACAAAGGAGAGAAGATGAGTTTTGTGTTGTTCTTCTTGTTCACCATGGAAATCGGGAGAGAGGTAGAAGAAGAAGAAGAGAGAGTGAGGGAGGAGGGTGCATGCGTGAGAGAAGAGAATGAGAGGAGGGAGAGAATAAAGTGAGGTAGAATAGGGTGAGTGAGGTTGTTTAATTATTTTGTCTTTTGTAAATAGAGAGGAGTGTGAGGGGAGGGTCCCAATCGGACACACACACACAAACACTATAACACTTTTACTTTTTATTTTCAAAGTGGACACATAACTCTTGGTTATTTAAGTTTCTACCCCACAACTTCATGTTTTTAACAGTTTTGCTAATCTCTCGTTTATGATTTAATTGGTTCTAAAGCTTCACTAATATTTATTAATGATTATTTAGTTGACCAAAATTGTTACGAGTCTATTTGACCGCTTAAAGACACATTTTCCCGGTTACCTCGAAAAACGTGCTTAAGGTTCGGTAATGTTTTTAAAACCTTTTTAAAGGTCCGTTTTCTTCGGGATTTGCTCCCTTATGATTATTTAAACTTAATTAAGCTTCTAAATTACTTATTAGCCTAATTAATCACTATTTTTAATTACGGGGTATTTCAATTATCGTGTTTAAAAAACATATAAATTAGTAAAAAAGTAACATTTTTCTAATAAAGTAATGTTTTAGTACTTATTTAATATGGTATTTTTATATTCATTAGGGTCTGAACTGACATAAATGATTGACATAAATATCCATTTTAATATATTTCTTTTGTTCGTTCATTAAAGTATATTCGCATGTAACATTTATGTTGTTTGTCTTTTCCCGCCTTACCAATATCTTTTAAAGTCAATTAGTTATTTTTAAGATTACCAGTACCGTTTTCTAATGCTCATATCATTTGTATAAAAAAATATAAAAATGTTAGTATTTACTTTTCCAATAAATAGAAATATAATCATATTTGTTTTACTATTAATTAGTTATTGTTATATATGTTGTATACAGTAATATAGTAAATCATAAATGATCATATTTGTATTTATAATTTCTTACTTATATTTTTAATATACTATTAACTGATTAACTTTAGCCAAAAATATAACAGGCCCCTGATATGGAAGCAATATAATATACATTTCATGTTGAATTATGATCAAAAATAGTTTATGATGTATACAATAATAAAGTTAACTAATAATTATCATATTTTATTTTATAATTTCCTACTTATATTTTTATATAAACTATAAACTAATTAACTTTAGCTCAGAGCCCTTAAAAATAGAAACATATTAAATTACATTACATGTTGATTATGATCAGACAATAGTTTATGATGTATATAGTAATAAAGTTTAACTAATTAATTATCATATTATTTATAATCCCTTACTTTTATTTTCATATAAACTATAACTAATTAATTTGTTGTACTGAGTTTATCAAGCTTTGGTTGAGGGTGGACCTTTGATAGCAACATACTACTTATCTTTAATTTGTTGTACAAGTTTACTTATTTATTTTTACGAAATAGAATAATTAAACGCTAATTTAATATTAATAGTTGGTAGTATAGAAACGGTAAAAAAGCCTCCAAACGCCTCTAACTTATGCTGCAATATGTCACACTACCAAACAGAGCTTTCAAAAAGCTATCAAATTCACGATAAACATAGCTATCAATATGCCAGTGCAAAACAGCTACCCAAAGATGGAGGGTCATCTTAATGATTTATCTGGGCCTGTGCTTAAATCTAAATGAGGACCTCTGTAGAATTATTATGTTTTATATAAAAATTATTATATTTAAATTACAATACTTTACTTCACTGTATTAACTTGATTAGAAAATCATATTTATTTTGAGAGATTTGTGAATATACTCATATGAGAATATAGGTTTTATATTTCTAGAATGTAATAGGAATCTGTTCGGGATTTTCATATAATCCTAGAGGTATTTAGGACAATATGGTAATTTTTCCTTTGCTATTCTCACATGTCTATGGTACTAACATGTGCAGTATATATCTGCAATATCTATATAAACAGACACACGACAGGAATTTCCGTTGCTCTCATAAACGCTGTTAATCAGCTAATACAGAATTATTTTTCATTGTCATTGATATGGTATCAGAGCACGTTTATGCTCCGTAATCAAGAATGAGTGGCAAGGAATAAGAGAAAGAACCAGAAACAGGCGAACAAGGGGGACCCACTAACATCGATCAGAATGATCCCTGTACGTTCACTCAACCGAGCCGCCGGTCAAGCTTGGCAGCGAAATGTCTGGAGAAGGGCTTCAGGGATGGAAGTGGACGATGCAGACCGCCCTCCAACGCAAGAACAAAAAATTAGGTTTATCGATTGGAACGATTTAAAACGCCCCGATGCCCAAGTACCTTCGACGGCGCTATGGAAAAGGGTAAATCTCTCGTAGTATCGTGGATCATCTCTTCTCTAGCCCCAAGTATTGCGCGGAGTGTAATGTACGAAATGATCCAAAGGTTATCTGGGATGGCTCATAAGCGTTTTAAGAAGAAAAACTAGCCAACCTCCAACATCAAAAACCAAATAGCAAATCTCAGACAAGGAGAAGAATCGGTGACGGACTACTTCTGAAATCGTGAGATATCTGGGCACAATATGATATTGTGCGTCCCATTGAAGCTTGTGAATGTTGCGCTTCTTGCACATCGAAGGAAAAGCAGACAAAGCGCAGAGAAGAGGAAGAGGGTCGCTCATTTTTTATGGGGTTGAGCGTTCATATCTCCATCTGCGGGGGGCAGATCCTTGCGATGAGTGGAAATTCCAAGCCTCGAAGAAATTTTTTCTCTAATCATCCAAGAAGAAGACCAAGAGCGACAAAATGATCCCATAGATGACAAGAAACCTCGGTCGCTCTAATTAGCAAGGGGGGAAGAAATTGTTACGGGACCAGAACTAAATTCGGTAATAATTCTCCAAACCTAAAAGCTTCAATAAGGGAAACTCAACCAAGACTGGGGATGCAAATCAAAAGAGTCCAGCCAAATGCAATAACTGCGGCAAACTGGGACATACCACAGGCAGGTGTTGGTGGCTTGTAGGCTTCCAGTCGACAAAAAACAAGAAGCCAGAGAGGCCAGGGTTAGCTCCGTCCGGCGACCCAGACAAGTGGAACTTCTTCAAGAGAGAAACCAAGTTCGAATCGCCGGGTCAAAGGCTTTAGCTCAGAAACAATTGCAGCAGTTAGTAAACTCCTACAATAACAGAAACGATACCGGTGGATCCTCCAAGCAAACCAGCTTTGGAGATTCTCAGATAAATCTAAAATCTCTATCGATTGTCTACCATGCTTAATTTCAAAATGGACATTCGATCATGAATAAACCTGCGTAATTACTGGATTCTAGATTCTGGAGATACCGAACATAGTCAGTGGAACCAACATCTGTTATTGATATCAAATGTTAGATTATAGAGAAAAATAACATTACTGCGAAATAAAAAAAAAGTCCTTGATACTGCTAAATTGTTTGTCAAGGGGGTTCAATGCTGAAGAAATGTGATGTAGTGCCTCCTCTTTTTTAATTGATATCTGTGAGTAGGTTACTGGAAACAAAAACATATCGATAGTTTCCATGAAGATTTTGTTCCTAGCAGGACTGTAAGGGAAATGTCTTTGAAAGATTTGGCAGACAAGTTTGTGGCTTATATTTTGTTGATCTGGATGTTTTTGAGTAGTTTTTATCTCAGAAAATAGATAGAATAGTTTCTTTGTGCAAACTTATGTAATGAACTTCCTACAACAGATGAAAATGTTTACTCAGATTGTGGCACAACAGATTGGGGCACATGCCCATAAGAAAAATGAGCAACAGTCCTCATATTAAAAACTTTCAACCATCTGATAAATGTCCCATTTCCCTGTGGTATCTTATAAGGCAAAAGCAAAGCGCCCTAAAATTCCCTAGATCTGAGATAAAACTGCCAAACTTTTTGAAACTGATACATATCGACATATGTGGGCCCATGAGAGTAGAAACACAAGAAGGGCATAAATACTTTTTTAACAATCGTCGATGATTACACCAGGGCAACCTGGATCACTCTCCTAAAATAGAAAAAAGAGGGCATGCAAAACATAAAACCTTCATTAATCTCATTAAAAAAACAAATGAACTAGTTTTTTCAAATAATCAGGTGTGACAACAAAGAAATTAGTGAAATACTCACTAGAAGGAGTTAAGTTCTTCGCTGAAACAGGTGTCCCACCAAACCAGCTGTCCCCATACACCACAACAAAACGGGGTTGTGGAAAGGAAGCAAGGACCTTATGGAAATTGCGAGCGCACTCCTTTTTTCAGCAGGATTGGGAAATGAATATTGGGGTTTCTATGTCGAAATGCAACTTAGATAATTAATAGAACTCCAAGCAAATACATAAATGGAAAAACCCCTTTTGAAATGCTGTATAACAAGAAACCAGATTACAATGAGATGAGAAGTTTGGATGCTTATGCTTGTAACTAATATAGATCCAAACAGAGGGAAACTAGACCCTAGAGCTAATGCATGTATATATGTTGGTAACCCAAAAATACCAAGGATACAACAGTGTTGAACTGCAAACAAAACACATTAAGGTGAGTAGAGATCTAACCTTCTTTGAAGGTAGTTCCCTTTAAAGGACAAAGAATGGAGAAATCTCTCCAAGACAACTCTCACCAATATGCTGATGACTTCTTCCCTCCACCTCAGCATGTTTTGGAAGATGATTCTTGTACATCCCAGCTCTCTGGGATAGAGAAGAATCCAATCCTCCAAGTACACACACCAGAATAGAAACCCACACTTGTTCCCAAGATCAAGAAATAGCTGAACCTACACAATCTGACACATATGTTTCTAGTCTTAGAAGGTCCACCCGTACCCATAAATATCCTTCAAAATAGATGACTATGTCTGCTCCACAAGCCTACAAGAAAAGGATATTTTTTCCAACATTCTCACTACAAGACTGATAAGCGAGAAATACATCTACTTTTAGGGCTTTAATTCTTCCTATTTTCATAGCAATTTGTGTCGTATTTCTCACTTATCTTACGATTTTCCTAGATTTATGTTTTGATATGAATTGGTATATTTTATGTATTAAATGTAGGAAAAAGCCATGTTAATAGATAGATGATCTCATGAGCTTTCCAACGTAACAAACGGCGAGTAAAACGGACTTATAACGAAGAATCTGGAGCCGGTTGAAGATTACAGGAAAAATTACAATACACCAGTATATATATATATTAATATCACATACCATATATATACAATATTTAAATGACTAAAAGTATACTCATCAATCATGTACGATTGTTCACGACCACATTCGTGAATGAAATTCACAACCGCATGAAAAAGAGATGTCCCCAAGCGGACATGTAGGCGGACCAACACAGGCACAACCGCCTGATAAGTAGCGGACAGCACACAGACGACCGCCTCTTATCAGGCGGACGGGACAGAGGCAACCGCCTGTTAACTGTTAAGGCGCGGGCAACACAGAATTCCGAACAGAGTTTTCTTCTTCCTTCGCGGCGCCGCAGTCGAACTACCTTCATTAATTGCAGACGGTCGCCCACCTTAATTTGTGCACGCGTGACTGTCTCTGCAATCAATTGCTCTGCCCGATGAAATCTCTGACTGCAATCTTCACGAATCTTCACCAACTGCACCGCCTGCTCCGTTGTCTGCTTCTTATCTCCTTTCCTATAAATAAACTACGCTCTCTTCATTATGAATCATCCCTTCTTTTAATCCAAAGCCCACCACACTCGTTCACGAACAGACCACCCACACTCGCTCACCACGCTCGCTCACCACGTACAACCATATCAATTTCTATTCTCTCCGTTTCTCCATTTTTATTTGTCTTTCCACCACACCACATCTCTACCATTTATTAGTACATTATTACGGACGACGTCGATGCAGAAGCAGAGTTAGGATTTAGAGTCGACTTGCTAGCTGGAGTTTTCTCTACCCTTTCTCTTATTTTGTTTAAACGTTGTTTATATATAGTTATGTTTAATTAATAAACTTAAGCCCTCTCAGGTTTGGGATGCGAGCCTATTTTATATAATTATGTTATGTTAAGCTTTCCACTATGATTTTATCTAAAGTAGTAGTTTAATTCCAGTTCTTGATCTGTTAATTCTCCGATCAATTATTAAAGCAATATTTGTAGTTTTCTAATCAACATGCGAGAGCTGAGATAGTAAACAAGACATAGGAATTAAACCTGATTAACAGCTAGAAGCCTGATCCGGCCTATAGGTTAATTAGTCTCAAATAGAAGCTGTTCTTTATGCGATTGGTTGTGTCCGGATTAGAGCATTAGTCTGCTGCTAGTTCTAGCAACTGGTTAGGGTTCGTTAGATTTAGTCGTCAACGAATTATTTATAGTTTCTGAGTTTATTACTTAAGTGGTAAAGTTTATTAATATAATTGATAAAATAGGTGAGCAGAACAACCCGGGATGCTTCTCAAAAACCAAAAAGATTTATAATTCCTATTTTTATTATCTTGTTCTATTTTAATTGTTTTTATTATCATTTTGTTTAAGTTAAGTTTGTAATTAATTCTTCTCCTTAAAAAAATCGATAAAATCTATTTACTAGAAGTCTCAGTAAATTTAATCCACTGTCAGTTATCCACAGCGAGGTCCCCAAGAGTACGACAACCCCACGAATCCACTATCCCGCAAAACGATTAGGTACACTGCCTAAGTGGTAGAAGTAGTCACATATTTCTCCATCAAGTTTTTGGCGCCGTTGCCGGGGACCTCTGGCACGGTTAATTGACATTTTTGTTTATTTAATTGAGATTTTATTTAGATTATTTTTCTTCTCTTACTCTCGTATTATTTTGTTCGATTGCATTACATCCTTTTCTGTTACGTATGATTTATATTCTCTTTATTATATTTTTTTTGTTTTTAGATTTTTATTTCTTTTGTCGTTATGTTAGTTAGATTCTCATCAATTTAGGATACGTAACTTTTTTTTTTTTTTTATTTATTTATTTTTATTTTTTTGTCTTTGTTGAATTTTGTTTCACTGTAATTAGTTGCTGCTCCTCCGTTTATTTTAGTAATACTTTTCTTTTTCTTTCTTTTCGTTTTTTTAATTTTTTAGTTAGGCTAGTTTCTTGCGGATTTGTTTAAGTTTATCTGTTATATTTTCTTTTCTGGTCATTTTGCTTGCTAAGTACGTTTTAGTTTTTTTTTTTTTTAAAAAAAAATTTAGGATTTATTTGTTTAGAAGTTGGTAGATCGTTTCGGATTTCAATTGCTGGTTAATGAACGTGGTTATTAGTTTTATCATATTCGTTTCAATTTTTGTGTCGTTTACCACTACAATAATTTTGCTGATTTCTATTTTACTTTATTCTTCTTCAACTTTGATTGTGGTTTAGTTTAGGATTTTCTTTCTAATTTTCCACCATTTCTATTTTATTTACTTTATTTTTATTTCTGCTTTATTTTATCTTACAAAAAAAAATTATATATATTTCTTGTATCTCTGTTTTATTTTTGTTTTTGTGTTTCTTTTCTATTTTTATTTTCTATTCTACTTGGTATTTTTGTTTTTGTAGGATAATTACTGACAATGGAGAGCAGCCACGATGAGGTGAGAAGATTATTGATCAATTGGAATGGACAAATGCAAGAGGAGATATCCTCATATCAAAGATTGGTCAAGGATTATCAACCACCTCAACAATTAAATCGAGAGCCGTATTGGTGGGAAGTCGACCAGGCTAATGCACAGTACAACGAAACTCAGTTGGGGTTGTAACACCCCATCCAACAACAACCACATAACAACAAACTGCAGCGGAAATTCAACTCATCACATTACTTATTCCAATGGTGTTACACGCCGTTAACCACCCACGTGGCTAACAAGGCTAATACAATACATACACAATTATATCGGTCTGATGGGACTAGATTCCCGAGCAGCAACTACACAATACATTCCTCATTCCAATTCAAATTATTATAACTACATTCCCACTGTACCGAGTATTTACAAACTGCTGCCGATAACAATTTCGGTCTTACTACACCTACTGTATACATACACTTAAAAGTTTACCCTCGTACAACGACTACCCGTCCTACTCTCGAACGGCTTCCAGCACTTCTGTACCTGAAATAGGAAAAAAGAGAAAGGGGTGGCCCCAAGGGGCTCAGCACCTTTGCTGGTATGGTAATCCCGCAGCCCACATGCTACCGGGCCACGCACGACTAATGTCGTCTTAGCATGCAGTTGATTATATTTAAATCATGCATACAAACCATTAACATATCACACATAATATTTCGCCTCAATGGGCTCAATCTAAACCAAAACATCCACACTTAACCAACCATCCAATGATTCCTTAAACCCTAGAGTGGCTCTCCTCTAAACGGAGCTACTTCCTTAACGAACGACGTGTACCCATCAATCGGGTTATCCTTAAACGCCTCTTGTCACAAGCTGGGATTCATTTCCATGATCCACACATTCCATATCCTTCAACATAACTCATTCACACGTAACAAAACATAACAAACCTTTCTTGCTTCGATGTACACATGACAACATTGCTCATTTAAAACATCCAATATATATATATTACCAAGGCATAGCAAGGGAATTTGCATAGCATTATAACATCACAAACACCATATATCGGTTCTCACAAGGAACCTTCCACCATAGTTAGTATACCAGTGAGCCTAGAGATTTTTACCAATCCCATGTTAAGCTCTTACCATCCTCGTTACCGTCGGTTATATAGAACGGTAACTTATACCCAAGGTGTGTCGGATATAGTAATCCCAAGCACATGAAATAACATAACCATTAGTATGCCCCGTGGCCCGACGTGAGTCAGTAATATAGCTTTGGTTAAGCTAAAGGGGAAAGTTGGAAACCCAATGGGAAGACAACCATAACATACACAGAGGGTCGAACCTATAATGGCACGAACCCCCATCCTCCACGCGTGGCCGGAACAGACCGGACTCCTCACCCCCATTAGTATACATACATTAAATATTAAGTGGTTAGAGACCCATTATGGAGCCTACCACATCCACAACCATACGGTATCATAACCGAGTTAAGCACACAAGGAGGTTCACACACTTGCATACAACAACAATATCCAACTAACTCACACATAGCCGTGGTTAGCACGTACCCAAGGTTTGGGCCGTCAACTCCGAATACCGATCACATGTGTTCCTAGATTTGGTTAGCTAAGGTTTAACACATATTGAGGTTAAATGGTATCGGAGGCCAAATTCGCCACATAAATGAATTACTATAAACTCATTACATGTTTTAATCTTACAAGGTGGCAAACATTCAATAAAACATTGGCATACAAGCCGGTGTAATCGTTAGGACACAGGTTGCAAGAAAACCATACCTGTCACCGGAGTCCACTTATCCTGTCCATTGATGTTCCTCGAGCAATCCTCGAACAACTGTTAACATCACATGTGTTCTTTATTAACATCGGGGTTTGCTTGATCATTAATGTCAATGCTTAATTTTTCCCCGTTAACTTGGTTACATAACTTAACATTTTTAACTTGTTTTACTCTCACATTTAATACAACTTTTAACCCACCTAATTGCCATTTAAACTCACCTAACACGTCCTTAACAACCTTATGGCATCATTACCTATCAATCCCATCGTCTCATATCATTTCATAACCTTAAACCATGTTTTTGGTCCGACCGACCCACCGACCGACCCACAGCTGGGTCGGTCCATTACAGACCCCTTTTACTTCCTATAATCATGCCCGTCCGACCCACGTCCGACCCCACCATTCTGGGTCGGTCCATGTGCGAACATTTTCCCTCCTTTGAAACTTGACCGACCGACCCATGTCCGACCCAACCTTCTGGGTCGGTCCATTACCGAACACTTCCCTAACATTTTACAGAGGCTCGACCGACCCACAAACTGGGTCGGCCCTGGGTCGGTCGCTCCTAAATTTACCCAAAACTTTGTCAAATCTTCACCAAACTTCTCCTAAGTCCTCTTAATGTGTTCTAACATCATTTGGCACTTCAAACACACCCTTAAGATATTCTTAAACACTCACAAAAACTATTTTCCCAATTCCTTAAACCTTTACTTATATCTCCACAAAATTCCTAACACTTACAATGTTTTCTCCTTATGATTTCTAGGTGGCATTTCACCTATAATGACCAAAATACCAAGGTGTATCCTCTACACTTATCATCATCCCTCAACTTTTTTCTCACTAACTAAAATCCTTTTCACATCATACCTAAACATCACTTGTTCCTTGAACATCAACATTACCTAACCTTAAACAAACTCCTCCAAGACTTAAAAATCCTCAAAACAACATTGAATTCCTAGAACTTCCAAGATACACCTAAATCCTTGCATCACTCTAAACACCTTAATACCTGTTTCCCTCTTAAGCAAACATTCATCCAACTTTAATCCTTCCTAGTTCACCAAAACTCACTTACAACATTTAGAACTTCTTACACATTTCCCAAATTTGGCCATAGCTTCTCTAGTATATACCCACATCCAACACTTAGGTTCTACCTTATTTCATCCAAGAACACCTAAAATCCATCAAACACATTTTATACACAAACTTCACACATTAAGCACTACATCACAATATAGTGCATAACTTTAAATTGCTTGGCACTTAGGCCCTTAAATGCATGGCTCTTAGGCCCTTAAATTGCATAAACCTTAAACACTGAATTTCCCACAAACAATGCCTTTGACCTGCAAATACACCCAACAATACATATTCCTTTAATAAACTCCTTGAGAGCATTTTACTAGCTCATTTACCATTTGCTTTAGGTAGTTTTAACAAGCTTTGAGCTTATTTCTCCTAAGGCATTAAACCACATTAAGATAGGTTGTTTACCTCTTTTTCCTCACAAATTTCTTTCTTGTTTCCTTGTAGAACCGGTAGGGCATTGGTTCCTTGCCAACAACTAAACAATATACCAACATTAAAATGAGTATATAAGCTTAAGCTTTATCATTGTAAACCCTAGTTACATATATTATCTTAAGGTATTAACATGATTGTTTTACCTTGGAATGGAAGAGAGCTTGAATATATATCAAGAGAGGACTCCTCCTAGTCCATGAAAGCTTGGAATGAAGCTAGAACAAGACAAGAGAAGACACCATTACAAGGTGCATTTTCGGTTATGACAAAACATGAAGGAAATGTCATTTTTCTTTAAGTTTCCTTACCTTGAAGCAAAGGAGAACAAGAATATGTGAAAAAGTGAGCTCAAGCTCCTCCCATGGTGGTTTCTCTTGGCACCGAAATGGAGGTTTTGAAGTTTTGAAGAGACAAGATGTAGAGCTTGGCTTAACTAAGAGAATGGTGGTGTTTGTTTTTGATTTGGTTAAGTGAGCAAGATTTTACAAGTGGTCCAAGATGGACTTCCATGGTGGTGTTGGTGTATCACCGAGAGAGAACAAGAAGAAGAGAGGGAGAAGGAGAATGGGATCGTGTGAAATGAGAAGGCAAATGAGAGAATGAGGTTTGCTTTTGCTTTTAGAAGATATTTGTACTAAAGTGAAAAGTAACTCTGCTTTATCATTAGTTAACTCAGTTATTTGTGTAGGTGTGGTGAGTCACTAAGGAAAACCGGCCCCAAATAGTTAAAAGGGTGTTTTGGTCTTTGTTGACCAACTTAATCACTTATAACATTAGATGTTACAAACTAGTTATAAAAATCACTATTCACCAAGAACAAGGCACATAGAAGTGAAAATTTTTGATTCCACTAATATGGCCACCCAAATGTGATACTATATAGTACACATGTTAATTAAAAGAGTAATGATGGACATTTAGCCATTCACAACTCATTTACAAGACAATTTTTCAAAAACGTGCTTTAAGACTTCTTAAAGCACATTTTGTGTTTTAACTTGTTTTCAAGCTTGGTTTTCTTTGGTAATTGATTTAATATGTTCATAACATATAAATGAGGCATAGGTATGACCATTAGGTCTTATACACATTTATCCCAAGCTTAGAGCACATTTTGCTCTTACTGTGTCTTAGTGCTTTTGCACTTTACTATATTTAAATTGTCCACTGATGTTTCTAAGGCACTTTAGCCTTTACATGCCATAGTTTAACATTTAACAACATACCAAGGTTTGGGGTATTCAATCTACCCCCCTTAAAAGAACTTCGTTCGAAGTTCACATTCCTCGCATCATTGGATTAGAATACGGAATTACTTATAGCCATAAAACTTCCATTACCAACCACCTTTACATCCAACCTCGGACTAATGGTCCGGGCAACATATCCACATTAATACTAAAATATCATATTCACATGGTAACCCGGACTCAATGGTCCGGGTACCTTCACCACACTGCACCCATACAATATCCCTCAGACTCTTAGGTCTGGGTGACATAACCACATTTAGACTCATAGGTCTATGTAACACAACACATTTAGACTCATAGGTCTTGATAGCACACACTTTAGGAGATCAAAGTCAAATAACCCTTATCACCCATACCACACAACATGTCATAGCATGTATATCAAACAGAAATACCTTTTCCATCTCTCCATGGGTTCGAATCCCACTTTGAGTACATATACATTGTGATCCCGCAGAGAACCGGTCGCGATGGACACTTTCTGGTCCCCGTTCCTTTGGGAGATCAAAACATTCACTTAATTTTAAATATGTACTTCTCATGTCACCGGTCCGAAGACAAAGGCTCATACGTCCTCAGCTCGTGAGCAAGTACTACAAAAATATTCTTTACGAGGTTAAGTATGAGAAGATCTTTCTCAAAATATTAATCGATTGTTTGAAACACCAATTGAAAATCCTTTTGAAAACACCACACAACTCCAAGTCCAATTTATGCTCTTGTATCTTTCTTAACATGGTTATTTGTAATTACTTATAGGGAGCTTCAAGGATCATCCAACTGATGTGATCAGCACCAGTGTTGAACTTCTTTCCACTCCAATTTGTGTTCGGCTTCCCTTGATCCCATTGGTAATCAAGTTTCACCTCCCACCTCATTTTCAACCAACAATAATTCAAGCATATCCCATTTTCTATCTTTGAATCCTTCTAGTCATAATCATAACATCTCCAAGGGATAGAACTCTGTCATCAATCATCACCCAATCCAACTTAATTCAAGTTACCTAGAGAATTTAAATCTCACTAGGTTCTAGTCGGTTCGTAAACCCTTCATAATCACAACATTGTATATATACATATATTTTATCAAAATACATACATGGTTTATATTTATGCACCATCGGGGTTGTAGATCCCGGGAGTTTCTTTACTCCCTTCCACTTGTACTCTCACACACCACTGTTAACAAAATGACACACTTCCCACAATGGTATTCGCATCTTTTGTGCGCAGTTACACAATTTAACCACAAATAAATGCGTATGTTTATATAACACACGCGCCAACCATCATAACAATCATTTTTGTGCTATGCACACCTAGTTCGCGTACGCTTGTACGGTTAAAACACACTAAGTGGTTTTGCGCTCTACCCCCTAAAAGGGATTACGCCCACGTACAATCACTAAACCTTGGCTTAAAATGTTCTGCCGTCGTGAAGTGTTTTAACTTCACGCGGTCCATTACACAATGGATTCTGATTAGAGGATCTTAACCATATTGGCGGTTTAGTCCCTAAACCAAGAATTCGCATTGGAGTTCTAATTCATAACCGGTTTCGGTCCTGGACTGTGAGGCTCTTAGGAACTGAGATAACTAGCCATTCATTCATATTCAATATATATCCGGTACCTGACGCATGGGCTCACTGGCCTCTGTTGCGCAACCCTGATAATTATAGAGCTAGTTTGCTCCATTCGTTACTGTTACTTGTATTGTACATCTCCAATGTATTGCCCTTATCTTGGGAGCAAGGGTTCTCAACCGACGCACGGTATCTTACCCTAAGCGAATTCGGTGAGTTCAAATTTTCCATCCACTTCTCCAATAGCTTCGGTTGTAAACTACTATGTAATTCACAATGATTGACTTGCTTCTACCGACTTACTGTCGGTTGAGATTGAGCTACTACCTAGTGTGTAGTGCTCTCTCAGCTATCTACAATATTTGGGGTATATTCCGTACCGATATTTGGCAGTTAGTGCTACCGTAGTCACTTACTGTTAATCATGTCTCCACATTCGGTTTTGTACAAGTATCCCTTTATTGGTGCGGTCTTGCATTTCCTATGCATCGGCCATTATAACATTATTCCTCCATAATTACCATGCTTCTGATTCCTAGCTATCCCACTCGATCATTACTGTACAAGAGCAATACCAAAACACTCAGTCATACAGAGTGCAGAGGCGTAAACCCTTGACAGCAACTCTCTTATGCGATTGCGATAGGAATTTTCACTGAAATCCTTATCATCTAACACTTGCCACCGGCTTACTGCTCGGTTCATTTGTTATCACTTACTGTTGTATCCCACTGGGGTTAACTCACAACTCTGCTTACTCCCATTTTATCATTTAACAATACTCACACAACGGTCGCTTATTGCGCACCGTATCCTTACTCATTATATAGCATCAACTTATACTGTATCCGCTATTATATTAGCTTTTGCTATTAAGCTAGGTTTATCTGGCCACTTATTTGGCTGATTTTTGAATTATATTATCTTTCCCTTGAGCGTTGTTCGCTACACATTTAGCTTCACACACCTATGGTGATTGCCATCAATTTATCACACTTCCTGCGTACACAACTGGTACGAGCACTTCCTTTCGTGTTATTTTATTTAAATCACCCTGGGGTAATAAGAACGTGGTCCATCCTCCACATATCTCTTGAACTTGATTCACATATCTACCGCTCCTGCGGTCTCACAATATCGAGAGGTATTCCCACTCTTAATGCAGTGGTTCGCTTACCACTCTATTCAGTTATACTACATAAACTTCTACAATTAACTCAGATTACGTAACATATCTTGTTTGTGGCTTATAAGCCTTATTTGCCTTGAGCTGGGCTCATTGTAGGCTGTCAATACACATGTACTCCTCTGTATCATATTACATGTTTAGAGGTTGTAGTGGGCTCCATGACAAGGTTGTTGCATTCCGTTTCCTTTCATGGGATGCCCCTTAGGTTTGTCAGTCCGTCTCCTGACCACTTATGTCTAAACTGGGTGTTAATTTCAACCCTTGTGTTTCTGTCATGTATTTCGTTCAACAATTGTTGATGCGCACACCCTTCGAGGATTTCTCCTGGGTGTCGTTACGTTATGCCTTATATATGTTTCACACTTTTTTGGTACATTCTGTTATTATCTTCTTCTGTAAAGATCAACATTTCCAGATAGTGTAGGTACTGATTCTGGGAGTTTCATCCCGTTCGTTGCACATTAATGTGTCCACATTAGGCATCTGCCTTGCCCTGCTTTTCAGCTATCATGTTTATCCCTGGGGATCCTTAAGTCATATAAGCTGTCTTTACATTCAGTTAGTGCACTTCGCACCTCCTGACTCTTAAACATTTCCTTGAAAGGAATTCACTAATGCCTTTAGTCTCGTTAACTTAACTGAGTTCCTTAACTTCAACTATCCTTGTCTCTAGCTCGTTGATTTATACTGCTGACCGTAGACGGAGTCGACTACTTCCCGTGTTCGGACTCTACTCGTATACATATATGGGGTATCATACTGATACATTACTACTTACCTAACTAACCTATAAGTAGTCTGTCAGGTCCACATGCTCCTATCGGAGTGCGGTCGTCCCACAACACAGTTGGTACACTTGTAGTGTCCGTCACACGCCTAGGTGAAGTATTCTGTTGTCAACTCCCTTATATTGTCCCGTGACAATATTCATTCCTTGCTTCCCGAACTTAATCGAGGGAAGGTTTATCCACTGTTGTATCCTTGTCAGTTGCTCTTGGTTTCACTGGTTTGGTTTAAAGAGGGTTGGAAAGAAGTGTTGGTTTGAAAGAAAATCTGGTTTAAAAAGAAAAGAGTTTGTGAAAGATTAGGTTTGAAAGAAAAATTTCCATGGTTTCACAACATCTTCTTACCTTAGCCAAGTCTAGCTTCTTGCTGACTGGTGTGTTTCCAATTACAGAGGTTAGGCTAACAGGCCCTTCCACTGTTATGACATTCACATTTAACTTTATTGTACTTTTCCCAGTACTTTGTAGTGGCTATAAGTTTTCCGAATAGCCCTATTATAGCAGCACTTGCTATGGCAAGTGCGCCATGCTAACTGTCTATCGGTTTAACACATACCGGTTGTGGTATTGTTTTTATCCCATTGTCATCAGTGGCCTTGTTGGCCCTCACTGATGTTACTGCCTTGATAAATACTCCTATAGGTGACTTCTCACTGTATTCACATGATATTCATTAACTAGGGTGTTTCCCATTCTGGGAGACCCCTTTGTCTTAGTATTGTATCCTCCTTATAGCCCGTTCCACGCACTTGTCGTGGTTACTGAGACTTGTCTCTTGTTTGGGCACTACATTGTAGTTCCTTGTCGGTTGGTATACCGTTGGTGTTTCATTTATCAACTGTGGTCCCATAGACTCTTGTCTCGGGTTTCACTAATCCATTTCTTGCCTGTTGCACGGTTGGTGCGTTGCAAGCTGGTTATCCTCGACTGCTCGACATGTCGACCCAGGTTGCTGGAAATTCTATTCTTCTATGCGCAAGATTCTTCACTCTTCGCTATGAAATGTGGTTAACACTGTTTAAATGGGGACCGTCTCCGGGATTCCCAGTTTTCGGGATCAACCGTATGACAGGTTCCCCGTACCCTAAAGGTATTTAATAACAGCCAGATCGGGTACCCCCGAGTAAGAGTGGACTTCCATCTCTCTGGCGTTCTTCCCCAAGTTATAAAACAGGGTTTGTGGAGGGTGGGATGGATATTGTAGGTTTCCAGTAGTCACTGGTAGTTCCTATCTAGCGTATCTCTCACGCTATCACTCGACCCTTAACCCAAAGTACTTAAATCCTAACTCGGTATTTCCTAAGCTCGGTAATTCAGTCATCAGAGCGACACTTCGCTCTGATACCACTTTTTGTAACACCCCATCCAACAACACATAACAACATGCAGCGGAAATTCAACTCATCACATTACTTATTCCAATGGTGTTACACGCCGTTAACCACCCACGTGGCTAACAAGGCTAATACAATACATACACAATTATATCGGTCTGATGGACTAGATTCCCGAGCAACTACACAATACATTCCTCATTCCAATTCAACATTTATTATATACATACATTCCCACTGTACCGAGTATTTACAAACTGCTGCCGATAACAATTTCGGTCTTACTACACCTACTGTATACATACACTTAAAAGTTTACCCTCGTACAACGACTACCCGTCCTACTCTCGAACGGCTTCCAGCACTTCTGTACCTGAAATAGGAAAAAGAAGAGAAAGGGGTGGCCCCAAGGGGCTCAGCACCTTTGCTGGTATGGTAATCCCGCAGCCCACATGCTACCGGGCCACGCACGACTAATTGTCGTCTTAGCATGCAGTTGATTATATTTAAATCATGCATACAAACCATTAACATATCACACATAATATTTCGCCTCAATGGGCTCAATCTATAACCAAAACATCCACACTTAACCAACCATCCAATGATTCCTTAAACCCTAGAGTGGCTCTCCTCTAACGGAGCTACTTCCTTAACGAACGACGTGTACCCATCAATCGGGTTATCCTTAAACGCCTCTTGTCACAAGCTGGGATTCATTTCCATGATCCACACATTCCATATCCTTCAACATAACTCATTCCACACGTAACAAAACATAACAAACCTTTCTTGCTTCGATGTACACATGACAACATTGCATTCATTTAAAACATCCAATATATATATATATACCAAGGCATAGCAAGGGAATTTGCATAGCATTATAACATCACATAACACCATATAAATCGGTTCTCACAAGGAACCTTCCACCATAGTTAGTATACCAGTGAGCCTAGAGATTTTTACCAATCCCATGTTAAGCTCGTTACCATCCTCGTTACCGTCCGGTTATATAGAACGGTTAACTTATACCCAAGGTGTGTCGGATATAGTAATCCCAAGCACACTGAAATAACATAACCATTAGTATGCCCCCGTGGCCCGACGTGAGTCAGTAATATAGCTTTGGTTAAGCTAAAGGGGAAAGTTGGAAACCCAATGGGAAGACAACCATAACATACACAGAGGGTCGAACCTATAATGGCACGAACCCCCATCCTCACACGCGTGGCCGGAACAGACCGGACTCCTCACCCCCCATTAGTATACATACATTAAATATTAAGTGGTTAGAGATCCATTATGGAGCCTACCACATCCACAACCATACGGTATCATAACCGAGTTAAGCACACAAGGGAGGTTCACACACTTGCATACAACAACAATATCCAACTAACTCACACATAGCCGTGGTTAGCACGTTCCCAAGGTTTGGGCCGTCAACTCCGAATACCGATCACTCATGTGTTCCTAGTTTTAGTTAGCTAAGGTTCAACACATATTTGAGGTTAAACGGCATCGGATACCAAATTCGCCACATAAATGAATTACTATAAACTCATTACATGTTTTAATCTTACAAGGTGGCAAACACTCAAGAAACATATTGGCATACAAGCCGGTGTAATCCGTTAGGACACAGGTTGCAAGAAAACCATACCTGTCACCGGAGTCCACTTATCCTGTCCATTTATGTTCCTCGAGCAATCCTCGAACAACTGTTAACATCACATGTGTTCTTTATTAACATCGGGGTTTGCTTGATCATTTAATGTCAATGCTTAATTTTTCCCCGTTAACTTGGTTACATAACTTAACATTTTTAACTTGTTTTACTCTCACATTTTAATACAACTTTTAACCCACCTAATTGCCATTTAAACTCACCTAACACGTCCTTAACAACCTTATGGCATCATTACCTATCAATCCCCATCGTCTCATATCATTTCATAACCTTAAACCATGTTTTTGGTCCGACCGACCCACCGACCGACCCACAGCTGGGTCGGTCCATTACAGACCCCTTTTACTTCCCTATAATCATGCCCGTCCGACCCACGTCCGACCCACCATTCTGGGTCGGTCCATGTGCGAACATTTTCCCTCCTTTGAAACTTGACCGACCGACCCATGTCCGACCCAACCTTCTGGGTCGGTCCATTACCGAACACTTCCCTAACATTTTACAGAGGCTCGACCGACCCACAAACTGGGTCGGCCCCTGGGTCGGTCGCCTCCTAAATTTCCCAAACTTTGTCAAATCTTCACCAAACTTCTCCTAAGTCCTCTTAATGTGTTCTAACATCATTTGGCACTTCAAACACACCCTTAAGATATTCTTAAACACTCACAAAACTATTTTTCCCAATTCCTTAAACCTTTACTTATATCTCCACAAAATTCCTAACACTTACAATGTTTTCTCCTTATGATTTCTAGGTGGCATTTCACCTATAATGACCAAAATACCAAGGTGTATCCTCTACACCTTATCATCATCCCTCAACTTCTTTTCTCACTAACTAAATCTCCTTTTCACATCATACCTAAACATCACTTGTTCCTTGAACATCAACATTACCTAACCTTAAACAAACTCCTCCAAGACTTAAATACATCCTCAAAACACACATTGAATTCCTAGAACTTCCAAGATAACACCTAAATCCTTGCATCACTCTAAAACACCTTAATACCTGTTTCCCTCTTAAGCAAACATTCATCCACCTTTAATCCTTCCTAGTTCACCAAAACTCACTTACAACATTTAGAACTTCTTACACATTTCCCAAATTTGGCCATAGCTTCTCTAGTATATACCCACATCCAAACACTTAGGTTTCTACCTTATTTCATCCAAGAACACCTAAAATCCATCAAACACATTTTATACACAAACTTCACACATTAAGCACTACATCACAATATAGTGCATAACTTTAAATTGCTTGGCACTTAGGCCCTTAAATGCATGGCTCTTAGGCCCTTAAATTGCATAAACCTTAAACACTGAATTTCCCACATAACAATGCCTTTGACCTGCAAATACACCCAACAATACATATTCCTTTAATAAACTCCTTGAGAGCATTTTACTAGCTCATTTACCATTTGCTCTTTAGGTAGTTTTAACAAGCATTATGAGCTTATTTCTCCTAAGGCATTAAACCACATTAAGATAGGTTGTTTACCTCTTTTCCTCACAAATTTCTTTCTTGTTTCCTTGTAGAACCGGTAGGGCATTTGGTTCCTTGCCAACAACTAAACAATATACCAACATTAAAATGAGTATATAAGCTTTAAGCTTTATCTCATTGTAAACCCTAGTTACATATATTATCTTAAGGTATTAACATGATTGTTTTACCTTGGAATGGAAAGAGAGCTTGAATATATATCAAGAGAGGACTCCTCCTAGTCCATGAAAGCTTGGAATGAAGCTAGAACAAGACAAGAGAAGACACCATTACAAGGTGCATTTTCGGTTATGACAAAACATGAAGGAAATGTCATTTTTCTTTAAGTTTCCTTACCTTGAAGCAAAGGAGAACAAGAATATGTGAAAAAGTGAGCTCAAGCTCCTCCCATGGTGGTTTCTCTTGGCACCGAAATGGAGGTTTTGAAGTTTTGAAGAGACAAGATTGTAGAGCTTGGCTTAACTAAGAGAATGTGGTGTTTGTTTTTGATTTGGTTAAGTGAGCAAGATTTTACAAGTGGTCCAAGATGGACTTCCATGGTGGTGTTGGTGTATCACCGAGAGAACAAGAAGAAGAGGGAGAAGGAGAATGGGATCGTGTGAAATGAGAAGGCAAATGAGAGAATGAGGTTTGCTTTTGCTTTTAGAAGATATTTGTACTAAAGTGAAAAGTAACTCTTGCTTTATCATTTAGTTAACTCATTTATTTGTGTAGGTGTGGTGAGTCACTAAGGAAAACCGGCCCCAAATAGTTAAAAGGGTGTTTTGGTCTTTGTTGACCAACTTAATCACTTATAACATTATATGTTACAAACTAGTTATAAAAATCACTATTCACCAATAACAAGGCACATAGAAGTGAAATTTTTGATTTCCCATTGATATAGCCACCCAAATGTGATACTATAGTACACATGTTAATTAAAGAGTAATGATGGACATTTAGCCATTCAAAACTCATTTACAAGACAATTTTTCAAAAACGTGCTTTAAGACTTCTTAAAGCACATTTTGTGTTTTAACTTGTTTTCAAGCTTGGTTTTCTTTAGTAATTGATTTAATATGTCCATCAACATATAAATGAGGCATAGGTATGACCATTAGGTCTTATACACATTTATCCCAAGCTCAGAGCACATTTTTGCTCTTACTGTGTCTTAGTGCTTTATTGCACTTTACTATATTTAAATTGTCCACTGATGTTTCTAAGGCACTTTTTAGCCTTTACATGCCATAGTTTAACATTTACACAACATACCAAGGTTTGGGGTATTTCACAACATGTCATCCCTTTAAAGTTACACCTTGTTTTATTTTAAATAAACACACAAACCTTAAAGAATTAAACAAAAATCTAAAAAACAAGAGTTATAATTTATGGTTTATTTTTATTCTCTCTCATACAACACACAACACCTACTCTGCATGTTTATTTTCTTAATGATATTGGTGGAGGGAAATTTTACTTTTAACAATACAATTTTTTTTTATATTCATTTCAATTGTAAGAAAACTATTGTTTATGATGTAGAAAAATTTCACCCGATTATCATCTGATCATGGATGAATGACGGATGAAAATTAAACGGATGACAGATGGACAAATGATATATCCAAGTGACAGATGTAAGTAATACTTCACCCGACCTGAACCCGATCCATTGACATCCCTAGGTACATGGAATAATACAGAATAAATTAAAGAACATACTAAGGTAAACAATTGCAGACAGTTACAGTCGGGATACGAGCGTCCTCCATGGAAATGTAAGGCCAAGTCAGGCCGTAGGGGAAACCCTTTGGAAGATGAATGAAGGCAGTGCTTCCTAAAGTGGTCTTAGATTAGATTTTTTCAGACCAGTGAGAAACTAGTCTTTATATCATGATATGTAGCTGTCATATTCTTTCTTGATCTTTTTTCCGAGCACTGTAACAAGATATATTAGCTCTGTGAACCAGCATGTCATCATAACAAGAAGATTTTGAGATGAGACTTGAGAGTTGAGAATCAATCACCACACGCTTGCTTATCTTATCACTATGATAATTCCTTTCTATAGTTACTGCTACTAAAAAAGAATAAACTGTCGTGGAACATTAATGAACTGTTACAGATATACCCTCAACCACAGCAGGGAGTTGGCATCCTCAGCAAATTATTCGCTCATTTTTTAGTGAAGAGTAGAATCAAAGAAATCAAGTAGGCTATTTATTCCAGATCACTCACTTGCACGATTCTCTGGATCTTCCTCCTTATATTAGTTTCTCCAATGGAGAATCTAGCAATGAGGCCCAGCTTTTAAAATTTGTTAACGTCCACTGTCGAGGAAAGAATTTACATTATTCCACATTCGCATCAGTCATTATAGGGACAGTTTGCTGCTTATACGCAATGCCAGAAGTATACAATCATGTAAAGTAACTGGGATATATTTGACCACAAAGGAAAAATTGTCATGCTATTCCTCCCCAAGTCCCTGCTGTAGAGTTTTTACTCATTTTTTTCCCTGTTCTACTGCCTTCACATAAAGACAAAAAACAAGATTATGTTGCAAGATTAATTTAGAACTTCTGCGCCAATCTATCTCGGTACTACTTTTACCACAGGTAAGGTTTACCCGTTTTACTGCAAATAATCACACTACCAAATTTCATCCTTGTGCTTCACCAATAAGCTATCACTGAGACGCTTATGTCAGCAATAAAGTAGCGACTCCAAAGTATTAGCCAAGTGCTGGGGTCAAGATACCCAATAAGGGATCTCCTTATCGTAGAAAAAGCATATCAACATCACCTGGGACCATAACCGTTCCATGGAAGGATCATCAACAGACAGTAACATCTAAAATGCGTAAGGAATAAATATCACAAATGACATAATTTGCAGTATGTCAGCATATCAACTTAGCTTCTGACTTAAGTTTTTTTGGCTTTAAAGTATATCTCTAATGTGAAAATTAAACAAAGAGAAAATATTATTGACCGTGTTCATCCAGTATACACTGGTGAGACTCCTTTATTACCTATTTGCCTATCTCAGCTTCCTCTGAAGATACCAAAGGTTTAATGATCTCTGGGGTAGTACAAGGATTTAGCAAAGCAAGTTTCTCTGGAAGCCAATGATCCAATTCACCATAACTCTCATGAAGGAAGTGATAAGACTGTTACTTCAAAATTGGATTCTCGTAGAAAGGGAAGGGGTCAGCAGATTAACGCTCTGTGTACAGCCTGGTCAAAAGGCTTGCAACAATGAAAGTGGCAAGCCATGAAGAAAATCTAGTGATATGCCATTCTTTCTGTATGTTAGAAAAGAAAGCCATTGTACATGTAGTTCTCATGCTAAACAGGTCTTTATCAAGTAAAGTACGATCACTAGTCTGAATTATGATAGTTGTAGGATGTATGACCTAAGGAAGATGGTTAATGATCAATTACAAGCCTAGCCTTTTCTATAAATCAATAAATATATTGGCATCAAAATGAGCTTCATAAAAAAAAACTACCTGTGCATACGTAAGACTTCCTAATTGCAAGTTAGCACAAGCTAATGATGTACAGAAAGCGGCTCTGAATATCGACATTTGATGATTTGTGATTTGATTTCAACTTGCACCTGGGGCCCATAGTGCCATGCACACAGAATCGAATATGTTTCAACAGAGAAAATTGGGATCAAGCACAGACGTGGTGTGGATATCAAATATTCGATATATAGTTGAGCTAGTTTCTACCCCTGATTCCACACACCTATTTGAGGGGACTATTTAAAAGGAACTAGTTTTTTGGCAGATGTACCAAACTTTGGGGATCTTGATTTGATAATATCAGCAACATGAATTTGGTGGCTCAAGTCTCAGCAAATTCTTAACACCTCTCCTTTGTATTTCAGATTGCACAGGGTATTAAGACAATGAAAATAGTCTTAAAGTTTGACTGACCGGGTAAGGACCACCACCAGCCATCAACCCAAAGCAGCTAGCCACATAAGCATAGTCCCACATATTAGTTTTTCTGCAAAATCCAAATAGGGAAAAGTAAGATGTAGCCATATATATTAGGCCTTGCACTTATGTCTATAAATGAGGCTTCTGAGTACGCAACATATAACTATAATGTCAAACGTGGTTAATAATCGAACAAAGTACATAGGGTGTGAGTGAGATGAAAAATCAGCCTGTCAGTTGGAGTCGGATCATATAACTATAAGATTCATTATGATAATATCACTGATAGTTCACCTAACTATAACTCATTGATTGACACCGTATAGAAACAATGAAGGTCAAAAGGTACTGCTTGTGAGAATTGGTTCATCCCACATCGGTGTGGGCAAAACAAGGGAGCACTTCCTTTGTTATAAAAGGAAGTGCTCACCACACTTCTTATCATCCCAACAATTAGTAATTCTTCTGAATGCTAAATTGTAATCTCTTCTCTCTATATCTCTTAAAGTATAAATAAGAGATTCTGGTAGTGTCCGAGGAAGTAGGCAAATTGGCTGAACCTCGTAAAATTCCGGTGTCCCTTTTATAGCTTTATTTAGCAGCTTTTGGTGGGTAATTTTGTAGTGCTTTATTGTGCTAAGAAATTACAGTCAGGAAATTCTGTCTAAGGAAGTGGTTCTTAAGCGGGACCATTGTGACCCTACCACGACCTGGGAATTTTCCTGTACGGAGTGATTTTCTAGTACAATAATTTACTCTTTATCCAGTCGCTTCCGCAACAAGTGGTATCAGAGCCAAGGTTCTGTCTTAGTATGCTCTGTGGTTGCAGCTAGGCTGATCTTCCACATCAGAAAAGCGTTCCTTTGTTCAGTTGATACGTCGTAGCGCTGCTAAATAAAAATTGGAGCAGAAATGGCAGACGACAAATTAAAGACCCCGGAGACAGCATCATCAACTTCCTCGTCATCGATTTGGACAAGAAGGGTGATGACTAATGCTAAGTTTTCGGTGGAGACATTTGATGGTACGGGCCATTTCGGCATGTGGCAATGCGAAGTCCAAGACGCTCTCTTTCAGCAAGGTCTTGACATCGCCATTGAAGAGACAAGACCGGAAGACATTCAAGAGAAGGAATGGGAGGCCATGAATCGAGCAGCTTGTGGTACAATTCGCTCCTGCCTGTCGAGAGAACAAAAATATGCGTTCTCTAAAGAAAAATCTGCAAGTAAATTGTGGAAGGCACTGGAGGAAAAATTCATGAAGAAGAGCAGTCAGAATAAGCTTTTTATGAAGAAAAGGCTATTCCGCTTTTCGTATGTTTCGGGGACCACAATGAATAACCACATCACCAGTTTCAATCAACTAGTAGCTGATTTGGTAAACTTGGATGTGAAATTCGAAGATGAAGATTTGGCCTTAATGTTACTGGGATCTCTTCCTGATGAGTATGAGTTTCTGGAAACAACTCTACTCCATGGGAAGGACGATGTCTCTCTGAAGGATGTCACTGCAGCACTGTACAGCCATGAATTGAGAAGAAAAGAAAAGAGGGCTGGTACTGATGAAGCAGCAGAAGCATTGTGTGTGAGAGGTCGTTCTCCGCTCAGAAAAAGGGGAAGAAAGGATGGTCAAAATCCAAAGCTAAGCTCGGTAAAGATGAATGCGCATTTTGTCGAGAAAAGGGCATTGGAAGAAGGACTGTCCAAAACAGAAGAAGGCAAGGCTGTTCAAGACGCATGTGTAGCTGAATACGACAGCGAAGATCAGGACTATCTTGGTGGCATCGACTTCAAAAATTAACAGGATGAGTGGATTCTGGATTCAGGAGCAACCTACCATATGTCACCCATTCGAGATTGGTTCTTTGATTACAAAGAACTAAAGGGTGGAACCGTTTTGATGGGAGACAATAGCCCATGCAAAACAATTGGTATAGGCTCAATCAAGTTGAAGAACCATGAAGGATCAACCAGAGTTTTAAGAGAAGTTCGGCATGTTCCAAACTTGACCAAAAATCTCATTTCTCTGGGACAATTGGAGTCGAAAGGATTCTCATGGGCCGCTAAAGATTGGGTTCTAATGGTCGTTTCCGGAGCACTGACGGTGATAAAAGGCACCAGAAGGAGCAATCTGTATTACTACGAGGGGAGTACAGTAGTAGGAACAGCAGCAGTTGTGTTGGCTCCCAAGGAGAACGGTGACTCTCAGTTGTGGCACATGCGACTAGGGCATGCCGGAGAGAAATCCTTACAGATTCTTGCAAAGCAGGGATTGCTGAAAGGCGTGAAGGCTTGCAAGTTAGACTTTTGTGAGCATTGCGTTCTCGGGAAGCAAAAGAGATTGAAGTTTGGCACTGCCATCCATAATACGAAGGGTATTTTGGATTATGTCCATTCTGACGTTTGGGGACCCGCCAAGACACCTTCCTTGGGTGGGAACCGCTACTATGTGACCTTCGTGGATGATTTTTCTCGAAGAGTTTGGGTGTATGCCATGAAGACTAAGGATGAAGTGATGGGGATCTTCCTAACATGGAAGAAGACGGTCGAGACGCAAACAGGTCGAAGGATCAAGTATCTCCGGACAGATAATGGGGGAGAGTACAAGAGTGATCCATTCTTGAAGGTTTGCAAAGACGAGGGAATTGTCCGACACTTCACAGTCAGGGAAACACCGCAGCAGAATGGAGTGGCGAGCGAATGAACCGAACATTGCTGGAGAAGGTTCGGTGCATGTTGTCAAATGCTGGGCTGGGCAGACAATTTTGGGCAGAGGCGGTAACATATTGCAGCCATATTGTGAACCGGTTACCGTCGTCGGCTATTGGTGGAAAGACACCGCTTGAGGCATGGTCTGGAAAACCAGCTACTGATTATAGTTCTTTGCGAGTGTTTGGTTCTGTGGCTTACTACCATGTGAAGGAATCAAAATTAGACCCAAGGGCAAAGAAGGCTCTATTTATGGGGATTGCGTCTGGGGTAAAGGGATACCGGTTGTGGTGTCTAGAAGCAAAGAAGACAATCATTAGCAGAGATGTTACCTTTGATGAATCTGCGTTGTGGCAGAAGGTGACAGTAGACTCCATCCAGACAGAGGGAACTCAGAAGCAGGTGGAGAAAGCACCAAAGCAGGTGGAGTTCGAGAAGGAGATATTTGTAAACCCATTGGTTGGAGATGATAGTGACTCTCAAGGAGTAGATGAGTCAAATGAGGAAGCTCCAACAGCAGAATCAGATCCGATTGCAGAAGAAAGACCCAGAAGAGAGATCCGCAAACCTGCTCGTTATGCGGATATGGTGGCTTATGCACTTCCAGTTGTAGATGAAGGGGTACCACCTACTTTCCAGAAGCAAATCAAAACTCGGAAAGTAAGGAGTGGAAAGGTGCCATGGAAGAAGAAATGAATTCTCTTCACAAGAACAACACGTGGAAGTTGGCACAACTACCAAAGGGCAAGAAGGCAATTGGTTGCAAATGGGTGTTTGCAAAGAAAGAAGGAACTTCAGGTGAAAACAGTGTCCGCTACAAGGCTAGGTTGGTGGCCAAAGGGTACGCACAGAAGGAGGGAATTGATTACCATGAGGTATTTTCTCCAGTAGTGAAACATTCCTCCATCAGAATTCTGTTGGCGTTAGTAGCTGAGCTGAATTTGGAATTAGCCCAACTTGATGTGAAGACCGCGTTCTTACATGGCGATCTGGAGGAAGAGATCTATATGACTCAACCAGAAGGATTTAAGGTTCGTGGTAAAGAAGATTGGGTTTGTAAGTTGAACAAATCATTGTACGGGCTGAAGCAGTCTCCAAGGCAATGGTACAAACGATTTGATTTGTTTATGAGAGGGCAAAGGTACACGAGAAGCAAATATGATCACTGTGTGTATTTGCGCAAGCTACATGATGGGTCTTACATCTACCTACTCTTGTACGTTGATGACATGCTAATAGCTTCAAAGAATCAGTCAGAGATTGATAGATTGAAGGCTCAGTTAGCTCAAGAGTTTGAGATGAAAGACTTGGGCGAAGCCAAGAAGATTCTCGGGATGGAGATTAGAGACAGAAGGAATGGCAAGCTTTGTTTGTCCCAGAGCAATATCTGAAGAAGG
The DNA here is from genome assembly GCA_023374045.1 of Limonium bicolor. Classification (NCBI taxonomy): domain Eukaryota; kingdom Viridiplantae; phylum Streptophyta; class Magnoliopsida; order Caryophyllales; family Plumbaginaceae; genus Limonium; species Limonium bicolor. The sequence goes on from CM041782.1 coordinate 213,027,213, forward strand.
TGCTACAACGTTTTGGTATTAACGACAATACAAAACCTGTGAGTACCCCGCTTGCTCCTCATTTGAAGCTTAGTGCCAATTATCTCCAAAGACTAAAGAAGATAGAGACTATATGGCTAGAGTCCCATATGCAGAAGCAGTTGGTAGCTTAATGTATGCCATGGTGTGTACAAGGCCCGACATTTCACAAGCAGTTGGAGTTGTGAGCAGATATATGCATGATCCTGGCAGAGATCATTGGCAAGCTGTGAAATGGATTTTACGATATATTCAAGGTACTGTGGATATTGGTCTGCTATTTGAGAAGGATGTTACAGGTGGTCCAAATGTGGTTGGATATTGTGATTCCGACTATGCTGGTGATATGGATAAGCGACGATCAACTACTGGTTACTTGTTTACTTTAGCCAAGGCCAGTAAGTTGGAAATCTACCTTGCAGTCTACAGTTGCTTTGTCTACGACTGAGGCGGAGTACATGGCTCTGACAGAGGCTGTGAAGGAAGGTATTTGGCTTCATGGGTTGCTTAAAGACTTGGGAGTTGGTCAGAGGCACATCACGGTGCACTGTGACAGTCAAAGTGCTATTCATTTAGCAAAGAATCAAGTCTATCATGCAAGGACGAAGCATATTGATGTTCGCTATCACTTTGTGCGGGAGATACTCGAAGAAGGGGATATTCTTGTTCAGAAAATCCGGACGACTGAGAATCCTGCAGACATGATGACCAAGGTGGTGACCGCAGTCAAGTTCAAACATTGCTTGGACTTGACCAACATCCTGCATATTGAAAATGGCGCCTAGGCGCAATTGTAGACACTACCAAGTAGGTTTGTGAGAGTTTATTTTGGTTAGTGGGATAAACCAAGGTGGAGAATTGTGAGAATTGGTTCATCCCACATCGGTGTGGGCAAAACAAGGGCACTTCCTTTGTTATAAAAGGAAGTGCTCACCTCACTTCTATCATCCCAACAATTAGTAATTCTTCTGAATGCTAAATTGTAATCTCTTCTCTCTATATCTCTTAAAGTATAAATAAGAGAGTTCTGGTAGTGTCCGAGGAAGTAGGCAAAATTGGCTGAACCTCGTAAAATTCCGGTGTCCCTTTTATAGCTTTATTTAGCAGCTTTTGGTGGGTAATTTTGTAGTGCTTTATTGTGCTAAGAAATTACAGTCAGGAAATTCTGTCTAAGGAAGTGGTTCTTAAGCGGGACCATTGTGACCCTACCACGACCTGGGAATTTTCCTGTACGGAGTGATTTTCTAGTACAATAATTTACTCTTTTCCAGTCGCTTCCGCAACACTGCTTTCATCACCCTTATGTTACCACTGTTAAATGGGCAAGAACTAAGTAAACCTGATAAAGGTTTGAATTGAAAAAAAATTAATCGGCATATGATCTTAGCTTGATCCTTTGTGCTATGCCACTCATTTTAAATTAGGAAATGGAATCTTAAGAGTTGAACTGACAGAAAGAAATAAGATGAAAACTGAATCCATTCTCTAGAATTTTTATCAGATGAGCATAAGAAACAGTTTGAACCCAATATCATCTGTGATTGGCCAGGATGATTGATCAAAGATATTGATGCGGACTGCACATTCCTTTTCAAGACGTAATTGCACATCCTATTCAAACATCCAAAGCTTACCTCATTTGTCATAGTATAAATACAGAAGCATGCAACGTTCATGACACATACCAACAACATTTACTCTAAAAACCATAACATACAATATATCACCAGAGCTTGTTTCCACCTTCTGTCATAGAAATGGCATCAAATTCAGCATGGTGCCAAGCAAAACAAGATGTTTGAAAATGCTCTTGCAGTTTACGATGAGACACCCCAGACAGATGGCAAAAGTTGGCCAAAGGCTGTGGGGAAAACACCAGAAGAGGTGAAGAGGCATTATGATAGACTAGTAGAGGACGTGGACAGCATTGAGTCTGGCAGAATTCCCTTTCCTAAGTACAGAAACACCGGAGGAGGCAACCAGGTCCACATGTACATGAATGAAGACCAGAGGTAACCCACAGTTGCTAAATATTCAGCTCACAGTTATCAGTGAAAGTACATAGAAGCCTCTTTCTTGGCTACCTTCGTTTACAAGCCCATACCATGGCTACTTAATTTACTGAACATAGAGAAAGCTACTGTTTTCAAATACTGAAGAATAGAAGTTTCTGGAAACTATATCAAACTTTCCTTGACCATTTCTGGGATTAATCGATATTTGCAACTTGCAAAGGTCCCACCTTTGATGGATTAAAACAAATTTTGGAACTTATAGTTGAGTGCTCTGGATAAATGTGCTTGATGTACGAAATCATTACCCTTAATTAGTCTAATGTTTATGCAGGTTATGTATCTCAAGCGTTAGCGAGATGTAAACAGAGCAGTCACGGAAGACGACAGCAAATGTCGACCCAAACGTGCACTCATAAGTAAATAAGAATAATGAAGCGGAAAAAATAAATACCCACCGCTTCATTATCCCCTGTATAACACAGATATCCCGATCTCTTCCTTATGATTTGCCCTGATTTCTCTCTTCCTTCCTGCTGTAAAATGTGTATAAAAGGAAGAGTTTATCAGTTATTACTCGGTCCCTTTCAATTACTCTTTCTCTGTTGCAAAATCTCTCTCCCCACACTCCAGACACCTCTCTAAATCGAGAAAGGTTCATTCTAAGAAATAAAAAGCAAGCCGAACTCATGCTAAGATATGCATAACGAAGAAAAAACACTGCTGGACATGTGCAACAAACTACAAAAATGCGAGAACCTAAATCATGAGGACATTTTAGCAGATAGATTGGGGGGTTCGCAATTTGAATCAATTACATGCACGCCGGGCAAAAGGGGGAAGGAATAGTAGAGAGGTCGAAGGTTATAGAACACGTGCCGAAAAGAAGCATATGAAGACATCGAGTCATCGGAGCTAAATAGGGAATTTCGTATGCTTCTTTCATAGACCGGTCCATATCGGGTTCGTCGTATTTTTTCTTTGTAAATAGTGTCTGGGTCGTTTCTGATATTTCCAGGCCAGGGGTAAAATAAAAAAAATGGGCTATTTGAAAATTATAGGCATGTAAGCCATAAACTAATCAGTAAACAAAAAATATGAGATAAAATAATCAGTTCTCTAAAATTGAAAGGATATCACTACATTTTTTACTAATACATAAATTATCACAATTTTTTAATTTTTTTTACCTACCATCAAAAGTTTTTGAAATTCACTAGATGTCACAAAAACATTCTTATGGTATTGTGAACTAAATATCACAAAAAATATATAAAAATATACACATGAATAAATTTTAAAATAAAATTAATTATTTAAAAGTTACAAATTTTATTACATGAATATAAAAAGATTAAAGGGAATTTTGATTTTATTTTTCATTCTCTTTTATTCTTATACCCGATGTTGATCAATTTACAATAAAAAACCCTAAATGAGAAAAAAAAAGATAATAAACAGTTAATATATTCAATATATGTAATTCTAAACAATATATTACTACTTTGTGTATTTTTGTGAATTTTCAAAATTCTAAAACATACATGATTATAAAAATATGATAATTATTTTGATGTTATAAATATATTTTATGAATTTTTGTAATTTTCAAAATTTAAACATACATGATTATAAAAATATAATAATTAATTTGATGTTATGAATTGGGGGCTAATACGCGTAGTCGGGTTTCAAATACGCGTAGTAAAAAAAATAACATTCTTGCCCTTCCTTCAAATGTTTTAAAAATTACACCATCCAACCAAAACCTTTGACAAATTATGAACAATGCCCAAATGCCACCATATAAGGATGATGGGTTAAGAAATCATATTCAAAATTCAAAAATCATATAAAGGAGAAAAAAAGAGAGTGAAGAGAGGAAATGACATTCAAGAATTTCAAAAAGTCTTTCGGAGGTCAGAATAAAAAGACGAAAACAATGAGGATAACGTTGCATGGACATCTCATGAACATCTGGATGATATTAACATCAACGAGGACATACGAGGGGCTCATTCAGAGGTATTTTAATGTATTTGCAAATAGAACATAAAATGGAAAATACAGTCAGAAATGCGAAAAATATGACAAACTCTGCCCTGAGGCGCAGGCGTCGATGGCCACCAAGTGGGCCGGCATCGATGCGCGGTCAGTGACGGTCACCGAGCGTCAATGCTAGCGAGATACTGCGGACGGTGGCGGCAGCGGTATGAGAAAGTGAGCGTCGACAGCCACTGAAGAAGGCGGACGTTGGCACACGCCCTTTGTTGCAGGCGTCAATTCTGGTTGAATCAGGCGATTTGGCCGGTTTACACCATTTTGAGCTATTTTCTCTTTTCATTTTTGATCAATTTTGACCTCTTTGTGACCAGTTTTGACCTTTTTGGGACCGATTCTGACTTAATTTGACCGGGGTTTATCTAAGATGACTGTTTTCGACCAGTTTGTGTTTAATCTATTAGATTTTTGCTTAATTACGCCCTTCCCTTATTTATGTTGATTGTGCTCTTAGCCTTAGTTGACTGCACGTTATTTTGTATTATTAAGGTGAAATTGATGTTGAATATGACCACGAAGCGATGAATATAGATGCAAGCCATCTATTCAACACAAGTCAAATATTTGCCGACACAGAAAAGAGAATTGTTGTTGATCTGCATTGCCGAGAATAACAACATATATTTGATTAAACAAACCGTTAAGGAAGTTGATGAACTTGTGCTGACGTGCGAAAGGTATGACAAAACTAGGTCATACAGAAACACGACTCTCCATTTTCTTTAAGCATTCGTAGTGGTCTTTTTTCTGGGTGGTTTGTTGTTGTTATGCAGCTGACGCATAACCATAATCTGGCTCGTAATCCTCAGTCTCATTTTGTGCGCCCTCGCTTCAGTGTGGATGCGAGATCAACTCTAAAGAGCTTGCACAACAGTGGAGTTGCGTTTCAACATATGTGGGCTCCTTTGCATGCCATAGACTCTAATAATACGACATACAAAACTTCAATAATTTGGTCACTAAATCTAGAAGGGAGGACCGGGGTGGGCGCACTAATGTTTCATCTCTCATAAATTTGCTCACCGGTCATAACTACAGCTGGTGGTCGAAAAAAGATCCAAGTAAGTGTCCAACTTCTTTATAGTCATTTTGTATGGTGTTTCAATGTTTCAAGAAATTTGTGTTACCGTGTTATTTTGTAGAGGATAACTCTAGTTCGGGCACATTTTCTTTCCGCACCCGTTTGCTCTTACAATGTTCAAGATGTTTCCACATGTCGTGCTGATTGACGGCACTTATAAGACAACAAGTACAAGATGCGGTTTGTTGAGTTTGTCAGAGTTACATCAGCTGGCAAAAACTTTAACATTGCATTCAGTTTCATAGTGAGAGAAGTTTAGGCCTGCCTACACGTGGATGCTTGAACAACCGGTGAAGCTGACGAGTTTCATTCTTAAAGTTGTAGTAATTGACAATGAAAAGGCGTTAGTGAAAGCACTCACAGAGGTCATTCCAAGTGTTCCCCACCTACTATGTCGGTGTCATATCGGTAAGAATGTGGAGGCCAATGCGGTGAAGTTATTGAACTATGGGAAAAAAGGCGCTGAAGCAGTAGCACGTCACTGGCAGAGGCTTATTTATGCTTCTACTTTCGCTCAGTACAACAAAGAATATGGTTAACTAAAAATTTATGGAGCAAATCATTCATTTTTCATCTATTTAGAGACCATGTGGTTATGTCATCGTGAGAAATTTGCCGACTCATGGGTTAAAAGAGTTAGACACTTCGGTAACACATCAACTAACATGTGTCTTAATAATTATCAATACGTAAATGTTACTTTTATTGTTGTTAGATATCTTTCTAATTAATGATTTCAATGTCCACAGGGGAGAGCACACATTTGGCCTTAAAAGCTTGGCTTCATACATCATCCAAATCACTTGACACTACATTTGAGAGTATTCACAAGTTCGTCGAGGGACAACATTTTGAATTCAAGCAAAACATGGAGTTCTCGCTCGACAAGACAGTACTACACGACAAGCGAATACTGTTTCTCAATCTATTAGTGTCATGTGTCTGGAATCACTGCATAATGAGCTCCAACACGGTAAATGTAATAATGATCATGAATGTGTACCGTCAGAAGTGTCTACCCTGACAAGTTTTGATGGGATTACCGTGTGCATGTCGTATGTTTGATCTGGTTTTGAATGGTCAAAACATTCAAATCGAAGAGGTACACTTTTTTTCTAGCCCACACTAACACATGAGTCTAACACAAAGTCTACTGCACCTCGAAAAAGAAACAATGAGTCGTACATTGCTGAGGAATAGCTTAACTGATTGACTTGTGGCACAAAGACCTCCACCAAACGCTCAACCCATCACATATTCAGCAAGCTTTAAACAGTTGGAAGCCACTAACTATGGGAGTCTAAGTAGGATCACAGCGGGTCAGGCCCACCGAATACAAGGGTTCCTAAGGGGAGACCACACAAGAAGATACCTAACCCTAGAGAGAAGTCTAATCATGAACATCTTAGACTTGGTAAAAATGGTTTGTGAACATCGTGTCACCAGTCTCAAGCCGTTTTATGGATATGTATGACACGATCACATACTATGGACATTTTCTCGCTCCGCTTCACTCTTACCTAACAGGGTTCAAAGAAATACAAGGTGATGGAAATTGTGGATTTTGTGTTACTATGAATTGACCATACAATGGGAAAAACCAATGGAGAAATGTTAGATAAGCGTGCCTGAACAAATTGACTATGAATGCTGACTGGTGGAGATAAATTATGGAACTACAATGGTATAACAACATCTACAACCTAATAAATTGGTTTGGTGATGGCTTCGCACCGTTCGAACATTAGATGGAATTTCTTGATGTAGGTCTGATCGTTTGCACCATGTACAGTATAGCTATTCTCGTCTTCTCGATACGTGGGAGCATGATGGGCTTGCCATTACGAGATGATCGAGGTTTAGGCCATCCTATAATGGAGGTGTATGAGATACTTGGAAACGAACGAGCACTTCATACGGTTGAATGCATCTCCTGGCTGCCCAACACCCACGATGATACCTATGTGGAGAAGATGGTGTAATCATCAACTGATGATCTGAAAGGTTCCACACACCGACGACACACCCCCTGGTGCCAGTTGTTTCGGACAAATGCCCACCAAAGCAGTGTTGTAAGAGATTGATGGCCAATGTTGTTCAATACAAGTAGACATCATTTAATTGTACATTAAAAATACCCAAGTCCAATACAATTCAAGGTACATATTGCTGTTACATGTGCATTGGTTGCGTCTAAGTGTCCCCCTTGCATTTGTTCAGCTGCTACGTTGTCCCCTTGCAGCTGCTACGACCCTCCTTTGCACTTCAACTAGATTCACGAAGTCATTGTCATCGTCGTAACGTGCAAGGATCTTGATTTTTTCCATGACGAACTCAAGTTCCAAGTAGTTTTGAATCATCTTCAGTACATGTGCGTTGATTAACAATCGAACCACATTCAAGTTATATTCCTCAGAGTCCATCTTGAGGTACATCAGTCGATAGACGTCAACATGTGGGTTACCAAGATGAGAACGGTTTGTGTCATTAACAGATTACGTCAACTGGCGAAGGCTGTCTGGGAAGGGAATGTCTATATCGATCACTGCCGAAAAGAAGTCCCGTGCGAAGTATCCGCTCCACAGTCCGTTCATGGGGTTATAGTTGATATGTAGTCCAGAATTGACATTCTATCTGCACAGAGAAAAATAATGTCAATGCAAGTGGTTATATATGACTAATGAAACAACATTTTAATGGAACAACGAGTAAGGTTAAGGGGAAAGAATAGAAAAGTAAAAACGTTGTGTTATTATTGCTCATATTGTTAGTCTTTACATTTAGCTCGGTGGAACAGGCAACTAAAAAGGTTATGTTATTATTGTTCATATTGTTAGTCCTTACATTTAGTTCGGTGGAATGGGCAAGTAAAGATATGTTATTATTGCTCATATTGTTAGCCTTTATATTTCGTTCAGTGGAACAACAAGTAAAAAGGTTATGTTATTATTGCTCCTATTGCTAGTCTTTACATTTAGTTCGTTGGAACAGGCAAGTAAAAAAGTTATGTTATTATTGCTGATATTGTTAGTTTACATGTAATTTGGTGAAACATGCAAGTAAAAATGTTATGTTATTATTGCTCATATTGTTAGTCTTTACACTTAGTTTGGTGAACATGAAAGTAAAAGGTTAGTATATTAACGCTCATTTGAATTTGTTCTGAACCATTTTATAACCAAATTTAGTCTTATTACTCTTAATAAAGATTGTCTAAAAAATACACAGTCAAGTCACCCTAATTAGTGTTGTTATTGTGTCATCGTGATTAATTTTTTGTATTCGCTAGTCCAGGGATCGCTTGCAGAACTGTGGTGCACATAAATACTACTATTCTAATTGATGATAATGATATAGGGAAAATTATAAGCAGTAAATACTACTAAACTGTATAGAAGTTAAGTTTACAATGCACGTAAATAAATATTTTACGAACAACCAAACGATAAATTTTTACATAAATTCTACTACTCTAACACCTCCCCCCCACTACGTCCATAATCGCTCCCACCAGGAGTATGCATTGAACGATTCGAACATAACCCCTAGGCCTAACTTCTCTCATGTGTCGGCTTGTTTAATACCACTTCATGTTGCAAGGAGGATCAGGGTTTCACGGTCCCTAACCATGGCCATATCCTCTGGAATCGGTGAAAGCGGCATTGATGTGCATTCTGGCAAAGTTGAAGCAGTGATTCAGCACGGAAGTGTAGCGGTAACTCAATCTGTGAGGATAGTCGGGGCTGTTCTCCAGGGTGAGCTCCATCAACCTTGGCGCAAGCTGATCCCAGTACTATAAACAAAATTATATGTTAGTAATCACAATGACTCACAAAATGGTAAAAAAGGCAGTAGTCTTAGTAACAAGTAAACGGTCATACCAATAGCTAAGACTTGCCACACTTCAATACGCGCCTGCCTTTGTGGGACCTTTGGGGCGCACCTTAGGGTGGGTGCGGTCAAGAAACCACACTATGTAGCCCAGTGCCACCTCCCAAGGCTGGCAAGCCCGCAACTCCTGATAATGCTAGTTGATGGTGCTCAAATCATTTCAGAGGTGGGTCCAATAATCGTACCTCGCCTCATAGTCCATCCCGTGCCAATGGCGATAGCAGCTAAGGGGTCTGATCAGCTCTGAAGGGATGGGCTAAACGTATCGAAATTGTCCGAGACATCGATTCAACATGTAAGGCTCGATGATATCCTAGTACTGTATGATGCCGTACCATCTGGATTGTCCATCTCACACTTGAGTGGCAGTGACACCAAACTGCACCCAATCAACCTATTGCATTACAAAAATATATAAGTTAGATATGTTTTAACCATAACTACAAGTTATGTCAAACTCCACCAATGATTCAAACGTACCTTAGTCAGCCTCTGATGGAGCGCATCCTGTTGTTGCCCGTTACGTTCTTCAATAGACGCTCCCACTTTGTCGTTACTGGGCTGGTGTCATCCTGTGCTCCGTTGGTCTGAACATGGGGAAGTACTCGTATATCTAGCACTGCAATGATCATACTTAACTATTAACTCAAAACCTAAAAAAGTTTAGTTTGAAGCATTGTCACTTGTTCAACAGTTCTGACTTGAACCAACGTCAGACATCCAGCAACATGACGTGTCTCAGTCCGTGAGGCAATCCCGAGTTGTTTTTAGCGGTAATAGAGTGTAGCCGCTCCCCCAAGCATATCCAGATATGTGGATGGAGTCACAGAGGGGCTAATAGAAGTATGGCATGACACGATTGTTGCCCTTGTCAATTAGTATCGTGTTTCCAACCAGGTACCACAAGTACGCCCTGGTCTCCTATGCAGCTATGTACAACTCACCCCTGTAGTGGTTACGAAGAGCTCTATAACGAACCTGCTTCATAGCCAGATACCAGCAGTCGATCAAGTCCTTCTTAAGGTGAAGCCAAACAACTACTCGTTGTGTTGGATCATAACATCGAAAAAGGGTGCATAGTCAATAGGGAGGACACCGACCGTCTCTGGCTGGTACGCCACTACTCGCCCAGTGATGGGAATCTTCATGATGTGGTAGACGTCGTGGAAAGTGATGGTCATCTCTCCGAATGGCAAGTGGAAAGAGTTCGTGTACAACTGCCATCTCTCCATAGATGCAGAAATAAGTTCAAGGTCAAAGCTATAATGCACAAAACCGGCCAGATGCCCAAGCCTCATCATTTCATCAATGTCCGTGAATCCTAGTGTCTTAGAGTGGATGAAGTCCACAAATCCAACAGCTTAGCCTTAGACTTGAAGCTAAGTACCCCCTATCTTCTGCTCAAATTTTTTACTTTAATGTCACATGAGAATTAAATGATATTTCCTAAGCAAACTAAAGCTAGAACAAAATTAAAAACAAGAACATACCACATCTTGCCACATGTTAAGCGTGACGTGACCTCCAAAACTAAGGATGAGGGTGGTATCATGAGGACCCCCGGGCACAGAAGTGCCATCAAGCAACTAATCAGTAGGGACCCTCTCTGCCAGCTACTTCTCATGCTGCTCCTTCTGCGCATCACCCAGGCTAAGTCTGCCCTGATTCTCTGAATTTGAAGTATCTCCCACCACTAGTAGAAACAACACCTATTTCTACGGTTGAAAATGATCTATTTCAATGGTTGTGAACCGCCGAAATGAGCACCACTGAAATAAGGTTGAATACCTATTTCGGTGGTTCTGAGGAAGCAACCGCCGAAAAAGACACCTGCCGAAATAGAGTTGACCGACCTATTTTGGCGGTTTCATCCTAAGAACAACAAAAAACAAACAAAAGACCCATAAGAGTCAGTCGTTTTGGGTCGGTTGATTCGAGAAAGTTGGAACCTAAATTGACCGACCCGTAAGGGTCGGTCGCTTTAGGTCGGTCGATTCCAGAAAGTTGGATCACTGGATGACCAACCCATATGGGTCGGTCGGTTTGGTTCGGTCAAAACCTGAGAGCTCTGGGCTTGAAGGTTGACCAATGTGGGTCAGTCTGATTGGGTTGGACGCCCTATTTCGGCGGTTCCTTATAAAGAACAGCCGAAATAGCCTTTATTTGTTGTTTTTTAGGAAATTTCATGAAATGCCATATATTTTTACAAAAGTCCATGAAATGCCACCATCTCGTTAACCAGAAGAAAAAAGGACAAAAATACCCCAACTAGTCAATAAAGTACTTTTAAACTTCACAATATGCTTCTAAGTGCTAAAAAATTCACTAAAATTCACAAAAAATTCAAAATACTGTAAAATTATAGATAACTATAAAAAATATTTAAACATTATAAAAATTGACAATTATTATAAAAACATATTAAATAGTATAAAATATTGGGAAAATGTAAATATTTTTTAGATTCTTTTTAAAATTATTCAATACCATTAAAAAGTATATATTTTTTAAAAACATAATTTATACCAATTTTTCTACCAATTAAGTACCATAATTTATATCAATTAAATACCATAATTTAACCTTACATTTTAAGATTATTTTTTCTACCAATTTGAAATATTTATTTAAATCAATTATTTTATATTTTTTCACTAATATTAGAAATATTATTTATTTTAAATTTATATTCTATTTTAAAGATAAAATTATGACATAATATTTTGTATATTACAAATTATATTATGTCATAAAGTGATATGCTAAATAAGCTACAAATTATAAAATAATAAATTTCCAAAAATAATTGTAATTTATTACGCTTATATAAATAATATTTTTTTTTCAAAAATGCAAAATTTTTATTCAACAAATATATAATATATTTAAACTAATATCCAGAAAATTATTTTAAAAATTTTATATTCTTTTTTGTGGATAAAAAAATATATTATGTCATAAAGTTATCTGTAAAAGAGAATATAAATAAAAAAATTTTCTAAATATTGGTTAAAAATATAAAATATTTTTTTGAATAGATAATTTTAAATTTGTGGAAAAATAATCTAAACATGTAAGGTAAAATTTATGGTATTTAATTGGTATAATTTATGGTATTTAATTGGTATAAATTATGTGTTTAAACCACTATATTCTTTTTTATGATATTAAATAATTAAAACATCCCATTTCTACAATACAATAAGAAAGCAAGTGGTGAGTTCACAATATATGACTTGCCCGGGTCAAGATTTATGAGAAATATTTACTTTTTCAATATTTTATGATAATTTAATATATTTTTATTTTGTTTTTCAAATTTTTTAATTTTTTATAATATTTCAAATATTTTTATAGTTATCTATAATTTTATAGTGTTTTGAATTTTTGTATGAATTTTAGTGAATTTTTTAACACTTAAGGGATATTGTAAATTTTAAAAGTACTTTGCTAACTAGTAGGGGTATTCTTGTCCTTTTTTGTTTTGGTCAACAAGATAGTGGTATTTCATGGAAACTCGGGTGCTTCATGGACACAACCAACAACGACTAGTGCCGACTGTTCATGTAGTTGAATAAAATTGAAATCATAACACGAATAACATAACTTATAAATAAAACACACTAAGATATGGAAGTATGACTTACCCCTGATATATGGCAGCATAATGTATGACTTGTATGCAGATTCAAATATTTCATTCGTCAAGTACTGCATAAGGCGTTGCAAGTCACTTGACATAGTCACTTCGGAGCACATAGCAGGGCATAGGTATCCGAAGTTGTTAGTTTGATGAACTTCAAGCGCCTTAAATTGCACATGTCTGCACCATAAAGACAATAACATCAGTGAACGTCGTTTTAGTACAAAACTATTTCAAGTCTTGCATTCAGAAAGAAAAAGGTAAGACTCGCTCACATGACGGCTGACTTGAGAATCGATACATTTAACCAATCCTTCCTGAATACCTCGACAAAGTTGGACATATATAATATCGAAGTGATGAGCCTATCCTTCATTTGGTAGCGAAAAAGACCATGGGCTTCCTCCACAGTGATCAAATCATTGTGAGGTGATGTCAACAACAGTGTCGAGTGCAGAAGTCTCATATTCTGTGAGCACCCATTCAATATGCTTCGTTGTACTAAATCAGGTCCATGAAATTGGTGGACGCCCTCGAAGGAGCTGGGGTGACAACACTTTTTCCTTTATCTCTAGTAGTTTGTTTTTCTGCTTGACATTTTCCTAAGTTTTTAATTTATTAGGTTTAAACGACCCTAACCATGAACTTATTGAAATGTTGTATAATTATAATTTTAGAGTAAGTGCTCATTGCGTTTACCTGGCTGGGAAGATTGATCCATCTAATCGGCCACTGGATTCTAGTTGTTTGTGCACACCACCGTGTTTGTTTTCGTGGCAGAGGTACCATCAGAGCAACATCAGCATGTTCTACCACATAATCATCCACAAGCACCCGAGCATGATACTGTCGAAGTGGTTCACCATGCACGATGTCTGTAGAAGACGAGGGGAACAATTTACCTCATGCCACCATAACATCCTCACCTCCCATCGGCAAGTACAACGTGCACTCAAGGGATCCCTGAATGTTAAGTAGAGAAGGTTTATACGGAAACAGTCATATCCTAGATTGATGATAATAAAAAATGTCATTGTTTTAGTTAATGTGTCTAACCTTAAGAGATGCATATGGATACGGCTCTACTGAGTGCACACTACTTTGCCATACCGGTGTGCTCTCCTCCCAATTAGTTGATGGTTCAGGTGCTGGTCTAGTCACCTCTTGACTGCTGAACATCTGTGAGCGCATTTTGGACATCTCTTCAGCGACCATCTACTAAAGATCCTGCTTAACCTCTGCCCAAGCCTCTGCTCAATATTATGCTCTAGATCAATAGTTATCTTTAAATGCTCCTCGTAGCTAATCATCCTTCCTTGCGATCCTTTCCTAGACCCGGGATTTCCAAAAGCTTGGCGGATACCAACTTGTCTACCAAAACCAACACACGGCCAGGATGATCCACCTTTCCAAGAGCGCGAGAAAGAGAATCATACTATCTGCTTGGAGTTCAATAACCTTCAGTAACTTGAGAGCTTAACTCCTTCTATAAAACACACAAATAACATAATTAATTAGCTGGCCTTTACACAAACCAATATTAAACTTATGTACCAAAATTAGATACTCACCATTTGATTAATAATGGATCTCGTGGCGTTATTATACTGAGGATTTATCGGCGTTGAGCCTTTTGGCACTCGACTCAGCTTCCAGACCGTCATCCTTCTGCCGCTAGGATCCAGTGACTTCTCTGATGGCAGCAAACCCTGTTGTTCCCACTCTGGTACGCTCTCGGCTAAACCTGGCAATTTTGACCCAACCCAAAACCAACCCATATTTTTGCGGGTTAGGGTCATGATTATTGACCCATTTATTTTTTGGGTTAGGTTAGGGTAATAGGCTAATTTTGTGGGTTGGGTTAGGGTAGCGATCTAAACCCATGACCCAACCCAAAACCCGAAAATATATTTGTTAATAATAAAATATAAAAATATTAATTCACATATATGTATATATATATTATTTTCTGATCAAATTACACCTTAGTCTTAAGCCCAAGTGCACTTAGACTATCCAACCTTTAATAATATCACACAATCTTAACTAAGCAGATGGCTCAACCAGCTGCATATCAAACAAAGACCCAACCAACCTTAACATAATGTTGAAAACCCTAATGCTCTCATCTTACAGACTCATATCGATCTTTATTCTCTACGCCGTTGTTAATGTATATATCACTCTTCATCTCTGCCCAAGGTTTGTTTTTCTTATTCTCACTGTCTTTACGTTCTTGAGAACATATGTATGTTTACATTATCTAGAATGGTGAACAAAAGTAGGTGATATATATTTTTTGTAAGTAGGATCTTGATTATAGACCTCTCAGTGAATTCTGAAGCCAGCAGTGTGGATAGCTTCCTGCATAAAAGTTCCTCAACCATGGGTAACGATTAAGTGATTGAGATTGTACTTTTCTCAAGCATGAGCACTCGGTTTTTAAAGGCTTTGAGCAATCAATTTTTAAATTATTTCTAACTATAAAAAATTTATATTTAGTGTATTTCTCTAATGTATAATGAAGATTTTCATTTTTGTTCCCTTTTTTATTAAGGGAACTAGGACCATGTGCATATCTATATAGGATTCCTCCCCAACAACAAATAGAGCTCTAGGCTCAGATGATAAAATAAACTTACAGTTAAAGTACAACTTATTCTTTTCATGTGAAATTTCCAAGTTTGAAGAAACATTTGTACACATAAGCCTCCCGCAGTACTTTAGATTCTTCACATAACATGAAATTCGTTTAAAGTGAGGTTGATCAAGCAAGATTAATTCTCTTCCTTTTGTTCCATCCTAATTTGTGTGCCAACTCGCACTGGATGTTTTTGGATTTTTTTATTAATTTCTACTTCTAATTCATCTAAATTATTGTATGCTTAAAAATGGGTTGGGTGGGTTGGGTTAGGGTTGAAGGATTTTAAGCGGGTTGGGTTAGGGTCATGATTCTCTGACCCATCCATTTTTGGGTTGGGTTGGGTTGATGATATTTTAAATGGGTTGGGTTAAGGTTGATATCAACCCAACCCATCGACCCAAATTGCCAGGTCTACTCTCGGCAATACCTTTGCCGCCTAAGTGTTGTGGGTATAGATGTTGCTTCACGTTTGCTTGTTGTTTCGCACGAAGAGCCTACAGATACGTATATACTATGTAAGATGCAAATTTATAATAAAATATGAACACGATAAAAGATAAATAACAATTAACTCTACCTGGTACTCCAAGGTGTGATGATACTCAACGAACTGCACCCACTGTTCTTCTGTGATGCCTTCGTACTTCTCTCAGGGTGGCAGTTCATTGCCAGCTTCTTCTAGATCATCAGTATCTGGGTCTTAACTCACCTTATGAATGTACTTGTCTGAGAGCTTGTTTCTATGGTCACGACACTGTGTGACAATTCCTTCAGCTCATCTTTCTTGAGAGAAGCATCTACCCAGAATCAAGCCTACATAAACCAATAAGTTAGTTAGTTAGTTAGTAACACATAATGAGAAACTCAAAAAAATCTAGAAGAACATACTATCAACAAATAAACATTCCTGAAGACGCTCAAACATGGTGTCCTTCAACGATTGTGGCACTTGCTTCCATGTATGGTTTATTTTGAAGTAAGTCTTCACAAGGCGGCCAGAGTAAGCAACATAATTCTTCTTCCAACTACCGCACGGCTGCTGGAACTGGTTAAACTGCACCGACTTGTGTGTGTGTGTGTGGGGGGGGGGGGTCCTCTATTAGCTTTTAGTGCCTGTGTGGGGCCTCTCTTCTTCACCTTCTACCCGAAGGAGAATGCAGCTGCTGGCTTGGTGCCTGCTGCGAAGGGCAAGCCTCATCCTCCTATAGCTGAGTTGTCTTCCCCTTCTTTCCTCATCGTGTGACCCGTTTAGCTAGTCTCATCGGATGAGGCTCAACTTCTCCAATGGGTTGGTCCATAGGGTGATCATCTTTTCTACACTCAAATTAATTAGATGAAGTCATAATGTAAAGATAACTGTTAAACGAGTCAATAAAAATACTTAATATAACATTACCATAAACAAAAAACAATCAAACTTAAAAAAATGTACAACTACTAGCACTAGCTACATGACATGAAAACTTATATGATCATTTGGTGTTATCAACCCTAACACCCTCATCATGGTTTGACCGTGCGTAAATCAAGTCGTTTTGGGTATCATCATTCAAATCCTACAATAATGTTGTTTCTTCTACCGTCTCATTGTCTTCATCATCCTCTTTTTCATGTTCAATCAGAACTGATTTCCTCCCTGAAGAACAACAGACCATCTACAGTCTTTCGGATCCTAAACATACCACACTTGATCACAATCTTTCTCTGTAACAAATCAATCTTCCTTAAAATCGGCACATGTAAGATCAACCAAGGTAAGCCCTCCTTCGTTTTGGATTCCATGTTAGTTGTCCACTCATTTACAGCGGAACTCTAGAAAAGAATCAATGTGGTAATCCAGTTCCCAAATGTCCTCAATAACACCGTAATACCAACTAAAGCTCTTCACCGGTTGAGAACGACTACCGATTTGGTACTCATTGAAATGCTGCTTTCTACTTCACTGTCACTGTTCTGGTTATTGATTTAGCATCTTGGCGTGCAGTGTAGTAAGTATACCCACTGTTATAACCCAAAGTTAATTTCAGAATTTTGTTGTATTCTATTTTGTTACAAGCTGATTGTGTGGATTTTGATCCTCCAAGACATGGGAGTCCTTTTGATCAAAGGCAAGGACTAATGGGTCATTTTCCTTTCCCCTTCTAATTACTGATAGGTAATTAAATCAGTAAAAGCTATTTCCTTAATTCCCCTCACTCTCAATCACGTTCTAACCCTAGTTTATTTTGAAAACCGTCGTCACGCTCCCTTCTCTTCTCTGTTCTCTCTCTCTCAAAAGTTACGTGCTGTTCAACCTCTCAAAAGCTGCTGATTGTGGTTCTACTCTGAGTTTCTGCTGTGGTTTCTACTCTGTTGCAAGGTTCGGTTTTGATTAAGGTAATCAACGTTGTTCGTTCTTCTTTGATTCTGAATTTGAGATGTTCCCTTGTCTTAATTCTCCCTCTGCAATCTGATTAGGAATCAGATTTTCTCCCATTCCCTTTGTCAAATTTATCTTCGGTTGGCGTTCTCTGTAAGTTCGAGGTCGAATTCAAGTAAGGATTGGGAACCCATTGTCTTGACAGTCTGATTTAGAGGGTTCAAGTTCTGATTCCAGTATGTTCTTCATTTGCGTTGTGCTCAGTGTTTTGAATTGTGCTTCCGGTTTGCGTTCTGGGATTCTGCTTTGGTTGGGACTCTGCTATTCAGATTGGGATTCATCTGCTAATTAACGAGGTAGGTGGCTTTCGGATTCGGCTATTGTGTTCAGCCTTGGGTGTTTCAGATTCCAGGTTTCTGGTTTGTGAATTGTCTTTGCGTGTTATTGAATCTGTCTGTTTAAACTGTTGTTTAAGTGTGTGCAAACCCCCAAGGTTGTTTTCTGCAAGCATATAATGTTTTGGCATTGTTTTGTGTTTCTGTTCGTGTGAAAATCGCTTCTGTAAACTAGTTTTTCGGCGCGTCTGAACTTCAGTCCGAACTTGGAAGTTTGGACACGCTCTGTTGTGCCTGTGTTTTTCCGAGTTTTTCACTGTGTCCAAACTTCCGTCCGAGTTTTGATGACAGAATGACAACATAATATACACACCCCATAACTACAACACATAGCCATACAAAAACAGCCACACACAACTCCAGAAAGCAAGCATTCCTAAACTTTCAGAACTAATATGTTACAGTGCATCTGGCTCAATTGCCAGGATGCAATTTAACTCAAAGCAACTACATTTTTGATGATATCAAAGCAGCTACATGTTTCAGGATGCAATCTAACCGCAACTCCATGGATTACATTCATATAAATAAACAGAATGAGGATCAGCCACAATGGGCACCATTGTTCATAAAATTCTCTTCAACTTTCTTCTTTGGTGCTCTCAAACAGAAATGCAAGTTCAGATTAAAACATAAGCACGAATAAAACTATTGCTGCGTTGAACAATTAACAACTTTGAACTGGAAACAAAGTGTTTGGTTATAACATAACTGCTGAATCGAACTACCAAAAGTTGTGCAGACTGTTTGATCATACAATCACCAATAAAAAAAAACCACGTTTCATTACAGACACGCTACAAAATAAAGAGTTCAAGCTAAACCATATAGGTCTTTCTAGTTTAAACTAACAAAAGCAAGAAAAGTTCCAGCAACGATAGAAGAAGCGTTCCCACAACAGCACCAGCAGAGTTCCAACAACAGCTTTTACACACCTGAAACATAAGTAAAAACAGAAAAATAGATTTAGAATATACATCAACCGATAAATAAATAGACATTGAAATAGTTCCAGCCAATACAAAGAAAATAAAGTAGAAGTGATAATTATACCATGTGAGTGTTATCTCATTCTCTTTCCCTGATTTTCTCTTGATGTAGATGTTGATTCCTTAGCTGACTTCCACATGTTCTTCTTCGTAACGACTGATTTTCCCTCACGTGTGGCAGCAGCCCCATCACCAGCTTCTGGTACAACATTCAACCCTCGCCTTGACCTTCTCCTCGGGTAGTTTGGCTTGAACATGTCCTCAAATTATTCCCGCGCTGCTTACACTTCGTACAAGTCACATGACTTGACCTTTTAGTAGTTGGCCTAGCCTCACCATCTTCACACCTTCAATTCTTGTTTGGCTGGCCGGGCAGTTTTCTAAGGAAGGGGGGAGCCAAAATAGTACAACCTTCAGGATCAAGCCATAACGAAGGATCGGGGATAGGAGAGATGGTCAATGCGTAGGTGGCAACATACATAGACATTGAAAAATAAGGGTCCACAAACTATTCCTTATCCATCCTCTTCCAATTGAGTATTGCACATGTATGCTTGCATGGAATTCCAGATTGATCCCAAGCCATGCAATCACAATGCTTATCATGCAAGTTCACAATGTAATGTCTGTTTGAGTTTGTTACCTCGTACTCAAAGTCACTGCTAGCTGTATGCACACATCTACAACCAGCCTTGGTGTTTTTATGCAACATCTTTTTTTGCATACGGAGTCACTCTTTTACTTATCTTGTTGATAGATTCTCTTCTATCATTTATTTTCTTCATTAATGTGCGCCTTAGGCTTTCTAAGAGAGGAAAAATAGGGCTACCCCTTATGGCAGACAACTTATTGTTGAAAGACTCAACAAAGTTTGATGTCATCTCTATCACCTTCACATATTTGGGCATATGAAACCTTACCCAGAGGTTGTAGTCAACCTCTCTCAAGTATCTGAATGCCCCCAAAGAAGTCTCATCTATTCTCTTAAGGACATCTTTTAACGCGACTTTGGTGTAACATTGGGCGGCTTCCCAAAATAAGTTCCTCAACAAAGCACCTACTAATGGTGAGAGAAAGGCTTAATAGTATTACACATTGTCAATTAGCTTGCGCAAGAACATCAAATTAATAGCTAAGAAACACTTACCAGGGTGATCCTTCTTGCAGTTAGCATATAAATGGCGGCAACATATTCTTCTGGTGACTTCAAGAAGCACTGTGTCAAGTGCAGGCTCGACACCCTTTTAAAGAAATACATACTTAGTCATATATATACAACAAATAACAAAAACAAGTAGATAAAAATGAGCAAACAGATCAAAATGGACATGTTTCCTTCTATCTGTCAAATATAATGACCCACTTTCTCCTAACATCTTCATCAGCAACTAATCTCAAGTTACTGAAGAAGTATGTCCATGTCTTTGTAGTCTCACCAGCCACAATAGCAAAATCCACAAGAAATATCCCATTGTTCCCATCAATGGAAATAACACTTAAGAGTACACCACCGTGGGGACCCTTGAGATGACAATCGTTCACTGCAAGAAACGGTCTACATCCTCGTAGAAAACCCACCTTAAGTGCATTGTAGCATATGAAGAGTTTGCTAAATGTGGGCGGTCCATTAAGATATCTTGGAACTTCAAATCAATGATTGTACCTGGGTTTCTTTCTAGTGCAATTTTGGTGTACTATTGTAGTCTGGCATATGATTCAGCGTAGTTACCCTGAAACAACTTCATTGCCTCTTTCTTTGCCCTAAAGCATTTCATGTAGTTCACCAAGACTCCATACTTTTTCTAAATAAAGTGTTATATGGCATCATGAGACATAGAGTTGTTGGCTCACAATTCAGGTAACACTTTTCTCATATATCCACCTAGATGAGGCAGTAGGGTTTTTCGACAATCTTGAGCAAGAGTGTTCACCTTTAATTGTTTGATCATGAAGGTCACATTATCAGCTAGAAGGGATGCATGTAGTCGCTACTGACAAGTGTCCAGATTGTTGCATAGGACAGTGTATTTCCATAGGTCATTTGCCACCCTGTGTAAGTCTATCCCCTCTTGAACAGCATAATCCTCCATGACTTCTCTAAACACGTCTTTGTTCAAGAACATTTGCCGAGGTTCTAACTTTATTGACCTATCATGCTGTAACTCAAAGTGTGTTCCGCTTTTCAGGTATTGTTCATCATCTAAAACACCATCATCTTTGTCACCTGAAAAATACTCACCCTCTCTCAATGTCTCTAACTTCTCAACGTCTATATCCCCATCAGATTGCTCATATACAGAACAGAATCATTGTCATTAGATGTGCTAAAACCTTGATCTTCGTCAGTTTCTTGACCCCAAGAGTCATCTAAAAAGTGAGGGTTTCGGTCATCAATCTGCTCCTCATTATTCCCACCACTCTAAAGAGTTAATGTGTCTCACCAACTACAGAAATTATCTGTAAATCGTAATTCCTGGATACCCTTGTTCCTGCAGCTGCATTTTCAGTAGCACTGTTGTGGTTAGACACTACTCTGGGAGTGGATAACGTGGCTGAACCAACAAGTTCAATGACCTCATCAGTCTATCTCCTTGAGTGTAGTGGCAGTGTATCAGTGACTGATTGGGGGGGTTGATTGGAGCTGGATCCATGAATCAAATTGAGACCACGGGGTCTTTTCTTCTTTTTCCCTTTTCGGTCACTGTTATCAGTTGAAATTTGTCGTTGTTGGTGATGCAATGACAAAGGAGGAAGATGAGGAGGAGGAGGTAGTGTCTGAGGAGAAGGAGGAGGTTGTGTTTGAGGAAGAGGAGGCGGATGAGGTTGTGTTTGAGTAAGAGGAAGCAGAGGAGGTTGTGTTAGCAAAGAAAGCTAAGGCTGTGTTCTTCATGATCACTGTCATGGTCGACTGACGGCCTCTCTTTTATTTGCATCATTCATCCATTATTTGTATGTGCCCATAAATTCTATCTCCTTGCGACCATCCTCTACAATCACCTCAATCTGTTCATTTCCATCAAATAGTGCGAACATGTTCATGAGCTGCCTATCACCACCTATCTCCATATTCTGCCGACTTTTTGAGTGTTTGTATAGGAAGATGGGGTGTTCTGATGGTTCGACATTGCTCTGTTTCTCAAGGGTATTAGGGTAATCATCAACAAACTCTATGCACAATTATATGTCTGGATCAAGTGGGATATCGACATTATATCAGCCACTGTTGTATACAACTTCAATTCACGTTTACATTACTGTCAAAGTACAACAACAAGAACAACAATAAGATATAACAAAGGTCTAAATCTGCACATAACCAACCCAATCAATCAGAAGCAACTATCAAATAGACAATAGCAGCAAAAAAACAAGCCAGTAAATCAGAAGCAATCGTCAAGCAGAACCGACCAACAAAGATGCAGATTAAGTGTTAAACACTAACGATGACAGAGCAGAGATAGCAAAGGTGCGCATCAACTAGGTCAACCAAACAAGTCAATCAGAAGTAACCGTCAAACAGAAATGACCAAAAGGTGCAGGTTAAGAGTGTAACATTGTCGAATGTACAGAGTAAGATAGCAAAGGTGCGCATCAACTAGGTCAAGCAAACTAGTCAATCAGAAGCAACCATCAAGAAAAAAACGAAGTGAAAAGATGCAGGTTACGAGTGTAACACTGTTGAATGTATAGAGCAGAGACAACAGAGGTGCACATCAACCAGGTCAAGCAAACTAGTCAATCAGAAGCAATCGTCAATCAGAAACGAGAAACACATCACGCAGGTTGTCGAACAAACAGAGATGAGATAACAAAGGTGTGCACAAACCCAGTCAATCAGGAGCGACCGATGACAGACGAGTTGCTGGTTTAGGGTTGAGATTTGAGGAAAAAACAAATAAGTCATAAGCGGGATAGTTTGAAGAGATTATTAGTGAGTGACTGGGCATAAATGGTCCGTGTGGACTTAATTGCCACGTCATAGAAGACCACATCAGCAGAATTGACGGAATTTGGGTTTTTGGTGACGGGTACCAAACGGGTGTAACCTGGTGGGTGGGCAATTTAAATAAGCAAACCACATGGGAAGGCTATGTAATAAGGCCAAACCTCATGGGTGGGGGATGCAATTTTTCCAAAAAAGAAAATATTTATTCACCTATTTGACGGTTGTTGGCTAAAACTGCCAAAATAGTTCCTTTTTAGTTTTTAAATAATTTACGAGGACCTATTTCGGCGTTTCTAGCTAGGAACCTCCGAATAGGTCCCCGGATGGTTTTAGAAAGCGGTCTATTGTTGCGGTTGTTTTACAACCGCTGAAATAGGGGTGTTGAAACAGACCATTTCTGTACTAGTACACATCTGAGTTGTTATTATCGGAATGCCGAGCCGACATAGGAGCAATGCCGCTTGATCCTGCTAGAGACCATGATTCCCCCCCCCCCCCCACATAGTGAACCTCACCACCATAGCCCCACCGCCGACCCATCGACCCCACACCCCGCGTGTCTCTGCGCGCGTTGTGCAGCTGTTGTCTAGCTTTCTGCTTTTGTGCTGCTGCTCTCTTTCTAGGCCTGCTCTCAACTCCTACCACCGCCTCTTCAACTAGATGCCTCCTAGTTGAGGCATGTCGTGCATGCCTCTTTTCTTATACTGTCAGGACCGGGGATGGTCACACACCTTGGCCAGATGAGCTACTACCTCTGACCATAAATCCCTTTCTTTTACCGCATTACCCGGCATCTGTTGTTACCTATAATTTTAAAAGTAACTAATTAGAAGCGATCAAGGTTAGTTAAACCGGTGTGATTACAGTCAGTTAAATGTGTTCAAAGTTAGTCAAAACTAGTCAAAGTTAGTCGATACCCGGTCCAATTAAGTTCAATGTGTTTCAAATCCAGTCAGAATCAATCAAAACATGTCAAACTAATGATAACTAATCAAAACCGGTCAAATCGTCAAAAAATGGTCAAAACCCGGATTGCCTCCACTGCCCTGCGTCAATGCCCACTCTTTCTTTGCCAGCGTCGGCGGCCGCCATGTTTTCCCTACGTTGACACCCAATTTTTCTTGTACCCAACGGCGCGCATCCCCCTGTCCATCGATTGACGCTTGGTCATGTCAACACCCACCCTGCTTTGTGGTCATCTACGTCAGCTTTCCTGGGGGCTTCGTCACCCCATTTTGATGAATTTTATCCTATTATGGACTATTTTTGAGTCTAAATCTACTAAAAAACTTTAAATTAGATAAGAAAAATATCTCAAAAAGTACATATGAGCTGTTGTCACTTGAACTCTGGCTCTTACTTCCGATTCTAGAAAGAAGTCAAAGGATTCTAAAGAAATAGAAAGTTGTAAGAATATGATATGTGGTGGAGAGATAGTAGGGGTGTAGGTGTATTTATAGATTGTTTGAAAAATAAGTCTTGTTTGGTATTGAATAAGTGTAACTTCAAGCTAAGGGTACTATCGTAAAGCTTTTTCTATACTGACCGCACGAATTAGAAACACGACTGCACTTACGAGTTCAGGTTTTTTATTAACATTTATCAGTGAGTTAATGATAGTTGAATTCTACCTACAATGCTCAATTGTGTAGATCACTTTGTTGCTCCAGACGTACTTTTTTTTAATCAATAGGCTAACTAGTAGCGGTACACCATAACGGTGGCAACAGCTAGGAAAACCCAAGCGGGTGATACAAGATTTAAACAATGAAGACTAGCTATAAAACAGGGTTAAAACATCTCTTTCAGATTTTGGAAGTGCAATACGAAGTAGCCATCCAGACGCAGGAATTGCTAGCTTCTGCACCAGTCCAGCACTTGCACTTTGATCGAAGTGCTTACACTTTCCATATCTACTGCTTCTTCTGATCGAAAATTAATCTGTTTCTGGTGGACCACCAACAATAAGTAGTGTACAGGAACGTGGTCATCCACGCGGGCCTTGCTTTCCTCGACGGGGAAGATACACCCACAGTAATTAAAGAACTGCAGAATACTCGATGATTAAACCAGATGCACACCCCACCACTTGCAGATATTGGCCCAGGGTATTTGAGTTTTCTCACAGTGCAAGAAGAGATGGTCAACAATCTCTACTACTAATCGACAAAAGGGGCATTTTATTTGACTGAGTGTAGCAATATTCATACTGAACAATCTGTCCCTTGTTGGTTGTTTATTTGAAATTGTATAATTCCAAATATACTTCCTTACGACCTTCTGCATTTGTGGGACTGTATATGAAAATTATCAGGCCTTTGAACTATGGAGATGGAATTCGAACCTCCATTGCCCGCCATCTGTTACTGCTACTAACAACTGCCGCATCAACATCACTTGGGGACCACAAAACGATTATTCCCCCAGATTGTCCTTGTGAGAAGATTTCTTGCCATTCTCCTGACTTGCCTGGTCCCTACAGACTTCTCTTCTTGTTACATGGTCTCGAGTGGTGATTTTCGAGCAGCCCCACTATTCCCACACGAGTCTTCTCAATTTCCTTCTTCACTAGAGCCCGTTTCTCTACTTTTTTTGTTCCTCGAATGTTGTAGAACGCCACTCCCAGTCCCATTCTCCACCCTGTGATTTTTAAGACGGCTACTTTTCAGGAGTCTATCTATATTTGTCAGAGACCGATTGGGAAATGGTGAATTTATCCCCAGTTTTTTTGCCCGTATTTGAAGCACTGCTTTGCTTCTTTTGACACAACCTGTTTTCTATTTATTAACTTCCTTCCTTTGTATTGACGCCTTGTATTGCACTTTTCCTTATTTTTTGGGGAAAGATCTACTGTTAGGCTTATTCCTTTCAAGGACTCAATATTGCTGGGGTTGGGAATCCATTATTACCGATATCAGTTACTCTGATTTGGATACCGGAAATTTTGTCAGACTCATTAGTCGACTCTATTAATTTTTGAATGTCCCGAAGCAGTAGATGATGAATCGTTAGGGGTGTGCAAACGGTTAAAATGGATATCCGTTTACCGAAGTTTAAAAAAAAGTACGGTGTTCGGTTATTTCGGTTATAACCGAATTAACTGAATTTAGTACTAATATCCGTTTTAACCGTTAACCGTTTTAACCGATAACCGTTTTTTGTTACACTAATAACCGTTAACCGTTAACCGCCCCGATAA
Organism: Limonium bicolor; assembly: GCA_023374045.1. Taxonomy (NCBI): domain Eukaryota; kingdom Viridiplantae; phylum Streptophyta; class Magnoliopsida; order Caryophyllales; family Plumbaginaceae; genus Limonium; species Limonium bicolor. Next base: position 213,053,451 of record CM041782.1, read on the forward strand.
CTGTAGTTTCTAAAATAACCGAAATAACCGAACTTTTTAAAATAACCGAACTTCCTAAAATAATCGTAAAAACCAAAAATTTTGAATTAACTGAAATAATCAAAACCTAAACCTAATTGAGTGAGTATAATATATCAGATAAAATTATTGCATTAAGAAAAATAAAATTAATAAAAATATATTTATAAAAGTTCAATTATTACGGATAACCGAAGTTTAAATTTTAATATCCGTTAACCGAACCGTACTTTACTACAAATAACCGTTTTAATCGAAATAACCGAACTTTTATAAAACAATTAAAAAATACAGTAATCAAATCCAAAAAAAAGAACCGCCCCGTTGCTCATCCCTATGAGGCGTGGTTTCCTTCGCCTCCTCCTATCAGCTTGCTGTACTGGGCTGACAGTGTGGGGTGTACTATTAATCTCATCAGACCCCTCAGTCGATCGGGCTGCACTATCTCTCTCCCACAAGTGTGCCTTAATACCTCTACTGTCACGCACATTTTTGGGCAAGCAGCTTGACAGCTGTGCATGCCTTGCGTTGGCCTTGTCTAGATGCATGTGATGGAAAATTAAATTGGTATGCCTTGTGCAAGTGCCATGGACATGGCCCAACCCTTTGGGGTTGGCCCGAGGGTCAGGCCTAAGTGCATGATGCTGAGGACACACGACCCTTGTTGTGCGCAGCCGATGCCGCGCGAGCATTGCTGTGTGCCTTGTGGGCGCAACGGTGGTGTCGCAGGTGCCCAGACCTTGTCTGGGCGCCCTGTCCCTTATGTTGCAGGTGATGGTGCCTGGACGCTGCCGCAGGCGCCCCGTGCCCATCTGGACACTGTCCGTAGGCACAAGGTGCAATGTCGAGGGCCCACGAGCCTCGTCGTGTGCACCTTGGGGCATGCAGGCACTATCTTAGGCGCCCAGACCTTGTCTGGGCGCCCAGTGCCTGATGTTGCAGGAAGCTGGTGCTGGGCGCTGCCGCAGGCACCCAGTGACCACCTGCGCACTGCCGCAGGCACCGTGATGCAGCCGATATGAAGTTGGCTCAAAACGTGTGGGATCTTGACAACTTTGCTGAGCACCAATGAAGGCCAAATGTTACCCTTGACTAAGAGATGTTGGCAAAGTTTCGTGGAAATTGGAGCTTGCATCTGATTTTAGTGAATTTTTGAAGTGTCCCATGACTATGTCGGGATTTGGCTGCAAAGGGGCATGTCTGGGTCTGGTCTGGCCTGAAAGGTACATTAACCTCTTTAGGGGGCTGGTTAGTCTCTGCCTGGCCTGCCCCCAGGCAGCCTACGCGGCTGCGTCCCGGCTGGGCACCTGAGTGCCCGAGGGCCTCAAAGGCTATGTTATACCCGTGAATGGGGTGTCGGGACACTTGGACTCCTTGGCGGTGTTGGGCCCATGGGGCCACACCGGCGGCTAGGTGAACTAGTCGTGGGTCACGCCGGGCTGCCTGGAGAGCACCTGGCTAGACACGTGAGTGCCTAGAACATGCCTATTGGCATGTCCCACTACCTCTAGCTCAGGTAGTGGGCTCCAACGGCTGTGGGGCCTTGCCCCACCCGCCGGTGTCCCTAATGTTGAGTTGTGCCAGCGTGCGCTTGTCGTATGGCTGGTTCCGCACATGGGCAAGTGCGGGAGTGCGAGGGGCGACGCACTAAGTTGGGACTTGTGTCCGGCATGGCCGAGATGGTCCGGGTGTGGTGAGTGCATAGCGTTGCCCACGCTAGTGCGTCCCTACTGAAGGTGCTTTGCACTGGGGTTGCTTCACTAGGGAAGGTGTTCATTCAGTGGAGTGCCCTGCACATCCATGCTTTTGGGCAAAGGGGTGTGAGGATGTGGGAACTCACCGTGGGGCGGTTCAAGACCACCCTTAGTCATGCTTGTGGCACAAGGGTTGGTTCGGTTAGGCTGGTCGGGCCTTGGCCCGACGCCGATCATGAGTGTTGCCTGTTTGGTTGCCTAAATGTTGTCCCTTGTCGATTGATGAGTGTGCTTGCGTGTTAAATGCGTGTTATGCATGCCGCTGGACCTGGCTTCCAAGCGAAAAATTTTATTTTGGAAAAATACTCATGACAAAAGTGGTATCAGAGCCATAACATGTCGGTTGTCCCTGTCTTTGCAGGATTGAGCACTAATCGATACGCTGCAAAGGCATTGAAGTGACCCAGAGCTCGTACGTGCTGGAAGTTATCTTGGCAGAATAGACCCAAGTTTCCCAAATGGCTGCTAGGACTACGTCCCGAGTTGAGCTTGCGAATAGGCTGAACACAATTGAAAGGGTACTCGGCCTCACTGACCGAGATGCCTTAGGGTTTGGTCCAAAACATAATTTGCTCCGTAGCCTTGAGCGGCTTGAGACAATGGTGAACTCTTTGTGCAATGAGGTGCGCCAGCTTCGGGCTGACCCCTCGGTTGGGAACTTGGAGGAGCAGTGTAACTCAACTGATGCTCGTGATGCGGAAATACGTGAGCTTCGTGCCAGAGTGGCTCTTCTACAAGAGTCGTTGTCCCCTAGTTTGGGTCGGCAAGAAAAGAAGTTGAAACTTCATGACCCTACGCCGTACGATGGAACTGTTGACTCCGAAGCTTGAGAATTTCCTATTTCGACATGTGGAACATTTCGAAGCATACAATACTGATGATGACAAAAGTCTCCTCCCGGCGGTTACATTTTTGGAGGGTCATGCTAAGAAATGGTGGCGGTGCAAGGTTGAACGTGACCGCGCATGTGGCCGGAACTCCTATCCGATGTTTGGTTGAGTTTAAAAGGGCGTTGGGGAAGGCCCAATTCTTCCCCCAGGATGCCGATGACCGAGCCCGTGATCGTTTGAATGAACTAAAGCAGACGGGCACGGTTCAAGATTACATCGGGGAGTTTAACTCCATAATGTTTGATTTGCCCAGTATACACGATGGGGATCGTGTGTACAACTTTATGAAAGGTCTGAAACCTTGGGCGCGTTCAGAAGTTCGAAGGAGGGATGTTTCCACCCTCGAACAGGCGATGACCGCGGCTGAAAGTCTTGTGGACTTCGGTTGGGAGAGGCATCCCAATAAAGACAGCCGTTCTGATAGAAAAGGCGGGAAGCGGGGAAGACCAGAAAGGGATTTTGGAACTGCCCTTCCTCATGACCGGGATAATACACAAGATTGTGCAAGTCTGGAGACAAAGGAGGAGGCCCCAAAACCCAAATCGGGCATAAGTTGCTTTAGATGCGGTGGTCCGCACTTCATGCGAGAATGCCCCCAGGTTGCAAATGCGGGTGTGAACACCCTTGTTGGCTCAAAGAAGCAACCTCCCCACTAGAAAGTGGATGTCCCAACCTTCCTAGAGTCAGTCCTGCACCCCCGGGTTGAGGACTGTTGTTTTACTAGAGTGTAAATTTTGTACTTGTGAGTGATCACCGTGTAATATTCAAGAGTTTGTATGTTGTGGTGGTCAATGTTTTGTTGATATCGAACTCTTGTATTCCTTTTTGGAAGTATTGTACCCGGTTTTGTGTACCGGCCCATGTAATACAGTCGAAATATTGTAATGACTTTTCAATGTTAATGGAAATTTACAATGGACTGATGGCGTCCTCGATGAACTTTCTCTTGGATCGTTAATTACTTTTCCCTAATTTTGTGTTATGTTTCGAGAAGTACTTGGACCCAAGCTGAAAATGGGGAAAGCTAGGCCGTGATGGGTACATGAATGTGAGAGTAGTCTTGTGACGCTGGGTTTCCAGCTTGACGCCAGGTAGGCTTTGTCGACCGTGCTTGTACGGTGGTGTCACAAGATGTGCTATTTCTGGTAGCGCGCAATCAGGTAGGTTGGCGCTGGCCTCGCTGGTTATGCGTGGCTTGGCACGGGACGTCGGACCCCATGGGATAATTGGGAAAGCAGGCTTGGATTGTGCTGCCAAGGACGTCCCAGGTGCTAGAATTGTTGGCGTGCAACCGGGTGGGTTGCCGTCAAACACGCTGGTGAGCGTGAGTTGGCATGTGATGCCGAGTTGTCAGCATGCAGCCGGGGTGCTGATGCTGGATGCGCTAGAGGTGCGCAAGATGGCACGTGGTGCCAAGTTGCAACGGGGAACCGAGAGGGTTCGTTGATCTCCCTGGCCAAGGGTAAGACGGTTGTAGATGCCGTTGTTTCAGCATGCAGCAGGATATGCTGATGCTGGTCGCGCATGTGTGCGCGAACCAACACAGGGTGTTGGGCTATCAGCGTGCAACGAGTGAAGTTGACGCTGGTCACGCATGTGTGCGTGGAATGGCTTGAGTTGCCATACTTTCATACGCGACCGAGTAGGGTTGGCGTTGGTCACGCTGGGTTGCGTGAGAGGAGAGGGCAGTGTGCCAGTGATTAAGTGTCGTAGCCAGGTGGGCAGATGCGACCGCACACGAGGTGGTGTGCGAAGGCACCGGTTGCCCAGTTCTTGCACAATACCAGGTGTGGTTAGTGCAGTCCGCACAAGTTGGCGCGACTTGTGGCAGTTGATGCCGATTGAACTAAACAGAGAACAAGTAAAGATGACCTTACTCCCATGAGGACTTTGCCGAGGTCGGCAAACACTTTAACGGGGGAGGGTTTGTCACGCACATTTTTGGGCAAGCAGCTTGACAGCTGTGCATGCCTTGCCGTTGGCCTTGTCTAGATGCATGTGATGGAAAATTAAATTGGTATGTCTTGTGCAAGTGCCATGGACATGGCCCACCCTTTGGGGTTGGCCCGAGGGTCAGGCCTAAGTGCATGATGCTGAGGACACACGACCCTTGTTGTGCGCAGCCGATGCCGCGCGAGCATTGTTGTGTGCCTTGTGGGCGCAACGGGGTGGTGTCGCAGGTGCCCAGACCTTGTCTGGGGCGCCCTGTCCCTTATGTTGCAGGTGATGGTGCCTGGACGCTGCCGCAGGCGCCCCGTGCCCATCTGGACACTGTCCGTAGGCACAAGGTGCAATGTCGAGGGCCCACGAGCCTCGTCGTGTGCACCTTGGGGCATGCAGGCACTATCTTAGGCGCCCAGACCTTGTCTGGGGCGCCCAGTGCCTGATGCTGCAGGAAGCTGGTGCTGGGCGCTGCCGCAGGCACCCAGTGACCACCTGCGCACTGCCGCAGGCACCGTGATGCAGCCGATATGAAGTTGGCTCAAAACGTGTGGGATCTTGACAACTTTGCTGAGCACCAAAGAAGGCCAAATGTTACCCTTGACTAATAAGAGATGTTGGCAAAGTTTCGTGGCAATTGGAGCTTGCATCTGATTTTAGTGAATTTTTGAAGTGTCCCATGACTATGTCGGGATTTGGCTGCAAAGGGGCATGTCTGGGTCTGGTCTGGCCTGAAAGGTACATTAACCTCTTTAGGGGCTGGTTAGTCTCTGCCTGGCCTGCCCCCAGGCAGCCTACGCGGCTGCGTCCCGGCTGGGCACCTGAGTGCCCGAGGGCCTCAAAGGCTATGTTATACCCGTGCGTGAATGGGGGTGTCGGGACACTTGGACTCCTTGGCGGTGTTGTTGGCCCATGGGGCCACACCGGCGGCTAGGTGAACTAGTCGTGGGTCACCCCGGGCTGCCTGGAGAGCACCCGGCTAGACACGTGAGTGCCTAGAACATGCCTATTGGCATGTCCCACTACCTCTAGCTCAGGTAGTGGGCTCCAACGGCTGTGGGGCTTTGCCCCACCCGTCGGTGTCCCTAATGTTGAGTTGTGCCAGCGTGCGCTTGTCGTATGGCTGGTTCCGCACATGGGCAAGTGCGGGAGTGCGAGGGGCGACGCACTAAGTTGGGACTTGTGTCCGGCATGGCCGAGATGGTCCGGGTGGTGGTGAGTGCATAGCGTTGCCCACGCTAGTGCGTCCCTACTGAAGGTGCTTTGCACTGGGGTTGCTTCACTAGGGAAGGTGTTCATTCAGTGGAGTGCCCCGCACATCCATGCCTTTGGGCAAAGGGGTGTGAGGATGTGGGAACTCACCGTGGGGCGGTTCAAGACCACCCTTAGTCATGCTTGTGGCACAAGGGTTGGTTCGGTTAGGCTGGTCGGGCCTTGGCCCGACGCCGATCATGAGTGTTGCCTGTTTGGTTGCCTAAATGTTGTCCCTTGTCGATTGATGAGTGTGCTTGCGTGTTAAATGCGTGTTATGCATGCCGCTGGACCTGGCTTCCAAGCGAAAATTTTATTTTGGAAAGGGAAAATTACATCGCCCACCCATGACGTTTGATGAAATTACACAGCCCACCCACGAGGTTTTAAAAATTACTTTGCCCACCCATGTGGTTTCCACAATTTACATCCAGCAACTTTTCTAATATTTGATCAACTTAAAAGATGGTTAAATGATATCCAAATTTGATGAAACTTTACATGGACGATGCTAAGGTGTTATATTTTTGTTCAATGCCAAATTCAAAGTTTTTTAAGGTCGTATATGCCGTGTGGGACCCAATGAAACATGAGACACGTTCATCGGGTCCCACGGATCATATATGAGCTTAAAAAAATGTTGGGTTTCACATTTTACCAAAATATAACACTTTAATATCGTCCATGTAAAGTTTTATCAAATTTGGATATCATTTAACCATCTTTTAAGTAGATCAAATATTAGAAAAGTTGCTGGATGTAAAATTGTGGAAACCACATGGGTGGGCAAAGTATTTTTGAAACCTCGTGGGTGGGCTGTGTAATTTCGCCAAACGTCATGGGTGGGTGATGTAATTTTCCCTTTTGGAAAAGGGAGTTTGTTTTTGCAGTCGTTTTTTAGAATTTACAGTCATTTTCGCAGTCAATTTTTTAGATTTCGCAGTCATTTAAAAAATATGCAGTCAGTTTTTTGTAATTTGCAGTCATAAAAAAAAAACACTTATATATAAGCATCAAAGGGAGTAATGAAACACTATTGCACTTAAACTTCCAAATGGAGGAGAAAGAAAATGGAGAGAGAGAGAAACAAAAGGTTGGAGATAAAATACGATTTAGGCTCAATCAGAAGAGGAAACGGCAGGGGAAATCGAACAATAAAAAAGAATTCGATCTGAACGAACCATATAATGAAGAAACTGCGTTCTCGGACGATCCAACGTAAATTTTAATCAAAATTTCGGAATTTTTTACGTTTTGGTCCGTTTTTTAACGTCCTTTTTATATCGTCCGTTTTTTAACGTCTGTTTTTTCTCGTCTGTTTTTTTACCGTCCGTTTTGTTGTCGTCCGTAACGGACTACTGTTCATACCGTCCGTAACGGACTACTAGTTCATCCGTCCGTAACGGACCAAATTGTTACGTCCGTAATTCAGACGATTCATCTGCGTCCGTAACGGACCGTTTGAAAGACGTCCGTAACGGACGGTTATCACACAGTCCGTAACGGACCGATTTTGTGCAGATTTTGTCACTTCTTTTGCTGACACATGTTTACTCCTACTTTTTGTCAGGCTTCGGTCCCACCTCATGACTCCCCTGCTCATTGATTCACCCTTTGAACTTCCTGAAGACGAATGGATCGATACTACTCATGTATTTCAAACCAATCAATTTTTTCCTACTAAGCAAGCCGCTGTTGAATGGGTGGACACTGTAGGGCGGCAAAAGGGTCGTGAGTGGATGGTGGTGACCATAGTCCAGACAAGTACAGATGACCTAGTAGTACTTACGTGTGAGCGGTACTGGCATCCACGAAGAGTTAAAGCTGATGATGATTATGTGCAGCGAGGACGTACCTCCTCGAAGAAGTGTTCATGTCCATTCCGTATACGCGGCAAGTGCACTCATAAAGGATGGAAATTGGTTGTGAAGGAAGGACGACACAACCACTACTTGCCTAAGCTGCCAGAGGGACATTTTAGTAGACATCCATTGACAGATGAAGAGTTGAAAGCGGTTCGTCATTTTCATATGGTAGGTACTCCCCCACGTGAGCAGTGGTTGCGATTGAAGGAACAAAATCCGAATCTATTCATTGGTATCAACTACATATACACTTTGAACAAGAAGTTGACAAAGGAGCATAAGGGGGGACGACCAGTTATGCAAGTGCTTGTTGATGACCTTGAGCAACACAAGTATCACGTATTTTGTGACGGCCGTCGAGGTTTGTTTCTGCCATCATATCATTTAAGTTCTGTTACGTGATACACTATTCCTATTATTAAATTATTTTTTCATTTTCTACAGACGATAAGGATGTTACCGGGTATGTTATGTTTGCCAGCCCAACATCTGTGAAGCTTTTCAATGCGTTCCCTTATGTCATCATCATTGACGCTACATACAAGACAAATGTATATAAGATTGCCGCTTGTAGAGATAGTAGGAATGACTTCTGCTGGGAAGAATTTCAACATTGCATATGCATTTGTATGTAATGAGGACGAAGCAGGGTACGCTTGGGTTTGAAAAACTTGAGGGAGTTATTGATTCAAGGACGTGAGCCGTCTGTGTTTGTGACTGACAGGGAGCTTGGTCTTATGAAAGCTCTACCTTCTGTTTTCCCCCATGTGCCTCATCTACTATGTCGTTGGCACATTAACACCAATATTGATTTGTATGGTGTAATGACTGCAAAAACCCATCCGGGTATTCAATAGTGCATAACTAAAGCAAAGAAGAACTTGACTAAAGCACATAACTAAAGCATGACTAAAGCATAACTAAAAATATCCAAAAGAGCTACGAATCACCCAAGTAATAGCCAAGAAATCAACAACAACAAAAGAATATCTAAACATATCAAACAACCCATCCAAAGCAACCAGCCTACCTACCCCTATGACCCCTCTGCATCTGTGGCATAGTCACCCCCCCCGGTCTGCCACCCCCTCTAGAACCTCTCCCTCTACCAGCCCCCCTACTGCGACCCGCTGGATGTACCAGGCCTCTCAGTCTGCGGTGTGTGATCCGGAAGTGCTGAACCTGTCCCAACATCTGATCGAAAGAATGCTGAAACTGGGACAACTCATCAGGCGACATCTGAGCGAGCCATCCGTCTGGGTGTGGGGCCGGGTAGTATGGATCCATCAGCTGCGCAATAGTAGTGAGCGTCACCTGTGGATGTAATAGTATGAAAAGTATATAGATTAGTTTCTAATAATTGATTATTATAAAGTACGAATAAATTAATATAACAACTTACAGTAGGATCAGCAGGCGGGGCTGCAGCACCACCAGGAGGGATGAGCCTCGGGTGGGTCCGAGCAAGGTACCACTCGAGGTAACCTGCCTCCACATCATCACCAGCAGCAGCGGGTCGTGAGTTAAGAAACTCAGTGGCATACATGTGAGACTGACTGCTCCATAGCGCTGGTGATGCAACATGGTCAACACTGTAGTCTCTGCCGGTCCTCTTCCGTACAGCCTGATGTGGCCATAGAGGGGGAGTGATGGGAATAACCTGGACCAAGCCGAACTGCCTCAGACACCGGTTCGGATGGTAAGGCTCTACAATATCCATCATGTGTAGATGCCCAAACCATCGGGACCGACCCTGCTGAACACGCCATGCATCCACTCCGAATGGTGTCCACATAACCTTATCATTTAGATTTTATCTCTATTGTCAACTAATTCTAACAAGTTAATAATAAACTAATTTAGATTCTTAAGTAATGGTACTGAGTACCCTACCTGGTCAGATGTAAGAGCATCCAAACGTCGTCGGTACTCCACCAGTCTGCTGTTGTCTGAATTATGTCGACCCTCAATCTTCACGAACCTCGCAGCAGATGGGACAGGTGCAGCGGTATTCACCATCAGACGACGGCAAATACTGGGGAAGTACTCATAGATCCAGCACTGTGACATTTAAAATATCATAATACTATTTTTGACATTGTAATGCGGGAAGAAAATTATCAGAATAATTTATAGTACAATATATACCTGAAATAGGGTAAGACACCCAGCGATGGTCCTCGCATCAGCACGAGAAGATACACCAAGGTGTCTGTAGAGGTAGGCCAGTGTAGCAGCACCCCACGCATAGTCTGAGATGGAGTCAATGTCCTGTAGGGCCAGCAGGTGTATGGGCGTATCCTATCATTCCCCTTGTCGGGGAACAATGTGCAACCGAGCAAGTAGAACAGATACCCACCAGCCTCACTAGCGTAAGTGGCATCTACGTGGCCACACCAATCCCTAATCTTACTGTAGGGACCCCACCCTTGTAATACCACCTCTGCTCCTTCACCATACCGACGGAAGGAAGGCCTACAACCTCAGCAAGTGCAGCTAGCGCACAATCCAATGTCAGCTCTGGTGGCGCTGCACCTCCACGAAACTCCTCGGGGGCCTCAAATGCAACTGCCTCCCCTGAATCGAAAGGCCCATGATGTGATAGACGTCATGTAAAGTGATCGTCATCTCACCAAAGGGTAGGTGGAAGGTGTTGGTGTCCGGCTGCCACCTCTCCACGAAAGCAGATATCAGCGCCATATCAAAAAATCCATGGGAGCAGTCGTGATGTGAAGATGTGCTAGCCCACTATCTCTAACTACCTCCTTAGCCCTCTAGTGAAGGGCCTCTAGTGATAAATGACAAACAACCACGCTCCTAGAGACATATCGATTTTATAAGTCCACAAACTACAGTTAACATAAAAAAAATATTTAAAACAAACGTTAGAGATAGATAATACCACTCCTCGCCACACATCCAACGCCACATGTCCACCAAAGCTGCGTAGCAGACTAGCATCAGAAGGACCACCAGGAATCGGAACGGACTCCGAAGTGATGAACCAATCGGTGGGGAACTGACCCCAGCTGATCTCGCACCCCCACGGCAGCAAGGGCTAACTGGTGTCCGGCCGTCTGCTGGTCCGCATCATCATCATCATCGTCATCATCGTCATCGTCAGTATCATCGCTATCGTCATGATCAGATGCGAATCTCCTCTCCTCGGTGGCGATGGCTGCTGAACAGCAGGAATAGACCAGAAGTGCCAACAGCAGGAGGATGGGGAGATGAGGCAGCAAGAGACTGTGATGATGGTCGGTCTGAAACGCGTTTGGACCGCCTCTCCATCTCCATTTGCTCCCGAGCAGATCGTGTGACCTTCTTCCTCTTAGGAACGCTAGAGGAACACTCTGCTGTCGCCTTTTGTTTGTCCTTGCGGTTCATCTGTAAAACAAATAGAGTCAGTAACTCAAATCAAGCTAGAATCAAGAAAAAAACAAAAAAAAAAAGGTCCGTAACGGACACCAATAGAACCGTCCGTAACGGACCATAAGTTCAACGGTCCGTAACGGACCGAAAAGAATAGTCCGTAAAACGGACGAGGCACACAGGTCCGTTTTTCGGACCGCTTCTAAAATGTCCGTAAAACGGACCGACTTCTTCAGTCCGTAAAACGGACCAACTTACTATGTCCGTAAACGGACGTGTTTTTTACAGTCCGTTTTTAACAGTCCGTTACGGACCGTTAAAAACGGACCGTAAAAAAACAGGTCCGTTTTACGGACTTCGGAAACATTTTTTTTTCATGTTTTTAAGCTTGAATTGAGCCAAATTTGATCTAAATCATCTTCTAAACTATACCTAATCATACAATAGCATAATACAATGAAATAGGAGGGTAAACAGTTACCTTAAGTGCTTCAAACGGAAGTTGGGCGAACGGGAGGATAGAGAGCTTTTGGAATGTGATTTTTTATGCGCGAAAAGGAAATGAGAGGAGAGAGGTTGAGAGTTGGGATATATAGTTTTTTTTTTTTGGACGACTGCGTATTCTAGAATATTAACTGTATTTGATGACTGCAAATTTTAAAAAATAACTGCAATATTATTAAAATGACTGCAAAAGCTCAAATACTGACTGCAAAACCCAGCCGAGTTTGGAAAAATACTCATGACATCTACCATCTTCCCATACCTGTGGGCCCACGGTCCGATTTGTCCCGCGCTTCCGCTAGGCCCGAGAGGAAAGACACCCCATTTAATAATCATGTCTCCCATAATATTAAATGTATTGATCATCACCCGCGCCACTGTTGCTCCAGACGTACTGTATTACAATCTTTATAGATTGTGTGGTTGAGAGGGGGGGGTCTATAGCCTGAACCATCTGTTCTCTATAATTTGTTGTGTGTCGCTTTTCTTGGATTATATCTTCACTCTGTCGCTATGCGATTCGAACGCGCTGAAAGCTCAGGCCCTTGCAAAGCAACTCTCATCATCATCTCGTCATTAGACATGGATCAACAATCAGAAGAGTTGGAGAAAGAATGGAATGGAATCATACATATCAACCTTACCCAAGTCTATTGGTTTGACGGGGGAATATTTGCATCAATACAAGGGATTCTGGTATGGTTGGTATGGTCCATCCTAGCCAGCATCATTTCTGCCGAGAGGCAATTCCATCAAACTTGTTGACGTCCTCCTACCGCTATGTTGGTAACTTACCCCAAAATCAGGGTAGCACGTGGCTAAAAGCCCTCTTTTTGCAGTTACAACTCAACCCAGTATTTCAGTTGTACCAAATCATCATCCACTACTCATCATTGATGAACGCTAGCCCACATGATCTTTGTCCTTTCCTTGAGGTTTACTCCATGAATAACCTCTTGAATCCCATTACCTAATGCTTCCATCTTAGCCGATCATCTTCCCTACAGTCTATTGTCTGATACTTTCAAAAAGTCTAGTTTCCCTATAATTTATGTGTACAGAGACCCTAAAGATGTGGTTTCATTCTGGCACTTTGCAATAAGGTAAGATCTGATGTAGGATTGTCTCCACACCCCCCTAGAAAAGGTTTGTTGATTTATTTGTAAAGGTCAGACTCCATCCGGTCCGTACTGGGACCATTTATCTGAATACTGGGATGCGAGCTTGCAGATGCCTAGTCGGGTGTATTCCTTAACTATCATGAGTTAAGTGAGGATCCCATTACTCAGGTAAAGCATAGCAGAGTTTCTGGGATGCCCCTTCTCAGTTGAGGAAGAACGGCAAGGTATGGTGTAAATATTACATCTTTGTGGATTTCAGAACTTGAGCAAGTTAGAGGTGAACAAATCAAGCCAGTTTGTTGTTTTTGAAAAATCCAATGTGCGCTTTGAGAATAAAGCATTCTACCGTAAAGGAGAAGTTGGAGATTACAAGAACTATATGTCTCAGGCAATGATGGATCGCGTGGACGCTATAATTAAAGAAAAGCTTAAGGATCTCAAGCTAAAATAGGATAGGATATGATGATATTCGTGTGTCGTGCTCAGATGATGCCAACCAAAAACAAGCTGGCATATGTGCTTGCCATGTATTCAGGCTCGTTTCAAGGTTTTGATGGAATTAACACAGCCACATGGTCAAGATGAAGAGGCTACTACATGATCTAGTTTCAATAATGTGCCACGACATATAACTAGGTTGGATTTGCCTAGTACACGGTTATTTTTGTGGTTTAATAGTCGTTCCTAATAGAAGTTGCTTAGCTTTTTTTATATTATTGTTTTATGTAAAGTGGAAATAAAAATGTATTTTTTTTTGATAATTGGCTGGTTGTCCAGTTTACATAGCAGTACTGAGGCATGAATGTCTTTCCCGCCTAAAAAACTTCATAGAAAAAATACAAACGAACAAAGAAACAAAAATAGAAGGATATTGAAGAGGACAAGCATCATAGCTTGAGTAGGTTCAGCAGTTGATTCGTCTTATAAAAATGTAATTTATAATCTATAGTTTAATTATTTATATAAAATGGTGAGTTATACACATGCTGGATTCGGAAAGCTACACTTTGATGGGGGTAAATTTTGGCAAGCATACTAGCCGCTCAAGTAATACAAATGTGCAAAGTGTCAAGTCATTGGTCGATAGAGTATCATCGAACCAAAGGTCTTGGTTTAAACCTACCCTATTTATAAAAAAACAAAATGTGTATCGTCTCCACAAAATTTGGTGGTACACTATCATAAATTAATCTAAATAAAATAGGAAATAAGAGTGGTCAAATGAGTGGTTTTGTAATTTTAAATGTGTGATTGAGCTCAGTAACAAAAAGAACTCTTGAACAAGTAAACTGATATTGTTTTCAACAATCTCTGCCCATTTCAGTTCTTATATCGATAAGCATGGACTGCATCTGGTGTCCAACTGGAATAAAATTACAAGAAGATAATCAAGCACAAAAGCAATTAAGCGTAATGTTTTTAATCAGATAACAAAAAATCATGTAACAACTCTATTAGTCAGAAGGTTACTAACAAAAAGAGACTAAATTAAGCAAACTGAAGACAAAGATATTGTAGTGGTGGTAGTGGTAGTGCTACTAACAAAAGAAAAAAAATACGAACTAAATAATCTACGCAACCTCATGATGAGCCTTAGCTACTGATAAAACAAATCTGGGAAGCTTAATGAGCGTTAACTATAACAACAACAAGCTCTCAATGTAAGTATCAATATGCATCGGGAAGGTGTTATACGACGAAGCAATAATCTTACTCTCCTGAGTAACTGGATCAAATAGCTCTTCTTTCAGTACTTTCTGGTGTCTCCTTTTCCCAGATAAGCAGGTGTGAACAAAAGATGGTGGAAGGGTAGGTTTGATTGGGATCGAGATTGATGTCACACCATTTAGTCCACACAGCAGAATTGTTAGTTCCAATGGATGACGATAGAGAAGACGGTTCTGTCAATATCCAAATACTGGGATGAACTGACTCATGCGGAAGAACAAATATTCCGATATAACTACCACGCACGAAAATGGCTTGGATTATTCTATCTTGAGCAACATTGACAGCATCTTCAGGTAGCTTAGTGTATGAAAATGACTCAGATGATACATCAAAATTAACTAGCTCCAAACGAACATGGTTGTTGTCCAAGTTATTTATAGATTTCCGAATCCAATATATTGATCCACCAAGAGTCACTTGACCACAATCGAAATTCATCGAATAACGGAAACCGCCTCTTGTTTCAGCTGCTTCTAATTTGTGCCATGAACATGTACTAGAGAGAGAAAATTTCCACAGAAATCAACGGCAGAGGAGATGACCAACTGAAATGATTACCATTATTTTGTGATCACCACCACCAAACCCTAGGTAATATTCATAATGGTTGCGCATGTGAGACTTCTGAGTATCAGAAATAGGAATATCTATGTGTTTTTTGATGGAAGGGTTCCAAAGGATTAACTCATTTACATTAGGTATTTTGTTGTAATCCCTCCGCCACAATAAGAGAAGCCTGTTGACAGAGCCAGCTAGAATCCATGGGTACGTACCGTTGTTGTAGTCCTCCGCATCGGAGATTCTAAGAAGGTGATATCCTCCATATTATATCTGTTGCGGATGGACCATCGTACCGTGTTCCTATGTATTCGGGGCCTCTCACCTGGGGTCAAAAAAAGATGGAAGTTCTCCAAGAGGATATGTTGGGATTTAAGGATGTTGTTGGGGTAATGTTTTAAGTGAAGGAAAGTAAAGTCGGGAAGTTCGATAATTGATTTCCATGTGGTGCAGACTGAACGGAATCGAAGAAGGGATTTGATTGGAAGGTACGATAGGATTTCGGACCATATCTGTGCGGGGAAGAAATAACAATGCTCTGAGGAGTGGTCTTTCTCGGTTGACCCTGTCATGTGTCAGCCACTTGAATGAACGGACAAACTCACAAATGGACGGCGGCGGAGAGGAGAAAAAAGAAGAAGAGAAGACTGTTAGTCAAATCCGCTTGTTATTCCCGACTCATGGTCAAGGTTTTACGTACATTTCTATTTGATTTGATTTAGTTAGAGACATCGCAAGATTTATGGTGAGATCCAATGGGCAAAGATTATATGACGAAACAGTAATTGCAGAGACTTAATCGTGGCCGTGTATTTTAACTATAGATTTAATTATATCTTGAACTTGCACCTGATTTTTTACTATACCCACCATAAGATAGAGCCGGATTTGGTGAGCATACTGTTCAAGTTGGTTACACCATAGTCTTTTTTATTTTTAAGGCGTTTTCTTTTAAAATCTTTTATTAATATTTCATAGTCCCATTAGATGCAATAAAAAAGTTTAAAATCATCTATTTAGGTTTTTCTTATTTCCATATAAAATTAGGTACTTACACTTTAGGAAATTTCACTTTCAGTTTTTTTATAATGATATATTAGTATTCTTTTTGTATTATAAATAAAGTCCAAATCAGGAAAATAATAAAAACTAACATTATTCGTACGGGTATAAATCAACAATGTCGAATATAGCAAGTCTTTTTAGAGTATCCCTAGATATTAAATCAAATCAAGGGGGGTCTACTGATATCTAACTAATTAGGAGAATCAATAACAATAAATTGGAGATTTAATTGCAAAACTAAAAACTAAAACAAAACAATAAAAAATGTGATCTTTTTAACCGGAGTGCGTATGCACTGACACTGATTTTCGTGTGCCATCACATACGATCCTACTACTACAAAAGTTCTACTACATTTCTCACCCATTTTAAAACTAAATAACGTAATTGAATGGATAATTTAACTTAAAAATATTAAACCAAATACGTGAATTTCTTCCAAACAAAAAAATGAAATATAATTTTATTTTTAAAGAAAAAAACTTGAGAGTCTTTGTTTGAATTAAAGCTCCCTATTATAATTAATTGCTGCATAAAATAAAATTTTAGAAAAAATGGTAAGAAAAATAAAAATCAAGTAGAGAGAAAAAGTGCAATAAAAATCAAATATATTTTAGATAAAATGCAACTAGTTAAAAATATAGACAAATCAAAATAAAAAAAATCTACCGTCAAATTTAAGGAAGTCGAAATCCTAAGAAAACCTTTCAAATAGAATTTTGTCTTATAAATATGTTCTGTTGTCTATAATATTTTTGAATGTATGCATCAAAGGTTTATAATGTATACATGATAATTGACAAATTTTTCCATCACTGGGTTAAAATATATCCATGATAGTTGATAAATGTTTCCACCGAAGTTAACATTATATCCACAACTATATATAAATGTATCCACCAGTAGGTAAGGATGCATCCATGACCACATATGGATGTTTTCGGTACTTGTTTAAAAATGCATACATGATTATTTATAAATATTTTCATCAATGTACATATGATAGTTGATAAATGTTTCCAATACTAGGTCAAAATATATCCATGATAACTGATAAATGTTTCCATCAAAAGTTAAAATGTGTCCATCTCAGTCTACAAATGCATCCATTAATAGCTAAAGATGCATATACAATTATTTATAAATGTTTATGTAACACCCCAACCGCTAATCCTATGCTTACCGTCTAATCGTCCTATTAATCCTACGAGTTCGCAGCGGAATTATTACATACTTACTACGGCGGGTGAAACAATGCCGCTAAACCGCCCATACGGCTAGCTAGGCTACTAGTGCTTACAGTCACGGTCTGATGAACACAACGTACCGAGCTACTAAATTAATTGCCAAATACCATACACCAAATACTTACATCAATGGATCACCGAGTATTTAAAGTATATTCAATTACAACCTTTCAAACTTACCAAAAGAATGAGTTTCTAAAGCTACTCAGCTATACCCCAATCCAATACTTTCATTATCCAAAAAGGTGTACCCCATGGTACACCGGCTATTCAAAAACTACAGCCATGTACTACTCAGTACACCCATCATAAATTCAGTGTTTACATCCCAAAAAGAAGATAAAGAAATTAAACTTCAACTCTCCTAGTCTTCATCCCTCGCGAGTACCTGCGTGTAGTAAAAATGGTGCCCCAAGGGGCTCAGCAAACGCTGCATATGGACTCCGCATATACCGCGTGCTAGCTAGGGCACGCCGACTATTTGACGTCCACTAAACATGCAGTTCATTATTTCATACATACATGCTTTTCATACATCATACATGCTATACAATTCATTACACAATTCAAGGCAACAATATCATAGCATACATCTCACTTACCTTCACAAGGTTAGCCAAATTATGCATCCGGGTTAATCGGAATGTTTTACTCTTTTACTCATTACTTACTTTTTCTTGCTTACAATTACTTACTTTCATTTACTTTACTTACTCATTCTTACTTACTTGCTTATACTCAAGTTAAGTCGTCGGGACCTCCGGCCTTGGGGACTACACCGTCCCACATCCGGGATTTACTTGACTCACCAATCCGGGATGCTACCCACTTAAGGGATTTGGGCCGCGGACCAGTTTAAGAGTCAGGAATTGGAGCCAACCTCTCGTGACTCCGCATCCTCACGCGTGGCCGAAACTATATCGGACTTCTACTCATTCCAATTTAATTACCATTTTAAGTTAGGATGGTTAGTTTGTTAGGAATAAGTTAGAAGTCCAAACACATCACAATCGGTCACAGTATAATACATCATACATACACACATTCATATTCATCCAAACATTTCATGAATTATACAAACTGAGAGTTAAAGAAGATATACAACATCATACAACACTACATATTCACAAGTATGCATATTAACTCCGATTCGTGCATTTATCTTATTGGTGATCAATTAGCACACAACACACAAAACAGAGTAACCAAGATAGCATACGGGGCATGAGGAATCCATACCGTTCACCGTTGTACGTGATTCCAAACGTCCTTCGGTGTCATAAATCAAGTCCTATTATACACATACAATTAGATGATTAATCTAACTATCATTACTTAACTCATACTTACTATGTCCTTATACTTCTTACACTTACACATTACTTACTCATTTTTCTTTACTTAAGTTTGCATTTTCTCACTTAAGGTTTGCATGCTTACATACATGCACATATACATATATATGGGTATGCATATATATAATATACAATTATTATTTAGATTAAAATAAATTTTTTTTTTGTAAGTATAGGGCCGTCCGACCCCCGTCCGAACCAAGCCCTGGGTCGGACCATTCCAATAAGATTCGTTCCCAGAAAATTACCCTGTCCGACCCAGCACTATTCTGTCCGACCCATACCTCTGGGTCGGACCATTCCAGAAGGTTTTGGTCTCGAGTCTAGGCTCCGTCCGACCACGTCCGACTCACCGTCTGGGTCGGACGAAGTCAGAAACTTCGACCATTATATTTTTGCCTGTCCGACCCACGTCCGATCCACCGTCCTGGGTCGGACCATTACAGAATGTTTCATTTCGTTATTTAAGCCATGTCCGACCCACGTTCGACTCACGGCTCTGGGTCGGACCATTACAGAAAGTTTTATTTTTAAGGCCATGTCCGACCCACGTCCGACTCACGGCTCTGGGTTGGACCATTCCAGAAGGGTTGGTTCGCGTTTCTTAAGTCCCGTCCGACCCACGTCCGATCACCGTCTGGGTCGGACGGTTCCAGAACCTTGTTTACAGTTTTTATTTTTCTTTCCCAATTCCACCCATGGCTTCCCCAATCTTTCCTACATACATCCTAACATGTTTTTGTACAATTTAAACACCTAAACCACACTAATTCATTCCTATTCATTACACAACTTTATACTCATTCACTCACCTAATTTTCTAAGTTTCAACTCACACTTTCACTAGTTGTTCCTAGTTGTGTGTTGCTACAGATTTTAACACTAACACTCTCCACCTACAACTCCCTCTTCTAATGTCATTTCTAACACCTCTAATACATTACAACTACATTAACTATCTCTCCCCATCTTCCCTCTATCTATCTATCTCAAAATCTGTTACAACTTACATCTTTCACCTAGTTTAAAATTCACTAAGTGTTCTAATTCTAGATAATTTTGACATAACCTCCCCTATATTTTTACACTCTCACCACATTGTTTTGCTCACATTATTATCAACGTCTCACCTGTTTCAACAACCAAAACCATACAAGCTCTCATATACCAAACTCAATACTAAAACACTACAAAATTTTCCTGCACTAAACAACTAAATCCCAATCTGTTGTAACAGTTTTTAAATGTTTTCAAAGGTTCAAAATACTAATGTTCTCTTACACATTACACCATTACCACACTACTAATTACAATACCCATTTAGCTCCTAAAAATCTGTTACATACATGTATACACAAGGCTACATAAGGGAATGTAATTACCTTGTTTCTCTTATTCTTCTTGCTTCTTCCTTCCTTCTCTCTCTACCGGTTTTGTAATCTCAATTCCTCTAACACTACAAACCCTGATATACATATTTTAATACACCATTCTAATACTAGAACTAACTTAACCATCAATCAAGCTTAAATGTACATTTTAGGGTTTAGAATTTATATTACTCCCAAGAGTGCAAATGAAGCTTGGAGTGGTTCAAGAACAAGATTTCCAACTCCTTCAACAAGCCAAAATCGGCTAGAACACAAGAGACCAAACAAGGGTTTAGTCTAGATTTTCGTTTTGCCCACAAGAGCTAGAAAAAGATGGAGTTTCAAAATATTTTTACCTTAGAAAACAAGGAGAAGGAGGGCCTTCTAGTGGTGGTGTTGAAGCTCCAAATGGGGTATACCATTAAATCGAAAAGTGCTATTTTTGAATTTTGGAAAGGTAGAATACGTAGCTCTTGGTGAGAGGAACACAATGGTGTAGTTTATAATTTTTAGAGGAGTTTGGAGAGAGTTACAAAGGAGAGAAGATGGAGTTTGTGGGTGTTTTCTTATTCACCATGGAAATCGCATGAGGTTGAAGAAGAAGAAAAAAGAGAGAGTGAGGAGGAGTGTGCCCACGTGAGAGAAGAGAATGGGATAGGAGAGAGAGTGGTAAAGTGAGGTGAGTGTTTACTTTTTGGTTTTTAATTGTTTTTGTCTTTAGTTAATAAGAGAGAGAGGGTGTGTGTGTATATATGTAAAATCGGACAGCACACAGCAGCTAGGGGATTTTAAAATTTTATTTACAATATTGGACACATAAGTTTGTGCTAATATACTTCTACCCCACAACTTCCCGTTTTTGACAGTTTTTACTAATCTCTCGTTTTATTGATTTTATTGGTCCTAAAGCTTCACTTATAGTTATTAATGATTATTTAGTTGACCAAAATGTTACGAGTCTATTTGACCCGCTTAAAGACACGTTTTCCCGGTTACCTCGAAAAACGCGCTTTAAGGTTCGGTAATGTTTTTTAAACCGTTTTAAAGGTCCGTTTTCTTCGGGATTTGTTCCCTTATGATTATTTACACTTAATTAAGCTTCTAAATTACTTATTAGCCTAATTAATCACTATTTTTAATTACGGGGTATTTCAATCTACCCCCCTTAAGAAACTTTGCCCTCAAAGTTGCTCAAGGTTAATAGTTTTATAATTCTACTCATTATGCACACCAATAGTCATAATGTGTCTTACTACACCTATGAGGTGTTTACTTCATTCCACATTGCAAGCATACACATTTCAACATCATACACAATTCACATACACAATACATCATTTCCATTCATACCATACCACAATACATCATACACCATTATCATTCACAATACACATTACACCAATACACCATACATTGCACATACACATCATTCATTACACAACACGTACATACACATCCATACTAATTCCACTTGCACTACATGTGCCATACAAAATGCAATGCTTACCCCGAAGCAATGCTAAAGCGAAAGGGTTCTACCCCCCTTAAAAGGGGTACGACCGTACCCGTATACTAAATACTAGACTCTCTAGTCTATGAATAATTGCGGGTATTTAGCCTTCATGGCATCTTCCAACTCCCATGTCGCTTCTTCGACATCATGGTTAGACCATAGGACTTTCACCATTCGTATAGACTTATGGCGAGTGTCTCTGGTCTTCCTATCAAGGATTCTCACTGGGGTCCACATATCTCATGTTGGTTCGATAGATAATCTCTCGGGCTCTAGCACGTGAGAAGGATCAGCAATATACTTCTTGAGTTGTGACACATGAAATACATCATGGACACGCCCCAAGTCCTCAGGTAGTGCTAACCTGTAGGCTACGGATCCAACTCTTTCGGTGATAGTGTACGGCCCTACAAACTTTGGGCTTAGCTTGCCCTTCTGACCAAATCTGAAGACACCCTTCATAGGTGAAACTCGCAAGAACACTTGGTCGCCCACGGCGAACTCAAGGTCACGTCGTCACATCCGCATAGGATTTCTGTCTATCTTGGGCTGCCTTCATGTTAGCTCGGATTTGTTGCACTTCGGCTTGTACTTACTCCAGATACTCCGGTCCTATTATGACCGCTTCACTTGACTCATCCCAACACAGGGTGTACGGCAGGGTCTACCGTATAGAGCTTGGAAAGGCGACATCTTAATCGAGGCGTGATAACTATTATTATACGAGAACTCGATAAGGTGAAGCTTATCTAACCAACTCCCCTGAAAGTCCAAGGCACATGCCCGAAGCATGTCCTCCAGTGTCTGGATGGTCCTCTCTGTCTGACCGTCGGTCTGAGGATGGAAGGCGGGTACTCAACTTCAATTCTGTACCCAACGCTTCCCTTGTAGCTCTCCAGTATCTCGAAAGAAATCTGGTGTCGCGGTCAGATACTATGGTCTTAGGGACTCCGTGGTCTGATAATCTCCTTATCAAAAAGCTCAGCTAGCTTTACTACCTTCCAGGTGTCCTTCATCGGTATGAATCTGGCAACCTTGGTAAGGCGATCTACTACAACCCAGATCATGTTGAGTCCTCCCCTAGCAGGTGGGAGTCCTACAACAAAATCCATGGAGATATCATGAAATTTCCACTCCGGAATTGGCATCGATTGTACCATTCCGCCCGGTCTACGGTGTTCAAATTTTACCTTCTGGCATGTCAAGCATCTCAATACGAATTCTGTCACATCTGATTTCATTCCAGACCACCAGAAGTACCTCTTCATGTCTTTGTACATCTTGGAGGCTCCCGGATGGACTGATAATGTAGAACTATGTGACTCTCGCAGGATGCGATCCCTTAGCTCAGCATTGCTTCGGGGGACGCATAGCCTGCCATTCAACCGAATCAACCATCTTCATGTAGCTTAAATCATACTTTTTCTTCTCGAATGTACCATTCTCGATCTTGTGTCTGATTTCGGTTAGGTAAGGGTCGCTCGACTGAGCGTCTCGCACCTCGTCAACCAAGCTAGAAGAAGCGAAGTAGCGGGAATGGAGCGAGTGTGCTCGACGGCTCAGGGCGTCGGCTACAATGTTTGCCTTCCCTTCCTTATACTGCAGGTGATGTCGTAGTCTGAGAGAAACTCCATCCACCTTTCTCTGTCCTCAAGTTGGAGTTCTTTCTGAAGTGAATACATAAGTAAGCTCTTATGGGTCGGAGTAGATGGTGATGTTACCCATAGAGATGGAAAAGTATTTTTCAAAAGGGAAAATTACATCACCCACCCATGACGTTTGGCGAAATTACACAGCCCACCCACGAGGTTTCAAAATTACTTTGCCCACCCATGTGGTTTCCACAATTTTACATCCAGCAACTTTTCTAATATTTGATCTACTTAAAAGATGGTTAAATGATATCCAAATTTGATAAAACTTTACATGGACGATATTAAAGTGTTATATTTTGGTAAAATGTGAAACCCAACATTTTTTAAGCTCATATATGATCCGTGGGACCCGATGAACGTGTCTCATGTTTCATTGGGTCCCACACGGCATATACGACCTTAAAAAACTTTGAATTTGGCATTGAACAAAAATATAACACCTTAGCATCGTCCATGTAAAGTTTCATCAAATTTGGATATCATTTAACCATCTTTTAAGTTGATCAAATATTAGAAAAGTTGTTGGATGTAAAATTGTGGAAACCACATGGGTGGGCAAGTAATTTTTTAAAACCTCGTGGGTGGGCTGTGTAATTTCATCAAACGTCATGGGTGGGCGATGTAATTTTCCCTTTCCAAAATAAAATTTTTCGCTTGGAAGCCAGGTCCAGCGGCATGCATAACACGCATTTAACACGCAAGCACACTCATCAATCGACAAGGGACAACATTTAGGCAACCAAACAGGCAACACTCATGATCGGCGTCGGGCCAAGGCCCGACCAGCCTAACCGAACCAACCCTTGTGCCACAAGCATGACTAAGGGTGGTCTTGAACCGCCCCACGGTGAGTTCCCACATCCTCACACCCCTTTGCCCAAAGGCATGGATGTGCGGGCACTCCACTGAATGAACACCTTCCCTAGTGAAGCAACCCCAGTGCAAAGCACCTTCAGTAGGGACGCACTAGCGTGGGCAACGCTATGCACTCACCACCACCCGGACCATCTCGGC
Organism: Limonium bicolor; assembly: GCA_023374045.1. Classification (NCBI taxonomy): domain Eukaryota; kingdom Viridiplantae; phylum Streptophyta; class Magnoliopsida; order Caryophyllales; family Plumbaginaceae; genus Limonium; species Limonium bicolor. The sequence goes on from CM041782.1 coordinate 213,077,675, forward strand.
CATGCCGGACACAAGTCCCAACTTAGTGCGTCGCCCCTCGCACTCCCGCACTTGCCCATGTGCGGAACCAGCCATACGACAAGCGCACGCTGGCACAACTCAACATTAGGGACACCGACGGGTGGGGCAAAGCCCCACAGCCGTTGGAGCCCACTACCTGAGCTAGAGGTAGTGGGACATGCCAATAGGCATGTTCTAGGCACTCACGTGTCTAGCCGGGTGCTCTCCAGGCAGCCCGGGGTGACCCACGACTAGTTCACCTAGCCGCCGGTGTGGCCCCATGGGCCCAACACCGCCAAGGAGTCCAAGTGTCCCGACACCCCATTCACGGGTATAACATAGCCTTTGAGGCCCTCGGGCACTCAGGTGCCCAGCCGGGACGCAGCCGCGTAGGCTGCCTGGGGGCAGGCCAGGCAGAGACTAACCAGCCCCCTAAAGAGGTTAATGTACCTTTCAGGCCAGACCAGACCCAGACATGCCCCTTTGCAGCCAAATCCCGACATAGTCATGGGACACTTCAAAAATTCACTAAAATCAGATGCAAGCTCCAATTGCCACGAAACTTTGCCAACATCTCTTATTAGTCAAGGGTAACATTTGGCCTTCTTTGGTGCTCAGCAAAGTTGTCAAGATCCCACACGTTTTGAGCCAACTTCATATCGGCTGCATCACGGTGCCTGCGGCAGTGCGCAGGTGGTCACTGGGTGCCTGCGGCAGCGCCCAGCACCAGCTTCCTGCAGCATCAGGCACTGGGCGCCCCAGACAAGGTCTGGGCGCCTAAGATAGTGCCTGCATGCCCCAAGGTGCACACGACGAGGCTCGTGGGCCCTCGACATTGCACCTTGTGCCTACGGACAGTGTCCAGATGGGCACGGGGCGCCTGCGGCAGCGTCCAGGCACCATCACCTGCAACATAAGGGACAGGGCGCCCCAGACAAGGTCTGGGCACCTGCGACACCACCCCGTTGCGCCCACAAGGCACACACAATGCTCGCGCGGCATCGGCTGCGCACAACAAGGGTCGTGTGTCCTCAGCATCATGCACTTAGGCCTGACCCTCGGGCCAACCCCAAAGGGTTGGGCCATGTCCATGGCACTTGCACAAGGCATACCAATTTAATTTTCCATCACATGCATCTAGACAAGGCCAACGGCAAGGCATGCACAGCTGTCAAGCTGCTTGCCCAAAAATGTGCGTGACAAACCCTCCCCCGTTAAAGTGTTTGCCGACCTCGGCAAAGTCCTCATGGGAGTAAGGTCATCTTTACTTGTTCTCTGTTTAGTTCAATCGGCATCAACTGCCACAAGTCGCGCCAACTTGTGCGGACTGCACTAACCACACCTGGTATTGTGCAAGAACTGGGCAACCGGTGCCTTCGCACACCACCTCGTGTGCGGTCGCATCTGCCCACCTGGCTGCGACACTTAATCACTGGCACACTGCCCTCTCACGCAACCCAGCGTGACCAACGCCAACCCTACTCGGTCGCGTATGAAAGTATGGCAACTCAAGCCATTCCACGCACACATGCGTGACCAGCGTCAACTTCACTCGTTGCACGCTGATAGCCCAACACCCTGTGTTGGTTCGCGCACACATGCGCGACCAGCATCAGCATATCCTGCTGCATGCTGAAACAACGGCATCTACAACCGTCTTACCCTTGGCCAGGGAGATCAACGTGAACCCTCTCGGTTCCCCGTTGCAACTTGGCACCACGTGCCATCTTGCGCACCTCTAGCGCATCCAGCATCAGCACCCCGGCTGCATGCTGACAACTCGGCATCACATGCCAACTCACGCTCACCAGCGTGTTTGACGGCAACCCACCCGGTTGCACGCCAACAATTCTAGCACCTGGGACGTCCTTGGCAGCACAATCCAAGCCTGCTTTCCCAATTATCCCATGGGGGTCCGACGTCCCGTGCCAAGCCACGCATAACCAGCGAGGCCAGCGCCAACCTACCTGATTGCGCGCTACCAGAAATAGCACATCTTGTGACACCACCGTACAAGCACGGTCGACAAAGCCTACCTGGCGTCAAGCTGGAAACCCAGCGTCACAAGACTACTCTCACATTCATGTACCCATCACGGCCTAGCTTTCCCCATTTTCAGCTTGGGTCCAAGTACTTCTCGAAACATAACACAAAATTAGGGAAAAGTAATTAACGATCCAAGAGAAAGTTCATCGAGGACGCCATCAGTCCATTGTAAATTTCCATTAACATTGAAAAGTCATTACAATATTTCGACTGTATTACATGGGCCGGTACACAAAACCGGGTACAATACTTCCAAAAAGGAATACAAGAGTTCGATATCAACAAAACATTGACCACCACAACATACAAACTCTTGAATATTACACGGTGATCACTCACAAGTACAAAATTTACACTCTAGTAAAACAACAGTCCTCAACCCGGGGGGTAGGACTGACTCTAGGAAGGTTGGGACATCCACTTTCTAGTGGGGAGGTTGCTTCTTTGAGCCAACAAGGGTGTTCACACCCGCATTTGCAACCTGGGGGCATTCTCGCATGAAGTGCGGACCACCGCATCTAAAGCAACTTATGCCCGATTTGGGTTTTGGGGCCTCCTCCTTTGTCTCCGGACTTGCACAATCTTGTGTATTATCCCGGTCATGAGGAAGGGCAGTTCCAAAATCCCTTTCTGGTCTTCCCCGCTTCCCGCCTTTTCTATCAGAACGGCTGTCTTTATTGGGATGCCTCTCCCAACCGAAGTCCACAAGACTTTCAGCCGCGGTCATCGCCTGTTCGAGGGTGGAAACATCCCTCCTTCGAACTTCTGAACGCGCCCAAGGTTTCAGACCTTTCATAAAGTTGTACACACGATCCCCATCGTGTATACTGGGCAAATCAAACATTATGGAGTTAAACTCCCCGATGTAATCTTGAACCGTGCCCGTCTGCTTTAGTTCATTCAAACGATCACGGGCTCGGTCATCGGCATCCTGGGGGAAGAATTGGGCCTTCAACGCCCCTTTAAACTCAACCCAACATCGGATAGGAGTTCGGCCACATGCGCGGTCACGTTCAACCTTGCACCGCCACCATTTCTTAGCATGACCCTCCAAAATGTAACCGCCGAGAAGACTTTTTGATCATCATCAGTATTGTATGCTTCGAAATGTTCCTCCATGTCGAAAAGGAAATTCTCAAGCTTCTCGGAGTCACGAGTTTCATCGTACGGCGTAGGGTCACGAAGTTTCAACTTCCTTTTCTTGCCTTGACCCAAACTAGGGGACAACGACTCTTGTAGAAGAGCCACTCTGGCACGAAGCTCACGTATTTCCGCATCACGAGCATCAGTTGAGTTACACTGCTCCTCCAAGTTCCCAACGAGGGGTCAGCCCGAAGCTGGCGCACCTCATTGCACAAAGAGTTCACCATTGTCTCAAGCCGCTCAAGGCTACGGAGCAAATTATGTTCTGGACCAAACCCTAAGGCATCTCGGTCAGTGAGGCCGAGTACCCTTTCAATTGTGTTCAGCCTATTCGCAAGCTCAACTCGGGACGTAGTCCTAGCAGCCATTTGGGAAACTTGGGTCTATTCTGCCAAGATAACTTCCAGCACGTACGAGCTCTGGGTCACTTCAATGCCTTTGCAGCGTATCGATTAGTGCTCAATCCTGCAAAGACAGGGACAACCGACATGTTATGGCTCTGATACCACTTTTGTCATGAGTATTTTTCCAAAATAAAATTTTTCGCTTGGAAGCCAGGTCCAGCGGCATGCATAACACGCATTTAACACGCAAGCACACTCATCAATCGACAAGGGACAACATTTAGGCAACCAAACAGGCAACACTCATGATCGGCGTCGGGCCAAGGCCCGACCAGCCTAACCGAACCAACCCTTGTGCCACAAGCATGACTAAGGGTGGTCTTGAACCGCCCCACGGTGAGTTCCCACATCCTCACACCCCTTTGCCCAAAGCATGGATGTGCGGGGCACTCCACTGAATGAACACCTTCCCTAGTGAAGCAACCCCAGTGCAAAGCACCTTCAGTAGGGACGCACTAGCGTGGGCAACGCTATGCACTCACCACCACCCGGACCATCTCGGCCATGCCGGACACAAGTCCCAACTTAGTGCGTCGCCCCTCGCACTCCCGCACTTGCCCATGTGCGGAACCAGCCATACGACAAGCGCACGCTGGCACAACTCAACATTAGGGACACCGGCGGGTGGGGCAAGGCCCCACAGCCGTTGGAGCCCACTACCTGAGCTAGAGGTAGTGGGACATGCCAATAGGCATGTTCTAGGCACTCACGTGTCTAGCCAGGTGCTCTCCAGGCAGCCCGGCGTGACCCACGACTAGTTCACCTAGCCGCCGGTGTGGCCCCATGGGCCCAACACCGCCAAGGAGTCCAAGTGTCCCGACACCCCCATTCACGGGTATAACATAGCCTTTGAGGCCCTCGGGCACTCAGGTGCCCAGCCGGGACGCAGCCGCGTAGGCTGCCTGGGGGCAGGCCAGGCAGAGACTAACCAGCCCCCTAAAGAGGTTAATGTACCTTTCAGGCCAGACCAGACCCAGACATGCCCCTTTGCAGCCAAATCCCGACATAGTCATGGGACACTTCAAAAATTCACTAAAATCAGATGCAAGCTCCAATTTCCACGAAACTTTGCCAACATCTCTTATTAGTCAAGGGTAACATTTGGCCTTCTTGGTGCTCAGCAAAGTTGTCAAGATCCCACACGTTTTGAGCCAACTTCATATCGGCTGCATCACGGTGCCTGCGGCAGTGCGCAGGTGGTCACTGGGTGCCTGCGGCAGCGCCCAGCACCAGCTTCCTGCAACATCAGGCACTGGCGCCCCAGACAAGGTCTGGCGCCCCAGACAAGTCTGGGCGCCTAAGATAGTGCCTGCATGCCCCAAGGTGCACACGACGAGGCTCGTGGGCCCTCGACATTGCACCTTGTGCCTACGGACAGTGTCCAGATGGGCACGGGGCGCCTGCGGCAGCGTCCAGGCACCATCACCTGCAACATAAGGGACAGGGCGCCCCAGACAAGGTCTGGGCACCTGCGACACCACCCCGTTGCGCCCACAAGGCACACAGCAATGCTCGCGCGGCATCGGCTGCGCACAACAAGGGTCGTGTGTCCTCAGCATCATGCACTTAGGCCTGACCCTCGGGCCAACCCCAAAGGTTGGGCCATGTCCATGGCACTTGCACAAGGCATACCAATTTAATTTTCCATCACATGCATCTAGACAAGGCCAACGGCAAGGCATGCACAGCTGTCAAGCTGCTTGCCCAAAAATGTGCGTGACAGTAGAGGTATTAAGGCACACTTGTGGGAGAGAGATAGTGCAGCCCGATCGACTGAGGGGTCTGATGAGATTAATAGTACACCCCACACTGTCAGCCCAGTACAGCAAGCTGATAGGAGGAGGCGAAGGAAACCACGCCTCATAGGGATGAGCAAACGGGGCGGTTCTTTTTTTGGATTTGATTACTGTATTTTTTAATTGTTTTATAAAAGTTCGGTTATTTCGATTAAACGGTTATTTGTAGTAAAGTACGGTTCGGTTAACGGATATTAAATTTAAACTTCGGTTATCCGTAATAATTGAACTTTTATAAATATATTTTTATTAATTTTATTTTTTCTTAATGCAATAATTTTATCTGATATATTAATACTCACTCAATTAGGTTTAGGTTTTGATTATTTCAGTTAATTCAAAATTTTTGGTTTTTACGATTATTTTAGGAAGTTCGGTTATTTTAAAAAGTTCGGTTATTTCGGTTATTTTAGAAACTACAGTTATCGGGGCGGTTAACGGTTATTAGTGTAACAAAAAACGGTTATCGGTTAAAACGGTTACGGTTAAAACGGATATTAGTACTAAATTCAGTTAATTCGGTTATAACCGAAATAACCGAACACCGTACTTTTTTTTAAACTTCGGTAAACGGATATCCATTTTAACCGTTTGCACACCCCTAACGATTCATCATCTACTGCTTCGGGACATTCAAAAATCTTAATAGAGTCGACTAATGAGTCTGACAAAATTTCCGGTATCCAAATCAGAGTAACTGATATCGGTAATAATGGATTCCCAACCCCAGCCAATATTGAGTCCTTGAAAGGAATAAGCCTAACAGTAGATCTTTCCCCAAAAAATAAGGAAAAGTGCAATACAAGGCGTCAATACAAAGGAAGGAAGTTAATAAATAGAAAACAGGTTGTGTCAAAAGAAGCAAAGCAGTGCTTCAAATACGGGCAAAAAACTGGGGATAAATTCACCATTTCCCAATCGGTCTCTGACAAATATAGATAGACTCCTGAAAAGTAGCCGTCTTAAAAATCACAGGGTGGAGAATGGGACTGGGAGTGGCGTTCTACAACATTGGAGGAACAAAAAAGTAGAGAAACGGGCTCTAGTGAAGAAGGAAATTGAGAAGACTCGTGTGGGAATAGTGGGGCTGCTCGAAACTCACCACTCGAGACCATGTAACAAGAAGAGAAGTCTGTAGGGACCAGGCAAGTCAGGAGAATGGCAAGAAATCTTCTCACAAGGACAATCTGGGGGAATAATCGTTTTGTGGTCCCCAAGTGATGTTGATGCGGCAGTTGTTAGTAGCAGTAACAGATGGCGGGCAATGGAGGTTCGAATTCCATCTCCATAGTTCAAAGGCCTGATAATTTTCATATACAGTCCCACAAATGCAGAAGGTCGTAAGGAAGTATATTTGGAATTTTACAATTTCAAATAAACAACCAACAAGGGACAGATTGTTCAGTATGAATATTGCTACACTCAGTCAAATAAAATGCCCCTTTTGTCGATTAGTAGTAGAGATTGTTGACCATCTCTTCTTGCACTGTGAGAAAACTCAAATACCCTGGGCCAATATCTGCAAGTGGTGGGGTGTGCATCTGGTTCAATCATCGAGTATTCTGCAGTTCTTTAATTACTGGTGTGTATCTTCCCCGTCGAGGAAAGCAAGGCCCGCGTGGATGACCACGTTCCTGTACACTACTTATTGTTGGTGGTCCACCAGAAACAGATTAATTTTCGATCAGAAAGCAGTAGATATGGAAAGTGTAAGCACTTCGATCAAAGTGCAAGTGCTGGACTGGTGCAGAAGCTAGCAATTCCTGCGTCTGGATGGCTACTTCGTATTGCACTTCCAAAATCTGAAAGAGATGTTTTAACCCTGTTTTATAGCTAGTCTTCATTGTTTAAATCTTGTATCACCCGCTTGGGTTTTCCTAGCTGTTGCCACCGTTATGGTGTACCGCTACTAGTTAGCCTATTGATTAAAAAAAAGTACGTCTGGAGCAACAAAGTGATCTACACAATTGAGCATTGTAGGTAGAATTCAACTATCATTAACTCACTGATAAATGTTAATAAAAAACCTGAACTCGTAAGTGCAGTCGTGTTTCTAATTCGTGCGGTCAGTATAGAAAAAGCTTTACGATAGTACCCTTAGCTTGAAGTTACACTTATTCAATACCAAACAAGACTTTATTTTTCAAACAATCTATAAATACACCTACACCCCTACTATCTCTCCACCACATATCATATTCTTACAACTTTCTATTTCTTTAGAATCCTTTGACTTCTTTCTAGAATCGGAAGTAAGAGCCAGAGTTCAAGTGACAACAGCTCATATGTACTTTTTGAGATATTTTTTCTTATCTAATTTAAAGTTTTTTAGTAGATTTAGACTCAAAAATAGTCCATAATAGGATAAAATTCATCAAAATGGGGTGACGAAGCCCCCAGGAAAGCTGACGTAGATGACCACAAAGCAGGGTGGGTGTTGACATGACCAAGCGTCAATCGATGGACAGGGGATGCGCGCCGTTGGGTACAAGAAAAATTGGGTGTCAACGTAGGGAAAACATGGCGGCCGCCGACGCTGGCAAAGAAGAGTGGGCATTGACGCAGGGCAGTGGAGGCAATCCGGGTTTTGACCATTTTTTGACGATTTGACCGGTTTTGATTAGTTATCATTAGTTTTGACATGTTTTGATTGATTCTGACTGGATTTGAAACACATTGAACTTAATTGGACCGGTATCGACTAACTTTGACTAGTTTTGACTAACTTTGAACACATTTAACTGAACTGTAATCACACCGGTTTAACTAACCTTGATCGCTTCTAATTAGTTACTTTTAAAATTATAGGTAACAACAGATGCCGGGTAATGCGGTAAAAGAAAGGGATTTATGGTCAGAGGTAGTAGCTCATCTGGCCAAGGTGTGTGACCATCCCCGGTCCTGACAGTATAAGAAAAGAGGCATGCACGACATGCCTCAACTAGGAGGCATCTAGTTGAGGAGCGTCGGTTAGCAGCTTAGCAGGAGCAGGCTAGACAAAAGCAGCTCAAACAGTAGCAACAACAACAGCTGACACCGCAGCCCTACTCTCACAACCAGGGTGTTGATTCGATGGTCGGCGGTGGGGCTATGGTGGTGAGGTTCACTATGTGGGGGGGGGGGGGGAATCATGGTCTCTAGCAGGATCAAGCGGCATTGCTCCTATGTCGGCTCGGCATTCCGATAATAACAACTCAGATGTGTACTAGTACAGAAATGGTCTGTTTCAACACCCCTATTTCAGCGGTTGTAAAACAACCGCAACAATAGACCGCTTTCTAAAACCATCGGGGACCTATTTCGGAGGTTCCTAGCTAGAAACGCCGAAATAGGTCCTCGTAAATTATTTAAAAACTAAAAAGGAACTATTTTGGCAGTTTTAGCCAACAACCGTCAAATAGGTGAATAATATATTTTTCTTTTTTGGAAAAATTGCATCCCCCACCCATGAGGTTTGGCCTTATTACATAGCCTTCCCATGTGGTTTGCTTATTTAAATTGCCCACCCACCAGGTTACACCCGTTTGGTACCCGTCACCAAAAACCCAAATTCCGTCAATTCTGCTGATGTGGTCTTCTATGACGTGGCAATTAAGTCCACACGGACCATTTATGCCCAGTCACTCACTAATAATCTCTTCAAACTATCCCGCTTATGACTTATTTGTTTTTTCCTCAAATCTCAACCCTAAACCAGCAACTCGTCTGTCATCGGTCGCTCCTGATTGACTGGGTTTGTGCACACCTTTGTTATCTCATCTCTGTTTGTTCGACAACCTGCGTGATGTGTTTCTCGTTTCTGATTGACGATTGCTTCTGATTGACTAGTTTGCTTGACCTGGTTGATGTGCACCTCTGTTGTCTCTGCTCTATACATTCAACAGTGTTACACTCGTAACCTGCATCTTTTCACTTCGTTTTTTTCTTGATGGTTGCTTCTGATTGACTAGTTTGCTTGACCTAGTTGATGCGCACCTTTGCTATCTCTACTCTGTACATTCGACAATGTTACACTCTTAACCTGCACCTTTTTGGTCATTTCTGTTTGACGGTTACTTCTGATTGACTTGTTTGGTTGACCTAGTTGATGCGCACCTTTGCTATCTCTGCTTTGTCATCGTTAGTGTTTAACTCTTAATCTGCATCTTTGTTGGTCGGTTCTGCTTGACGATTGCTTCTGATTTACTGGCTTGTTTTTTTGCTGCTATTGTCTATTTGATAGTTGCTTCTGATTGATTGGGTTGGTTATGTGCAGATTTAGACCTTTGTTATATCTTATTGTTGTTCTTGTTGTTGTACTTTGACAGTAATGTAAACGTGAATTGAAGTTGTATACAACAGTGGCTGATATAATGTCGATATCCCACTTGATCCAGACATATAATTGTGCATAGAGTTTGTTGATGATTACCCTAATACCCTTGAGAAACAGAGCAATGTCGAACCATCAGAACACCCCATCTTCCTATACAAACACTCAAAAAGTCGGCAAAATATGGAGATAGGTGGTGATAGGCAGCTCATGAACATGTTCGCACTATTTGATGGAAATGAACAGATTGAGGTGATTGTAGAGGATGGTCGCAAGGAGATAGAATTTATGGGCACATACAAATAATGGATGAATGATGCAAATAAAAGAGAGGCCGTCAGTCGACCATGACAGTGATCATGAAGAACACAGCCTTAGCTTTCTTTGCTAACACAACCTCCTCTGCTTCCTCTTACTCAAACACAACCTCATCCGCCTCCTCTTCCTCAAACACAAACCTCCTCCTTCTCCTCAGACACTACCTCCTCCTCCTCATCTTCCTCCTTTGTCATTGCATCACCAACAACGACAAATTTCAACTGATAACAGTGACCGAAAAGGGAAAAAGAAGAAAAGACCTCGTGGTCTCAATTTGATTCATGGATCCAGCTCCAATCAACCCCCCCAATCAGTCACTGATACACTGCCACTACACTCAAGGAGATAGACTGATGAGGTCATTGAACTTGTTGGTTCAGCCACGTTATCCACTCCCAGAGTAGTGTCTAACCACAACAGTGCTACTGAAAATGCAGCTGCAGGAACAAGGGTATCCAGGAATTACGATTTACAGATAATTTCTGTAGTTGGTGAGACACATTAACTCTTTAGAGTGGTGGGAATAATGAGGAGCAGATTGATGACCGAAACCCTCACTTTTTAGATGACTCTTGGGGTCAAGAAACTGACGAAGATCAAGGTTTTAGCACATCTAATGACAATGATTCTGTTTTGTATATGAGCAATCTGATGGGGATATAGACGTTGAGAAGTTAGAGACATTGAGAGAGGGTGAGTATTTTTCAGGTGACAAAGATGATGGTGTTTTAGATGATGAACAATACCTGAAAAGCGGAACACACTTTGAGTTACAGCATGATAGGTCAATAAAGTTAGAACCTCGGCAAATGTTCTTGAACAAAGACGTGTTTAGAGAAGTCATGGAGGATTATGCTGTTCAAGAGGGGATAGACTTACACAGGGTGGCAAATGACCCATGGAAATACACTGTCCTATGCAACAATCTGGACACTTGTCAGTAGCGACTACATGCATCCCTTCTAGCTGATAATGTGACCTTCATGATCAAACAATTAAAGGTGAACACTCTTGCTCAAGATTGTCGAAAAACCCTGCTGCCTCATCTAGGTGGATAATGAGAAAAGTGTTACCTGAATTGTGAGCCAACAACTCTATGTCTCATGATGCCATATAACACTTTATTTAGAAAAAGTATGGAGTCTTGGTGAACTACATGAAATGCTTTAGGGCAAAGAAAGAGGCAATGAAGTTGTTTCAGGGTAACTACGCTGAATCATATGCCAGACTACAATAGTACACCAAAATTGCACTAGAAAGAAACCCAGGTACAATCATTGATTTGAAGTTCCAAGAATATCTTAATGGACCGCCCACATTTAGCAAACTCTTCATATGCTACAATGCACTTAAGGTGGGTTTTCTACGAGGATGTAGACCGTTTCTTGCAGTGAACGATTGTCATCTCAAGGGTCCCCACGGTGGTGTACTCTTAAGTGTTATTTCCATTGATGGGAACAATGGGATATTTCTTGTGGATTTTGCTATTGTGGCTGGTGAGACTACAAAGACATGGACATACTTCTTCAGTAACTTGAGATTAGTTGCTGATGAAGATGTTAGGAGAAAGTGGGTCATTATATTTGACAGATAGAAGGAAACATGTCCATTTTGATCTGTTTGCTCATTTTTATCTACTTGTTTTTGTTATTTTTGTTGTATATATGACTAAGTATGTATTTCTTTAAAAGGGTGTCGAGCCTGCACTTGACACAGTGCTTCTTGAAGTCACCAGAAGAATATGTTGCCGCCATTTATATGCTAACTGCAAGAAGGATCACCCTGGTAAGTGTTTCTTAGCTATTAATTTGATGTTTCTTGCGCAAGCTAATTGACAATGTGTAATACTATTAAGCCTTTCTCTCACCATTAGTAGGTGCTTTGTTGAGGAACTTATTTTGGGAAGCCGCCCAATGTTACACCAAAGTCGCGTTAAAATGTCCTTAAGAGAATAGATGAGACTTCTTTGGGGGCATTCAGATACTTGAGAGAGGTTGACTACAACCTCTAGGTAAGGTTTCATATGCCCAAATTGTGAAGGTGATAGAGATGACATCAAACTTTGTTGAGTCTTTCAACAATAAGTTGTCTGCCATAAGGGGTAGCCCTATTTTTCCTCTCTTAGAAAGCCTAAGGCGCACATTAATGAAGAAAATAAATGATAGAAGAGAATCTATCAACAAGATAAGTAAAAGAGTGACTCCGTATGCAAAAAAAGATGTTGCATAAAAACACCAAGGCTGGTTGTAGATGTGTGCATACAGCTAGCAGTGACTTTGAGTACGAGGTAACAGACTCAAACAGACATTACATTGTGAACTTGCATGATAAGCATTGTGATTGCATGGCTTGGGATCAATCTGGAATTCCATGCAAGCATACATGTGCAATACTCAATTGGAAGAGGATGGATAAGGAATAGTTTGTGGACCCTTATTTTTCAATGTCTATGTATGTTGCCACCTACGCATTGACCATCTCTCCTATCCCCGATCCTTCGTTATGGCTTGATCCTGAAGGTTGTACTATTTTGGCTCCCCCCTTCCTTAGAAAACTGCCCGGCCAGCCAAACAAGAATTGAAGGTGTGAAGATGGTGAGGCTAGGCCAACTACTAAAAGGTCAAGTCATGTGACTTGTACGAAGTGTAAGCAGCGCGGGAATAATTCGAGGACATGTTCAAGCCAAACTACCCGAGGAGAAGGTCAAGGCGAGGGTTTGAATGTTGTACCAGAAGCTGGTGATGGGGTGCTGCCACACGTGAGTGAAAATCAGTCGTTACGAAGAAGAACATGTGGAAGTCAGCTAAGGAATCAACATCTACATCAAGAGAAAATCAGGGAAAGAAATGAGATAACACTCACATGGTATAATTATCACTTCTACTTTATTTTCTTTGTATTGGCTGGAACTATTTCAATGTCTATTTATTTATCGGTTGATGTATATTCTAAATCTATTTTTCTGTTTTTACTTATGTTTCAGGTGTGTAAAGCTGTTGTTGGAACTCTGCTGGTGCTGTTGTGGGAACGCTTCTTCTATCGTTGCTGGAACTTTTCTTGCTTTTGTTAGTTTAAACTAGAAAGACCTATATGGTTTAGCTTGAACTCTTTATTTTGTAGCGTGTCTGTAATGAAACGTGGTTTTTTTTTATTGGTGATATATGATCAAACAGTCTGCACAACTTTTGGTAGTTCGATTCAGCAGTTATGTTATAACCAAACACTTTGTTTCCAGTTCAAAGTTGTTTAATTGTTCAACGCAGCAATAGTTTTATTCGTGCTTATGTTTTAATCTGAACTTGCATTTCTGTTTGAGAGCACCAAAGAAGAAAGTTGAAGAGAATTTTATGAACAATGGTGCCCATTGTGGCTGATCCTCATTCTGTTTATTTATATGAATGTAATCCATGGAGTTGCGGTTAGATTGCATCCTGAAACATGTAGCTGCTTTGATATCATCAAAAATGTAGTTGCTTTGAGTTAAATTGCATCCTGGCAATTGAGCCAGATGCACTGTAACATATTAGTTCTGAAAGTTTAGGAATGCTTGCTTTCTGGAGTTGTGTGTGGCTGTTTTTGTATGGCTATGTGTTGTAGTTATGGGGTTGTGTATATTATGTTGTCATTCTGTAACAGCTGATATTATGCTTCACTTTGTATGGGAAATTCAATATAATAACAAACTCATAAGACAAATAGTTGTTTCATTGCAAAAAAAAAAAACTGTCATTTCCTCAACGTTTCAGGTGGATCATAAATGCCACTTTTACAACCCTACTGTCTACATTGTCTTTCTAATTGAACAAACTAAAAATACATAACAAAGTTACATGCTTATTGCTAACCCAACTTCAGATATAAGTGCAAGTGCACCCAAAATCACATAAGTAATAACTATAAGCTTTTTAACTTCAGTCTTCAAATCAACATTGGCTGTGTTGAGAACAATTCTCAACTCCCTAATCTGATCTCCAAGTCTTCTTAGTGTTGTTGAGTGATTACATCAGAAACATGATAATTTGAATTGGCCTCCCCATTGTAAACATTGTGCCTTAACATATGCCGATTGTGCTCCTCCTCACACCACCACTTGAACACTCCATTTGCATAATCACAGCGATAAAATAATTTGTCAAGATTATCACATGTCTCGGAAATGTATAACCGAGTGTTTCTCTTACAAGCGCACTTTCACGTTAACGAAGGTGAACCGCTGTTACTGCACCTACTTTTGTTGTTTGAGGAGGACATTGAGCTGAAACACCTCATTCACATGAACTGCCAATTAAGACATGTTACAGCATAACCAATAATTTATAGGGAGCTCAGATTAGGGTTGTTGCCCCATCATCATAGCTATAAACAGGAACACCAGCAGATCAAACAGCAAAGTGGAGCAATTCCACATTTCTTACAAACGAATAGGAGCAACAAAGAATACCAATGCCGCTTCAACAGAACATGTGTTTGTGAAACCCGGTACCGCTACAACACTATTGCATTCATAAAATCAAAAATTGGCATCACTGAAAGAGGCTAGTGTAAAAATCATATTGGACAGTAATCCACACAATTAGTGTCATTTGATTAGAACCAAAAAGATGCAAGTTAAGAGTGTAACACTGACGATTGTACAGAGCAGAGATAGCAAAGGTGTGCATCAGCCAGGTTAAGCAAACTAGTCAATCAGAAGATTATTAGTGAGTGACTAGGCATTAATGGTCCATATGGACTTAGGGTTGTTGCCCATCATATCTATAAACAGGAACACTAGTAGATCACACTCTAAAGTGGATAAATTCCAGATTTCTTACAAACAAACAGAAGCAACAAAGAATACCAATGTTGCTTCAAAAGAGCAGTTATTTGTGAAACCCGGTAACAGTACAACACTATCGTATTCGGTCATACATATGGAGCTCAGATTAGAGTTGTTGCCCCATCATCATAGCTATAAACAGGAACACCGGCAGATCAAACAACAAAGTGGAGCAATTCCAGATTTCTTACAAACGAACAGTAGCAACAAAGAATACCAATGCCGCTTAGAACGAGTGTTTGTGAAACCCGGTACCGCTAGAACACTATTGCATTCATAAAATCAGAAACTGGCATAACTGAAAGGGGCTAGTGCATAAATCATAGTGGACACCAATCCTTACAGGTAGTGCCATTTAATCTGAATCAAACAGACTGAACTAGGGTTTATAGTGAACCCAAATAATCAGAAACACCCGACAATATTAAACCTCGACACTACCACAGTGAGAGAAATGCCACTCACATATTCACACACAGAACCAACAATGAAGGGTCGAATTTTCACATAACCAACCCAGTTAATCAGAAGTAACCATCAAACATAAACGACCATCAAAGATGCAGGTTCAAAGTGAAATGATGTCAAATCTACAGCGAAGAGATAACAAAGGTGCGCACCAACCTAGTACACTTTACAAACATACCTACTAGTTGTTGGTTCCAAGTGAGATGCAACAAGTAGATACAACAAAGTTGTTGGGTCGGGGTGAAACGCAGCAAGCAGCGGCAATGAAATACGAGTTACGGAATAACAAAAGAGAAGAGATAGCAAAGATCGTACCATGAAGATGCCACCAGAGATGCGCGTCCAAGTATGACAAGAGAGAATATATAGCAATGGAGAATTAGAGAAGATGAAACCCATATTAGGGTTTCGATTTGGGGCAAACCAAATCGAAAATGTTGCGTTGGGAGAAAGAGGGGTGAAATAAAAGAGTGAAAGAGTGTGCGGGGAGAGTTTGGAGAGATTATTAGTGAGTGACTGGGCATAAATGGTCCACGTGGACATGATTTCCACGTCACAGACCACGTCTGTAGAATTAACGGAATTTGGGTTTTTGGTGACAGGTGTCAAACGGGTGTAACCTGGTAGGTCGACAATTTAAATAAGCAAACCACATGGGTGGGATATGTAATTAGGCCAAACCTCGTGGGTGGGGGATATAATTTTCCCTTCTTTTTTATTTGAGTACCTATTTCGGTGTTTCTAGCTAGGAACCGCCGAAATCGATCCTTTCTATTTTTTTTAAAAAAATTCGAGGACCTATTTATGCGGTTCCTAGCTAAGAACCCCGAAATAGATGCTTTAATACCATCCCTTCGCCAAGTTCACCGCATTCTCACCGAAACCCTTCTCTTCCCTCCTCTCTTGCCAACGCTTGTGATTCGAACTACAAAAACGACCACCACCGGCCCCTTGTCCACCGTTGCCACCTTTCTTTGTCACCGTCGTCGCTGTTGTCTCCGCCATCGTCACCCACCGAAGCCGCCCACAATCCCACTGCGCCACAGTTCTAACTGGCAGTAGCGGCAGGTAGTAGAAGCTACAAAAGGTAAGTTTAAAATTAGGTTAAAGTTGTGTATGTGTTGTGATAATTGTTGAAATTGAGATTGTAATGTGAATGTGGATCATTAAATTAGTAGAATGTGTAAAATTTGTGAATATATGTAGTATTAAATCAGTAAAATTATATGTGCACACAAGGTGCTCGATAAAATGTTGGAGTGAAAATTTAGGTTTTTTTTGCTCATTTTGTGTGTTTGTGCCTTTTAAAAGAGAAATCACTAAACTGCTGCACCAAATTGAAGTCATACGGGGATGAAAACACTTCACTTGGAAACCCGTAATATACTTCAACTTATGTCTTTTTTTTAGCTCTCTATAATTTTGCAATCCTAAATACGAACAAGGAATATGCACAAACTGCTGAGTTTCTCTTCATTCTCTACTTGTGTTTGTGCCTCTACAGAGAAGTATTTAAGGAACTACTCAACCATTGCACGGTAGATTGAAGGCGGAGCGGAAAACAATTCATTTAGGAACCGGTGATATAGTCTAACCTATCTTCTTCTCTTTTATGATTGACTTTGTACTTGATTACCGCAAATTGTTGAAATTTGGTTTGATGAATGAATTTGATTGTTTGTTTTGTGTTGAAAATTTGTGCCATTGAATGACATTGGTGAATGCTTAATAGCAAGCATGGGATGGGTAAATTTATGCAAAGGTCATGCCCATTTTTTAAAAATGTCTTAGTAATTAATATTTTTTGTTGTCTGTGTAAACGTATAACGATAACTGAAAGTTTTCTGTATCAGGTCTCACTACATTTAAGTCCGTGAACCACCTCTCTTGTTTCCTGCCTTCTTCCATCACCATTCCAGTTTCCTTATCTGTCTAGACATCCTATAAACAAGTGAGTAATTGAACCTTGGTTTCTGTTTAATAAATGCAATGATTTATTGAAATATAAATGCTAGTATATAATTTGGGTTGGAACCTTAGAGTTAAGCTAGCTAGCTTATTTGATACGCATCCAGTCACGCTTCATTAGAATATAAACACAGAAACAAATACAATCCATGGTACAAAAACATTTTCGTTTTAGTAGGTACGGTAATAATCATACCGTTTTGTGTTTCACATATAGTGTGGAGTGTGATTGGATGTACGGTGATCGAGGGGATCACTTTGACAAGATGCTCAAAGAGTTTTGCAAAGCGGCAGTGCAGCACAAGGACATGACAAAGGCAGTGAAAATACCATGTCCTTGTGTTGACTGCGGTGTCATAAGAAAATTTTCACTCATCAAGGAAATTAAATTCCATCTAAAGACCCACGGTTTCATGCCACACTTTAGAAGATGGACTTTTCATCGAGAAAATGTTGAAGATAATGACGTGTCCTCCTACAGTCATGATCGGAAGAGGATGAGAACTGACCACACATCTAATTCTGTCAACGAGTCGGAACTCCCAAGTGATTTCGGAGTCAATAACAGTGAGCTGACTTACCATGATGAGCAAATAGACGAGATGCTTGATAACGTTGAGGATAATTTCGTCGACCGGCCGGATGAGTATCAGAGGTTGTTGGACGCATCCAAGACGGCCTTGTACCCTGCCGTCCTGCGTGCATTAAGTACACAAAATTGATGGTTGTACTGAAGTTGTTTAACCTGAAGGGAGGATACGGATGAAGTGAAGAGTTTCACGTCACTTCTCGAGCTGCTTCATGATATGCTACCGGATGGGAACGGTCTCCCTACCATAACCACCTACGAGGCAAAGAAATGGATGTGTCCAATGGGAATTGAGTACAAAAAAATTCATGCGTGTCCAAACAATTGTCTGTTGTACAGGGGTGATTACGAACATCTAGACAATTGCCCGAAATGTTCGTTGTCCCGATATAAGCATAAGGATGGTGACTCCTCCTCCGTTTTTTTTTAAAAAAAACTCCAGATAAACTATTATGGTATTTGCCTATCATCCTAAATTCAAACGGTTGTTTGTGAATCTGAAAGATGCAAAAAACATGATGGCACCGCAGAGAATAGAAGAATGATGAAAAATTAAGACATCCAGCAGATGGGCCTCAGTGAAGAAACATCAACAGACGGTTCAAAGAACATTTCAGGGGTAAAGATAGAAATTTGAGGCTTGGGCTTTGTACTGATGGGATGAACCCGTATAGCACGTTAAGCAATCAACACAACACTTGGCCCATTTTGCTAGTGATCTACAATTTTCCCTCGTGGTTGTGTATGAAACACAAGTACATAATGTTATCACTCCTGATATCTTGCCCCAAGCAGCCAGGTAATAACATTGATGTATACCTCTCCCCACTGATTGATGATTTGAAGATACTGTGGAATGAGGGAACCGTGGTGTATGATGCTTTTGCAAGAGAAAATTTCACGCTCAAGGCGTTGTTGTTCTGTACTGTCAACGACTTCCCCGCATATGGTACCTTGTCTGGATACACTGTGAAAGGAACATTTGCATGTCCAGTGTGCGAGGATGACACATGTTCGGACTATTTAAAAAATTATGGTAAGAGTGTTTACATGTGTCATCGACGTCTTCTACATGAAGATCACCCTAATCGTAAGAAGAAGAAACTGTTCAATGGTAAGGCCGCGAGACTCAGGTGGCCCATCTACCTTTGACCTCTAAGGAAGTGTATGCAAAGGTTAAGGACATTGTAAATGTATTTAGAAACACATAAAAACCGGCAAAGAACATTTGGAAAAAATGCTCTATCTTTTGGGATCTTCCGTAGTGGTGTAATCTATCTGTTAGACACTGTTTAGATATCACGCACATTGTAAAGAACGTTGGTGAGGCAGTGAGTGGGACTTTGCTTAATATACCAGGTAAAACAAAAGATGGATAGAAAGTAAAAAAAGACATATAAGCCATGGGTATACGAAAAGAGTTACACCCACAAGAGAATGGGAAACGAGTAGACCTACCACCTGCATGCTATACACTTTCAAAGAATGAAAAGATTACCTTCTGTAAATGTCTACACTCAGTAAAAGTACCATCTGGATACTCTTCAAATTGGATGAACATTGTATCGATGAAGGATTTGAAACTATTAGGCATGAAATTTCACGATTATCATATGTTAATGTTACATCTTCTTCCAGTTGCAATCCGAGGGATATTGCCAAATGATGTCAGAATTGCGTTAACCTGATTATGCTTCTTCTTCAACGCCGTCTGCTGCAAGGTAATTGATGTAAACTCTCTCTACAACTTGAAATTTTGGTGACATTATGTCAAATGGAGATTTATTTCCCACCACCGTTCTTTGACATAATGGTCCACTTGAAAGTACACATTGTTCGAGAGATCCAATATTGTTGTCCGGTCTACTTACGTTACATGTACCCTTTGAACGATACATGGGTATTCTAAAAGGTAGAATGAAGAATAAATATCGACCAAAAGGGAGCATAATTGAAGCAACGATGACTGAGGAAGTCACAGAATTTGTGACGGATTATTTGAATGAAGTGGAATCAATTGGTATCTCAAAACCACGACACTACAGTAGATTTAAGCGCAAAGGTGTCATTGGGAGAAGGATTGTGCAAGTACCAAGTCATCTGATTCATCAAGCACATCTGTTTGTGTTACAACACCTTGAGGTTGTTGAACCTTTCTTTAATACTCATATAAATGAGTTGAGACAACAAAATCCTACCAAAGACCACCTTTGGCTGACAAAAGAACAAAACCGAGTGTTTGTACAGTGGTTCAAAGATTATGTGTTTGAAAAAGCATCATCAAATCCAGAAGTTATTAGTGAAGAGATCAGATGTTTAGCAGTAGAACCAGAACCTAATATTACATCATTTTAAGGGTATGACATTAGTGGATGTAACACCCCCAAACACTGGCCTAGGAGTTAGGGGTATTACACACCGCGTATTATTACTTAATAACGCAAGGCTCTAACTAACGCGCATAAATAAACAGAGTAAAGGCCCAAAACGAATACTTATATAAAAGTATAGCGTAACAAAACGTAACAGGATAACTCATACCCGAATACAAAATAGCAGTCAGAAGTAGTGTCAAATACTACTCAGGCCCGAAGGCTACAAAGCTAAATATAAATGTCTCAAAACTGGAATAACATAACAAAGCTCCAGAAGCTAAAGGAGGACGACCCTCACTAATCAATCTACAATGTTAGTAAGAGTAGGGGAATGAGCAAACAACTATGCCCAGTAGATGACCAACATCATCAACCAGCATGCTCAAAACATTTATAGAATGTTATCAAATCAGAAGTAAACAGAAGGAAAGCTATAATCCATCACAGAAATCAGAAGCAGAAGTCCAAACACAACCGGACTATTCAGAGTTCAAAACAAACGGTAGAAGGGGACCCTAGTTGATCACAACATACAGACAGAACGGGAACAACCCGTGAACAGAACGAGGAAACCTCACTCGTAAACAGAACAAGTGGAACACCTGTGAACAGAACGGGGAACATCACCCGTGAAACAGAAGGATATCCTACATAGCGCGCTACGAGACAGCTAAACCAGCCATCCACGGTTCAGATACAGAGATGACTAGGTCCCAAATCAGAAGCTTAAATACAATTAAGCATATGTGCACAAAAAGCACCACAAAGCATATAAATAGCTTGGAAATCAGGAGGGGAATCCAACCCCGTAGACGGAAGTCAAAATGGAGCACAGACGAGCAAGTTAGGGTCAAAACAGTGCCAT
This sequence comes from Limonium bicolor, assembly GCA_023374045.1. Lineage (NCBI taxonomy): Eukaryota > Viridiplantae > Streptophyta > Magnoliopsida > Caryophyllales > Plumbaginaceae > Limonium > Limonium bicolor. Next base: position 213,098,778 of record CM041782.1, read on the forward strand.
GTCCGAACGTCGAAGTTCGGATGCAAGTCGAGACTCAAAGCTGAAATCAGACTGATGTCCGAACAACGAAGTTCAGACACAGGTCGAACTTAAATCAGAGGTAGAGACAGAAGGTGTCCAAACACAAAGCTTGACGGATGTTCGGACACTTACGGAAAACAGATACGTGGTGAAGTCCGAACATGTGTCCGAACAACGAAGTTCGGACACAGGTCGAAGCAAATCAGAGAAACAGCAAAGGGTGTCCGAACTTATGTCCGGACTTACAAGTTCGGACATCATTCGAAACTTGTAACTCGGACTCGTCCTCGCACCCCGTCCAAACATCAAAACTCGGATGGAAGTTCGGACACAGTGAAAAACTCGGAAAACACAGGCGCAACAGAGCGTGTCCGAACTTCCAAGTTCGGACGCGCCGAAAAACTCAGTTTACAGAAGTGATTTTCACACGAACAGAAACACAAAACAATGCCAAAACATTATATGCTTGCAGAAAACAACCTTGGGGGTTTGCACACACTTAAACAACAGTTTAAACAGACAGATTCAACAACACGCAAAGACAATTCGCAAACCAGAAACCGGGAATCTGAAACGCCCCAAGGCTGAACACACTAGCCGAAACCAAAAGCCACCTACCTCGTTAATTAGCAGACGAATCCTAATCTGAATAGCAGAGTGAAATACCCCTAAATTAATTTAGGGGATTTCTTTTGTTAAACCTTAATTAATACTATTTAATATTAAAGTATTGTATGGAATTATGAATATTAATTTATGTGGAATTATGGAAATTAATTTAGGGGATTCTTCTATTTAACCCTAAAGAATACTATTAAGTATTAAATTATTATATATTATTATATAGTATTATGAATTTAATAATAATATTTATAAGTCAATAAATCTTGGGAAAATTTCTAAACACTCCAAGTATATTATAAGATTTTATAAAGAGTTGGAACATTGTTTTGAAACATAAAAGTCAATATAAAATCCTAGAAACCCTAAAGCATCTCAAGCCTTGCTAGGGTTGACTTTTGAGAATGGTCAAACCAGCCCATGAAACCTATACCAATATATAGGTTATGGAAAACCATGAAGATCGATAAAAAGAACGTCAAAAACGGATCATCCTATCCAAAGTTTGATGGAATGAAGTTTAGTGTCAAAATTTTGAAACCTGCCACGTGTCAATCGGTCACAGGCCACCCACACTTAGCTTAAAAATTGGAACAGACTTATGCGATTTTGCACTAACTTTAGACGGCTATATCTCACTCATCTTTGAGAGTTTTTGAGTGCCATCTTCTTTGTTGTCTTCTCCTACACTGCCTCTTTACAACCATAACTCACACTAAACCTAGATCATCCTACATCAACCGGAAATTCGATCCAAAGTAGCCACCCTGCGAAACTGAAAACACAGATTTCCAGTTTCCTTCGATTTCAGGTAAATTCGTCTTGCCATAACTTCCTCATCTTTCAACCAAAATTCGATTTCTATAGCTCATTGTGTAGATCTCTAATCCTTCTACAACTTTTGTGTTGATGACCAAGGCTGATTCATAACCGATTGGGAGAGCGAGACGTCTAAAATCTCGATTCACCATTGCATAAAATCATAAAGAAACCGCAGTATGGGCTCATAACTTTCGGGTTAAATTTCTCCTTGTGTGTTGCGAGTTAGAGTGAGTTCTTGTTATCAATATGTAGAGCTAAGTTTCCTCTTTTGTTTGAGCCAAATAACAAAGCCTAACTCGAACTGTACTGTAAATTATAGATCCGCAAAGTTGGCACCGCAAATAGAAAATTTCGAAACTTTTCCAGAAACCGAAATCGATTTCTTCTCGTTTTTGCGACTCTGGTGAGTTGTTCTTCAAATTCTTCTGATGTTGCTAACCTATTCGTTATTTTCGACCAAACCCACGTATCAGTTTCATCTATTATGCTTTATACTGAGAGAATTTGACAGATTAAAATTCGAAACCGACTGAAACCCTAAGTCGACTTACCCAGAATCGAATTCATTGAATACTGCATTATAGGTGGTTAAATAGGTGTCAATGGATGCGTTTTTTAATTTCGGATCCAATGGAACAAGAATCAACGAATTTGGTTCTGTGAGTTGAGAGAAATCGAGAGATTAGTACTCGGGTAGCGAATTGTATACGCTGATGAACTCGATGGTTTTCGGCCGTTCGATCATAAGTTTAGAAACGGACGGCCGTGATTAGATCGTGAGGTTTTAAGTTATTATAGGTTTTATATATTTCCAGAATTAAACCTTAACTTGTTGAATTAATTTAAATACCTTCCCGAATGTATTTTGACTTGAAATTTTAACCATAGATTCCTTATAAAATCTAGTTTACTTTGATGTAAATTAATATGGGTTTTGAGTTTTTTAAACATAAGTTATAACTTTACAAGTTGCGAGTATTATGGAATTATTTGGTTAAATTAAAAGATATTTTTATGAAATAAAAATTTTATATGTGTCTAAAATGTTATAGTTTACTATATACTTAATTTGGGAATTTTTGGACAAGAGAAAGTAGGTTTAAAAATTGTATTTCTAAGGTTTCTCATAAGTATCTTATAATATAAGGTTTTTAACGTAACAAAAATTAAAGTATGATTTATTAATAAAATTTATAGATTGAAAATAATATAATAGACTAAACTAACATTTAATACAGAATGTTAAGAAATATTTTGAGTATCAACTTTTGGGTGAAGTAAAAAAATTAAATATATATATAAGAAATAAAATAGTAACATATGTTAAAATAAGGAATTTAATTAATCCATATTTATACTAACTATAATGTGGAGGTTAATATACTTAATTGGAACTAAGGAAAATACTTTATTTTATAAAACATCTATTGGATATAGATATGTGTAAAAGTTTATATAATAATTAAATGCAATAAAACTACATAAAGAATGTCTTGAATAAATCCTAGTATATATATATTTACTAAACATAAATAAAAGAAATAAAATACCTTATAGAAAATATAATAGAAGTAATTAATGGGAAAACTAAACCTCTAATAGTACTAATAAAAGAATGTTATGTGTGGTGGTATTAACTATGATTATGAATTTAGTTTAAAGAGTTACCTTTGAATTTCTAAGATTTATATAAACCATAATAGAATACATGTATAATATTGTTTGTCAATGACTAGAATGTATCTACAATTGGGTTAAGTAATTAATAAGTTGAGACTTAGGAATATTTGTAATTGGGTTACATAAAGTGTACACAAATAGATCTTTTATTAATTAGTAATAAAATGAATGAAATACCTTTACATTTAAATGTTCTTATATAAAACAATAAAAATAAATGAGATACTTTTACATCTAAATGTGAAAGGATTATAAGTCTAGATTTGATCATTTCTTAATGTTTATAGTATTGGATATAACTTAATATCTTAAGATAAAATCATTAAAAAGGATTATGATATAAAACTATATTAAACTATGATTTGGAAATTTATCTAAATAAAATCCTTAAGTTTCTTGGCATTAGATAAGCCATATGAAATACATTTATAACATTAACTACAAATATTTAGAATGTGAGTTTATAATAAGTTTGTAGTTAATGGCTAGAACTTGTAAAAAGGTTTGTAATATAAATTAGATATTTAAAACTTTAAACCTTTAATCAGACGGAACTGAGTTACATAAGATATTATATTGATATACTTTACGGTAATGGGAAATATTGATATGTTATTTGAATATAAAATATGAGAATTTTCAGAGTAGATGATCTTATTAAATAGTTGGCAATTTCACTTATGAATGGGGATTTAATTCTTAGATAAATTTTACCTTATGTTAAGATATAATACTTATCCTAAAACATAATAAAGGAAAATAATTTATTACGTTACTCCTTTGAAACCTTAGGTTTGTAATAATTTAAACGTATTTAAGACTTAAGTTTATTGAGGTTGGTATAAAAGGATTATACATAGTCTATGGAGGGAATGTGTGAAATACCCCGTAATTAAAACAGTGATTAATTAGGCTAATTACTTTTAAAAGCTTAATTACACTAAAATAAATACTAGGGAACAAATCCCGAGAAAACGGACCTTTAAAATGGGTTAAAAGCATAAACGAACCTTAAAGCGCGTTTTTCGAGGAAACCGGGAAAACGTGACTTTAAGCGGGTCAGATAGACTCGTAACACATTGGTCAACTAAATAGTCACTAATAAATATTAGTGGGGCTTTAGAACCAATAAAATTAATTAAACGAGAAAATTCCGGAAAACAGGTACCGGTTAGTGGAAACTGTAACAACCGGTAAATTGTGGGGGGTGAAAATACAATTAAACAAACTTAGTGTGTCCACCTTGCAAATAAAAATAAAAATGTGAGTGTGTGTGCATATGTGGGCCGATTTATTGAGCCTCCCCCTCTCTTCAATTGTCTCTTATTTGCTAAAGGACAAAACTAATAAGTAAAAAGCAAAAAAAAATTAGACTCTCTCTCCTCACTCCCCTCTTCACTCACGTTTTGCACCCTCTCTATTCTCTCTTTCTCTCTTCTTCTTCTACCTTGCGACACCAATGGAGAAAGGAAGAAACTCACACAACTCCCTCCTTCTCTCCTCTTGTTAACCCACTAATCTTGCTCCAAAAATTACAAAATTAGTACCATTGGAATCCCCTTGCAAAGGAGACACTTCCCTCCTTTCAAAAATCTAAAAGCTCCATTTTCGATTTTATGGGTGTTCACCATTTGGAGATTTGAAGCCTCCATTAGAAGCACCTTCACCTCCTTATCATCTTGAGGTAAAAAGAATTCCGAAAATCCATCGTTTCTAGCTCTCATTAGCATTCTAAGAATTTTCAGTTCTTGAATGCTTTGTTCCTCTTGCTCCAGCCGGTTTGGCTTCTCTTGTGGGCTAGAAATCTTGTTCCTTCACTAGTCAAGAGCTTCATCCATTCATTGGAAGGTAACACTCTTTTCTAAACCCTAAAACTCAAATTCTAGGGTTAGTATAAAATGAATGCTAAATGGTATGGTGTATGTATTATGTGCTGTAGCACTTTGTGTGTGGGAACCCTATTGGGACCGAGAACAAAGAGAAGAAAAGAAGAGAAGAGGAAAGGGAAGAAAGGAAACTAACAAGACAAGGTAAATACCCTTACCTTGAGTTAGTTGTGTATAGTGTTGTAACAGTTTTGAGTATCAAAAACAAGTAATGTATTTGAGTAATAAGTAGTAGTAATGTGGTAGTGTATTGAGAATTGATGATGTAACAGTTTTTGAAGTTTTAAATGATGTTTGAAACTTGGGAAAACATTGGGTAGTGAATGTATAGTGTGCAGGAATTTTATGTGTTGTAGTAGTGTTGTATTGTGAGAATAATGTATTGTGTAAACAGGTTGTGAGAATGTGAACTTGTGAGCTGAAATAGTGTGTGGAGAATGTTAGAAATATAGGGGAAACCATGTCAAATTTTGTGTAGGAATGGAGAGGACTTAAGTTGTTTGAGAAGAGGATGTATTTGGAGAGTTTAAAAGGGATGTTTAGTAGCTTGTAACAGATTTGGAAAAGAGTAGATTAAGGAATGGAACTAGGATGTGAGTAATGAATTGAGATGCTAAGGGTAGCATTAGTTGAGAGAGTAATGAAGGATAGAAGATTGAGTGAAAATCTGTAGCATAAAGAGGAAGTTAAAATCTGTAGCATTAGAAGAGTAAGGGCTAGTGTAGGTGTTGAGAGAAGAATGATGAAAATGAGTGTAAGTTGTGTAAGGATTGAGTAGTAAGTTTAATGGATGAACTAAGGTGATTTAGAGTGTTAAATTAGTGCTAAATCATGTGGGGAAGCATAGGTAAAGATTGGGGAAGCAATGGGTAAAGAATGCAATTGAAAACAGATTTTAAAACTGAAAACTGGGTCGGACCGACCTTAGGACCGAACTTGCAAGGTCGGTCGAGCCCAGATTTACAAGACGGGAAACCTACTGGAATGGACCGACCTTGCGACCAGACTTGCAAGGTCGGTCGACTCAAAAATTTTCCATCAAGTAAGCTACTGGAATGGACCGACCTTGCGACCGGACTTGCAAGGTCGGTCGACTCAAAAATTTCCGTCAAGTAAGCTACTGGAATGGACCGACCTTGCGACCGGACTTGCAAGGTCGGTCGGGCTAAAATTGTCGAAGACGAAACTTACTGGAATGGACCGACCTTGCGACCGGACTTGCAAGGTCGATTGGCCCTGGAATTTCACCCGATGTAGTCTACTGGAATGGACCGGACTTGCAAGGTCGGTCGCAAGTCCGGTCGAGTAAAAAAAAAATGTTTTAATTATATGATTATAGTAATCATATATACATATATATATGCCTATATACCTATATGCATATATATGTAGTAATACACCATTAATGAAGTGATAATGGTAAGAAAGTAAGTAAGTTTGTAAGAAAGCAAGTTTATGAGGTAGTAAAGAAAAGAATGGTTTTATAACCAAGTATGAATGTAAAAGAAGTAAGTATACATTGAAAGTATCAATGAAGGAGTAAGTTAGATCAAGAATAGATCATTGATCATACTACTTCATGTATGTATAGGAATCAAATAGTTGATCTCCGAAGGAACCGGTAGTACGTATTCGACGGTGAACGGTATGATTTCCTCATGCCCTGTATCCTAACTTGGTTACCCCGATTTGTGTGCTTATGTGATCACCAATAAGATAAATGCACGAATCGGACTTATATTGCACTTAATTGTGTTTGAACTATATTGTTCTGTTTATTGCTCTTGAACATTTAGTTTGTATAATTCATGAAATGTATGAATGGAAATGAAGTGTATGTGTAAGTATGAGTACTTGCGTATTGTATGTATGTATGGGAAGTAAGTATGGACTTCTACTAATTCCTAACCATCTAACTCCTAACATGAGTAATGAGTATAATGGAATGAGTAGAAGCCCGATATAGTTTCGGCCACGCGTGAGGATAAGGAGACACAAGAGGTTGAATCCGAATCCTGGCTATAATCTTTTCCTTGGACCAAACCCCTTGAATGGGTAGCATCCGGATTAGTGGGCCACCCTAAATCCCGTGGTGGGATGTAGTAATCCCTGCCCGGAGGTCATACCGACTTAACTGGAAGTAAAGTATGTAAGAAGTAAGTATTGTATTTGTATTGGTCTTGACTATTGTAAGTCATTGACCCGGAGTAAAAGTATTGAACACCCGATTAACCCAGGTGTGTAATAAGGCTAACAAGACCTTTGTATGTATTGGAGAATTGTATCTCCGTGATGCGGTGAGTATGGTAAGTATGAATGAATGACTTTTATTGTGTTTCTTGTTGTATTGTATGTATGTATGTATGCTTGGTGAAATGAATTGTATTGTATAAGCATGTATGTATGTATGAATGAAACGAACCGCATGTACTCGACCAAATAGTTGGCGTACCCTCGCTAGTACGCGGGGTATGCGGTTATCATATGCAGCATAAGCTGACCCCCTAGGGGGAATGTTTTTACTCCACAGGTACCCGCGAGGGTGAAGGTAAAGTAAGGTCAAGATGTGATTCTTTTTGGAGTAGTAGTAGGATTAGATGGTGTACTGAGTTGTACATGGCTAAGGCCCTTTTGAGTAGCCGGTGTACCATGTGGTACACCCTTTTGGATATTGAGTTCTTGATTGGATAGTAAGGAGAGGATGTATAAACTCTTCATTTTTGGGAAGTAGTATTGGAATGTAATTCTATATTCGGTAGACTCGGTAATCAAATGTAAACTAAGTATTTGGTATTGTAAAGTAAGTAGTATGTATGTATTTCATTCTAATCATCAGACCGAAACGGTAAGTAGTAGTAGCCTTGTTAACCTTGGAGGGTTAACGGCGTTGTATCACCGCCGGGAGTAGTAAGTATTCCGCTGCGAGAAGGGTAAGTATGAGATTGATTAGAGGATAATGGACGGATTAGCGGTTGGGGTGTTACAAAAAGTGGTATCAGAGCGAAGTATCGCTCTGATGATTAGAATCTTAAGAGTAGTGATTACCGAGTTAGGATTTCAACCGTCTTAAGACGGATATTTAGAAACCTAACTAGGAACTACCGTTAGCAATAACGGATACCACTAACGTCTGCAAAGACGATACCATTGTTTGAATGAAGACCATGAGGTCATAGTATCACGACATCTAATGTAATCCACACTTGTTCAGATGTCAGGACGTGGTCCAGGTCGTCCCAGAGGAGGGGGCAACGAAGGACTAAGCGCGCAGACGATAGCCGAAATCGTCGCCGCCACGGTAGCACAGATGCTACCGGATGTTATCACGGCTGTACAACAAACACAGCAAAACCAGCAGCAGCAGCCCGACCCACCTCATCCCCGAGAAATGAATTGGGTAAAAGCTGTCGCCGACCTTCGACCTCCATGCTTTAGAGGCGAGAGCGACCCCGCCAAGCTCGAGGCCTACCTCTCCGAGATGGAGACGGCCTTCGAGACACTTGAGACTCCTGCTGGAGTTCGGTGAGGATAGCTGCGTACTACCTTAAGGACGCGGCTATGGACTGGTGGAAGCTCGTTAAGGCCAAGCATATAGCTGACCCTGCTTTCGGATGGGAAGCATTCACCTCTCTCCTCCGATCTAAGTACTACCCCGAGCATGTCAAGACCAAGAAAAGGCTTGAGCTCGACGCACTAAAAATGACCGAGAAGATGACGGTTGATGAATATTACCGCACCTTCACCTCTCTCCTCCGACTTCTACCCGACCTTGGGTATACCGGCCAAGTCTTGGTCGACCGCTTCTACGGCGGATTGAGCCATCGACTCCGGTATGGCATGGGCTTCACACGGTTTACCTCCCTTCAGGTAAACAAGTTGAACCCTTAAAAAGCCATGAGTAATGTGAATTAGTATTCCCGTATGTAAATGTAACCTAATGCCTAAGTAATTCAGGAGTGTTACCACGCTGCATCTCGAGTTGAGATCACCTGCCAGCTAAGAGATGAGGAGCAAGCGCTGAAGCGCAAGGTGAGCGGCAAAGGTAACCCTCCGATGATCAAAACCACTCCAAACCTTGGAAGAAGAGGAAGGGAAAGCATTCCCATCAGAAGAATACATCCGGAGACGGCGGTGCCCATGCTGAGAAGGGCAAGGCAGCTGAGCCATTACAGATTGCCTACACCGCACCAGTGGCAGCTAAGCCACTGAGGTCTCAGCCCTACAGGGGTAAGAAACCGAAATCGAATTAGTGCGCTTGTGAATTTGTATGTATATAGAGTATTGTAAGTATACCGAACCTTGCTAACTTGGAAGCTATAGGTTCCGGATTTGGCCAAGGAAAGAACCAATCTGATGGCCGCAGCTACATCTGCCGTAACTGCAACAAGGATCATCCCGGCACAGATTGCCAAGGAAGGGAGATCCGCTGCTTCACTTGTCAGAAACTGGGCCACCGTGCCAATGCATGCCCGGAGAACTCTAAGCCCAAGGGCAACTACCAGGGCTACAAGCAGCGTGAGGGCAAGGAGGTTGCATCTGGCGATGCTCATGCCCAGCACCTCGCAGGGACAGGGGTCCCGAGGTCCGCAGGGCGCACCGCAGAGGCAGCCGGCCTTACACATCATAGACCGTGATGGGACCGGGACTAAGTCCGGCCCAGGTAACCACTGTAACCTTTAATCCTTGAAGAGCATGACTAAGTATTAAAGTAATTGTATGATGAAAGCATGAATGCGTAAGTACTTGAAGTATGAAATAGAGTATGAGTAAGTAACCTGGAAGTATGTATTGAGCATGAAATGAATTAGTAAGCCTAGAACTCATTCTAGATGAATTTACCACCTTAGGGAAATTCCATATCTGTTACCCAATACCTTCAAACTCACCTCTTGAAGAGACCGACATCGCCAATCCCACTTCAACAACGAACAGTGTCAGGTCATCTGCCCAGGTATGATATTATTAGAAGGATACTTTATACCCAAAATTTTGACCCCCTGGTTAGGGTCTACGAGGTACTGGTGTTGTGAGAAAGCATTTTAATCAAGCGGTGAGGGATCCCGGCCCGATCGGCACGTTCCATGGCATGGGGAGCAGCTTCGTCACTTTCAGGGGCGTTTTGGTAATCTTTAAAGGCTCCTAAGACCTCTTGTAAGCTTTCTCTCTCCCCAAAGGATGCCCAAATCAGCTTGAAATGATTTGATATTTTAACCCATGATAGAGGATGACATTCTAAGCATAATGGCGTTGGAATTTTGATTTTTCGAGTTTCCAATAATTTTCTAGCAATTTCTGACTGAATCTGACAAGAATTCAATTTAAAAATATTCCAACATTTAAAAAATCCGATTCCACTTCAGAAAATTCATAATTTCCATCCTTGACACGTGGTTAAAATTTCACAGCAAAATTCCTTTGGGAAGTCACTTAACAAAAATCGAAAAATCTTACTTTTACTACATTCTCTTTATCTTTAAGAAAGTCTATATAAGGGGATAGGTTTTGGATAAAATCGGAACCTCACATGCAAAAGAACGCTAGAGAGTCAGAAAACACAGCCTCCTCTCTCTCTCTCACGTTTTCCAACACCCGACCACCCAAATCATACCGAAAATCCCCCGAAATCACCATCTAAACACGTTTTCCAATTCCCAAAGCATCAATAATCATCAAAACCCCACAAAAACACCACCAAAACGTGAAGAACAGCAAGAACAACCAACAACCAGAAGCTTGGTTCGAAGTCCTTTCGGGTCTGCCATCAACGGAGCACTCGACGAATCCCGGTGTGAAGAAACGTTGTGAATCCGAAGGTAAAACAGGTAGAAACTCAACTTCCCTAATTCTCCACGGTATTATCTGTCTTGCCTCAAAATTTGGGCTCAAACCAACCTTCGTAAGCTTCTGTATTGCTGTTTATTCAAGTTTCTGTCCAATAACTTGTCTACCAAGTTTCGTGCATAATTCGAATTCAAATTGTGAACTTTCGACCACTAACGTATTGTACATCTTTCAGGCTACGCACCCATAAAATTTGAGCCAAAAACACCCTCGGGAACCTTCTGAAAACCCCTGTCCGTGGGTGGTCCGTGACCTCGGACCTATGGTCCGGGACCTCGGACGCGTTGTCCGAGACCACGGACACCCACGGACGGCGGCGGGATTTTAAAATTTTAAAATTTAGGTTTTTTTAATGATGTCCGGGCCCACGGACAGCCTGTCCGTGGCCCCGGACTTTGCAATTTTCTGTTTTCTGTTTAATTCGACTTTTACTTTTATATAGGTTAACTGGGGTCCGTGGCTTCGGACTATAGGTCCGTGGCTACGGACGGAAACAAAATTTGACCTAATTCTGCCTCCGAAACCCTAGTTTAGGTAGTTTTAATTTCCACTTTATTTTCTGTCAAAAAATGCTAAAAAACACAAAAAAACAGAAGCTCGTGCACTTAGGTTAAAACGACTCGTAACAAGCCGTAAATAAACCAAGTAGAGGAAAAACGACCTAGGAGGGGTAATGAAAGTAATTTGAACCCTAATTAAGTCGAATATCAAGCCCCCGAACCCGAACTCTCCTTTCCTAATTTGATCTAGGTTAAAATTAGGTGGCGACTCATAATAGGTTCCGTGAGCTAGCTTAGGTTTTAATAATTATTGTTATATGACATAGTTATTAATCTTAGGCTATAAGTGGACCTAAAACCCGGTTAGATCCTAATCAACTTTAATCAACATAGGATAGGGTTTAAAATCGAGGCTCACAGACTGGCGACTCTGCTGGGGATAAATCTTAATTTAACTTGTTTAATTTTAAAGAGGGCTTAACTTGAAAATTGTTTATTTATGGCTTTGTTACTTTGTTGTTTACTTTCGTGCGCACTTTAAATTTTTGCACCCCTGCATCATATGAGAGCGAGGGTCCACCTAAACTGATTTCATCCCGGGACCCGTTTGAGGGTCCCCTGTCAGGGACTCACACCTTTTAGGTGATGTGAATAAGCGGGGGAAAAAAGGAGGATGTCGTCTAACCACATCCCCTTAATACCTGGGCCTTAGCCCCAAGCGTTTTCCTGGCAGTGTCCTTACCTAGCCCATTGTTTGGTCAGTCAAAGACCCGGCCGCAGACGCACACCTTCAGGTGATGTGAAAAAGTGGGGAAGCCCAAAAGAATAGCGTGCAAGCCCTATTCCTTTGAGGTGACCTGGGCCCATGCCCCAAGCACCTCTCCGGATCGATCCATACCCAGTTTGATTTAAACGCCAAGTGAGGACATGTTGAATTTGTGTGGGCCTTGTTTGCTTGTATGATCGCCCACTACCCAGCCTAGAGATTGATAGGAACTTCTCCTACATCAACCTAGCCCAACCCGAATTGGCGTCTCTGCTTGTTTGCGGCCTAGAGGTCCTGTTTGGTTTAATATGTGAGTCATTCGGGCTTCGGCCCAAAAGCTTAGACTTAGGTGATTTCTCTTCTGGCCCAATTTGAATTATCCAATTAGTTCTAGGCCAAAAAAAAAGAACCTGAACTTGAAATAACCCACAAGTTCTGAAAATAAAATCTTTTTCTGCTTAGCAACCATCTTCTCTGGCCCAAAGAAAGTTAGGCCCATTTGTGATTTAGGGACCATTCCAGCCCATGTGCTTTACTCCAGGCCCAAACACATTCCGGCCCAAGGGCTTATTCTAGTCTAGGTAGACTTCTATTTCGGGCCCTGGTCCAAAACCCTAGATCTAGGTGTTATCTCTCAGGCCCAATCAAAGCCATCTGTTTACATTTCAGTCCAAATTCCAGTTCATAGTCTGAGAGATACTCCAGCCCAAACACCTCATTCTCTAGGTATCCTGGCCCACTCGCTTTCAGCCTAAGTCTGTTTTGATCTATCTCGTGAAGCGTCATTCTCACCTTAGTATCTTTCAGCCCACTTCCTTTTGTTAGCTAATAATGGACACCTTGAACACAGGTAGACTCAAGTCCTAAGTGCGGTCCAATCGACATGGAAGCCCAGCTCGCAATTTTGGAACAAAAGCACATGGCCACCATTGAAGCCATGGAGCAGAGGCATAGTGCTGCCATGGACGCCGTGGAATCTAACTACGTTGCTGTTATCGAAGAGTTGAAAGCAAAGGCTTTTCCCTCGAGTCCGAACGTCAAGCTCGGGATGAGTTAGTGGACAGGCTTCTCAACACCCTTTATGATTGCATTGAAGTTGGCTCCATTAGGGTCCGAGGATCGGAGGAGAATGTCAAAGAAATTGCTACAGAACTTAGGAAAGTGATCAGACAACCAGGAGCAACAGCTTGCATCCAAAGTTGCACCCGGAAAAGGTCTAGGCAGCATGAGGAATGCCGGTCAAAGAGAACCAGGTTGGATCATTGGAGCAGTAGGGCCACCCCGACAGAGCTCCCGTCGAGAGAATTTTCAGACATTGGCCAACCATTAAGCCAGACATTTGCAATGCTCCAGGAACGAAACATGCTACAGCCTCTCACTCCCCGACCTGGGGACCCTCAAAAGGAAGGAATCTAAGTCAGTTCTGTTGGTACCACCAATTACCCGGCCATGATACCAATGATTGCAAGGCTTTGAGACACGCAATCCAAGATCTCATCGATCAAGGGCATCAATTTCAAGGACATGGAAGTGTAGGCAGGGCATCCATGCCCGAGTCTTATTAGAGTTTGTAGTCTTTAAGTACTGTTTTGCTTTTCAATTAGGTAGATTTCTTTTATTAGTCACCTTTTGGCTTTTGTAGTAGTTGGTCCCCTTTACTATTCTTGGTGGCTCTCCCGAGTTTGTAGTTTCCAACGTTATTTTTACATTGAATAATACATGGTTCCATTTTCACAATTTCCATGCAAAGCATTTTCCGTTCATTTAAAAAAAAACAAAAAAAACCTCATCGCTCCGTCCATACTCACTACAGCTCCTCGTACAAAAACCACCCTCATCATATACATCCCATGCGTCTCACCAATCCGTTTTCTCAACATTTCACCAAATACACAAAGCCAAAATTTGTTGCTGCAAGATCACCCATCACCTCTTCACAAGAGTACCCCACCATTGTTCACCACCACACATGCAATCACCCTCCACAAAATAGCTTGGGCATTCTAAGGTTTATTAAGTACACCCCACAACAATACTGGGGCAATCTGAGTTAAGGAACGATAATGTTTAAATGTGCAAACAAGTCTCTGAGTGAACGTCTCGCGAGAGTGCCTTGAGCGGTAAAACCAAGAGCGAAAGAGCGTGTCATTTTTACACGACTCCAGGGAGGCCACATTCAAAGGTGAGGTAAACGGCATGACTCCGACCGAAGGAGATAATTTGTAAATTTACGCTTAAACCTGTGAAAAGTAACAAAGAACAGATACACACTATTAGGGATGACGAAGCACCTAGGTACAGCACCACACAGCCAAAAAGCTTGTGAACCCTGACATTACACCCTAGGCACCCCCCTGAGCTTTTCATATATGACCTCTTTTACAACACTACAAGCTCCACAAATAAGCCAGCCAGTGATGAATAACCGACCCGGTGACCAAAGGAAGCAAGGAGCCCGACTTCCGAACAACAACTTCACAAGTCCAAAGAAGCAAAATTGCTACCAGCATGACGAAGCGATCCGCAAATGGTCCCAAAGTGACACAGGATCCAAACGAGCTAACATCAAGAACAGCCCTCGAAGTTCAAAACCGGGAAACACAAGAACCCCGAAGGAAAGGAGATTCAAAGAAGGGCAAACTTGAAAAGCCTCAAAGAAATCCAAAATCGGAAAAAAGAAAGAAGATGCAAGGAACAACCCAAAAGTTCCAAGTCCCAAGCGAAGTCATCACGAAGTAGCCAAATGACTTCAAGGCAAAGAAGACAAGTCCGAGAGACGGTGCAAGTTGCAGCTTTGGTCACCCTTAAAGCTCCACATATCTTAAACATCCCTCCATAACCCTGTTGTCATTCATCACACCCCATAGCCACGTTATAAGCTTAAAAGACTTCCGACCTAGTAGTTGTGTATCCAATCACGTGAAAGTAACAGGTTGAACGCGTAAATCTAACAAATGTCAAATTCAATGGTCGAGATGTTTTGTCCAAAAGGAGAGCATGAGTGCAAGCATTAAACACTTTGAGTGTAGGATAGAAAGCACCACAACAAGATAAACCTTGACCTTGTGAGAATGAGATTTGTTTTTGCACAATTAATCAAAGAAAATACTGGGGGCAATCGATCGTTCCGATCGATTGCCAAAAATTCCAAAGAACTCAGATTGCCTTAAGGAAAAATACTGGGGGCAATTGTTGGTCCCAACAATTGCAACAATGACACCGATTGAGGCCCAAAAGCCAGAAACCCAAAGGATTCAAACCCTTCTCATACCACTCAGGCCCGTCCTAAGCCCTACCTCCACATCAACATTCACAGGCCCGTCCTAGCCCTTCCTCCACGTCAAATTCCCAGGCCCGTCTTAAGCCCTACCTCACACTCAAACATCCGTAGGCCCATCTTGAGCACTACCATCTCCAGATTTGACATAAACCTAATCCTCTACATCCATTATACATTTTACCACTTTCGCTTAGAATGACCCTTAGGCTCGTCATAAGACCTAGATCCATCCTTAGGCTCGTATAAGACCTAGTTCCAATCCTTAGGCTCGATAAGACCTAGTCGTATTCCCTTAGGCTCGTCATAAGACCTAGAAATCCTTTAGGCTCGTCATAAGACCTAGAACCATCTTTTAGGCTCATCGTAAGACCTAGTGCATTCCCTTAGGCTCGTCATAAGACCTAGATCCATCCTTAGGCTCGTAGTAAGACCTAGTCGTATTCCCTTAGGCTTGTCATAAGACCTAGAACCATCCTTTAGGCTCGTCATAAGACCTAGAACCATCTTTTAGGCTCGTCGTAAGACCTAGTTGCATTCCCTTAGGCTCGTCATAAGACCTAGATCCATCCTTAGGCTCGTAGTAAGACCTAGTCGTATTCCCTTAGGCTCGTCATAGACCTAGAACCATCCTTTAGGCTCGTCATAAGACCTAGAACCATCTTTTAGGCTCGTCGTAAGACCTAGTTGCATTCCCTTAAGCTCGTAGTGAGACCTAGAGTTACCCTCTAGCTTACCCACTCTCATCAACACATTGCATTCATCTCATTCATATAGGCTTGTCATAAGACCTAGTTGCATTATCCAGGCGCGTCACAAGACCTGGCGACAGAAAAGTTGGCGAGGTGATGGCAATAAATCCTCCTTTTGCGATGTCAACTTATTTTCGGGATCAACGAATGGTGGGCGATGGCAATAAGTCCCCAAGGTTTTTACCAGGAGTTATCCCTGCACACCGGCTTGGGGGGCGATGGCAATAAGTCCACATTGGGTCCAGCCAGAGCATTGGCACGGGTTTCGGTCCCCAGAAGCATCCGAGCATCATCAGCATTATCATCAGCATCATCAACATTATCATCAGCATTATCATCAGCATTATCATCAGCATCATCAACATCATCAGCATCATTAGCATCATTACCATTCCAGCATTTTTGCATTTGCATGCCACCTAGCTATCATCATTATAGGTAGTCAACGCCTTAGAATCGCTTGACATCATCTCATTCATTATAGGTAGTCAACGCCTTAGAATCGCTTGACATCATCTCATTCGTCATAGGTAGTCAACGCCTTAGAACCGCTTGACAACATCTCATTCATTGTAGGTAGTCAGCGCCTTAGAACCGCTTGACATCATCTCATTCATTGTAGGTAGTCAGCGCCTTAGAATAGCTCGACACAACTTATCAGTTTTCTGATAACATGCAGGGTCTTGGAAACATTTGAAATTTTGGGGTATCACTCAGGCATCAACTAGCCTTCTCACTTTCATTACAAAGTCTAGTTGACGGGGGGCAATCTGTTATACCCAAAATTTTGACCCCCTGGTTAGGGTCTACGAGGTACTGGTGTTGTGAGAGGCATTTTAATCAAGCGGTGAGGGATCCCGGCCCGATCGGCACGTTCCATGGCATGGGGAGCAGCTTCGTCACTTTCAGGGGCGTTTTGGTAATCTTTAAAGGCTCCTAAGACCTCTTGTAAGCTTTCTCTCTCCCCCAAAGGATGCCCAAATCAGCTTGAAATGATTTGATATTTTAACCCATGATAGAGGATGACATTCTAAGCATAATGGCGTTGGAATTTTGATTTTTCGAGTTTCCAATAATTTTCTAGCAATTTCTGACTGAATCTGACAAGAAATTCAATTTAAAAATATTCCAACATTTAAAAAATCCGATTCCACTTCAGAAAATTCATAATTTCCATCCTTGACACGTGGTTAAAATTTCACAGCAAAATTCCTTTGGGAAGTCACTTAACTAAAAAATCGAAAAATCTACTTTTACTAGATTCTCTTTATCTTTAAGAAAGTTTATATAAGGGATAGGTTTTTGGATAAAATCGGAACCTCACATGCAAAAGAACGCTAGAGAGTCAGAAAACACAGCCTCCTCTCTCTCTCTCACGTTTTCCAACACCCGGCCACCCAAATCATACCGAAAATCCCCCGAAATCACCATCGAAACACGTTTTCCAATTCCCAAAGCATCAATAATCATCAAAACCCCACAAACACCACCAAACATGAAGAACAGCAAGAACAACCAACAACCAGAAGCTTGGTTCGAAGTCCTTTCGGGTCTGCCATCAACGGAGCACTCGACGAATCCCGGTGTGAAGAAACGTTGTGAATCCGAAGGTAAAACAGGTAGAACTCACTTCCCTAATTCTCCACGGTATTATCTGTCTTGCCTCAAAATTTGGGCTCAAACCAACCTTCGCAAGCTTCTGTATTGCTGTTTATTCAAGTTTCTGTCCAATAACTTGTCTACCAAGTTTCGTGCATAATTCGAATTCAAATTGTGAACTTTCGACCACTAACGTATTGTACATCTCTCAGGCTACGCACCCATAAAATTTGAGCCAAAACACCCTCGGGAACCTTCTGAAAACCCCTGTCCGTGGGTGGTCCGTGACCTCGGACCTATGGTCCGGGCCTCGGACGCGTTGTCCGAGATCACGGACACCCACGGACGGCGGCGGATTTTAAAATTTTAAAATTTAGGTTTTTTTAATGATGTCCGGGCCCACGGACAGCCTGTCCGTGGCCCCGGACTTTGCAATTTTCTGTTTTCTGTTTAATTCGACTTTTACTTTATATAGGTTAACTGGGGTCCGTGGCTTCGGACTATAGGTCCGTGGCTACGGACGGAAACAAAATTTGACCTAATTCTGCCTCCGAAACCCTAGTTTAGGTCATTTTAATTTCCACTTTATTTTTCTGTCAAAAAATGCTAAAAAACACAAAAAAACAGAAGCTCGCGCACTTAGGTTAAAACGACTCGTAACAAGCCGTAAATAAACCAAGTAGAGGAAAAACGACTTAGGAGGGTAATGAAAGTAATTGAACCCTAATTAAGTCGAATATCAAGCCCCCGAACCCGAACTCTCCTTTCCTAATTTGATCTAGGTTAAAATTAGGTGGCGACTCATAATAGGTTCCAGTGAGCTAGCTTAGGTTTTAATAATTATTGTTTTATGACATAGTTATTAATCTTAGGCTATAAGTGGACCTAAAACCCGGTTAGATTCTAATCAACTTTAATCAACATAGGATAGGGTTTAAAATCGAGGCTCACAGATATACCTGACACCCGAAGCACAAGTTTCAATCATCCGACGATGCAACGAGTTAGGAACGGGTCCAGGAGGATTTTATACACCCGAATTCCCCGGTGGAGCTACAATGAAGCTGAAAATGATGTGCTTGGGAAAGGACTGGAACCCTTATACCAAGACATACCAAACAACGCGAGCAGGAGACGGAGCAACACCTCCAGCAATACCCCCAGAATTCCAAACGCTTGTCACACAAGCTGTAGAAATTGCACAACAATGTGAAGATGAACCAATCCCTGCACTTGAAGCAGATCTATGTATCGTCAACTTCTATGAGAAAGAAGGACGACTTGGCTTACACCAAGACAAGGACGAGACAGCGGAATCTCTTGAACTAGGAGTGCCCGTAGTGTCTTGGTCCATTGGTGATGACGCCGTATTTTTGTATAGCGAGCGGAAGCGTGTGGACCTCGCAGAAAATTGGTATTGAGATCAGGAGATGTTCTAATCATGGGTGGAAAATCAAGGTTGCTGTATCACGGGATCCAGAAGATCAAGTTGAATACGGCACCACCGGCAATAATCAATGCCACACACATGATACCAGGACGCCTGAACCTTACCTTTAGAAAGTATTAATCTTGTAGTAGCATGTAATCCAGTAGTAACGTGTATTAGAGACACAGTATGTATGATGGTTGGTTATTCAATAAAAGCAGTGTTGGTTATTAAATTCCACTTGCGTTCCACCATCTTTACTTATAATCTCATGAATCAATAGGTTGTGGACTCGGTACCGAAGGTAACCTGAGCATCCTCACCGAAGAACAAGCCGGCAAGAGCGGCACCATTCTAACGGGAACATTCCCAGTAAACGGCATCGAAGCCTCAGTATTATTCGACTCCGGCGCCTCTCACACCTTCATATCGCCATCTCTTGCGAAGAAGTTGGGGCTAGATGCGGATGAGCTACCGAACTTCTTGGTTACTCTCCCATCGAAGGAGCGGGTACAGTGTACCAAGTATTACAAATCAGCCACCATTCAAATCAAAGGTGAAGCGTTTCCCATTTCCTTCATTGAATTCAACGGATTGGGATTCGACTTAATAATTGGAATGAACTGGTTGGAGCGGCACAAGGGGAGAATCCTATGCGCCGAGCACCGATTGCTGCTCAAGAGTCCATCTGGGGTCACTGTTTCATACCGCCAGAGACCGAGAGAGCCTTCAACTACAGTCATCTCCGCCATGGCAATGTATCGGGAGCTCAGAAAAGGACATGAAGTGTATTTATGTCACGTGCAAGACCTGGAGAGAGATCCAGAGTTCAGTGACGAGGTAGCAGTAGTCTCAGAATTCCCTGATGTATTTCCGAAAGAGCTACCTGGTATGCCACCACAGAGGGCGGTAGAATTTGAAATCGACCTTGTACCGGGTACTGGTCCCATTGCTAGGGCACCATACCGTATGGCACCGGCAGAAATGGCAGAACTCAAAGAACAACTACATGATCTTCTCGACAAAGGGTTTATACGCCCGAGCGTATCACCCTGGGGAGCACCGGTCCTCTTCGTGAAGAAGAAGGACGGTAGTCTCCGCCTCTGCATCGACTACCGCGAATTGAATGCGGTCACTGTAAAGAAAAGTACCATCCATTGCCACGCATCGACGACCTGTTCGATCAGTTGAAGGGAGCATCCGTCTTTTCTAAGATTGATCTCCGATCCGGTTACCACCAAATTGCTATCAAAGAGCAAGACATTCAGAAAACAGCATTCCGAACAAGATATGGCCACTACGAATTCACGGTGATGCCATTCGGTTTGTCTAATGCACCAGCCAAATTCATGGACCTAATGAATCGGTTATTCAGTGATCAGCTGGACACTTCAGTAGTATTCATTGACGACATTCTTGTGTATTCGAAGTCACCAGAAGAACATGAAAACCATTTGAGAAGAGTACTTGAGACACTGCGCGAGAACCAGCTGTATGCGAAGTTCTCCAAATGCGAGTTTTGGCTAGATCAGGTATCATTCCTCGGTCATGTCATCTCGAGCGCGGGCATTTCAGTAGATCCATCCAAAATCGAAGCAGTGCGATCATGGCCTAGACCTAAGACTGTTACCGACATCCGGAGCTTTCTTGGTTTAGCCGGTTATTACCGGAGGTTTGTAAAGGACTTCTCAAAAGTCGCTAAGCCCATGACGTCATTGATGAAGAAAGATGCACCCTTTGTATGGACAAAGGAGTGCGAGTATCCTTCCAGAAATTAAAAGACTCATTGACCTCAGCGCCAATTCTCACACTTCCAGAGGGCACAGAGGGATTTGAGGTGTATTGTGATGCATCGGGCAAGGGCATGGGATGCGTACTCATGCAGCATGGCAAGGTAGTAGCCTATGCTTCTCGCCAGCTGAAAAAGCATGAGGAGAATTACCCGACACATGATCTAGAGTTAGGAGCCATTGTCTTCGCCTTGAAGATATGGCGACACTATCTCTATGGGGTAAGCATCACCATCTACTCCGACCACAAAAGTTTACAGTACGTATTCACCCAGAAAGAATTGAACCTAAGGCAGAGGAGGTGGATGGAGTTCCTCTCGGATTACGACATCAACCTCCAGTATAAAGAAGGGAAGGCAAACGTAGTAGCCGACGCCCTGAGTCGTCGAGCACACTCGCTCCATTCGCTACTCGCTTCTTCTAGCTTGGTTGACGAGGTGCGAGACGCTCAGTTGAGCGACCCTTACTTCACAGAGATCAGACAGAAAATCACAGATGGTACCTTCGAGCGCCGAAAGTACGACTTCAAACTGCATGAAGATGGTCTGATCCGTTTGAATGGCAGATTATGCGTCCCCCGAAGCAATGCTGAGCTAAGGGATCGCATTCTGCGAGAGTCACATTGTTCGACATTGCATGTCCATCCGGGAGCCTCTAAAATGTACAAAGACATGAAGAGGTACTTCTGGTGGTCAGGAATGAAATCAGACGTGACTGAGTATGTTCTGAGGTGTCTCACATGCCAGAAGGTGAAGTTCGAGCACCGAAGACCGGGAGGAATGGTGCAATCCATGCCCATTCCGGAGTGGAAATTCCACGACATCTCCATGGATTTTGTTGTTGGACTCCCACCTGCTAGGGGAGGACTCAACATGATCTGGGTAGTAGTCGATCGCCTCACCAAGGTTGCCCGATTCATACCGATGAAGGACACCTGGAAGGTGGCGAAGCTCGCAGAGCTATTCGACAAGGAGATCATCCGACACCACGGAGTCCCAAAACCATTGTATCTGACCGCGACACCAGATTTCTTTCGAGATACTGGAGAGCAACACGGGAAGCGCTTGGTACTGAGTTGAAGCTTAGCACCGCCTTCCATCCACAGACCGACGGTCAGACAGAAAGGACCATCCAAACACTAGAGGATATGCTAAGGGCATGTGCCTTAGACTTCCAGGGGAGCTGGATTGAGAAGCTTCATCTTATCGAGTTTTCGTATAACAATAGCTACCATGCTTCGATTAAGATGTCGCCATTCCAAGCTTTGTATGGTAGACCTTGCCGTACCCGTTGTGTTGGGATGAGTCAAGCGAAGCGGTCATCATAGGACCGGAGTATTTGGAACAAGTACAAGCTGAAGTACAACAAATCCGAGCAAATATGAAAGCAGCCCAAGATAGACAGAATCCTATGCGGATGTGCGACGACGCGACCTTGAGTTCGCCATGGGTGATCAAGTGTTCTTGCGTGTCTCACCTATGAAGGGTTTCTTTCGATTGGCCAAAAGGGCAAGCTGAGCCCGAAATTTGTAGGCCCGTATGCCATTACCGAGAGGATTGGAGCCGTAGCTTATAGGCTAGCATTGCCTGAAGAATTGGACGTGTCCATGATGTCTTCATGTGTCACAACTCAAGAAATACATAGCCGATCCCTCTCATGTATTAGAACCCGAACATCTATCCCTAGAGCCGACGATGATGAGATATGTCGAGACTCCACTGCGAATCCTTGATACGAAGACAAGAGACACTCGCCATAAATCTGTACGAATGGTGAAGGTCTTGTGGTCTAATCACGATGTCGAGGAAGCGACTTGGGAATTAGAGGACGCCATGAAGGCGAAGTACCCGAATTTATTTGTAGACTAGATGTCAGTATCCGTATAGCACGGAGGGTACGGGGCGTACCCTTTTAAGGGGGGTAGAGCCTTTTGCTTTTGCATTGCTTCGGGTTAGCATTGCGTAGTATGTATGGTATTGTAATTGTATTGTATTGGCACAAAGTAGTGCTAGTAGTATTCGGTATAGTAGTACGATGTGTATGGTATGTATGTAATGAGTAATGCATTGGTGTCGTACGGTATATGACACGAATGACATTGTGAAGTATTACGAATGTATTGTGGAATGTATGAATTGAATGAAGTATTGTGTATGGATTGAGAATTGTGTATGGTATTTGAACTAAGTATGTGGCATGGTATCTGAATTGCGTATGCTGGTAGTGTAAGAATTTCAAACACCTTGTAAGGTGGTAGTAGAATGTATTGTGGCAATTGGCTTGCCAAATGAGTAGGAATGGTAAACTGTAACCTTGAGCAACTTTGAGGGCAAAGTTTCTTAAGGGGGGAAGATTGAAATACCCCGTAATTAAAAACAGTGATTAATTAGGATAATTATACTTTTAAAAGCTTAATTACACTAAAATAAATACTAGGGAACAAATCCCGAAGAAAACGGACCTTTAAAATGGGTTAAAAGCATAAACGAACCATAAAGCGCGTTTTTCGAGGAAACCGGGAAAACGTGACTTTAAGCGGGTCAGATAGACTCGTAACAACTTTGGTCAACTAAATAGTCACTAATAAATATTAGTGGGGCTTTAGAACCAATGAAATTAATTAAACGAGAAAATTCCGGAAAACAGGTACCGGTTAGTGGAAACTGTAACAACCGGTAAGTTGTGGGGGGTGAAAATACAATTAAACAAACTTAGTGTGTCCACCTTGCAAATAAAAATAAAATGTGAGTGTGTGCATATGTGGGCCGATTTATTGAGCCTCCCCCTCTCTTCAATTGTCTCTTATTTGCTAAAGGACAAAACTAATAAGTAAAAAGCAAAAAAAAAGTAGACTCTCTCCTCACTCCCCTCTTCACTCACGTTTTGCACCCCTCTCTATTCTCTCTTTTCTCTCTTCTTCTTCTACCTTGCGACACCAATGGAGAAAGAAGAAACTCATACAACTCCCTCCTTCTCTCCTCTTGTTAACCACTAATCTTGCTCCAAAAATTACAAAATTAGTACCATTGGAATCCCCTTGCAAAGGAGAACACTTCCCTCCTTTCAAAAATCTAAAAGCTCCATTTTGATTTTATGGGTGTTCACCATTTGGAGATTTGAAGCCTCCATTAGAAGCACCTTCACCTCCTTATCATCTTGAGGTAAAAAGAATTCCGAAAATCCATCGTTTCTAGCTCTCATTAGCATTTAAGAATTTTTAGTTTTTGAATGCTTTGTTCCTCTTGCTCCAGCCGGTTTGGCTTCTCTTGTGGGCTAGAAAATTGTTCCATCACTAGTCAAGAGCTTCATCCATTCATTGGAAGGTAACACTCTTTTCTAAACCCAAAACTCAAATTCTAGGGTTAGTATAAAATGAATGCTAAATGGTATGGTGTATGTATTATGTGCTGTAGCACTTTGTGTGTGGGAACCCTATTGGGACCGAGAACACAAGAGAAGAAAAGAGAGAAGAGGAAAGGGAAGAAAGGAAACTAACAAGACAAGGTAAATACCCTTACCTTGAGTTAGTTGTGTATATTGTGTTGTAACAGTTTTGAGTATCAAAAACAAGTAATGTATTTGAGTAATAAGTAGTAGCAATGTGGTAGTGTATTGAGAATTGATAATGTAACAGTTTTTGAAGTTTTAAATGATGTTTGAAACTTGGGAAAACATTGGGTAGTGAATGTATATGTGTGCAGGAATTTTATGTGTTGTAGTAGTGTGTATTGTGAGAATAATGTATTGTGTAAACAGGTTATGAGAATGTGAACTTGTGAGCTGAAATAGTGTGTGGAGAATGTTAGAAATATAGGGGAAACCATGTCAAATTTTGTGTAGGAATGGAGAGGACTTAAGTTGTTTGAGAAGAGGAAGTATTTGGAGAGTTTAAAGGGATGTTTAGTAGCTTGTAACAGATTTGGAAAAGAGTAGATTAAGGGAATGGAACTAGGATGTGAGTAATGAAATTGAGATGCTAAGGGTAGCATTGGTTGAGAGAGTAATGAAGGATAGAAGTTGAGTGAAATCTGTAGCATAAAGAGGAAGTTAAAAATCTGTAGCATTAGAAGAGTAAGGGCTGGTGTAGGTGTTGAGAGAAGAATGATGAAAATGAGTGTAAGTTGTGTAAGGATTGAGTAGTAAGTTTAATGGATGAACTAAGGTGATTTAGAGTGTTAATTAGTGCTAAATCATGTGGGGAAGCATAGGTAAAGATTGGGGAAGCAATGGGTAAAGAATGCAATTGAAACAGATTTTAAAACTGAAAAACTGGGCCGGACCGACCTTAGGACCGAACTTGCAAGGTCGGTCGAGCCCAGATTTACAAGACGGGAAACCTACTGGAATGGACCAACCTGCGACCGGACTTGCAAGGTCGGTTGACTCAAAAATTTTCCGTCAAGTAAGCTACTGGAATGGACCGACCTTGCGACCGGACTTGCAAGGTCGGTCGACTCAAAAATTTTCCGTCAAGTAAGCTACTGGAATGGACCGACCTTGCGACCGGACTTGCAAGGTCGGTCGGGCTAAAATTGTCGAAGACGAAACTTACTGGAATGGACCGACCTTGGGACCGGACTTGCAAGGTCGGTCGGCCCTGGAATTCACCCGATGTAGTCTACTGGAATGGACCGGACTTGCAAGGTCGGTCGCAAGTCCGGTCGAGTAAAAAAAAAATGTTTTAATTATATGATTATAGTAATCATATATACATATATATATGCCTATATACCTAATGCATATATATGTAGTAATACACCATTAATGAAGTGATAATGGTAAGAAAGTAAGTAAGTTTGTAAGAAAGAAGTTTTTAGTGAGGTAGTAAAGAAAAGAATGGTTTTATAACCAAGTATGAATGTAAAAGAAGTAGTAAGTATACATTGAAAGTATCAATGAAGGAGTAAGTTAGATCAATAATAGATCATTGATCATACTACTTCATGTATGTATAGGAATCAAATAGTTGATCTCCGAAGGAACCGGTAGTACGTATTCGACGGTGAACGGTATGATTTCCTCATGCCCTGTATCCTAACTTGGTTACCCCGATTTGTGTGCTTATATGATCACCAATAAGATAAATGCACGAATCGGACTTATATTGCACTTAATTTTGTTTAAACTATATTGTTCTTGTTTTATGCTCTTGAACATTTAGTTTGTATAATTCATGAAATGTATGAATGGAAATGAAGTGTATGTGTAAGTATGAGTACTTGCGTATTGTATGTATGTATGGGAAGTAAGTATGGACTTCTACTAATTCCTAACCATCTAACTCCTAACATGAGTAATGAGTATAATGGAATGAGTAGAAGCCCAATATAGTTTCGGCCACGCGTGAGGATAAGGAGACACAAGAGGTTGAATCCGAATCCTGGC